>JBAIAA010000173.1:77500-677500 GCA_037893245.1 Crossaster papposus
GCGCAACACTACCAATGAGTGTGTATAATCCTAAATCACTCAGCAACACACTTCACTCCATATCAAGCAGCAGATGAAACGCGCATGTTTAGTCTATGTAAGGTCAGTCATATAAAAGCATGTGTGTGATGACGTTTGAATGAAAGGTATTTGTGACCTGCTTCCACGAAAACAGCGTAAAGTCGCACTATGCTATTTTGAGTTATGATTGAAAATAGCCTTTTTGACAGTAGGGAATCGTGTTGGGGGTCCAGCTGATGGGAAACCCCCGAGGAACGTTACTCACATGCTTGGTTTACCTCGTTCGTGCCGGCGTTTGTGACCCGATTTTGATTGTAAATCTATGTTTTCTCAGTAACTACATGTATTCTTAATTGGATGTGTGTAATGACCGCTGGT
The DNA here is from genome assembly GCA_037893245.1 of Crossaster papposus. Classification (NCBI taxonomy): domain Eukaryota; kingdom Metazoa; phylum Echinodermata; class Asteroidea; order Velatida; family Solasteridae; genus Crossaster; species Crossaster papposus. The sequence goes on from JBAIAA010000173.1 coordinate 77,900, forward strand.
TTTGCTCAGTATTAGCTATTTTTTAAATACCCTACCCAATAAATTATATATAATTTATTTTAAAGCTAAGAATTCAAGGAATTTGGAAATACCAATATCTCAAAATATCAAAATGTCAAATTTACTCTGATTTCGTGGGAGCAGGTCATATTTATGAATAGGAATAAAAATATGGTTGGCCGGTATTAAACAAGTAGGTTTAAAACTGCGTGGGCCGCACAACAGAAAGTCATGTAAGCACAACAGGGAGTCTGGTTGAAAACTACCACACTGTCCTATCCAGCTTACCTTAGTGAAGGCATTGTTCTACCAGACTGTCCTATCCAGCTTACCTTAGTGAAGGCATTGTTCTAGTAGACTGTCTTATCCAGCTTACCTTAGTGAAGGCATTGTTCTACCAGACTGTCCTATCCAGCTTACCTTAGTAAAGGCATTGTTCTTCCAGACTGTCCTATCCAGCTTACCTTAGTGAAGGCATTGTTCGACCAGACTGTCCTATCCAGCTTACCTTAGTGAAGGCATTGTTCTACCAGACTGTCCGATCCAGCTTACCTTAGTGAATGCATTGTTTTACCAGACTGTCCTATCCAGCTTACCTTAGTGAAGGCATTGTTGCCTTCTCTGCTCCCTCTTCCCACGTTGATTTCCCTCACAGCATGGCCAAGACTCTTGAAATTATACCTACAAATCCATCAATTCATAATGGAGGCATTGTTCTACTAGACTGTCCTATCCAGCTTACCTTAGTGAAGGCATTGCTCTACTAGACTGTCCTATCCAGCTTACCTTAGTGAAGGCATTGTTCTACTACACTGTCTTATCCAGCTTACCTTAGTGAAGGCATTGTTCTACCAGACTGTCCTATCCAGCTTACCTTAGTAAAGGCATTGTTCTTCAAGACTGTCCTATCCAGCTTACCTTAGTGAAGGCATTGCTCTACTAGACTGTCCTATCCAGCTTACCTTAGTGAAGGCATTGTTCGACCAGACTGTCCTATCCAGCTTACCTTAGTGAAGGCATTGTTCTACCAGACTGTCCGATCCAGCTTACCTTAGTGAATGCATTGTTTTACCAGACTGTCCTATCCAGCTTACCTTAGTGAAGGCATTGTTCTACTAGACTGTCCTATCCAGCTTACCTTAGTGAAGGCATTGTTCTACTAGACTGTCTTATCGAGCTTACCTTAGTGAAGGCATTGCTCTACTAGACTGTCCTATCCAGCTTACCTTAGTGAAGGCAATGTTCTACTAGACTGTCCTATCCAGCTTACCTTAGTGAAGGCATTGTTCTACCAGACTGTCCTATCCAGCTTACCTTAGTGAAGGCATTGTTCTACTACACTGTCTTATCCAGCTTACCTTAGTGAAGGCATTGTTCTACCAGACTGTCCTATCCAGCTTACCTTAGTAAAGGCATTGTTCTTCCAGACTGTCCTATCCAGCTTACCTTAGTGAAGGCATTGATCTACCAGACTGTCCTATCCAGCTTACCTTAGTGAAGGCATTGTTGCCTTCTCTGCTCCCTCTTCCCACGTTGATTTCCCTCACAGCATGGCCAAGACTCTTGAAATTATACCTACAAATCCATCAATTCAGAATGATAACTTAATCGCAAACACTGACATTGTATACAGAATCAAGCAAATTGTTTTTGAATGAACTTATCTGAAAAAGACTTTCTTACAATGTATGACTTCTAAAATGTATGATTATACAACAGGTATGTGAGTAAATACCAATAAAAAAAAGAGAAAACTAGGCAACAAAAAAATCCGAGGAAATCAGCTAAAAAGAGTACAATTCACATACTTGATACAGGGTGGCTCAAAAAATGAACAACCATATTTGTGACCCGCTCTACAAAAATGAGTCTAATGTCGGAAAATACATTTTACGTAAAGGGCCGTTTATTGTCTCGGAGGTGATTTTCCTTTCAACAAATAATATTTTTGTTTTAGGGCATTTTGGTTTCTCCGACACCTACTGTATATTTTTAGATCTGATCGATGGACAAGATTGTTTTGATCTCTAAATTAAATTTCTTACAGGTTTTGTCATTCTCTTACCATAGCATCTGATGAGGACAACAATTGTAAATTTTTTATTTTTTGTTTTAATATAACTGAGAAAAAGCAAATTTCTCACAATTGTAAAAGACTAATGCATTACACTACAGAGTTGTGCCATATATCAAATGAAAGCTTTTTCTGACCAACTGTAAAATTGAATTTTTTCTTTTAACACATCAGACTCATTTTTGCAGAGTGGGTCACATTTCTGGGTACTTCGTGAATCTGGTTTTCATGTAAAAAAGTATATGCGACAATCATTTTTGTTTTTACAAACAAATATATAGGCGGATTTTGGACAGATTTTAGAATTATTTTTCCCTCAAGATTTCAGAAGTGAAAATGGACAAAAAATACAAGACTTTGAATGGTTTTGTTCTGCGGAATACCTTCCAGTTCTTTGGTGCTGCATGATAACTGCAGGCAGCTCAGCTCTCTCTTTGGTGCCATCAATCTCAGGGATAAGCAGCTTCAAGGCGGCATGGTTGTCCACCCTGGCAGCATAGTCCAGGGCAGACAGTGGAATGCTAACGCTTCGCTCCTCTAAGACTGAGGCTACGTCTTTGTTGTCCACAAGTTTCTTGAGGAGGCTCATGTCGTTAGTCAGCACGGCGCGGATGCTGCGCTTACACTGGACAAACTTGGACACCTCGGGAATCTCCGTCTCATTCCTGGGTTTGACATGAACATAAAAAGGAGAAAAAGCGGAATGGTCAGGACAGATTATCAGGCATGTGAGCAGGCATTAGAAAAAAGAAGAAAAAAAAGGAGGGGGGGGGCGTGGCAGGGCGGGGCGATTTGTTTTTCGGTAGGGGTAATATTTAAAAATGAATTAAAAATATTTAATGTATAACATCTTAACTAGTTCGCGCCGAGATTATTTTAACATCAATGACCCGGCACGCATGATGATTTTTAACGACACTCGATCCGAAGCAAGTTTAGGCGCCAGTACCGGGAAGCACACCCACACATTTCCGGCCTTACTCGCTGCCGACTGACATTTATGTCCTTGCTCGTGGCGTGTTTATGCGTCCTTTGTTTTGAATCTGGGGAAAACTTTGCGTTTATATTCGTCACCCGGCGTGAACTGGTTGAAAAGTGCAAAACTGGGACATCCTTTAATCATAATCCAATACTCTTTTTGTAGTTTATTTGGATAGGGGTGTTGTTAGTTTGATTATGTTTTATTTGCAGATACTGCTCAAACACAATGATGCATGCACCGGCTGCCAATGTTATTTATTTCATTCGCACACAAAATTTGCTAACGTTATTGCTTGGAGACTGGACTTATTACTGATACTGTAACACAATACCTAACAAGTGGAGCCAGGCTACTTTATATTATCAGCGCCACCTCATTCCCGTTTGTCACTCGCTTTACCACTGCAAGTGTAGTGTAATAATTGCAGATATGAGGTTGCAGCACGACATAGGTTTATGTGTAGAATAAGGAACGATAGTTAAGTAAGATTGCGGTTTGATTGCGTTTTTTTTTTATTCAAAACTCGCCGTTCAAGTTTTACACACGCTAGCTGCAGCTTTCTCTTTGGTCAAAAGTTGTTAACTTCTGAAATATCCAGACCTTTTAATTTTTTTTGTTAAAGCTTGTTCTTAAATGACTTACTTGACTTCAAACATGGGGTCCTTGGCCACCACCTCAATGTTGGTGTTTGGAGTCAGCTTGTCGTTGGGGTGCAGCTTCACTTTCGGTTTCTTTTCTTTTTTAGGCTTTTCCTTCTTAGGCACTTTCTTCTTCTTGGCCTTGTCTTTGGTCACCTTCTTGCCCTTGCTGGGAGCTGGCTTGCGTCCCAACCTGGCAGTTTTGGCAGTGGCTTTGCCCCTGGTGCTCTTTGCCTTTGCAGTGATTTTCTTGGCCACTGAAAGAGCAGATTATGAATAAAATACAGATAAATGATCATCTCTCACTGCCTTAAAAGGTTGGCATGTTATATTTCAAAGTGATACCAATCTTTCTTTTTTACTTTGCAACTTAAAATTTTCTTCACAGGGACCACTTTATACGCAAATTAACTCTCTTTAACCTGTGGTTTTAACTTCATGGATCAACAAATCTCTTTCCTTATCGGTTCACAGCAATGGGTTCACAGCAATGCCAACTCACAGATACACGTACATAAGTAAAATGTAGTTGTTTAAAGGGTACTTGAAATTCAAAACTTTAAAGTGGCGAAATATACGTTTTAATAATGCTGAATACTTAACAACTGCAAAAACTTCATATTTGTTTATGTTCGTTCATTAATCGTGACCCTAAAATAAAAAGCAATATGCGCCGTGCCCCGCCCATAAAAGATGACGTCACGGTAAGAATTGAGCGTGGCTGTACCAGGCTAAGCCTAGCCTTGAATACAAGGCTATGCTGTATCCGCAACGTGGGATCATCGTTTGCCACAACACTAAACGTGTACATAGCCCGCAATGCATTATTATACATATTCAGCTGGTTCTCTATAAGCGTTACTAAAGCGTATATTTCGCCATATAAAAGTTTTGAATTTCAGTTACCCTTTAAAGGCAAAGACAGTGCTTAACCACAAGTCAACACAAGTCAACACAAGTCAACACAAGTCAACACAAGTCAACACAAGTCAACACAAGTCAACACAAGTCAACACAAGTCAACACAAGTCAACACAAGTCAACACAAGTCAACACAAGTCAACACAAGTCAACACAAGTCAACACAAGTCAACACAAGTCAACACAAGTCAACACAAGTCAACGACAAGTCACCGACAAGTCACCGACAAGTCACCGACAAGTCACCGACAAGTCACCGACAAGTCACCGACAAGTCAACGACAAGTCAACGACAAGTCAACGACAAGTCAACGACAAGTCAACGACGAGTCAACGACGAGTCAACGACGAGTCAACGACGAGTCAACACAAGTCAACGACGAGTCAACACAGGTCAACGACAAGTCATCACAGGTCATCGCCAGTCATCACAGGTCATCGCCAGTCAACGACAAGTCATCGCCAGTCATTGACAAGTCATCGCCAGTCATTGACAAGTCATCGCCAGTCAACGACAAGTCAACGACAAGTCAACGACAAGTCAACGACAAGTCAACGATGAGTCAACACAAGTCAACGACGAGTCAACACAAGTCAACGACAAGTCATCACTGGTCATCGCCAGTCAACGACAAGTCATCGCCAGTCAACGACAAGTCATCGCCAGTCAACGACAAGTCATCGCCAGTCAACGACAAGTCATCGCCAAGTCAACGACAAGTCATCGCCAGTCAACGACAAGTCAACGACAAGTCAACGACAAGTCAACGACAAGTCAACGACAAGTCAACGACAAGTCAACGACAAGTCATCGCCAGTCAACGACAAGTCATCGCCAAGTCAACGACAAGTCAACGACAAGTCAACGACAAGTCAACGACAAGTCAACGACAAGTCAACGACAAGTCCTCACAGGTCAACGACAAGGCAACAACAGGTCAACAACAGGTCAACAACAGGTCAACAACAGGTCAACAACAGGTCAACAACAGGTCAACAACAGGTCAACAACAGGTCAACAACAGGTCAACAACAGGTCAACCACAGGTCAACCACAGGTCAACCACAGGTCAACCACAGGTCAACCACAGGTCAACCACAGGTCAACCACAGGTCAACCACAGGTCAACCACAGGTCAACCACAGGTCAACCACAGGTCAACCACAGGTCAACCACAGGTCAACCACAGGTCCATCCCAGGTCCATCCCAGGTCCATCCCAGGTCCATCCCAGGTCCATCCCAGGTCCATCACAAGTCCATCACAAGTCCATCACAAGTCCATCACAAGTCCATCACAAGTCCATCACAAGTCCATCACAAGTCCATCACAAGTCCATCACAAGTCAATCACAAGTCAATCACAAGTCAATCACAAGTCAATCACAAGTCAATCACAAGTCAATCACAGGTCAATCACAGGTCAATCACAGGTCAAGTCATCTGACGTTGATCACTTGTTGTTCTGTCTGAAGTCAAATCGAAGCTACAGTCGAATGATTTGTCAAATGCATTCCTTTGTGGCTGCTCACAATTACTTTTAATAAAACAATTCTGCAAGTTAAATTTTTTTTAAATAAGCAAAATGTCTGACCTTTCTTGGTTGCCGTTTTAGTTGCAACTGTGGCCTTGGGTCTGCCTCGCCCCCTCTGCTTGCCAGCTGGTTTAGGGCTGACCGGTTTCGCTTTTGTCTTGGGTTGAGGCTTTTTTGCGGTTGATTTCTTGACCTTGGGATTAGTCCTGGTTTTGGTTGAGGTGGAGGTGGAGGGTTTATCTGCGTCATCATGGTCTACATCTGTCTCTTCCTCCTCCTCCTTAACCTCCTCCTCGACCTCCAACTCCTCCTCTTCATCTTCATCATCATCATCATCTTCATCTTCATCTTCATTCTCATCTGGGTCTTCTCTTTTCACTTCCTTCATTTCACGGAATCGAGGACCTAGGGGTAAATAACATATTGACTAGTGTCAGCACAAGGCTTTGTCACAGAGTACATGTCGCTTCCCTAATACAATTTTTATTTCACAACCATTTTTGAAAAAAATTAACCTGTAGACAATGAGTGCATTAGACAAATGAATTTTTGTTCACCACTTATTAGGTCATGGGATGATCGCTAAAAAGTTGCACCACACACAATGTTAACCAAAAATGCAGTAAAAAATGCAGTAAAAAATACAAAAACGCAAATGATGTTGCTTGTCAAAAGTACAGCACATTAATTTGTTTAATTTAAAGAGAAAATGACAATCATATTGCGATCTAAACTTTAGATATGTTAGCCACTGACTCCAGCCTATTGCTAGTCTCCACCCACTGTTTTCCATCACTATTAAATACTAAACATTGTTGTTACATTATATTTTTTAAATGTGCAGTTTTACAGTTAAAGATAGGATACACCATTTGCAGATATCGAAAAATTTTACTAGTTAATTATTAGGAAATATCTTACTTATTTAAAAGTAAATAATGATTGCAGGCATCCAGCAAAAGAATTGCGCTAAATACTCTGTAATTGTTTCGAAAATTGAATTTTATTTAAAACAAATTCTGAAAAAAACAAGAACATAAGAACCACTACCTGACGCCGGTTGAAAACGAACGCTGTTTTTTTTTGCTTTTCTCAGTATCCATGATTGTAAAACTTCGGACGGGCGGGATTATTTTTAACAAAACTCGATCAGAAGCAGGTTCAGGCTGATAGTGCCAGGAAGCACACCCACGCATTTCCGGCCTTGCGCGCTGCTGACATACATTTCCGAACTTGAACTTGGCGTGTTTATGCTTCATCCGTTTTGAATTTGGGGAAATGTTTGCGTTTATATACGTCATCCGGCGCGAACTGGTTAATCTTTTATTGATCAAAGACTAAAGCAAGCTTTAAAAAGTGAAGAAAAAAAAATCACAGGAAGTTTAGAGTCATTCAATCTTTACAACAAGTATGCTTTTGAACCGTTTTTTGGTTGGTTACTTTTTGGATAGCAGGCCATGAAATAGTACTAGCCCGGCGTACAAATTCTAGCGAAAACTGCTCCGGGCTACCCAGACCCACTTCCTTGGTTGCCCGGTGGGCTAGTGAACAATTCAGTAACCTACCTGTAAAGGTTTAGATCAACATACATGTTAAAATTGTTATTGTCTTTTTGTGTATTAAATAAATATCGGCACGATTATCGATAACCTGGGAGCGCTCAATCCATGCGTGCATGCAGTGCACTGCGATCTCACGAACAGAGTAGACTGGTGGGCTTCAGTGAGATTAGTATAAACTACGGCGCACCACGGCGCACCACGGTGCAGGGTACTGCATATATGTGCACTATTCTTTTTCACATCGTTCAGCCTTTCTTACCATAACGACCCACTGCGTAAAGCTGTATAGTATGACTGTTCTGCCGTGTCACTAGTAGTAGGGTCTGATACAGAGTCTGTTCAGAACAGCGCCCTCTGGGTACGTTAATACGGATGTACGTGTGTACATGCGCGTGCCGAACGAATAGTTTTGTGCATTGTGTGCATACGGGCTAGCAAAAAATATAAACGGGCTAGTAAAATCTGCAGTTTGCTAGCCCAGTGGGCTACCACCCAAAAAAGTTAGCGCAAGGCCTCGATAGCTGCAAAAGATATATTCCACCTTTAACTTCAGAGATAAGCAACCAACTACTGACCCACGTCGTTGCCCATCATGCCATTCTCCTTCTTGATAGCCAATCCCAGGATCTGCTCCACTCGGGCAATCTCGCTGCGGGGCAGCGACAGCAGCCCACCGGCCTGCCTGTTTATGACCACGTCAGTCAGCACGCTGTCAATGTCAATGGTGTCACGGTACGACATCTCGTAGGTGCCTGGTAAGGTACGGAGCTCTAGCCACAGAATCTTAAACATCTTGGTGGTGTGGTAGACATTCTGGGCAGTCTTGCAAATGAAGAATTTCCCTGGAAGGAAAAAAAAGGGGGAGGTTTCAATAGGAAATATTATCAATGGGAATAAATATCAAAGTTTGGGGCTTTTATAACACAACCCTGCTGAATCCAACAGGATCCAACAAATTTATATTTTTGCTTGACCGCTATACATCATGTACAGTCAACTTAATAAACTAAGTAAATAATGATTGTAGGCATCCAGATAAATGATTGTGCTAGATATCCTGTAATTGTTCCAAAAAAAAAAAATGGTTTTGTTTTTTTATTATTTAAAAAAATCCTGATCGCCAAAAAAACAAGAACGACATACAACCCCTGCCCGACGCCAGTTGAAAACGCACGCCGTTTTGGGTGCTTTTTTCAGCATCCATGATTGTAAAACTTTGAACAGGTCAGTTAAACGATATTTATTATAAAATCCAACCCCAAAATCCACCAATGCATGATAATTTAGGCAATTACCGAAGGTGTATCCTAGCTTTAAACAGGATTTCTGTTTTTTTCCTTCTCTTTTCAACATGTCGCTACTTATTAAACACGTCGTAAGTTTTGAAATGCAAGTCGTATCAACATGGGGTTTACAAAAATGTCCAGAGTCAACTTCAGACTTAATTTGCTTTATCATACCACATCTATATGACTATAGCTGCAGAAAACAAACGAAAGCTTTGTTAGCAGAAAACCTTAAACCCTAACCCTGCCAGATCCAGCACAGTGCATCTGTGGTGACTGCTTGACCTTGCTGGACTCTGCATACAAGTCAATGTGACAAAGTATGCAATCTGTTGCGTCTGGCAGGGTTTCTAGCTAAAATACCCTGGAGGATATTGGCCATAAGTGCCTGGGGGCAATTTCATAAAACATGTAAGCACAACAATTTGCTGAGTATAAAAATAGTTTTGGTCAGTAAAATCAGGTTACCAGCCAAAACTCCACGTGCTTTTCACGCTAAGCAAAACAAAAACTGAATATCAGTCACAAACGACAAACATCACCTGAATATTTGATTTGTAACCTGTTTCTTTTGCTAAGGAAGAATGTTCATGCTAAGCAAATGTTTGTGCTTACATGTTTTATGAAATTGGCATCTGCACTCACTTACCATTGTCTGTTCTAACAGCCAAGAAAGTGTTCTTATTGAAGACCACCTCCTTGTCTGAGACAGGTGTCCTTGTGGATTGTTTACTGATGGCATCCACTACATCAGACTGGTAGTACTCTGCTGGCATGCGCTTGCGTTTGATCTGCGGGCTGCGGGGGCCTGGGGTAGTTGTTCCACGCTTTTTACCCTAGAACAAAAAAACAAAAAAACAAAAACAATAATTTTATTTAAGGAATAGTTTACATTAACAACGAGGCTGGAAATATCAGGGTGTGCTACCCACAGTTGCCGGCCTGAACAAGGTCTCAAATCGAGGTTCGTGAAAAACAATCCCGCAGCTGGGTCCGGCCAATGTCAGAATACTCCTGGTGCAAACTGGTTAAGATTAAGAAAACTTCCAAGTTTTTCCTTGACAACACTCTTTCTGTCGTGGCCCATAGGAACTCGGATGATCTTCGGGTATGGAATTCTTTCCGATAGGTACATGTGCAGCAATGGGAATCACAACAAAACCGAGTTCTGACCTTGGAGGTTGACGGCCCATTGGTGAGGTCTGCACCCTCATCAGCCATTCTTGCTTTTCTGGATGGCTGGATAAAGAAAAAGAAGAAGAAACAAACAGAATCAATCTAAAGGCTGTGCATGAGAACCGAGTACTCGACTGTAGATGAACTGAATTCAGATTGGGTTATTCCATGTCAAATCACCTAATAGGTTGAACCCCACCCACCTTCAAATACATGTAGTTCATATTTGTTTTATAGATAATGTTTGGTGAAAAGGCAAACATTTATAGTTTTAGCGGGATTTGACCAGCGGTTTTTTGTTCTACCGCCTGCAACATTGTTGGCGATTTTGGCCAAATTGGGCATGACCACAAATTTTCAAAGGACAATATCTTTGACCAAATTTTGCTTCATAACTAATCCAATTTAAGCATTATTTTGTGCACATCCGAGCAATTTGGCATACAATGACCTTTAGGCCTTTACTTCTACCTTGTGAATTGCGCAACCCGGCCGCGCGCTTGTTTGTTTATGACACGATCGACTCACTTTGACCAGTGACATCACAGGCACCCCACAATGCACCATCTAAATTGTACTAAAATCATCATTGCGAACAGCAGTTTTGTAAGTCCACTATTTACGCTCGTTCGTTGTCATCCGCGTGTTATCCGAGTCGGTAAAGAGTAGTCTGGTTACAATCAATACATCGAGCGCGTAGTGCACTAGGGCCCCGGGTACCAGTCTAGGCAACAAAAACGTCCGATTTTTTTATGCATGATTATTAGTGTCTTTTTCTCCTTTAAATCCCTGACAAATTATTAAAAAATAGATCATAGGTATAATATACATGTACATGTATAGTTAGAATTTCAGTGTGAAGATGTCGAAAACAATGATGATTTGGATGTTATTTTTAACGTTAAAATCTGCATCTACATGTATTTTGTGATAACCTTTTTTAACAAACTGAACAGTGATGCTAAAAAGTAAAAGGTTGTTTTTATTTTACCTTAGTAAAGTATCCCTGTTGATGAGAAATTAACCAAAGTTTTAACTTTTATTCAGTGGGGGCCTAGGCCTAATTAATTTTGTAAGAGGGCCTTAAAGAGCATAATTTTTTGAAGTACATATTTGTAAAATACAAACTTCTTTGAAATGATTTGTGGTTGACCAAACAATCCCAATTACTTCCAATGATATAAAAAAACATATCTTACTTGAATCAGAATTTTACCTATACAGTACATGGAAGTTTGTTTGTTTGTTTGTTATTTTGTAGCTTTATCGGATGTGATGAAACCTTCTGATACAGGCGATGAGTCGGCAGTTCAGCCATCAATGGTCAACCAGTCATGGTCCTTTACGCCATCAACTCCGGGCTGAGGTTATTACTTGATCCACAGGGTATCGTTATTTGCAATATTTAAAAAACTCATAATAAACATACATGATCCTTAAAGGGATTGGTAATTGGAACCCACTGTTTGTTTCAATCCTATATACCATAAAACTAACCTGTACAAATTTCATTTCAAAAGGTGGTAGCGATTTTGAGACATTGCCGAAAATTTGGAGCGGTTAGTGTATGTCCACGCAGAAAGAATACTCTGCATTGGAATACACAATCTGAGAAACGTCACTGCAGTAATGCTTCTCAGATTCAATTGTTTTGGGATAAAAAGTGATATCTTATTCCCTAACCGCAGTACTTCGAAGTAAAAAGTTTCTAAAAATGCATTATGCTATCCAAAGCTGCTGTACTTCTTACCAAGCTAGTTTTTATTGCCATTAATTTTTGGAGTAATTACCAAACGTAAACGATCCCTTTAATCATTAATTGCTTTTAGTTAATGTACAAAAATCATAATTTTAATTTGTTTCTATTGGCAAGGAAGTTCAGAAGCACTGTAATAATTAAGTGCAGCTTTACATAATTTTATTTCCATCCCACTTAAGATATCGCTGTCTTAGCGTTAATTAATTAATTTTTAATTATTAAAATCCGTTTCTATACTTATTAATTAGACATTGCAACATCATTGTGCCAAAACAACCATAAATTGTATAAACAGACACAATGATAAGTTCACTTTAATTGTGTAAAACAGTGAATAAAGTATTAAATAATGTACTTTCATAATATAATTTGTTCTCATTATTAATGCAAATGAGCTGTGTATAAATTGATCTTTAGAATCACTGTTCGGTGTATTTGAGAAATACGTGTACCTTTTAGAGACTACAAAAAAAATATATATCAGTTGCAAAATGCGCAAAATCCCTACATTTTCGATTATTTTGGTAATTAATTATGCAAATTAGTAACTAAACATTCAGTTTTTATTTGAAATTGTAGTAAATAATAAATAAGAGCATTCATCATATGTACACAATTTGAATGATAACAAATAAATATAAAATTCTTTATGACAGAAAAATGCTTCGTTTGCACTTTCTTGGTGCCATTGTCTGTATACAAAAACAAAGGAAAGGTCAAAGGTCAACATCAATTTTTGTTAAATTAATCTTTAGAACCAATTTGCCAATTTTGAAAAAAAATACATTTGTTTAATGCTGAAGAAATGCTCTTTTGCCTCATCTCTGTTTTGAAGCTCTGTGTAATATATTTCAAAATCACCTGAAATGCCTAATAAAAGAACAAAGTGTTTGTTTCGGTTAGATTTTGGTTGTTTTGTGCACCATATCCACGTTGCGCACTCGCGATGAAAAGAAGATGTTTGAGAAAGTTGAATTTTAAAGCCGACAAAAAGCCTCAATTTAAACATTGTCTAATCCCATTGACAGGGTCCTGAATCTCAACACTAAAGGCAGACGGTTCGGGATTTTTATTTCAAATTGTTAGTTTTAATTTAAGTTTATCGCTTAAATCAGAGCGCGTTACAAAATTGTTTTTTTGTATGCAGCCATTTTACAACATGACGTAGGCGCATGGTGCATGCGTAGCCGTAGTCAATCTCATAATGCTTTGCGACGAGTGTCTGGCCACAGTATTTTTAAGACCGCGGCATTGAAGGCTCATCAGTCTTTGATCTCATGGTCGTTCAAAATCCTGTCTATTCCATGACCAGTAGTAAACCTGAACATACGCGCTCTGTTGTTTGAGTGACAAATATTAAAGGGCACTAGGCAAGGACATTCGCCAGATCATGTCGAAATGTTAACAAAAAGCAATAAGTAACGCCTTAGTTACTCAAACTAGCCTACGCCTAGCCTAGCCATTTTTGCAAAAGAAATTGGTGTCGGAAAAAGACGTATTTATCAACCTATCACACAGCCAGGCACCTGCATGCGAGTGTTGATGGGTGTGGACTGAGTGATAATTGATTGAGTTTGGCTGGTGTATTGCGCTATTTATTGTATTGCTAATTTTAACACATTTTTAAGTATGTGCAGTTACAAAAGATTATGAAACTATTCAGGAAACAATGTTTGTGTGTAAATAATGCAGCATTACTTACCGAACACCTGCGGTACATGCAACGCCAACAAGCGTCTGCATTGAACAATTTTCGGATACGTTTAAATGCGTGCACAATTTGCCATTGAAGCATTAAATTTTCTAGTCTGCCGATCGTCCATCGTCAGCTCTACGGCCGAGTTTTTCAAACGCCAGCTTCCTCTTCGTGTGTCTGGCTTTATTCGTGCAGTTCAGCAATCGGCTGGAGCCCAAATGGAACCGAAGCCAGGGGTTTGGAAAACGGCCATTATATGCCTTTTAGTATCTTTGACTTCGTCTGAACATGGAGCTATGATAGCTCCATGGTCTGAACATGGAGAAATAAATGCCAGGCTCTTTATACTGAGGGAACTCCAGCCACCTTTCGATCAATTTTTATGAATGCCAAAGTTCAAATAGGCCTATTTCAATTTGCTTTCATTTTTAATTGCTTCCTAATGATTCGGAAGCTGGAGGCGAAGCCGAATTTAAGCCGAAGACAAAAAGCAAGGTTGTTGCAATGTATAAAGACGAACAATTAGCCGGTTCAATTTAAGGTAAACGTTTGTGGGAAGCAAAATTTGTATGAGGTGAAGATAGGTAATTCAAACACGCGGCTTCACGCCACCCATAGAAAACACCGATCTTTAGTTTTAATATAAATTTGTATTAATTGGAATGGGGACAATGTACAATTTGCCCATAGTTTGGATTTTAGTCGGGCGCCGTGTAGTTTTGAATACGACTTGGCAGTACGTCTCTAGATATAACACGCCTGTGGTAAGGAAGGTATTTAATTCTTCAAATCAATAGCATTTTGTTACCGTAAAACCGATCCGAACAACGCTTGACCCATTTCCAGGTCAGTCAGCCAACGCGACGCGCGATTTTTTTATTTGTCTTCCCTTATTTTTGCAACTTGCCACGTTGTGTATAATGTACAATTTCATACATACACATGGTACATGTAGTGTTTACATACTTATGTACACATATTGTACACACGGAAATCTGCTGGCTTGGTGTCAGGTCAAGTCGCCCACTGGCGCTGGCCAACTCGTCTAGCGCTATCTTACCTGAGACTAAAATACCTGCTGGGCGCGAACCGTGTGCGTTCCCTTCACTTTGGCCAATATCATATAGAGCTGTTTATCACAAAAATTCGCTTAGCAACAAAAATCTTGCTCAAAAATAACGGGTTGCCAGCCAAAACTCCATGTGTATTTCATGCTAAGCAAAAACCAACTGACTATAAGTAAGAAAAAATATGTTACCTAAAGATTTGGTTTGTAACCCTGAGTGTTTTTGACAATGAAGAATTGTCATACCATGGAGGAATAAGACCTCCATGGTCATACTAAGCAAATGTTTGTGTTTAGCAGCTCTATGAAATTGGCCCCTGGCCGTGAGGAATAATAATTAAACGACGCTGACTATTCAGTGCGTACTGCGCGCGTATTTTAAAATCTGCGTTGAACAAGTCGGGTGTTGCCCAGCCTCGCGACTTCATGGGCGCGTGCGCGCTCCTTTAGTATAACCCCTCATTAGGAATGGGTCGACTGGTAGTAGTGCGTACTGCGCGCGTATTTCGTAAACTGCACGCCCTGATGTAATGCGCTACCTGTACCATATGGATTTTGGACTAGCCTCGTTTTTTCCCCCAAAAAAAACTTTTCAAACGTTATAGGCCTAGATGGACGACAGAGATACGTAAATTTAATATAGGCAGGCAATTCGGTATTCTTATTATAAGAATGTAAGGTTTATTTAATTAAAGAAATTAATTATTATTGTTATTTTTATACTATATTTTGTACTTATTTATTATTTATTATTTTCTTATTATTTTCTTATTATTTATTATTTATATTATTATTTATATTATTCTTATTCCCTTTTTATAATTATAATTACAATCTTGTTATATAATTGTTTCTTGCATCCCATTCAGCTTGGAGAACCCCTCGACAGGAACAATGTTTCTTTTGGGTAATCCTTCGGGAGCTGAATGGCATTTTGTCTTTGTCTTGGTTATTATGTTTTCATCTAAAGCTTTTATTTCATGTTTTCTTTGTAATTTTGGTCTGTGCATTTGTTGATGTTTCCCGAGAAATAAAATAGAGAATAGAGAATAGAGAATAAATCCTTGCTATAATAACGCAACGTCAAAATGTCATGTTTAAAAGAATTGATTCTACAAAATAACAATTACAAAATGTTAAAGATTGCGTCGCGCGTTAAACGCATCGACTGCAGCCCTAATTTAAAAGTGCCAAATATGGCACATTTAAATTAGATGGCACATTTAAATTAGATTATTCCAGAGGTTAAGATCGCGCAAGGCATGGTGGGAAAACACGGCGCAGCAAACTCGTAGTCATGGTAACGAGGTTAGGCGTTGCTATAGGCTGAACTAGTCCCTTTTGTCGATTATGATTCAACTTCACGCATGCGTGGTCTGTTTCTCACTCGAACATGTAGTCGATCGATGACGTCAAATCTAGTTTGTGAGCAGCGCAGACGACAGGGGTGCGTTCCACAAAAATTACCGTTGTACGCAAGACTAGCCAATCAGCACATGCGAGTGTTCGTGAGGTCAGCAGTGCTTGCGTTCCATCCAATGAACTATTGGGACTGTACCGTAGCTTATTGTTATTCATAATAAGGTCTGGCATACGATCTACATGATTATTATGATCATTAGTATACACCCCCCCCCCCCCCCCCCCCCCCCCCCCCCCCCCCCCGGTCGCATGACTGACACGCCAGATATGTACATGTACAATAGCGGGAATTGTAATGGTATTTTCCGAACATGCAGGTTGTCGGGATCAAACCATTTAAATGCAGGGAACACGAACGACTGCTCGTTGCTCACGCAGTGTCAGTGTGGTGGACATTGTACCGTAAAATGGGAAACCAGTAGTCAATATTTTCAGACAATTTACAATATATTTCTGCATATTAAACAATAATGTTATATTTTCCGTGTTATGTTTTACAATAGAGTTGGATTTGAGCCAACAAACATTTTTGACCGTTAACAAAATCCGTTTGCACACAAAAAAAATACAAATAAAAATCGATTTGATTGCTCAAACACCCCAGAATTTTCTGAAAAGCTAAAATTGACGATTGCCCTTTTTAAACACAATGAGTTGAATAAGTTTCCGGAAGCATATTGTACGTTTTATAATCATTTAAAGAAATTCAGGGTTAGGGCAACTTTGGTCAGATCGTTTGGGGAAAAACATTTCTAAACAAATCACATAAAATCCAGTTTGATGTTATTTTTCAACTCTTATTTACATAAATAATAAAAACCAAATACAAAAATACAAGTAAAATCATCAACAAAAGATTGTTTTTTGCATGTAGTGGCCAAAGTTACCCAGCATGAAAAAGTTGCCCCATTTTACGTTATGTTTGGGGGTGGGTCACGGTGCACGTTTATTGGTTCTGATGTGAGAGTTAATATACCCCTTTTTTATCTCTGGGGTGGAAATAGAATACACCAGTTAAGGCATCCGCGTTTTGGTATGTCTGACGGTAATAAAAAGAAAGTTTTTTGCGTGGACGGCACTAATAATCATTAGGGACAAACATCCCCTCTGGAAGCTGGTTTATATTATACTTGGTGTAAGTAATTACCAGGCCTATGTGTTCCCTGCATTTAAAGTGGTTTGATCCTCACAATTACAACCCGCATGTTGAATTCCCGCCATGTACAGTACATGTACGTATCCCATTGAACCTTTTAACAATAGAAGCGGGCCGGGCGTCATTGTAAGCGCCATTGTACACATATGGCGTGTCAGTCACCAGCGGGAGGAGGGCGTGTATATACTAATAATTAGAATAATCATGTATATCGTATGCCAGGCCTTATTACGAATAACACCAACCAAGGTACAGTGCCGACAGTTCATTGGATGGAACGCAAGCACCGCTGACCTCATGAACACTCGCAAGTGCTGATTGGCTAAGCTTGCGTACGACGGTTATTGACGGTCTAAAACGCAAGAACTCTACTTACGCGAACTGTTTGCGAGAACGTTCGCCTATGTTTTGAGTTGGCGTCAGTAGGGGTAGAACGATATTTAAAAACTACGATTTCAAAATGGCGGCGCCCAGTGACAGTGACATCGTTTGGTTGGCTGCTTTTTGTCCAAATCATTATTTTTCTTTAAAAGATCCCTGTGAATGCTCAAAACAATCTACTTTTTATATAACGAAAAGTATGAAACGTAAATCAAAACCGTGAAAAGAACACTGCTGCCGTCTGATAACCTCTCCGCCATCTTTAAAATACGTCACTGGCCAACAGCGAACAGGGCCCAATTTCATGGCTCTAGCCACAGAATTCCGCGCTTATTACGGCCTTTTTCCGCTAACCGCGCTAGCAGAAAAATTATGTGCTCACAATGTAAGCACAGAATCCTTAGTTACGGGTTGTACGCATGCTCAGAGACCAAATTTCCTCGCTAACGCGTGAAATACGTTTACCGTAAGCACCGAATTTTCTGCTATAGTAAGCAGGGATTCTTTTGCTAACGGTAAGCAGAGCCAAGAAATTGGGCCCAGTTCGGAATGTCGTTCGCCATTTTCGCTAACGTTGGCCAACATAATTGGCGCGCATTGCACTCCACTCACGCGAAAAACGCTAACGTTGGCTAACGTTGGCAACGTTCGCGTGAGTGGAACGCACCCCAGGCCTACACGTTGTTAACGCAGCAAAATGTTGGCACGTAAGTTTGTATTTGGGTAAAACAATATTTCTATTATATCCTCCACTTATTTAGTGCAATAAATAATCATCCTTCTGCAAAGAGTTATCATCATTGAAGAAATGTATCGTAAACTTTTGCCAAGCTTGCCCTAGTTTACTTTTCCCCCATCTTGAAACCGTGACGTAACTCGCAAGTTACTAGAGAAACCATGGTCCGTTGCTAGGTTGATCCAGTTGGACTAGCTAGTCGAACCACGCAGCGTTCGAGTTACAACTAAATTGACTAATGGTTAAGTCTAGTCCATCTAGTCGCCCAACCGAACTTGCTCGCTCATGCCTGAATGTAATGCGCTCGCGTGTTCCTTAACGTCACACGTCGACGCGCACGTACGAACAGACTGCTTATTAAATACCTGTACAATATGGATCAAGGAAGGCTCGTTTATCCAACCTCATTACCATGGCTACGATCTTGCGCCATGTTTTACCATCATGCCTTGCGCGATCTTAACCCCTGGAATTATCTAATTTAAATGTGCCACATAATTATTGGCACATTTAAATTAGGACTGCAGTCGATACGTTTAACGCGCGACGCCATGTTTAACATTTTGTAATTGGTATTTTGTTGAATCAATCCTTCCAAACATGATATTTTGACATCGCGTTATTTAGCAAGGATTTATATTAAATGTACGTACCTCTGTCGTCCATCTATAATGTTAGATACAGGTTTTGGGCAAGTTCAGACGCGTCACGTCAGGTTGGTTGTTCCAATTTGCCATTAATTTTCCATTAATTTGCCATTACAATGTATATGTGTCAGAAAGATGGGTACGCTGTAAAAAAGTAACCATTCGTCCATTTCATAAAATGGTTTAAAGACAAAGTCCAAACAAAAAGGTAAAAGCGTAAAACCTCGACTGAAAGCCATCACAAGGGTAGGGCCTATAGAAAAAAAACGACAGCTGAATAAAACCAAAACTGAAAGGGGAATAAATTAGTTTTTACTGAAAAAAATATATCAGTTTTTGCGTTTCCTTAACAAAAACTAACGCTACAAAACAAAAATCGGACAAGAATAACAAAACAAACGTTGTCAGGTAGATTGAATAAAAAAAGTCGCCCAACATTGTTACTTTATCGGAGGTGCCGACTTAGTCAGGTGTCGACTTGGTTTTTGTGCAGGTGTCGAGTTGGTGGGTGTCGAGTTGGCAAGGTGTCGAGTTTGTGGGTGTCTAGTTGACATGGTGTCGAGTTGGTGGGTGTCGAGTTGACAAGGTGTCGAAGTGACCGGAAACCGTAACAACTCGCCCCTTATTCACCACCTGGCTTTTGCTTTTATAGTTTTCGCGGGGCAGGGGGCAAAGTACGTGCACTGCACAATATAGTTTAATATGGTAAAATCAACTTTGCCTGTTCGTAAATACGACATGTTTTGCCCACCGCGCGCGCACAAAAACACTTTTCTTTTGTTTGCGTGTAGAATGGTACGCGCAATAGTAAAACGGTAAGGGTCGACGAACCCTCCATGAGTCTCGGGATTGAAACTAAGTTATTAAAACTGATTTTGGCGAAACTAAACTTTGGCAGGATATTCGTTGATACATTTTACTTGCCAGTAATCAATTTCGCCCGAAAAAAAAAAGTATTTTGGCCACTTTTCTCTCTTTGTGAAAACGGTGTTCACTGTTCATGTCGTGGAGAAATTACGTTCTTGTAGAAGAATTCACAAGAACGCGCATTATCAAATTTGTATAATTGTGGTGGCATCCGATCGCTTTGTTCTTAGTGTACAAAATGCTCGTAGAGTCGAGGGCTATTTTCAAAGTGCTCCTAAACTAGAATTAATTTTCTTGGGCTGTAACCAACCTTAACCCACTATCTCTTACTCTTAGACTTAATACTTTATTTTGCAAAAGATAACTAAACCTTGGAAAATTCTAATTTTGGGGGTAAAAATCCAAGAATCTATTTCATGAAACCTTGTGCAGACCTTTTCACTCCTGTTGTCTTTATTGTGTTCAGGTTTCAGGGACCTTATTCACAAAGCATCCGCACGCTTTAACGGATCCGTTAAGCCTCCGTTATGGTTTGCGCCATATTCACGAAGTATCCGCATAATAGCGAATCCGCAGAACACGTCCGTAAAAGGCCAATTGTTTTGCGGGAACTCCAGCGTTCCCGTAAAAGCTTACGGATCTCCGCAAAGCGCTAAAATGAAATGGCTGCAGTGTTTGTGGTTCTGCTGGAGGAGGAAAACAGGAGTACTCTTCGCCGCCAGCGAGTATTTCGTGATAGGTTACAGCCACTGGACATTTACGACGATGTGGAACTGATAAATAGGTATCGAATGCCAAGGCAGTGTACTGTTGGAGGTGAAAGATTTAGCCTAATCCGTGATCAAGTTGAACATCCGACACAGAGGTCGCATGCAATACCCGCCACGCAGATAACAGCCCTCCGATTTTTCGCCAAAGGTTCTTTCCAATTAACAAATGGAGATTTAAGTGGAATTAGTCAGCCGTCTAAGTTCTCGAATTGTTACCCGGGTCGCAACTCATGTCCTTCAAAGAATTTCTCCACAAATAATTCGATTTCCAAGGAACATATAGCCAGTCAGAATCTGATCAAAGAAGATTTCTACGATGAACGTCATCGTCGGATTCCAAACGTTTTGGGATGCCTTGATGGATCACTTGTCCAGATTAAATGTCCTGCACTTGACGAAGGTGCATATACATATGCAAACATAACTACCATGCTATAAATGTCCAGGGTTTGCGACCACCAGAAGAAGTTCACCAACATTGTTGCCAAGTGGCCAGGCTCGACCCATGATTCGTTTATGTGGACTCACTCAAGCCTCAACCACCAACTAGCCAATGGTCTTGCAAACGATGGTCACCTTCTAGGCGATTATGCGTACCCCCTTCGATCATGGCTGCTAACACCAGTACCACAACCTGATGATGATGATGCAGAACGTCGACACAATATTCATCACCGAAGAACCCGACAGAACATCGAAGGAACTTTTCAATTTGGCAGATGGAAAATGAGGTGGCAGTGCCTGCATAGCGAAGGTATGTGTTTACGGTGTATATAGAAGGCCTACAAGTGTATGTGAACTCTGCCATCCAGGAGCCATCGCATCTTTCTGGATGCAACTCTAAACTTGTGAAATAGTGCTGTCATCCAGAAAGTAGCCTTGTCTCTTGTCAGATTTTCAAGTACTTTAGAATTCACTAACAACCACCTTCTATAATGCACATTACAAAATAATGTGGTCGACGTCAGTGAAAGTACCCTAACAAATAAAGCTCGTGGTTATTAACTATTGCACGAAAATGTGTTTGTGATGACTGTAAATTCGTTTGGATGCCGGATTGTGTTAATCGAAGACTGTTTCCGATAGTGTAAGATGTACACCACCCTCGAAAAAACTGTCCTTGAAATCTGTTTGACAATAGGCCATGGTATATACAGTCTAGGTAAAATATGAATTGCTCCGCGTTGGCAAGAAATCAATTGATGTCGTTTTGCTAATAATTTGTTGTTCATACCGCCCTTCCCGTAAAATGCTGTTTATCATCAGATTATGTTTTTGGTGATTTAAGTCAACTTCTTAATTTCACATGTTTTGTAACCCAAAAAGGAATAGATTGGTATGATGCCTTTCACAGAAGAAGTTCACGAAATCGTTCCTTAGTTTTAGAAAATAACCAGTGCACTGTGGAAATTCATCTTTTCTTCGCCAAGAATTTGAAAGGTAGGCCGAAATCAGCTACCATATGTATTTTGGATTCATAACAATTCGACTACATTTCTATTTTACGCTCTTATGAATTGTTACATAATCACACAGGCGCTTCATTCACCCGTACAGCTCGTTGAACGACACGCCCATTATTAGCGGAGCTCCGCAATTTTACCGATACCTATAAACGGAACCTTTCGTGAATACGGCGTAGCGCAATTTTAACGTATCCGTTAGGCTATGCGCAAAGGCTGTTACGGACCCGGTAATAGCGGATGCTTCGTGAATAAGGTCCCACTCCCAGGTCTCCACAGAGTATTTTTAAAATCATTCGCCGATGCATGATTCGTAATAAAGACCCAAAACACAGAGGTATAGACCGTTGTGGTGTATGATGAGAGTGAAACATGTTGTCAGGGAGAATCCAAGTGGGTGGTTAGGGGTCCACCCCCCCCCCCCCCCCCCTCCCCGTCCGACTGATATGTTAATTAACTGCTAGGCCTATGGACAAATCCCTTATTTCCTAAAGCTAACCGAATAATAATGGTGGCCCCATAAAGGGACATCAAAGACACACATTTTGTTGAAATAAATAATCGGGACACGATAACATGAAAACTCTACATATCAACTTCATATAGGGCCTATTTGGTATGTGGGTTGCCTTGAGGTCCTCTAAAACCTTTTTAGATTTGCACCCAAAAAGGTCAAAGGTCAAAGGTCGAAATGGTTGAGACATGATATTGATAACTAATTAAGGACATTACATGGTATTAACTTCATATTAAGGATATTAACTTCATATTTGATAGATGGGTTGGTCTTGGGGTTTGATTTTTGAACCCAAGTCGTCAGGGTCATTATGGTTAAAACAATGGAAATATGTTTGACCGATATGTTTGAAATTCAAAGGGCGGTGCCATATGGGTATAGCTATAGGCATAGAGCAAGGAACAGTATACATGTATGTTAGCGGGGAATTGTTGTTGTCAACACATCAAAACGAAATTACGATGTCGCAATTTTTCACGACATCACACACATTTAGGTAGTAGGCCTATTGCGCATGCCCAAATGAAGATAGAAGGGTGACCGGTCACGTGAGAGGAAAGGCGTGAAAGGAGTATGATTGTCTTAGGCCTGACCACGGGACGCGCGTAGAGGACATCAGCGGACGCGCTGCATGCCTGCACCAGAGGCATAACAAGGTGTATGATTTACGGCGAATTTATACAGAGGTTAAGGTTCGAACTGGTTCAGGGTTGAAAATACTACACAGTACAAAACTATGCGTAATGACTCCGCAGCCAAATATGGCGGAACGCAATGCTAGCTGAACGTACAATGTACATGTACGTACCTGCATACGGGAAAGCGATGCTGATGAGTCGTGTTTTCCGCGTGAGCCAGCGTTTGAGCCAGCGGCTGACGATCTCAAGCGGCTAGACATGACTGTTTAACGCACAAAGCGAACGCCAGGTGTTTGCTACAAAACGGAGAGACTATCAGTTCGTGAAATTGTCATAAATGCCTTGTAAATGCTAGCTGGTCTTTAATGATGAAAACCACAGACCATGTTCATGTACATGTACAGAATGACACGTACTGTAAAGCCTACACTGTATGGCTATAATCATGTTTCAGTTGTTCAGGGGGCGGTAACACTATGATGTAGGACTACGCACGTCATCGCGACCTTTAGACAGGGCACAAATATGAATCGTATCCATAGATTCGTTATCATACCGGGATCGAGACAAATATTACGTATACCAGCTTTTATTCATAAAATAAGTTTTAAAAATAGCCAATACAATTACTTAAAAATACGAAATAAAAGATTAAAATAGGCCTGTGCCCGTTTTCAAAACTAAAAATAATGTGCGTCTTAATTTAATGCCATGTGGAAAATGTTCAATATTCTCTCCCTGTCCTGTTTTTTTTTTCACCCCGAAAATTGATTTTCTTTTTAAGCTTCCATATTTGTTATAGCAGTACAGAAATTATTCTTTTTTTTTTATCAGACACCGAACACAAATTTAC
Source organism: Crossaster papposus (assembly GCA_037893245.1). Lineage (NCBI taxonomy): Eukaryota > Metazoa > Echinodermata > Asteroidea > Velatida > Solasteridae > Crossaster > Crossaster papposus. The sequence continues at coordinate 102,043 of JBAIAA010000173.1, forward strand.
CAAATCGTGTTTGTGGTTGTAATGCACGTGTCTGTGCGTTGTGGTCGTAAATGCAACCACGAATGAAAGCGCACCCCCCAAAATTAAGTTTTTTGGTTTTTTAATATTAGAGCGTGTAATTTGACTTCAAAATCTCGCGAGATTTTGGGAGAATACACCACATCCAGACACTATGTATACAATAGGATCTACAACGTGCCAAACATTCTATTTCTTGCATTTCTTTTGCATCATGACTGGGCCCATCCGACCAAGGGCAATAAATAGGTACTGTGAAGAAAAATATTACATTCCAATTTCAACATATTGAAAATACTGCAAATTTATGACTATTATAACATTTAATTTGTTGACCTCAATATTTTTTGTTGTATCAATCGATCACGCATATAACAGTTGGGTACATTCAAACACGAAATATGGGTCTGTTACTAGACTAGTCAGTGTTTGGTACCAATTAGACACAGAAAAGGCGAACGCACGGTGACTACTGCTGAACTGCGGAGACTTACAATGTCTGTACCAATTAACAGTCAGTTGAGAGAAGAACAGTCGAATATGATGTCACGGATATGAAGGTTTAATAATAAGGAAGGAAATGATTATAGACAATTAAAGGCGGAATTGGTGGGAAAGGGAGCTACACGGTAAACAACGCTGGTTAAAGAAAAATGGGTAAACACAGTCGACCAATAATTTGTCTCTTTTAATGCAGAATGTTGCGTTTTTGTTCAACATTTACCAACACCAACAATCCAAAAATTGAGCAGCAGATTATATTATTCTTATTGGGTATAATGGATTACAAACAATTAAGTGATGGGCAATATGTTCCATGTTGTTCGGTGATGATTATATATTAATTGATTGGGTAAATTCTTCCAAATAGGCACTTTGGGAGACAAATTAGCGATAGTTTTGATTCACTTGGGAGACAGTGGCACTTAGGGAGACATTTCAGTGTCTCCCTAAGTGTCTAGCTACCCCACAAAACGATATTTGGGAGTTATTTTTGCTCGGAGAAGACAGATTTGGGTCTAAATAGCATAAATATGAAATTTCGTGGAAAAAGCTCCAGGTAAAAACGGGTTAGGTTACAATAAAGATTGTGCACGACTCTATGGGATTGTCTCCCAAAGTGCCCATTTGGAGGTATATAAATTACTCACATTTTTTTTTCATTATTATTAATAAAATTATCATTATGTTGGTGTGGTTTTTTTCAGGGGTTGTTTTTTTTTTTGTTTTTTTTTGGGTTTTTTTTTGGGGGGGGGTTTTGGGGGTGGGGGGTTGGGGGGGAGGTGAATTGTTCCATGTTCCTTGTCGGTTCCGACTTCCATGGCCATCGTCCTGCTGTATGTATCAACTAACGTTTTATCTGGTTTTCGATGAGCGTCGGTAGCAATGTGGCGCCACAGGGCATGGCTGTAAAATGTGCTCAGAATAATCTTCTTGGCACACCTCTTGAATCTAAATGGAATCACTGCAGTATGTTAGCCGAGACCATGTGGATTACGAAAAACAAAAATCCCCAATCCCAAGTTCACCAGTCATATAAATATTTGCATTTTAATAACCAGTATAAAAAGGCGCCCTCTAATGACCGGTTTGGAAAGCTGTGTACATTTTCAATGGGAAAAGATTGCTCATTGCTGTTGCTTGCTAAAAATAAACTCTATGATTTGATTAAGGAGGAATTAGGGTGCGTTTTAATGCCCCAAACTAAAAAGATATGCAATTTATATAATTAATATCTCGGCGTTTGGTTCTTCCCACAGCGCCAGTCCTGCTTACTACAAAATAATGGCCCACTGGGCGCCCGTCCATTTCGTGTCCGGCCCGGAGCCGGCCCCCCGCAATGTTGAATTCACAGTGCAAAAGATGTAATGATTTTGGTATTTTTACATGCCGGCCATCTTGGAATCCAATATGGCCGCCAATCACAGAAGTTGTGTCATCAGACTCGTATAGGTAAAGACACTGCGTAGGATTTGCCACCAAATCTGTTAATACGTGGCCTAGAACCAAAATTATGTAAATGTTCGTATTTTTACCTGGCGGCCATCGTGGAATCCAAAATGGCCGCCATCTCAGCTTTACAGAAGTTGTACCATTGAACTCGTAGGTACTAAAAACAGGATTTGCCATCAATTTTGCTCGCATACACGGCCTAGAACCAAAGTTATGGTGATTTTCTTTTCCAAAATGGCGGCCATTTTGAAAGTCCAATATGGCGGCCATAACGGGATCGAAAAAGTTTGCACCACTGATGTTTGTGTTCCTTATAACTTAAATAACAGATACAAACTATAAAATTGCTTTATGCAAGTAAATCTCACGGAATGACACAATCAAGAAATAATTAAACGACCGAATCGCACTAAGACTGACAACGCCCATCCCAGCTTATCACGTTATTTAAAATCATGGCAAAAGACGTCCTTGCTCAATAGGCCCACGAAACATTAAAAATACAAGTGGTGCACCCGTATATATTGATCCCTGGCGAGTATACAGCTACTCAATGCTGCCGTTTCGGCGCAAGGCAGCTAATAAGTCTCCACCATCACATCACATTAATAATTAGTGACATTATTGTTACAGCAAACCGTATACAGATACAAATACCTCGTCTTGAATTATGAATCTATTTAATCAGCTATTTGCGCAGAGGCTGAGACATTGGGACTATGTTCGTTGATAATGCGGCTGGTATTAAACAAGTACGCTAAAACATGCCTTGTTAAATGTGATGTATAGAAGTATTCCTACAGCAAACTGTTGGTGCTGTACCATGTTTACAGTGAACTTAAACTCGCATTATCCGACCAGCAGTGTATTCTATTTGGGCAGCCAACGTTGCATGATGTATTGATGTGATAGGCCAAGCAGAGGGCATTCTGACGGTGCAGCGGTCTGTACTACAAGCAAGGTTTTCTTTGTACATATTACTGATGTCTGGATTACATTGTTATATTATACAAATATTGAATTTTGTTTGTGCAATGGAAGTGTGCAAATAATTTTATGAGGTGAAAGTGCAATGGAAGTGTTTCATTCAGCGAGGCGCCAGTCGAGTTGAATGAGAACAGTCGATCTTTCACCTCATAAAAATATATTCCATTGCACGAATATATTGAAGGTTCCTAAAATATCAAAATAGTAGGGATATATTTCGGTGTTGCATGTATAAACAAATAATGGATGTTTCACATTTATTATTATCTGAATTACTTTTCATCTCAAACCTTCAACAGCTTTTTATTCGATAAGAAATAAAGAAACGAAATAGAACCAAAACCCAAAACCAAAAAAAGAAAAACTAAAAGCTTGATTAAAAACTTGGATAAATTGATATTTACATTAACGTTAAAATCAAAGTTAGACCAGTGAGCAAATACCCACAAATGGTAAATGTAGCAGAGTGTATTACTGCTCCCGAGGTATTTCCATCCAACATTGCAACGATACGTACGGGTGCACCACTCCCATCGACAATTTTCATGGGGAATGCGTACACCTTGGCCCCGGTGTTTGGCAGTTTGTCCAGGTTGGCAACGTTTTCAATTCCGTAGATGTCGGCTTCCATTAAGGTCTGATGGGTCATGAACTCTTCATTCTGTCCGCGATCCAGGTTTGGCGCATCGATCCCGAGACCCACTATCTTACGATTTTCCACCAGCCACGTGGCTGCCTCTGGTGCAACTCCCGGGGAGTGGATCAATGAATTCCCTTGCTCATCCATATAGGTGTCGTTACGCTCCGTACCTAGATAGGCCAGACGATCCGGGTAGAAAGCACCCCAACCAGTGTAGACGAAGAGCAAAGAGTCGTCTGGGATCTTACCGTGGACCTCCTCCCAGTCTTGCAGATCCTGGACTGTCATTCCATAATCTCTGTCCATTTTAGCTTTCTCCGAGATGTCAACTCGGACTGCCGGTCGTATCAGTCGACCTAGTGGTATGTCATCAACGCGCATCTTGCCTTCTGCAAAGTATGCCGGGGCATCGATGTGCGTGCCAATGTGTTCTGGCAAAGACATGGAGTTGTATTCAAACCTGCAGGAAATGCAGTAAACCAATAAACCATTCATCTAATCTAATGTATACATCTAATGTATTCTACAGACAAGTCCTTGACGTAACATGCATAATCGCTGACTCGTTGGTCAAGTTTCTGTTATAATTGTTTAAAAATATATATATATATTTATTTATTTATGTATTATTGGTGGGGGGGGGGGGGGGGGGAATTGAGGGGGAGGAAGGAGGGGGTCACACTGTATTGTTGCCAATCTGCACTATAGTTGGACACACTGGAATAAATATATAAAAAAATCAATATATAATTTACCATTTGAAATCTTCAGTTGGACCTCGATATTTGATGTTTAGCTGGAAGAACCCTGTGCTAGCGAACCCCAGGGTGTTTTCGTCATAGCCGTAGGACATGTCTAGTAGTTCCCCATTCTTGAGGGACAGGGCAGAAGTGAACACACACCACCACAGGACGAGTGCGAGAAATCGACTAGCCATTATCGAGGTAGAACCGCTCTGTATAATGCAATGCTCCACTGTCATGGCGCCTGAGACCAAGATAAGTCGGCAGATACCTACATGTACATGTACATTGGTAATACTGTACTGATAGTCTGATACCTATGCAGCTATAGTACGTTAGCTTTATGGAATGGGATGATTCAACCATCCACCAAGCAGCAGCAACTATATTGCAACATGATGCGTTCATTGGAAACGTATGGCGAAAGGGCAAGGTTAGGCCCTGAGGTTGCATGGCCAGGGAGTCGCAGTCCGAAGGAATGTAGGATCGAGCCATGACAAATAAACACGAACGACTTGCTGAAAGACACAGGGATCCAGTCAGACTTTTGTTCACAACCGATATCCTAAACATTGATAGGCGCATTAATTTACTATTGAACGGAGGCACTGAGATGACATGGATTTCGCTATATAAAATTAACTGTTTTATTCAAAAGCACGGTTTATCATTATGATAAATCCGATTTCGGACAGAAATTGTGTGTATGTGTGTACAATGTACATATACAAAGGGGGCACAAAGGGGGTACATGTCGCACAAAGGCAACAGCTCATAATAGGACCAAAACCTTTTAGATATAAATGAGGGGTATAACAGTGGAGGTGCAAAACAGATGAGTAATATTCATAAAACTTTGCTAAGCTTAGTTGGTTGCTAAGTTGGGATATCTCTAAGTCACTAGTTGGCAACTAAATAATTTGTTACGGGATATTTTACATTGGATATAGTTCTTGAATTCAGATTTGTGTTTTGAGAGCCTTAGGTCTCCCAATGTCTTAGGCCTATTGGTTGTGGGTATTTTAGCCCTATCTGGGTGAGAATAATAACTTCCCAAGCATCTTTCTACTTGCAATTGGTGTTGACATCTTTGTGCTTACTGCTCTCAAGAACGTTTTTTAATTCATCAAACGTTTCCGCTAAATAGGCTTTATGTATGCTTACAGGATTTCCAATATAATTTATGACCGTTGAAGATAAACAAAGACACCCGGCCACAAAACAACCTTTAAACGCGTCCGGGAACATTTTGTCTGGTACAGCAAAATTAAGGTTGGGAGAAATATTGATAAAAGTAGTACTGTTGAAATTATTTTTAAAGGCGTTTCTTGTTGCTAAAGCCCACGGTAAACCATGCTCTAATAAAATCTAATCTATATTAACCTACATGCAATAATTACACTTTTGGAATTAATTGTACTGCTACATAAATGTTATTAAAATACCAATTATTATTATACATGATCAGTAACTAGTATAGAGGGTGTCCCAAAAATGGTGCAAGTGGAACGCATCTATTTAAATTTAACGTTATGAAAATTGCTTTCAAAAGCTACACACGAAAAGACTACAAGTGTGGCTTTTAGATGATTATTACTTAATCTGATTTGGTTTTGTCAGTCCAGAGATAAACCCAATTAACTAAAGCTACTCAAAATCGATGTAGTGCCATATTCCAGTTTGATTATTAGGTCTAAACCGAAAACAAAACACAATCTTTCACCTGTTCGATTGGACTTCAAAAGATATCAAAAAGGAGTGAAAATGTATTATTTAATAGCTTAATTGATCTTGAGATTGAATAGGTTCAGGTAAGGGCCAATGGTAGCTCATCTGGTATAATAGGATTCAACCAGTATGGGATCATTATCTCGATTATTGTGTCTTTTTAATCTGATATACGCCATGGCCTGCGCGAGATATGTGTTTGCGAAGTAAACTACCAGAACCAGAACCTGAACCAAATAGCAAACACTTAATATTTAATGAGCAAAATGACACGCCCCATTTTGGAGGGACACCCAACACGAACAAACCTTACTGCGGGATTTATTTTTGTGATGGGATAATAATTCAGTATTGTTTGTAATGTTTGCGAATGACACCTTACATTATAATTTAAAAGGGAAATTTAACAGGCTCAAGGATAAATTGACGAGATTTAACATGTGCTTTTCAATTACAATTCGTGCTTTTGCACCAAAACATAAATGCAACCATGCAACTATACCAAACGTTAAAATCGAGTATACTTACTAGTAACTATGTTTAAAACTATTCTGTCTACGATTACAATAAAAGACAATACAACTCTATCTTTAACACACAACAAATTGAAAAGAATCTCGTATAATGAGTCTCGTATATAAATTTTAAATTTACCGCGTATTCGGCCCGATATTTGACAACTTGGGTCCGATAATCGCATATTCTCGGAAAACTCGGTTCAAGATGAAAAAATGGAATATTCAAACCAAGTTTTGTTATCACTTGCTGTGGTTTGTTCTAACGAAAACACAAGATTCAAAGAGATCAAACCTGCTTTTTGTTACAAACCAGTTTTTGAGTTTGGACATTTTCAACTTCACTGTCCAATTTGTCCTCAAAACCATCTTTTCCTTAATTAATAACGAAACGGACTATCTGTGTTTGAGTTACAATTTTGCGCTTATCGTGCTAATCTTGTTGGTTTTGGAGGTTTTTTTTCATTACAGATATTCTGATGTATAAACTCATCAAAATTAAAAAGCCCCTAATGTATCAGTATTCATCGGTAATTTGCGGTTTTTGATCGTCCCTCTTTCGCGGGTCACCACTCATAAATGATGCATTTTATTTGACCTGGATTTGAAAATGGCACATGCGCACAACTTCATGTCGCCTAAAAAAACATCGGTGTCCTACTTTAAAACAAAATAGAACTCAAACAGAGAACTGTAACAAACGAAGCGGAAAGGCTCATTGCGCCAGACGTATCAAACACGGCCACGAGACGCACTGAGCCGCCACTTCCACCTGCAATTTTCATAGGGAATGCATACGTCCAAGCTCCAGTGTTTGGCAGTTTGTCCAGATTTGCCACGTTCTCTATGCCGTAAATGTTTGCCTTCAATAAAATCTGATGGCTCATCAACTCAGTGTCCTGTCCAGGGTCGAGGGATGGTGTGTCTAACCCAAGACCCGAAATCTTGCGATTTTCCACCAGCCACGTGGCTGCTTCTCTTCCAACTCCCGGGGTGTGAATCAATGAATTCCCTTCGTCATCCAGATGGGTGTCGTTACGCTCCGTACCTAGGTAGGCCAGGCGATCCGGGTAGAAAGCACCCCAACCAGTGTAAACGAAGAGCAAAGAGTCGTCTGGGATCTTACCGTGAACCCCCTCCCAGTCTTGAAGATCCTGGACTGTCATTCCATAATCTCTGTCCATCTTGGTCTTCTCTGATATATCAATTCGGATGGCTGGACACGTGAAGCGAGTGAGTGGTATTTCGTCGATGTGCAACTTGCCTCGGGCAAAATGGATCGGAGCGTCCATGTGGGTACCAATGTGTTCTGGTGAAGAAAATCTGTTGTATTCCACCCTTTTCAAAACGATACAGAAACGAGTTAGTTCAGATCCGAGGAAACAGCCCACATATAAAGGTAGGTGACTGAACAAGCGACCGACCATTTAATTGACCGATCAAGCTTACCTTACCTTATACCTTACCTTATGATTAAAAGACACAAGCCTTATCAACTGTTAATGTTTCCAGAATTATTTTTTTTCAAAATCCGAAGACGCATGTTCAAACCTATCGTGTTAAACTTTCACTTTATAGATATAACAATTTTCGAGAGACGGTAAATAACAAAATGCACAACCTTTTGACGCCGATTTAATCTATTTCACTTTTGTTCTCCAGAACTCGGTCAATTGGCAAATCGCTGGAAATCACCCAAATTCCTTGATTTCTTCTAAAATGACAGAAAGTTTCACAGTTTCACAAGTAGTTTGACACCAGAACGATATTTAATCCAAGCTAGGTCACTTTTGAGATAAATGCAAAAGTCTTTATACTATATAGGATTACTTTGCTTATAAAGGGGAAACCTGCAGACATATAATCAACAATAGACACAATTATTGTCTTACCATGGTACTGGGCCAAATTCCCCCTCTTTGTGTAATGTTATCTTGAAGAACCCCTGCCCAGGGAAGCTGATGGAGTTTCCATCAAAGCCGTAAGACATATCAAGAAGTTCCCCCTTCTCCAAGGCCAGGCCAGAGATAAACATTGACAGCAGGACGAGTACGGTGAGTCGATGGGCCATTTTTGATAAACGTGTCTGAAATGAATTAAACAAAATTGGTACAATTTGGTCATTTATAGTTCTTGGCTCGTCAGGTATATAGCTCGTCAGGTAGCTCGATCATAAGGTACGTTCCTCAAGTAGCTCATCAAGTGTCTTGTAGCTCGTCAATTATAGCTCGTCAAGTATATAGCTCGCCAGGTATAGCTCATGAGGTATATAGCTCGCCAGGTATAGCTCGTCAGGTAGCTCGCGTTCGTCAGGTAGCTCATCAAGTGGTTCGTCTTGTAGCTCGTCAGTTATAGCTCGTCAAGTATAGCTCGTCGTGTATAGCTTGTCAGGAATAGCTCGTCAGGTAGCTTGATTGGTTCGTCATATATAGCTCGTTAGGTATAGTTAACGGCTCGTCAGGTATGTGGCTAGTAGTATAGTCGGAGTCACACACACCTAAAAAATGTGCGCAGTCTGGACTGCGCATGCGCGTCAAGGTGTGTTCCTCGTTTTTCCCCAATATTTGTTTTTGTTTTTTTGTTTTTGTTTTAATTTTATTTTTATTTATTTATTTTATTTTTTTACGTAGTGAGGCCCGAAGGGCCGATAGCCCGAAGGGCCGAGAAGGGGATCGAAACATGATGACGGTGCATCATGTTGCGCGGATGGGGATTGTCCACGACAGTGGTAAAGAACATTGGAGTTGCGGGAGTGATTTTTTAAAATCACGGAGCGACGAGGTACCACGCAGCACAAACGAACGTATACGTCTCGTTTGTTTTTTCACGAAGTGAAAACCAAGTGTTTAATTTCACGAGGTCTGACAAGCCCTCGTGAAAGAAAAAAAAGGGAAAAATAGGCGAAATATATTTATTTCGCCCTTTGTACCCATCGCCGCACAGGTACGTGCGATCTGTTTTTAGCCTGACCGTATTTCGCCCTCTGTACCTTATCGCTGTCGAGACACGGTAGGCGAATTATGTCATCGGTTATTTCTACACTCGTGCGATACAAGGCAAAAACGAACCGCCCTTTTTACCCGAGGCTGACCGTGTTTGTTTAATCCGTTATCTCCGCACTCGGGCAATATAAGACAAATGTAGAAATTGATATGAGATGGCCCTGCGACGCATACGATTTTAAAATTAAAAACTTTTGTACCTATCTTACATCATGACAAATATTAACTACCTTTTGGACCCGAGGGCCTGGGGGGGGGGGCGACCTGTTTTTGTGTGCCTATAATAAGTACGTGCGATCTGTTGTTAGCCTAACCGTGTTTGTTTAATCGGTTATCTCCGCACTCGGGCATTACAAGAAAAATATACAGATGGATATCAGATGACCATACGAAGTATACGATTAAAAAAATAAAACATTTTACCCATCTTACATCATGGAGGTTTTACGCTGAATTGGACCCTGAATGTACGGCCTCTCAAATGAAGAGCATAGATCGAGTGGAGACCGAAGCATCCCTGTAAACGTATAATGGAGCCCGGATTTCACGGCCAGTCAAACTTTAAAGATAGATGAAATAGAAACCTTGGCAATCCAAGAGGTAAGTCCAACCCTAACCAAAAACAACTAAATAATAACAATTTTCCCCGGTAGAAAGTGGCACCTGTTGTTTTTTCCCGATTTGTTAGAACTGCACCCTTTCTTTCCTGTGGCTGTAATAACAGTAACATAAAACAATAAGTTAACATAAATTTAAACATAATAACGGAACAGAGAAACTCAGATTTAACCTAACCGTGTTTGTTTAATCGGTTATCTCTACACTGGAGCGATACAAGACAAATTATAACTTCCCTTTTGACCCGAGTTACTAGGGTGCGACCTGGTTTTGAGTGCGTAAGTGGGACACAATTATGGTATTAGAACTTGAGTAACAAATTAGTAAAAAAGATCAACAAATGACTAAATAGAGCAACAAATGAGTAAACAATGAGTAAAATAGAGCAACAAATGAGTAAAAAGAGCAACAAATTAGTAAAAAGAGCAGCAAATGAGCAGCAAATAAGTAGAAGGGGCACGCAAAGTGTAAAAGAAGCACGTCAAACAGCAAGGAATTGGTAAAAATGGGTAGTTATATATTAAACGATTTCCTCCGTTCCTTACCATTCGGAGATTAACCTTCAAATACTTCCCTATTGCCACCGTGTCAATATAGGCCGGGGTCGCCATAGAATAAATAAATTGTTTTGCCAGTTATCACACAGAAAACGTACGACTGATCTTTGCACTCGAGCAAGAGCCACGTAGTGATGTGTCGTTTCCTAACCGTTTTTTGTGTATACTTTTTAATTGTTATTATACATTTGTTTTTATAATTATTTTGTTTGGCACTTTAGCAAATAATGGTAGCCGACAGCCCCTCTTAAAAGAGCGAACATCTCCCTTCCTTCTCACTTCGTTTGCTCAAATACGCACCGAAAATGATCATCATGGCTAAGTTCGACGTTTTGCAGAGTTGGGGACGTTTGATTTTATTCCCCAATATCATTTGCAACTTATATCGCTGTCCTCAATGTAACGTAAAAGTATGAAATAACCATAATGGATTACTGTAAGAATGACTAACAGAGGTGACTCTTTGTATATTATTTTGTTTTCTACCAAAAGAACAAGATTATTATTTTTAATACAGTAGTTTATTATTTTTAATACAGTAGATTCTCTGAAACTATTAGTCTTTAATCATCAATGTCTTCCTCGTTATCTTCCTGTTAATCTTGCTGGAACAGTCCGTTAAATTTGGCCGTGTGTTTAAGCATTACTCTGCTCAGGGCCTTGTTTATTTCCACGCCTTTGTTTACTTTTTCTTCTACATCTTCCACAATATCTTGATGCGTGTCATTATCTTTCAGATGTAGGAAACTTGACAAAAAATCCTCGTAGTTGTTGACAAAGATTCGCTTGACTGCTGGCTTTTTCCATGGCTTGATCTTCATCCATACCCCGGTCGACGTACTTTTCATATTTGCTATTTAACATCTCCGTTGTGGATTATTTGGCTTCTGCCAACCAGTCTTTATAGGCAGCACTGTCTTCCAACTCAGAACTAGACTCGTCTTCATCAGATGATTCGTCATCATATTCTACCTCCGTTTCAGATTCCGAACCATCTTCTTCGGCATCTTCGTTTTCGTCCTGCGAAGATTCAGTTTCACTGTTTCTTATTTCCAAAACTTTAAATCTACGCTTTTTAAAATCGGGCTCGGAATTATCCACGTCAAAATTGTCCGCAAGATCATCGTCAAATTCATTTATTTTAGATGCCCCTTATCAGCATGTACATTTTCTGCATGCCTCCGTAGGTTATATCTTCGTCCAAAGCTTCTATCACACTGGTGACAAGCATGGGGTTTAACTGCAGCAATTACATCCATGTCGAGTTCTTGAAGGGTAATCTCCGAATGGCAAGAAACGGAAGAATTCGTTTAATATATAGCTACTCATTTGTTGCTCTTTTTACTCTTGTTTACTCATTTGTTGCTCTTTTTACTCTTTTTTACTCTTTGTTTACTCATTTGTTGCTCTTTTTATTACTCAATTGTTACTCTTTTGTACTCGTTTGTTGCTCTTGCTACTCTCCTTTTATTCATTTGTTACTCAAGTTCTAATACCATACTGCGTATTGTATACTTATAAACAAATGAGTAAAAGGAGAGTAAAAAGAGCAACCAACGAGTACAAAAGAGTAACAATTGAGTAGTAAATGAGCAGCAAATGAGTAAAAGGAGAGTAAAAAGAGCCACAAATGAGTAAACAAGAGTAAAAAGAGCAACAAATGAGTAAACAAAGAGTAAAAAAAGAGTAAAAAGAGCAACAAATTCGGAGATTACCCTTCAATGACTCGACATGGATGTAATTACTGCAGTTAAACCCCATGCTTGTCACCAGTGTGATAGAAGCTTTGGACGGAGATATAACCTACGGAGGCATGCAGAAAATGTACATGCTGATAAGGGGCATCTAAAATAAATGAAGTTAACGATGATCTTGCGGACAATTCTGACGTGGATAATTCCGAGCCCGATTTTAAAAAGCGTAGATTTAAAGTTTTGGAAATAAAAAACAGTGAAACTGAATCTTCGCCGGACGAAAACGAAGATGCCGAAGAGGAGGGTTCGGAATCTGAAACGGAGGTAGAATATGATGACGAATCATCTGATGAAGACGAGTCTAGTTCTGAGTTGGAAGACAATGCTGCCTATAAAGACTGGTTGGCAGAAGCCAAAGAATCCACAACGGAGATGTTGAATAACAAATACGAAAAGTACGTCGACCGGGGTATGGATGAAGATCAAGCCATGGAAAAAGCCAGCAGAAAGACCCTCTGGGCAGTCAAGCGAATCTTTGTCAACAACTACGAGGATTTTTTGTCAAGTTTCCTACATCTGAAAGATAACGACACGCATCAAGATATTGTGGAAGATGTAGAAGAAAAAGTAAACAAAGGCGTGGAAATAAACAAGGCCATGAGCAGAGTAATGCTTAAACACACGGCCAAATTTAACGGACTGTTCCAGCAAGATTAACAGGAAGATAACGAGGAAGACATTGATGATTAAAGACTAATAGTTTCAGAGAATCTACTGTATTAAAAATAATAAACTACTGTATTAAAAATAATAATCTTGTTCTTTTGGTAGAAAACAAAATAATATACAAAGAGTCACCTCTGTTAGTCATTCTTACAGTAATCCATTATGGTTATTTCATACTTTTACGTTACATTGAGGACAGCGATATAAGTTGCAAATGATATTGGGGAATACAATCAAACGTCACCAACTCTGCAAAACGTCGAACTTAGTCATGATGATCATTTTCGGTGCGTATTTGAGCAAACGAAGTGAGAAGGAAGAGAGATGCTCGCTCTTTTAAGAGGGGCTGTCGGCTACCATTATTTGCTAAAGTGCCAAACAAAATAATTATAAACAAAATATGTATAATAACAATTAAAAAGTAAACACAAAAAGGGTTAGGAAACGACACATCACTACGTGGCTTTTGCTCGAGTGCAAAGATCAGTCGTATGTATTCTGTGTGATAATTGGCAAAACAAACAACAATTTCTATGGCGACCCCGGCCTATATTGACACGGTGGCAATAGGGAAGTATTTGAAGGTTAATCTCCGAATGACAAGGAACGGAGGAAATCGTTTAATATATAACTACCCATTTTTACTAATTCCTTGCTGTTTGTGCTTCTTTTACACTTTGCGTGCCCCTTCTACTTATTTGCTGCTCATTTGACTCATTTGCTACTCTTTTTACTAATTTGTTGCTCTTTTTACTCATTTGTTGCTCTATTTTACTCATTGTTTACTCATTTGTTGCTCTATTTAGTCATTTGTTGATCTTTTTTACTAATTTGTTACTCAAGTTCTAATACCATAATTGTGTCCCACTTACGCACTCAAAACCAGGTCGCACCCTAGTAACTCGGGTCAAAAGGGAAGTTCTAATTTGTCTTGTATCGCTCCAGTGTAGAGATAACCGATTAAACAAACACGGTTAGATTAAATCTGAGTTTCTCTGTTCCGTTATTATGTTTAAATTTATGTTAACTTATTGTTTTATGTTACTGTTATTACAGCCCCAGGAAAGAAAGGTGCAGTTCCAACAAATCGGGGAAAAACAACAGGTGCCACTTCCTACCGGGGAAAATTGTTATTATTTATTTATTTTTGGTTGGGGTTGGACTTACCTCTAGGATTGCCAAGGTTTCCATTTCATCTATCTTTAAAGTTTGACTGGCCGTGAAATCCGGGCTCCATTATACGTTATACAGGGATGCTTCGGTCTCCACTCGATCTATGCTCTTCATTTGAGAGGCCGTACATTCAGGGTCCAATTCAGCGTAAAACCTCCATGATGTAAGATGGGTAAAATTGTTTTAATTTTTTAATCGTATACTTCGTATGGTCATCTGATATCAATCTGTATATTTTTCTTGTAATGCCCGAGTGCGGAGATAACCGATTAAACAAACACGGTTAGGCTAACAACAGATTGCACGTACTTATAGGCACACAAAACAGGTCGCCCCCCCCCCCCCCCCCCCCCAGGCCCTCGGATCAAAAAGGTAGTTAATATTTGTAGTGATGTAAGATAAGTACAACAGTTTTTAATTTTAAAATCGTATACGTCGCAGGGCCATCTCATATCAATTTCTACATTTTTCTTATATTGCCCGAGTGCGGAGATAACGGATTAACCAAACACGGTCAGCCTCGGGTAAAAAGGGAGGTTCGTTTTTGCCTTGCCGATCGCACGAGTGTAGAAATAACCGATGACATAATTCGTCTACCGTGACTGGACAGCGACAAGGTACAGAGGGCAAAATACGGTCAGGCTAAAAACAGATCGCACGTACCTGTGCGGCGATGGGTACAAAGGGCGAAATAAATATATTTCGCCTATTTTTCCCTTTTTTTCTTCCACGAGGGCTTGTCAGACCTCGTGGAATTAAACACTTGGTTTTCACTTCGTGAAAATACAAACGAGACGTATACGTTCGTTTGTGCTGCGTGGTACCTCGTCACTCCGTGATTTTAAAAAAATCACTCTCGCAACTCCAATGTTCTTTACCACTGTCGTGGACAATCCCCATCCGCGCAACATGATGCACCGTCATCATGTTTCGATCCCCTTCTCGGCCCTTCGGGCTATCGGCCCTTCGGGCCTCACTACGTAAAAAAAAATCTAGCTCGTCGGGTATATAGCTTGTCAGGAGTAGCTCGTCAGGTAGCTTGATTAGTTCGTCATATATAGCTCGTTAGGTTAAGTTAACGGCTCGTCAGGTATGTGGCTCGTCAGGCAGCTCGATCATAAGGTACGTTCATCAGGTAGCTCATAAAGTGGATCGTCTTGTAGCTCGTCAGTTATAGCTCTTCGAGTATACCTCATCGGGTATAGCTTGTCAGGAATAGCTCGTCATGTAGCTTGATTAGTTCGTCATATATAGCTCGTTAGGTATAGTTAACGGCTCGTCAGGTATGTGGCTCGTCAGGTAGCTCGGTCATAAGGTACGTTCGTCAGGTAGCTCATCAAGTGGTTCGTCTTGTAGCTCGTCAGTTATTGCTCGTCAAGTATAGCTCGTCGGGTATAGCTCGTCAGGTAGCTTGATTAGTTCGTCATATATAGCTCGTATAGGTATAGTTAACGGCTCGTCAGGTATAGCTAGTCAGGTATCTCGTCAGGTATACAACTGGTCGAGTATATACTAAAATGTTGCTTAAGCAACAACCCTTGCTTAATAAACCAGATAAGGGACCAAATGTCTATGCGATTGTTAAGCTAACCTAAGCTAGGCTAAGCTAACCACAGCTAAGTACAAATTACAAACATTATACATCAAGTTGTGGCTGGTAAGCTGGTTTTACTAAGCAAGAATGTTTTGGGCTTAAGCATTATTTATGCTTAAGCAGCTCTATGAAATTGGCCCCTGGTCATTGCTGCGTTATAATTGACCGGCCAATTATAACGCAGTAATGATTGGGTTCCCGCACTCTTCAATTTCCTTGTACATTGCGGGCTTTGACACGACGTGTACTGTGGTTTTGTGGCAAACGATGATCCCACCGTGACGTTGCAGTACAGCGCGGCCTTGTATTCAAGGCTACATACAGACGGGCTATTATTTGATATGATAAGCTATCTGTAATTTCCATAGAAAAGTTTAATATCCATTGAGCTGAAACTTCAACAGGTTAGGAGTTGAACATTTGTTGTGTTTTTTGAAGAAAAAAAAGCAAAATGCACGAAAAACAACTAATCCTACATTTTAGGAACTAAATAAATAAATTGAAAAAAATTGCAAACATAAAAAAAAAAAAATTACAAATTATGTCATAATGTTCAGCCTCTGCTCAAATAAAGAAACAAATTACAGCATTGGAATTGATTGTTTAAAAACCTTTAATAGAGTGAGATTATTAATTATAAACAGTTGAAATATATTGCTTGTAATCTAAGAAACACACACATTTGTTCAGATAAACCTGCATGGCCAACGTGACTAGGAAATGGCTGAAATTACATGAGAGGTTCTATAGACTCCAGATTAAAATAAATCTTCTTCTGTGGAAAATTGTCCTATTACGATTATTTTGACATCATCTCTTCACTAACTATGACTGGTAGTTACTCTACAGGGTGTATAAAAAAACGTCCCACTTTGGAAAATCGCCCTAAAATTAATTTTCTATAATTTTTTGCAAATCCGTTAACATAGGTTGATAGGCAATGGTTCAGTGCTTATTTTGTGCAATTGCACATACTCAACATGTCACGCATACATCTGTTTTGCGATACATTTGTTTTGCGCGAAAAAGTGCTGGGTTGAAAACAGGATCTGAGACCATGAGAAACAACGTTAGGTGTGCCCTTTGTCTATCACAAATTGCCATTACTTTCAGTCCTCAACTTGTCAACCATTTTGTTCCTGGCAGATTCGGGCCTTCCTCAGCACACCGTACACTGCACGCCAGATTAAAAGCTGGAAGGCCCAAGATAATTCAATAATGAAGTTGTAGCCGGTGTTTAATGTATGAAGATTTAAATTGTAAAAAACAGGATTCAATTCTGTAAAGAATGAATAAAAGCAGTTTTGAGTGTAAATTCCAGATCTTAAATTTGCTTCTCAATTTACAGTTTTAACACTTAATCATCTCGTTCTTTCAAGGCCACTGGTTTAACTTGGTACTTCAGTCTGTCTGTCTCTTGGTTCCATACAACGCTTAATACCCTCTGCTCTTATTTAGCCTGTAGGCATACCTCCGACGATTGGTTTCTCTCCAGTCTTTCCTTCTGTTAACTTTGCGTTTGACACCCACTCCTTTACCTTGAAGCCACCTGTATTGAAGTCCACGTCAATTTGGCCAGTCAGACATGTTTCCTTCTCAACTGAATCTGTAGCGGTACATGTCATCCATGTATGTGCTTTTGGCTCCTTCGGCGGTGGTTCTCTTCAGTGCAGCCAATGCCATAGCTGGTGCTGGCATGTCGCCAAAGACTCCCACCTCTTTAACTTAATTTGTCATCGTGCTTTATAGCTCCTCCATAGGAACCTATGGACATACTTGTCTTGTTTTGGGATTCTAATTTGGTGGTACATCTTAGCTATATATCGCCTGACACAGCAATCGGAAATTGTCTGAACCTGAACAGAACTCCAAATTGATCGTTCAGGAGATCAGGGCCTTTCTCTCGGTACTCATTCAGTCGATGGCCGTTGAAGCTAGCGGATGCATTAACAACGACACAAACTTGTGTACTCTTCTTATCAGGACGCATGACTGGTGGTGGGAAAAGTAGTGGACTGGGCCATCATAATTCTTTATCTCTTCGTTGCTCAACCTTTTATCGAAAACCCCTTTTGCTCCATTTCTTTCATCTGATCATCATAGAGTTGAGCATTTTCCCCTTCTTTTTGGAGCCTCTTTTGGAGCCTCTCTATGGACAGCAGCTTTGCCATAGCCTGTTTTCTGTTGACTGGCAGATCCTTCGGGTCTCTCTCCATGGGTAGGGAGCCAGCCATCTGTTGTCTATACTTTCTCACATGATCCCACATAATCGTTGTTGGTCATTAGGAGTCACCTGCATGCCATTTAAAGACTTACAGTTGCAGTTTTGAAGCCTCACTCCCATCGCTTCAGTGGACCAAATCTCGCTGAGGTCAGTCTTGCCAGTGACCTTTATGTGGAGTACAGTGGATGTTCTTGTAGTTGCCTCGCTAGATGATCCAAGAATCACCCAGCCCAGTGGAGAAATTCTTAAGACATAGCCCTCTATCTCACCGTCATGCATAGCAGGATGATCAACAACTAGTAGTATGTCAACCTCTCCATACCCACGTCTAATCTTGAATCCCAAATGATTCTCGATCCTTTCTCTGCGCTACTCTGGTAGTGGCGGTACTGTGGTTATCTCTATAACTTCTACCGCTGACACCTTATACACTTTCTCTTTGTGATATATATTGATCTCATGCAGCTTGGGTTTCTCTATCCTCAGTTTCAATTTGTACGGAGCAGAAGTACTGGTTTTTGATGGCTGCATTACTTCAGAACTTTCTAGTGTTTGTAAGAGAGAGGTGGCAGGTCAGCTGGTGGTTGAGCAACACTGCTTTTTGGTTGAGCGTTGCAATCTGAGGAACCTTGGGAGGCTTCATCATCAAGTGGTGCAACAACATTTTCTGCCGGCGTATCTCCAGCAGGTTTGTCTGGTTGAGATTTTCTTAATTAATTTAGCTTGAGCTTCATTCCCATGAAGTCATCCATGCAGGTCTGAATGTATTTCTTTTTCTGCTCATATTCATCAGTCTATTATTGTCTCACAATACTCATCGTGTCGGTCTTGAAGTTCCGTAAAGGTAACTTCCAGTTTTCGGAACTCCACAGTCAGTTCCTCTTAATCTTCTTGCTTCGTGTGTTGTTCCAACACCCTTTTCTGTCGAGTAAACCTCGTCTTGCTAGTTCGTCGTTTTTTCTTCCTTTCATCCATCTTGGCCTTGACTGGATCAGAGTAAATTGAATTGTGGAAGGCCCAAGAGGATTCAAGAATGAAGTTGTAGCCGGTGTTTAAAGGAATCGTATACGTTTGGCAATTACTCCAAAAGTTAACAACAATAAAAACTTACTAGGTAAAAAGTACAGCAGCTTTGGATAGTATAATGCATTTTTAGAAACTTTTCACTTCGAAGTACTGCGGTTATGAAAAAAGATATCACTTTTTATCTCCAAACATTTTGAATCTGAGAAGCGTTACTGCAGTGACGTTTCTCAGATTGTGTATTCCATTGCATATTATCTTCCTGCGTGGACATAACCGCTCCAGATTTTCGGCAATATCTCAAAATCGCTACCACCTTTTGAAATGAAATTGTTACAGCTTAGTTTTAAGGTATATATCTAAAACTATATAGGATTGAAACAAACAATGGTTTCCAATTACCAAACGTATACGATCCCTTTAATGTATGAATATTTTAATTGTAAACAAAAACAGGATTAAATTCTGAAAAGAATGAATAAAAGCAGTTTTGAGTGAAAATTTCAGATCTTGAATTTGCTTATCAATTTACAGTTTTGAAATTAGTAATAATATTGTTACAGTGCAAACATCTGCAAAATGCCATTTAGAAAACTAAAAACATGTAGTTTCAGAAATCGTAAAGCACACATTTTACATGTAAATTCAAACTTACTATTGTGACCGGATACAACTACAGTGGTTCAGTTAACATTCAGTGCAGTTCTGTTCAGTACGTAGGTGATCCTGAAATTAATGGTGAATAACATTCTAATACATGATAATACTAAATTCACCTAAAACTACAACAAGCACCCTTACATCCAATACAATCCAAGAACCTGATCAATATTCAGGCAAACACTGATAAACTCTAGGACATGTTGACATTAGTTCATGAACATTGATTAATTCCATCAATAAAGCTTAAATTCGCTACTTGAAAACCTCGAAACACTTATTTTAATCGAAATCCAAGGTTTGACCTTTGACCGTTGCGTTCTACAAGTCATACAACAACACATGAACAAAGAATCTCAAAATGTTAGCAAAGTACATTGAATTATCATTCATTATGCATAATATATTTAACAGAATAACACATTTCTAGAACACTCGCCCTCAACGCTATTCAGTAACTGAATACAGTATCAGTTAAAGAAAAGTGATTTAGCTAACTTTTTAGCCCAGTGAAACCCTCGTGACGTTTAGTTTCTAAGGCGTCGATCTACGAGATGAAATGTGGTAGCGCCCTCAAGAATAAGTCGTCGGTGAAACAAAACTCGACGAAACAGAAGCTCTGTCCCCTGTCCCCTCTGTCCCATTGACTTCTGCCGTTATGCATTCCTCAAGGTCATCCAGGTCTCAATGACTTGGATTAACCCTTAGAAGGCAGATAACGGGCAAGTAGCAAGTAAATGTTATAATACCTCCAAATAGGCACTTGGGGAGACAATCCCATAGAGATGTACACAAACTTAAAACAGTCCTAACTTGTTTACCCTAACCCTTTTCTCTAAGATCTTCGAGATTTATGCTATTTAGACCGAAATATGTCGTTCTATAGGACAAAAATAACTCCCAAATATTGTTTTTTAGGGTAGCTAGACACTTAAGTGCCACTGTCTCCTTATATTACCTAAAAACCTTGTCTCCCCAGGTGCCTATTTGGAAGAATTTACGACAGCAAGGAAATGGTAGCTACCTTAAGAGCAAAGGGTTAGGGCAATATTTCCCTAAACATTTTTTAGGACACTTAAAGGGCACACCTAACGTTGCTTCTGGTCAGATCCTGTTTTCAACCCAGCACTTTTTCTCGCAAAACAGATGTATCGCAATTCACGTAATTAGCCTGCGCTCACTCATGCGCGACATGTTGAGTATGCGCAATTGCACAAAAAAGCACTGAACCATTGTCTATCAACCTATGTAAAAGGATTTGCAAACAATTATAGAAAATTAATTGTAGGGCGATTTTCTAAAGTGGGACATTTTTTTGATACACCACCCTGTATTGAGGCCTAATAGTATGGCAAGCCAAAGCGGAATTAATTTAAAACCATATTTGTTGGCCAACACAACAAATCATGCAAGACTAATTTTTTGTTCGTGCAAGACCCCAAACAAATGTTTGTGCAAGAACAAACTTTTCCTGCAAGACAAAGACGTCAATGCAACACCAACATTTTTCTGCAAGATTAAAATGTACATGCAAGACCACAATTTTCATGCAAGACCACACATTTCCTGCAAGACAAAAATGTACATACAAGACCAACATTTGTCTGCAAGACAAACAGTACATGCAAGACAAAATGTTTTCTGCAAGACAAATATTTACATGCAAGACCAATTTTGTTTGCAACACCTTAACATTCGTGCAAAACCAAAGTGTTCGCGCAAGACCCAATTTTTCGTGCAAGGTTACAGTAAAGATTAAACATTTTGTGCACGCCTCTATGGAGATTTATCCTAAATTACCCATTTGGCGTTGTTATTATTATTATAAATATTGTATTTATGCCATAAACAAACTATCACAAAATAAAGATAGGCATGCTAAACAGGTAACTCTAAAGACATACCTCACGTCGTGTCTTCTGAAGTGGTACAACTGCCAACTTTTGTAAAGTCCCAAAGTCTAACCGGCGGTTATTTTGGATGAGCGGTTGGTACTGGTTCAACAGTGATACCGCGCCCTGTCCAGATAGACCCTGTGGGTGCACTACACTATAGTAACTGGAATGCGAATTTCTGCGCGATCGGCATCAGCATAAAGGTTAAGTGCACCCACAATTTTTTTTTTTAAAGGAGACCGTTTTTTTTTTTTTTTTAAATAGGTAGGATTGTGTAAATATTTATAGGCGAGGATCAACTCCCTGGTTTGGGGGCTTCCATCTAAGACAGCGATTTTTAACCTTTTTGGCCTCAAGACCGGCCCATCAGACATTCTTGGTCAGTACCGGGACCCCCAAAACAAAAAAATGAAAACAAAACAGCCCTGTTTATTAAAACACGTCTGCCAATACTCAATGGGATGGCTGAAATTGCTTAGCAGCATATCAGGCGATCATGACCCCCTTGAAAACCCCAAGCGGCCCCATAGGGTCACGATCGACCCCCAGTTTAAGAACCACTGATCTAAGGGCAGACGGACTTGATTCAATTACGCTTACAAAATGAGTCCTATTTGCAAGAAAGTGGAGGGATACCATTTGTAAAATGACTGCAAGCAGGTTTGGGAAGTATCACTTTTCGGGAGGTGAGTTTGTTTTAGTGTGAATATTGTATAAATGCAATTGGCTAACCATACACCCCATGTAGGCTTGCATGTTAAAGCCTGAACTTTTTACTGTTTTCAATAGTGATTGATTTAGTGCAGTGCCACCCTGTGTACACGTATACAATCGTGACCTGACGGCGAGGCAAAGCTTGAGAAATAGCGTCGTAAACATATAGGCAATGTTTTAAGTTTACGTAATATACATACGAGAACAGTTTGTCAAAAGAGGTATCATGCACATTTTGAAGGGCTTGGTCGAAGTCGAAGATAAAATGTGGACAGCTTTTTTGTTGTATTGCTCAATAAACGTGTTTTCAGCAGTGAATAAAGTCAGCGACTATATCATAGGAGCCATTTGTAAACGTCTTGAAAGACGAATAAAGCAGCAGCGGTCAACACTACATATCCATGGATATCAGGACTTCAAATTTATTCCTTAACAAAAACACTCTCTGAACAATCAGAGTGTACCTTTTTCGCACCACCTTTTAGAAGAAAAAATTATCCAAAATTGATACAAATTTTAATGATAATTTATCTGAGAAAAGGAAGAAGACGATAATTATATTTCCGAAACAGAGAATTCATCTCTGAAACGTACGTGGAATTTAGTGTACGTATCTCGTAAATTATAGGGCCACATTGCCCTGACATCCCTAAAATTGTATGTTTCGGGTTGTTTACCGTTATCCTATTTCAAACATCTGGTTGAAAGGAAACCAACCTAATGTCTTACCATTCCCGAGAAAAGACGGGAAAAAACAAACACGTTGTTTTATACGTTTGACGCGGCGGACATTTTTGGTTATACATGTACGTAGAAGCATCATTTCCGGTCGTCGTGTAATAACGATGGGCTGTTTTTCCTGTAATCAGACTGGTGCCGCAAATAGTGCATTGAATACACGACCAATATCACACTGGAAATTGAGGTTCCATGCCGCTGCATCATCTAAATAAAACCTAGACATGACATTCGTCGTTTTCAGAACTGTTCTGAATACGACTAATGAACACGGTCAATTATTTTGTGGAGTCATACATTTGGTTCTACAAAATGGCGGGCCGTTATTTGTCACAAAATAGTTGTGTGAATCGTTATTTTCTACTTTAAAAAACTTCCCAACCATATCCATTTAATGCTTGAAAACGCCCGAGCAATGTCAATTTTAATTTCATTTATTTTATTTATTATTTCGCAGGGCACAACAAGAAAAATAGATACAAATTTAAAATCATTAGAAAGTTAAGAATATTCATATTTAACAGTAACAAGTTATCAAGTAAGTAAAAAAGTTACTACATGTCATATATATTTTCATTCAATTCAGGAACAAGACAAGACAAAATACAACGAGAATACTGCACGCCCCTCTGCAGAATTGCTAAAAAGTGAACTCAATCACTATTAAGTAGATCTCCGTATGCGCGACTAAATCACAGAAAGAAAACAAGAGAGACAAACATAGGGCCGTTTCGAAACCTTTGCTTCGTCTTCGGCTTCGGCTTTGCCTCCGAATTCTGAATTACTGAGAAGCAAATAGAAATTATATAATATAAATATCTAACTTTTGGGTTCATATCAGTAGATTGAATGTTTCTGAAGCACAACAGGCATCAAAATGTCGCAGGGGATCTCGCAGTTGGGAATCTAGAATCGCCTTAGGCCAAAGACGGAGACGAAGCAAGGGATTCGAAAAGGCCCAAAGAAGGCCGACACAGACTGAGACAAACAAAGAAGAACACAGACTGACACAGACTGACACGAACACCGTGACAAACAAATACAAGCACAGACAGACAGACACAGACAGGTACGGACACCGAAAAACACTGTAAATAACAAGCACAGACAGACAGACACAGCACGACACACACGTTAAGACAAGCAAACTATAAAGGGGAAACCTATAC
Source organism: Crossaster papposus (assembly GCA_037893245.1). Taxonomy (NCBI): domain Eukaryota; kingdom Metazoa; phylum Echinodermata; class Asteroidea; order Velatida; family Solasteridae; genus Crossaster; species Crossaster papposus. The sequence continues at coordinate 126,414 of JBAIAA010000173.1, forward strand.
ATGATTCAATGGACCGATCCGGATTTGACCATAAGCCCCGCCCACCTTAGCAACGGCATGGCGACGCCATTACCTCGGTCAAGTTGCACACATGTACATGTACATGTACGCTAGGCTAGGCGTAGAACACGTACAACGAAAATGTTGATTTAAACTTTAGGCGGGGACAATATTACTATCAGTAAGCTAGCGGGCGAACTAAAAGGATGACCATTATTTTAAGGAACGGTATGAACAGTACATGGAGGATGGTTAAGTTGCAGTTGGGGGAAATGAAGCATGCATGCATGTCAATTTATATGGACAGTGTACATGTACATGTAAGTGTTGCTTGGTAAGTCACTACTGGTACTGGAATAAATCGCGTATTTTGTCACAACAGGATTAAACCATAGCCTAATTAATAGACTGCTATACATGTATATAGGCCCCTACATAGGCCCCTATCCTACCTTAGACTGCACTGTCATTGACCTTGCTTCTTGACATTCCCGCCGTTCATGTCACACGAGTTCAACGGTAATTCTCATTTTCGAGATTTGTTTTGGTATTCAACGGAAAAAAAATGATGTCGTAATCCGAGTACCAGCGTGTTATTTACATATTTCATGACCATTCAGGCATATTTTTGACAATTTAAAGCCGTATTTTGATTGTCAAATACGGTGCTTTTTCGTACCGAAGCCATTTGTTTGTGTACACGTTTGTAACCACATGTGATAGGTTGACCGAGCTAATAGCGGACCACGCCTGTATCAACCGTTGCTAAGTTACCTGAACAAAACTCGTAATCTTATTGGTCAATGCGCGCGTAGTGATTGACAGACCGGATCGGTCCATTGTTTGCCAACTCTACCTTGTTTTGACAAAATCCTTCATAATACATGTAAACGAATAAGCAAACGAGATAATGTGTTGACAATAATTAAGGTAGTATGATGTTGTTGTATCCCGGAGTTAGCCAGTGTGTTTTCAATGATTATAATATACGATATATTATCTACAGAACTTTACCTTAAAAAATTGGTACCAAAAGCGAAACTTTTACATGGTTTTGAAGTGAAAATAAACAATTACGCATAGGCACCACAGCTACACTTGTATTTGTGTTTCTTGTGTTTAACACAACTTTAACTTGCTTTGGCTATAATGCAATAACCGTGTAGCCCTAATAAATCACTGTTAACCCAGCCCAGTATATACTTTCCACCTGTAGTTCAAGAACCAGTAAACAACCGCGGATGTCAAGCTGCAAACAAGGGATTAAGGGAGTTTTACTGGAAGGTTCTCCTCATGCGCATGCGCAATGACAACTTATGAACGTACACAGTAATATACTATAGCAGGAATATTATAAAAACGTACATAATCACTGATAAGTTGTTGGAAGAATGTGCTTTAATTTTGTTCAAGAAAGTGTGAACAGTTAATTTCTATTTCAAAGAAATTGTATTATTGAATTTCTTATTTCAGAGTTACATTTCAGGAAATAGGACCCCGATCTTCTTGACACATCACTCACATTCCCTGGGGGCGCAAGATCGCTAAAATCATCCCCATCTTCAAAAAGGGTGATAAACGCAACATCAACAACTTTATATCTTGCCCTGCTTCTCCAAAGTTCTCGAGAGGCTAGTCTACAACCGTCTGTTTGAATTTATTTCTCAATTTCAGATTATGTCCGATCATCATGTGTGCGAAAGCGTTCTCGCCACAAGAGCAGAGCCGTTGCGACATGAGAGACGTAAAACGGCTAGGTCACGTGGTGTACGGAGCCATTTTGTTTCAAAAGTACTGCGGTGTTTACTTTTATTGTAATTGTGACGGTTTAAAATATACCCCCCCCCCCCCCCCCCCCCCACCCCCGCCGGCCACATACTTTATTTTATCAGACTATTTCTTATTTGCTATATTCATCCGCCTCCTTGATTGTTATTTATGTCATTAATGCACTCGCCCCTACCCAGCAAACGGCTCGCCGGACTCCAATTTTCGAAGAGACACCACATTTATATATTCTTTTCTTCATTTCCCAGGAAAAAACCCCACAGAGATTACATCAGAGAACTTGACCAAGCCGCTTCCTCATTTCCCATTTCCGACACTCGTTTCCCCCGGTGTCACATAATACTATACTACAAGTTTGTTTGGGTGTAAAAGTTACAAATCATTTTGTTTACGACACTCCAAATAACTCAAAGAAATGCAATATGAAACTAAGGTCAACTGGGTCATGTCGCATAAAATCGCAAATATTTTCGCGAAATCTTTGCCAATTTGCTTAAGGTTTTAATTACAACTCATCGTTCTCACAAAGTCTAAAACCTTGCCATTCCATGTTTTCTTTCTAGTAGAATGATCCCCAATGTTCAATTTCTAGGGGATTTCACATCAGAGTTTTGCTTCCAAAACAACCCTTCCCCCTGAGGAAATCAGAACGTGAGTGAGTGGGGGGGGGGGGGGGGGGGGGGGGTATACATGTACTTATACTCTGCAATTTCTCTACCTATTACTTATCTAATTATTTGCCTCAGCTGTGCGGCGGTTCGCCTCCCGTACAGCTCCCTGACGCGTTCAGGCAGACGGCGGATGTTGGCCAGGATCCTAATTATGGTCCCTACTATAATTACAATAGACCTCCTGGTAGAGGAACGTATCTTTTCTTTGCATGCTTACGTAAGACGAGTATACTAAAAGCTTTCCCAAACCTGTTGTCAAGGGAGAGAAACCCCATTTCTCCATGGTACAATGAACAATCCTGTGAGTGAGGTGGACGTTCTTAGAATGATATCGCAAACCACACAAAACAGACTCAGAACAGTGGAACGAGCCGAACGATCTGTAGTACATGTACAGTATTAGAGAGCATCGTTTGCTTGAATCTATACTCGTCAGAGCACGGTCAGAGTCAGAATACACTCAATACCACGATAAGATAATGACGAAATCGAATGCACATTTCATTATTTCAAATTGTTATTTTATGATCCTAGTTCTGCTGTCAACGATGACAGTTTCAACTGCACATCCACAATGCCTCGACTTTTCCCCACCGTTTACCTTCGAACAGGACGATCAGCCAGAATTCTGCACTCTGTACCAAGACTTCGGATGCTGTACCCTCGCGAAGGATCGGCAAATTAGACAGATCTTTCAGAATAAAGTCACGGAATATAATACCTCGCACGGAAGCTTGTCAAATAATTGCAGTGATTTTCTGAAAGAAATTTTATGCCAGGAGTGTTCGCCGTACGCGGCTCATGTTTTCGAACGTGAAGACTCGCCAGAAAATACAAGACAGTTACCCGGACTTTGTAGCGATTACTGCGCCGAGTTTCATCGATATTGCGGCCAACTCGTCCCCTTTCTCACCACGGAGGAGCCGTTGCTGCAGGCCGCTGCAAGCTCTACAGTTGAGTTTTGTGACATAATAGCCACAGCGGATATTGATTATTGCTTCCCTGATGTCCTAACCAACGAAGATCTTTTACAGTGGGTGGGTGAGGCGCAAACGGGGACCGGTCGCAGCCAGTGTCTGTGTCTTGAGGAATTCGCCAGCGGTCTACGCAATCCTATATTCGCCATCCATGCCAACGATAACACCCACCGCTTCTTCGTTGGGGAGCAGATCGGGCTCGTGTATGTGTTTTTCGAGAATCGTACCAGATCAGAGACTCCTTTCTTGGACATTCGCAATTCAGTTACCTCAAATAAATTGTATCCAGACGAACGGGGTTTACTTGGCGCGGCCTTCCACCCTAACTTCACAAACAATTCCAAGTTCTATGTTTTCTACACGGCGGGCCCGCACATGAACAATTTTTTCATTAGAATTAGCGAATTCAAAGTTATGAGCCACGACAAGAATAGAGCTGATGTCTCATCGGAAAAAGTTCTCCTGGAGCAGGACGAACCATACTCCAATCACAATGGCGGCCAGTTACTATTTGGGACTGACGGCTACCTGTACGCAGGCATCGGTGATGGAGGATCTGGGGGAGATCCACGCAATTTGGCACTCGACAAGTAAGTTTAAACAAAGCTTCATATTTTCGACCAAGACAAACTGACAGAAATACGTCTTAATTTTTTGTAGTTACACCCGCGAATGCACCCCGACAACCATATTTTGATAATCAATGATGTCGGCCCGATAACAACATACGTACTTGACGCAAACACACACGCTTTTCCATTTTTTGTGTGGGGATTTCTTCAAATTTTATGGCATTATTTACGTGCATTGTTATCAGGTATACATCATTGTTTATCTAAAAATAAATCGTCATTCGTTCAGACGCCCTATCGTGAGTGAAACTGCAAAAAAAGCGTACAAACCTCCTTCCCGCCATGCTTTTTTTTTTTAATTTGCATAAAATAATGTACATTTTGTTTTAACGATTCTGTTATTTTGGGCGTTTAACACCCTCTTTAAACTTTTGCATGAAGAACTAAACTAACATGATACGCTGTCAAACCAAAATCCACTTGATGCCAATTTGTTTTACCCCCAAAAGCGAATTTACAGAGAATTGTTTTTAATTAAGCCAAAATGCACAATTAAATACATGTAAGCATTTTCCCCCGACCTTTTTGTGGGCGGGGGCGTTCAGTTTGAACAATTATCAAGAAAACAAAACAAAAACCACAATTAAAAATCAACGAGACGAAGAACTGTGACGAGACAGAAGGCTTGAGCGGTCATTTCTTGACGTGCGAAACTCTGTTTCACGCTTAAACGGCGGCAACTCGACCCGAGAACATTTCAGATGAAACAGGATTACACCGTACGAGCGAGAGGAGACCCAAACATTATAGATACAGTATCATTGCTAGTTGCTAGACAGGGGAGGCATCGTAAAGTCATGAAGTCCCACTCTGTTACGAACATCACAATTGTTTTCGCATTCAAGAAAGAGGGTAAATAAAAGTGATTTAATTTAAAAGTGTCTTAATTATTTGGGATAATCGTGAATTGTTCCACAAACGAAATTGAATGTGAAAGTTGGTGAATTTGAAGAACAGAAAACTCAAAATACCCGCGAAAATGTATAGAATGGTTATACTAAGGTTATCTTAAACTAAATAAACAATCCGCTGTTATTTTCTTCCTTCAAACTCAGGACTAGTCTTCACGGTAAGATCCTCCGAATTGACGTGGACAACCCAACAGACGGACGAAACTATGGCATTCCACCCGATAACCCATTTGTGGGAGTCGTGAACGCCCGCCCAGAAATCTACGCCTATGGATTACGCAACCCCTGGAGAGGTTCGTTGGACCGCGGTGATAGGCAGACTGGGTACGGTAAAGGACGCATAATCTTCGGCGATGTGGGCCAGAGTAGCTGGGAGGAGGTTGACATTATCGTCAAAGGGGGAAACTACGGCTGGCGGGCCAAAGAGGGATTCAACTGTTACAAAAGGAACCAGTGTAACGACCAGTGGCTAGGTAATTTACAAAACTGTATTACTAATACTAGTATTAGGGAAATGGTGAAAAGAAAAATAATCTCTCATTCAGCACACTCGACTTGTATCTCGTACGTGCGACTTATATCGTACGTACGACTTATATCTTGTAAGCTTAGTAACGTCCGTACGTACGGCTTATACCGGAAGTACTCGATCCTTATTCGATAACAGGTGCACGGCAATAATTTGTTTCTGCCATGATTCAAGCCCTCAGTTTGTTTTGCGCATGTCTAAAACGAACGTGGCAGTAGGCCGTTCAGTCTAGTCCCGTCCATCAAGTCCATATTAGTACTGGCCTACAGCATACCAATAAACTCAATAAAATTACTACATGTACCATCATCATATTGTTTATTCCCCAGCTGATGAAATATTACCAATCTATAGCTATCCACACTCGGAGGGCAAATGCGTCATTGGAGGTTTCGTGTACAGAGGATGTCAATCGCCCAACCTTAACGGCAAATACATCTTTGGCGATTACCAATATGGGTAAGCTAGAAAGCTACAATTGTGATTTTACGTGATGTCATCTGGATTATAGTTGTCTCCGTTTTAATTGGCATGTTTTAGTTTCCCGCGGCCGGTGTAAGACACGGTTGACGTATAATAGCTCTTCTTACCCAAAAGTGATAATTAAATATATAATATTATCAAGCATATTCCGAGTTACTGGACTCTAGTTATCGCTTTTTTAACATTTGGACATCATCTGGCCGCGTAGTAGCGCCAGATGATGTCAAAATGTCCAGTAACTAGGACTACAAGCATATCTGTTTTTGATGCACACAAAACCCAAAACATTTTTTAAAAAACATCCCATGTACATTATGATGTCAAGGGAAATTAGCAAGGCTTCTTTCCGCAACAGTGGCCAGAAATACCTGTGCGAGTCTGGATACCATCATCCATCAAATGTTGAGCCATTTTGCGACGGGCAGGTGACTCACTTGGACCTGGCACTGACCGTCTGGCCTACAGGCAGCTATGATACTCGTTCGGAACGGAGCCTTACCAATTTCCCTTGACATTGTGCAGACGAGACGAATACCTTTTTTCAGGTTTGTTTTTGTGTGCAAAAAAACCAAACAATTATGCTGGATAGTTTTACATATCATGATTTTAGAGAATTCTTTCAAGAAAAAAGAGAGAAATCCTGGACAGATTGAGATAAACTGACCCGAAAGTTTGGACCCCTGTATAATATTTGTGAAAAGCAAATGGTGCTACCAAGCACGTGAACAAATATTACTTCCCAAGCGACTATATTATATATGGCTGGAGAAGAGAAACGAATATAGGTCCTCGGCAGATCCCTCGAGCGAGGACCATCTAAAGACGAGTAGACGACATTTATCTAAGAATTCTTAATTCTATTGAGTAGTATCTCTGACTCTGTTTGTAGCCGATTGTTCCAACTCACCGAAAACACCGCAACGAACACCTGGGAAAAGCAGAATATCTGCATGGGCGACTCGTCTGTTTGCAAAGGAAATCTTGTCAATACCTACCCAAGGTACATCGTGTCGTTTGCAGAGGACGAAAGAGGTAAAGTGCAAGATACACGTTAGTTTTAAGTAACTCTCACTTTGCAATGTTCTCTATATCCACCAAACGTCGGCGGATGATGGGTTAAAGGTAGGATACGCCATTGGTAATTGCTTGAAATATCAGGAATGGGTGGATGTAAAGGTAGGATACACCATTGGTAATTTCTTGAAATATCAGGAATTGCCGAATGGGTGGATTTGGGGTTGTATTTTATAGTAAATATTGTTTAACTGAGCTGTCCGAAGTTTTACAATCATGGATGCCAAACAAAAATCAAGAAAAACGTTTGTTTCCAACCGGCGTCGGGCTAATGTTCTGGTTGTTTTTGTTTTTTTGTTTTTTTCGCGATCGCCGTCTGGCGATAGGATGTTTTGTTTATAAAATTCAATTTTTAGGAACAATTACAAGACATTTAGCGCAATCATTTTGCTGGATGCCTAGAGTCATTGTTTACTTTCAAATAAGTATTTTGTTTAAAAATAATTCGGTGGTAAATATTTTTGATATCTTCAAATGGTGTGTTCTACCTTTAAAGGTTTGAGACCAGTTAGGGCGTGGTTGTCATTACATGTATACGTACACTGAAAAAAGGTTGGGTAAAATTGTTTGGCACTACAACTTTAACCAACAATATTATACAACTTCGGTTAATTGGTAAATATGGTTGAAAATTATCTAACCTGAGTTGGGCAAATGGAAGCTGCCAGGGTTGGGTAAAAATTGGGCAATAGACGATGTCTTTAAAAGTTGAATACATTTTGACTTCTTATTGGGAGTTTAACAAAACGAAATGTTTAACGAAAAGTCGGGCAATACAATTATAACCAGTTCGCGCCGGATGACATATATAAACGCAAAGTTTTCTCCAAATTCAAAACGGATGACGCATAAACACGCCAAGTTTAAGTTCGGAAATGTCTGTCAGCAGCGAACAAGGCCGGAAATGCGTCGGTTTGCTTCCCGGCACTATCGGCCTGAACCCGCTTCGGATCGAGTTTCGTTAAAAATAATCCCGCCCTCGGCTCGGTGATGTTAAAATAATCCCGGCGCGAACTGGTTAACCAAAAATTGGTCTGTAGTTACATGTATTTAACTGTTATAGTAAACTTGATGAAAATACCCAACTCCAAATCCCCTTTTTGAGCAAATGAAATCACCAGAGGTTAGTAAACACAACTGTGTAGTTAGGTAACGGGTCATGTATGTTAACCAGAGGATGACCAGGGGTAGATACGTAATACCCCGGTTTACAGTCGTATCAAACAATACCCCAACACGTACCGGTACCCTGCCTTCCCCTGTCGATCTGCGTGCATTCTCTGTATAGGTACCAGTATTAATCGTTTTAGTGTGCGATCTGCTGTACAGTATGTGCCTTCATTCGTATGATGATGAGCAGCTTGGCGTGTTTTACTGCATACATCGGTTTGATGACATTAGCGGAGACAGGGTGGATCGCGTGAGGGTTGTCATCTCCCACCCCATATTGTGTGTAACAAATGCAAACAAAATATAACGGAATGCCACACATATTATAATATGTATCCAACATTATGTAATGGTATAGTTCGAAAGACGCACATGTCCACTTTAAAATGAGACCTCAAACGTCAAAATCTGATAATCTTTGACAGGGTTTTGATTAATTTCCCAAGAAAAGTCAAATTGACCAATGGACCAAGTTTTTCGTTTGTTTGGACGTGCAAGTTTTGCAATGTGGATGAGCTGTCGGTGATTAGCAGCTAAACACACGTGTCCAATTCCTAAACATCAATGTTTAATAGCTAAAAACACTACCCATCCTCGGTCATGCTAATAATATTTAGCATATAACATGTTTACAAACAAGTGTTTTGTTTACTCGCCAGGCAATTATCCAAACAAATATATAGGCAAGGAGGCTACCGTACCCTTGTCCCAATGCCTCAAATATAAAACTTGGTCCCTTGGTTAATTTGACCTCTCTTGGGAAATTACTCATAACTCTGAAAAACTTCGAACATGTCAGTTAAACGATATTTACACAAAAAATACAACCCTCTAAATCCACCCATTCATGATAATTCAAGCAATTACCAATGGTGTATCCTACCTTTAAGCAGCTCTATGAAATTGGCCCCACGGTTATTAGCAAACAGTTTGGAAAAAAAAAATACATGTAGGCCTAATACAAACAACTCTAATTTACTTTTTCGAGGGTCCGGAAAGGCGCCACCAGTGGTCAACTGTCGGGCTCTATATCATGGGCAAACGTCGATTGGATGCGAGTATAACCGCGCGAGTTCAACGTTTCTATTTCCCCTGTATTACTTTCAGTGCGCGTATTTGGAAGTCAGGTTTTCTGACCTGGCAATTTTGTGTATGCTCAACGAACCATTTCTATCATTTCCTTGGCAGGTGAGGTGTATTTAATAGGAAAAACTGAAGGACGGGTCAATAATGACCAAGGCAAAATATTGAAACTAGTAGACCCTGGAAGGTAAGGATTTTCTTGTTACTATTTCTTGTTTCGTCTTTTTAAAGATTTTTGACTGGATCTACGATTATACAGTCTACACCAATTGATTCGTATTTTATTCGATGCATGTAGGTCTATATCAATATTTGTTTGTGTTTTTATTTTAAATTTGATATATTTTAGAATATCCTTCACAATTCACTTTGGAGACAATGTGGCTCTCTGCAATCCGCTGTTAGATTTCAGTCAAAGTCGGGAAAGTATTAGGAGATAATATCGTTGCTGATGGAAACCCTATTATAGTATACTTTTTTTTTACAACGGCTTTGTTTGCAATTGTTTAAATGACAATAATAAACAATTTCTTTACGATTTTAATGAATTTGATCGGTTATACTCGGTGATAAACATCACTAATTAACACTCTCTACTTTGTCAGTAAAACTACTAGGAAAGGACCTAAAGCGCCAAAGTGTATGCGTACAAAACAAGTAACGATTATGCTCAATGGAGAACCAGTTCCAACCAAGGACGTAGCCAGAAGGGGAGCAGGGGGAAGCAAGTGCTCCCCCTTTTAAAAACCTATTGTTTGCATTATCATCAGCCCTTAAAGTTAAAACAATCATAATCTTAATAATGTTCGAGCCTACCAATGCCTGGTCAGGATATCATTTCACAGTCAATATCCAATAAAAACTTGGTAATTGGTGACACTATACTTCCTGAAAACGTTAATTTTTACTGATGATATGGTATCACAATGATATGTGATGAAACTTGCAAAATATTGCACCAGATCGCATCTGAGGACCTTTTATTATTCAAAAAAATCTTAAAGAGGAGGGGGACACACCCTCCCCTTAGATCCCTCCCCCATATCAATCACCAAAAGTGCTCCTCCCCTTGAAAATTCCTGGCTACGTCCCTGGTTCCAACATTAATTTGTATCGATATTCGTTCAGTCCCTCACCCCTAGTGACCTGCGGCTGAGACAATCTTCACTCCAAGTCCAAGATTGTTCTGGAAAATAAGCATCAGTCCCGTAGCAAAGTGTGGTCGAGGAAATTTTACATACAAAATGTTTACGTTGGTCATAAGTTGTTCACTTTGTGTAGATTTATTAGCTCTTATTTTGAATCCATGAATCTCTTTGCTGCATGCATGTTTTGGCCAGATTGGGGAGTAGTGCGCCTTTCCTGAAGAAAATGTAGTCCTATTATTTTGAGAAAAAAAAATGACTCTTTTTTACCGAAAGTTGTGTGATTAGTGCCGAAACTGCATGAAATGAAACATTCAGGAATTACATATTAACCTTAAACTACCCCAAGCCCTTCAAACTCCAACTGCAGGTTTTGCTAAGTTATAGCAGGTTTGGTACCAAACATTACCAACTTCTTGTTGGACTTTGTTGAACTCAGTACAAAAGGCCCGCCAGGGAGACCTTGTTGAATTATGTGAGGGTCAGGGCAGAAAGGCATGAGACTTGTAAAAATGTTACAAGTTTAATTGGAGGAATGGGCAGGCATTTATTTGTAGGTGAGCTCACGGCTGGTCACGGCACAGTTCCTGGTCAACTGTAATTGTACATGTTTACACTCTGTGTGTCCCCAGTCAAACATAGCCTAACACACAGATGGCCAGTCGATGGCCAGTCATCACAGCCCTGATCCTGAACACTGAACAATACATAGACCTATATGTACCAAATCAAACTTCAACAAGTTGGAGTTTGGCAGGTTTAGTACTGTTAGGTTCAGTAACAATAATTACTTAACCTGTGTACAGTTGTTCAAAGTTTGTTAGGTATGCTTTCTAGTCTTAGAGCCTAGGGAGTTGGGGTAAAAAATATGAGAAAATGAAACTATCTTGAAAATAAACAACTTAATACCCATGTTTATGTAAAAGTTCTCCGACCCACCTTGCTACATGCCTGTGAACATTGTGATGCACTTATCCTGTTGTCCAATAGACAAATCCAGAGGGCACGCACTCACGACCATTGTAACTCTACTATAAGGAAATAGAGTGAAACAGTGTCGCCAATGAAGAATGAAAACATGCCTTCGTTGGATTCGTCTATATGTCAGAAGTTTTTTGTTACAATTTTCCATGCACGATATCTGAGAAACAAAGTGTTTTATTTTCGTTCTCATTGTTGTGTTTTATAGGAGAGGGAATCCATCGGAATGTAATGCAGAGATGTCTACAGTTGTAGACAACCCCACAACCCTAGCAGGTATACGGTTTCTCTGTCACTTTACGCCTAAATATTCCAAGACTTTTAATGTCAAGAAGGCATATGACATGCTGCCGCATTCGTGGATATTGTAGTGTTTGAATTTAGGGGGCCTGCTGATGGTTTGGGGCATTTGCTGAACAACAGTATGATGTCATGGAGGACACCGTTGACGCAACAACAACAACAAATTGGGGGGGAATTTGGGTTATTTTTGCGGCCTTGAAAAACATTAGAATTATGTCCATGGATAATTTTATCTAAACTTGGTGGTTATGCAAATATGAAACAAAAATCACAAGATTTGTTTATAGTGATTAATCATGTTTTATGTTTGAAACTGTGCTTCTAAAAAAAGAAGGCCACGCCCCCTTTAAAGGGTTTCCAAGGTTTTTACTGGGGCCTATCTCAAACAACAGTCTCATGTGTTTTCTTCGAGTAAGATTTAGAAGTTATATGAAAGCAGTTTTGGGAATCTTAAAAGCTCTATTTATATGAATTTACATGTTTCTGAAATTTCATGTTTGAAAACATCCATTCTGGGGGCGAAAGATAATTACAAATCAATAGCTGTCATTTTCATACTGTAAATCAGGATTACTCGGTGCATTGATGTCATACAGAAGCATAAACTTTTCATAGTCAACAACTTTGTTATGACCTCTAATCTCCATAGGACTTTCCATAAAAATATAAGCGGTACGTTGGTCTGTGACCAGTTGGCTTGGTAAAACACTTACAAATGTGCAGTTACCCAAGCCCATCTGGATACAACAGGACAGAGGCATAGTCGGTTTCGCGCATGCGCAGATCATTTCTTTCGCTTGGCTTGCTGTTCTCTTTGTCTTCCGTCCCGAATCGCAACCACGACAACATGTACAAAATATACTACGCCGTAGTGCTTACAGACCGGACGCTATTTCACGCGAAAACCATTCCCAACTCGAAATGACGGAGACATGTTCGGTTTTGCGCATGCGCAGATAGATGTTTTCGCTTGGATTACCGTCCTCTTTGTCTCCCATCCTGAATCGAAAGGTCGCTACTGACCTACAAAACGCACCCTGAGGGCGTATGAGGAAGGAAATGATGTCATAGTGTGTTCTAAGACTGGGACTGGGAGACAATTATTGCTTTTTTACCCAATCCCCCCGAAATTCTTCCGCAACGCGCATTTTTATTGGTCCATTCGCTTGGACATCTGAGGTGTTCTCACAAATTGTCATCCTCTCACGGAAACATTATATGTTATACAGAATAAGAAACATAAAAGGCAGAAAAGGTACGTATAACGCCAATAAAATTAAGTATAGGTGGTCATTTTACCAGGGGTGGACGTTCATATCATGTATTGGCCAACATGTTTAATGGTTGCTGCGAATGTCCGCAAGGTTTGCCAGGTTTTTCTCTCATTTATGACCGTACATATTTATTTATTTTGGCAATAGTTGTTGTGTAATGTTTTTACTTTACCCGATTCGTTTCGTTTCGTTTCGTTTACTCCATGACCATCGTCATTGTCACCTTTATTGTCGACGGAAACAAAAACAACAGAATCGACAATGAACCAGCTACTTACAACAGAATCCTCCAGGACTGATGTCCAAACAACCACCTCTGAAGTAGCGAACGGTCGACTGACCACCACCGATCCCACTCTACTGTTGACTACGGAAAGTACCGAAGAAGGTAAATGAAAAGGAGAAGGAGAAGGATAAGAAGAGTAATTGACAACCAACCAACCACTTACAATGTTTTTACTTTACCCGATTCGTTGTCTTTTCTTTATTCCAGGACCATCGTCATTGTCCCCTTTATTGTCGACGGAAACAAAAACAACAGAATTGACAATCAACCAGCTACTTACAACAGAATCCCCCAGGACTGATGGCCAAACAACCACCTCTGAAGTAGCGAACGGTCGACTGACAACTACCAATTCCACTCTACTGTTGACTACGGAAGGTACCGAAGGAGGTAAAGGGAAAGGATAAAGAAAAGAAGAGGAGGAATTGACAACCAACCAACTACTTACAATGTTTTTACGTGACCCGATTCGTTGTGTTTTCTTTTTTCCAGGACCCTCGTCATTGCCACCTTTATTGTCGACGGAAACAAAAACAACAGAATCGACAATGAACCAGCTACTTACAACAGAATCCTCCAGGACTGATGTCCAAACAACCACCTCTGAAGTAGCGAACGGTCGACTGACCACTACCAATCCCACTCTACTGTTGACTACGGAAGGTACCGAAGGAGGGAAAGGATAAGGAAAAGAAGAGGAGGAATTGACAACCAACCAACCACTTACAATGTTTTTACGTGACCCGATTCGTTGTGTTTTCTTTTTTCCAGGACCATCGTCATTGTTACCTTTATTGTCGACGGAAACCAAAACAACAGAATCGACAATTAACCAGCTACTTACAACAGAATCCTCCAGGACTGATGTCCAAACAACCACCTCTGAAGTAGGGAACGGTCGACTGACCACTACCAATCCCACTCTACTGTTGACTACGGAAGGTACCGAAGGAGGTAAAAGATAAGGAAAAGAAGAGGAGGAATTGACAACCAACCAACTACTTACAATGTTTTTACGTGACCCGATTCGTTGTGTTTTCTTTTTTCCAGGACCATCGTCATTGTCACCTTTATTGTCGACGGAAACAAAAACAACAGAATCGACAATTAACCAGCTACTTACAACAGAATCCTCCAGGACTGATGTCCAAACAACCACCTCTGAAGTAGGGAACGGTCGACTGACCACTACCAATCCCACTCTACTGTTGACTACGGAAGGTACCGAAGGAGGTAAAAGATAAGGAAAAGAAGAGGAGGAATTGACAACCAACCAACTACTTACAATGTTTTTACGTGACCCGATTCGTTGTGTTTTCTTTTTTCCAGGACCATCGTCATTGTCACCTTTATTGTCGACGGAAACAAAAACAACAGAATCGACAATGAACCAGCTACATGTACTTACAACAGAATCCTCCAGGACTGGCCAAACACCCACCTCTGAAGTAGCGACCGATCGACTGACCCCTACCGATCCCACTCTACTGTTGACTACTGAAGGTACAGGAGAAGGAGAAGAAGTGAAGGAATTGACAACCAACCAACTACTTACAACAGAATCCTCTAGGACTGGCCGAACACCCACCTTTGAAGTAGCGACCGATCCACTGACCGCTACCGATCCCACTCTACTGTTGACTGCTGAAGGTACAGGAGAAAGAGAAGAAGTGAAGGAATTGACAACCAACCAACTACGTACAACAGAATCCTCTAGAACTGGCCGAACACCCACCTTTGAAGTAGCGACCGATCCACTGACCGCTACCGATCCCACTCTACTGTTGACTGCTGAAGGTACAGGAGAAAGAGAAGAAGTGAAGGAATTGACAACCAACCAACTACTTACAACAGAATCCTCTAGGACTGGCCGGACACTCACCTCTGAAGTAGCGAACGGTCGACTGACCCCTACCGATCCCACTCTACTGTTGACTACTGAAGGTACAGGAGAAGGAGAAGAAGTGAAGGAATTGACAACCAACCAACTACTTGAAACAGAATCCTTCAGGACTGGCCAAACACCCACCTCTGAAGTAGCGACCGATCCACTGACCGCTACCGATCCCACTCTACTGTTGACTACTGAAGGTACAGGAGAAGGAGAAGAAGTGAAGGAATTGACAACCAACCAACTACTTACAACAGAATCCTCTAGGACTGCCCGGACACCCACCTCTGAAGTAGCGAACGGTCGACTGACCGCTACCGATCCCACTATACTGTTTACTACGGAAGGTACCGAAGGAGGTGAAGGAGAAGAAGTGAAGGAATTGACAACCAGCCAACTACTTACAACAGAATCCTCTAGGACTGGCCGAACACCCACCTCTGAAGTAGCGAACGGTCGACTAACCACTTCCGATCCCAATCTACTCTTGACTACTGAAGGTAATTATAACGACATGCAAGCCTTTTTAATTTTCCAACTGACACAAAACACAGTAAACGGGGCCAGGCACAGTTCTGTCACGTTAGCAGTGTTTCTTTATCACTTATAAACTCAACCTATTACACAAAGCTTCCAGAATTTGTTGAAGAAGTGAATCGATATATGCATACTATCGCAGAACTAAAAGAAGCAAACATGTAAAAAATAAATAAAAATAAGCAAAGATATGGGCAAAGAAATCTACCTGCATTTTTCGTAAATTTTTTAATAAATATTTGTGAGTTATTTTTATTTAAAAAAAGGATACACCAATCTATGCACCTCATAGTTTGTTGACCTCATAGGGCTACCCACGTAAAAACAAACACTGGAGCACTGGTTAATTAAGTTATTAAACACAAATGAATTGTGCTATAAACGTGACAGGTAGATTGGTGGCCCCCTTTCTTGTGTTTTGTGTCAAATACATGCAACTTCTTTCACATCTGCAATTTGTTTTTGACAGTTTGCAGATTATAAGCTTATAGCTGGCAGTTTAGTATAAGATTTTGTCACAGAGTTGTCTATGAACGTCTTGACAGCATATCACTTAAAAAGCTTTTCTCTTTATAACTTGGCTAATTATTTTGACAATGTATAGTTGTGCATGTTTAATAGCAGAACTTAAACTGATTCGGTGAGTGTTTGCATTGCTCCCATCAATAACTAACGACTGCAACCAAATTAACAGAATCGACAATCGACCAATTAAGTAAATAATGCCGATAAATCACCTCTGAATAAGCCTTTTTACTGATGACGTTACACTTTGTTTACACGTATGCGCTTTCTTCTAGGAGCCACTTTCGTAGTACTGTACATGTAGTTCCCTATAGACAATCACACATGTAAACAAAGTATGTGATATCAGTACATATAGGCTTTTTAGCGCAACGACTGACCACTACTGATTCTTCATTACTGTTGGCCGTGGAAGGCAACAGCATTCCAGCTTATTTAGTTAGCCAAAATAAATTGTCTGACAAGTGCAGTGCAGTGTTGTTGTTTGTCGACAATTGTCGTTTATATATTTCAAAATAAACGTAAAATTAACAGTCATCCACAGATTTTCCCCAAAGTCTATGCAATACAAATAAAGGTTTTAATAGAATGTCGTCATGGAGATTTATCATAACATTAATATCTGTACTTTGCCTGATTCGGCAATTTGTTACATTATTTTTGTGTGTCTCGTTTAAAGTGATTGTCAGACTCAGAATCCTTGTGATGAATGGAACACCAGCTAAATATACCGATGATCTAACGGATAACAGCTCCCAAGCATTTCGTGATCTATCAGCAAAGGTGACCATGGCGGTAGGTATTCAGTACTTCATTGTATAGAATAGCCACTTTGCATTATTTGTGACCTGCTCCCACAAAAACGGCGTAAAGTCGCGCTATCATATGCTATATTGAGTTATGATTGAAAATAGCCGATTTGACAGTAGGGAATTTTTTTAATTTGTTAGGCATGATACACTTTCCACACGTTTCCTTTGAACTACCAGGTATATTTTGCAAAAGATTAGCAGAACAAATCTAAATTTGATTTTACTGAGCGTACCCAATAAGTAAAATGTTGCGAAATTAATGAAAATATGAAAATATCACCGCTGGTTTTGCTCAATATTAGATATTTGTATACATTATATATCATTTCAAATCTAAGAATTCGAGGAATCTGGAAATAGCAATATTTCAAAATATCAAAAGGTCCACTTTACTTCTGATTGTGTGGGAGCTGGTCACGTATACATTATGACGGTTATCATCAAAGCTAGTTCAGCATGTAGTTTAGGGTCAGGGTTATATTTTTGGTACTGAAACCAAGGAATCCTCATCAAGATGAATACTGTAAAACTCGCAAGCCTGAAGAAACCCGTAGAGAAGGCAATGGGAAGAAATTAGTTGTAGAAGTGGGAGGAAAACCCCTGAAGAATATTCTGGGGGGAACCCACGGAATCATGCACGGACTGAAAACCCAATCCACATGTAGATCTAACCCGGGCCACAGCGGTGGAAGGTATTATAAACCATTATAGATTCATGTTTCTTTCGAAGCATTTCATTTCGAGGTTGTCCTGGCACTGTGTTATAAAGTGTATTTGCTGCTTTACTGTAAAGTTTGATATCATGTCGGTCTTTTATTTATGTTTCGCGTCGCATCATTTGTTACTTGTAGATAAATTGAATGTGGATATTGTTTTATTGCAGGTGTTGGGAATTCTGCGAGGTTCACTCTCCACTGCTCTTGTAAAGGATTTTGTGATTTCTTCGATTCGTAGTGGGAGTTTATTGGTCGGTGGTGTTGCCTCGTTTCCTATAGACTCGGCAATTCAGGTTACTGCAATAGTCCAGGTTCTGAACAGCGCTGGAAGTAATGACGGAGATGCATTCAGTCCACTTACTATTGATCCATCGGCTACCCATGCAGAACGTGAGCTAGAATATACTTTAATAATCAAACATATTGTATATGAAATGAATTTTAAACTCAATTGGGGTGTGTTTTTATTTGCCATGCTACATTGTGTATTGAATTGTCGTAAATGTCAGTGTTGTGATCGACTGAGTCACTTGAGTGAAAGCCGAATCCGAGTTTTGAGTCACCTGGGTCGAGTACAAGCTCAATTCCCCAGTTATATCATGATACGAGAACGATTGCAAGCCACGAGTCATTTTGATTCAAATCCTTGTCCGATTCACAAGTCATTTGTGAACAGCTGAGCAAAGTTTATTTTATTGAGAAAACAAAATTCCAGAAAATAGCATCGGTGTACATGTATTATGTAATTTCAGAGGAAAGTAACCAGGAATCACCTCAGATTGCACCACAGAGCATCGAGAGTCAAAAAATGTATATAGCCCACCACCACCCATCTAAAAAAGTGGGGGATATCTCCCCCCCCCCCCCCCCCCCCACATATCACCCCTCCCCCAGGATTTACGCCCTTGTTTGTGAACATGTTACACGTTGAGACCAATGGCATGTTGATGTCCATGGATACATGTATACATGTTAGCGATATAAGCAATGCGCTGTTGTCAGAATTGTGAGGGGTGCATTTTCTAACATTTTCATTGCAATACCGCAGTGTTATATTTTGGAAATATTTACTTGTTACATGTTTTTTGGTTTAAAAAAAAAGTGGTGCGCGAGATACAAGTCATTGGTGTCAAGTCAAAGTCATGATGGTCGAGTCCGAATCGCAGAAATAACGACTCGGATACCGGAGTCAAATTGTTGAGCTTTTCATTTTTTTCTGTACAGTTCCTATTCAAGGTTGCCCCGGGAATTACTGCTCAAATGGCGGCACCTGCAAGCAACTCGACAATTCTCAAGACAGCGTGTATTCTTGCAAGTAAGTTTTACATCCCTGTTGGGATTTATAGTCAAGTAAAATGATTGTGGCTCTTTTATATTTGAATATTTGTAATATTTGTAATATTTGAATATTTGTAATATATGAGAAAAAATACGTTAAAGATATGGTAATTAATCTAGTTCTTGATTAACTTCCTATTACAGATGCGTTGAAGGTTACACAGGACATTTGTGCGAAGACGAAGGTTTGTGTTGTGTCTATCTTGTAAGGAATAATTGTGTTGACTTTAGTTTCCTACCGTGACAGTAAACGTAACAACATTTTTCATTTAAAAAAACCCAATTGTGATTCTGCACGAAGTTTTATGCCGTTTCTTGCCGTGCAGCTAGTCAGAATTATCGAAATTATTTTGTTTTATCGTTTTGGGGTGAAAAATTGACAAACTATTATACAAACTTCAAACTTTCAACGTTATGTGCAAATTTAATTAACATGTACATGTAATTATGTTGATACATGATAACATCTAAGAGTTTTTTCACAGTTGTCGGTGCATCTATAAGCTCCGATGTCATAAACAACAAGCTGAACTTGATACAATTTTCTTGAATAATTTAATTTTTCACAATACCATTAATTGTGTACAACAATACGCATAGATGTAGGCGGGTATAACGTCATGGTTGCTGTCATTGTGGCTGCCGTGGGAGGAGTCGTTCTTATTATCGTGGGAGTAACGACGGTGATGGTGATGCGCATTTGCGCTGCAAGAAGACGTCATCAAGCAGAGAGACACGCGCCCAGATATCGTCCACGAAGAGCCTCCAATGTAGGATTTGAAGACCGCTACACAAAGAATCCTCTTTCCGAGGTAGGCAGAAAACTCTCATTGTAGAACTGAGCCCAATCTAATGCATTTTCTGGAACCTCAGCTTCTGCTTCAGCTTCTGAGGTTCGACCCGAGGAAGGGTCCACTTAACTCCAATGCATTACGTAACTGTAGATTTTCAGGACACAATGCTTTCTTGGCATAACAACAGATGTGGTGAAGTGACTGCAATTGGGGTAAACCCATTAGTGTAATTGATACCTGAGGTTAAACAGGCACAGGCGGTAATATTCAAACAAATGCATTCGATTGGGCTCGGTTTTGTAATGACACGAATTCTTTACATTGCCATCTTGATATTTCGGCAGGGTTGTGCCTTGGATGATACATGTGTGCAATATGAACATTGGCACACAGAGTATGTCATTAGAAAGATATTTTGATATAGGGCCATTGCAGAATTGTCCTTTGAACAAAATAATATAGAATAACAAGTAATTTTCGTTTAAATTGCTGCCATTGCTTGTTATATTTTTTCCCCAAAGGACAAATCTGTGATGACCCTGTATACAAATATCTTCATTATGACCTACTCTGACCATATTCCTCCATGCTCTGACTGTGTGCCAAATATCATGCTTGTATTATCAAAGGAACAATTCCCCCAGATAATTCCCCTGTTTGCCCCGCGATGAGGGTGCTCGAATATCCATAGGGATACACAAACAAGTTTTTAAGACTAAAAAATTGTATTGAAATTGATAGATTCGGCACCGTTAGGCCAAGTAAAACAAATTACATGTTTATCGTCCTCGCCCGCTCCGATTTTTGACGCCGCACCGATTATGTTGTTATTTGTTATTTTTATAAAATATTTAAATAAAAAAAAATAAAAAAAATATCGGAGCTTTAACTATCGTGAGAATATCCTCATTGCGACTATCGTGTTGAACTTAAAAATATGGCCGTTTTATTCCACGTTTATGCAGCTAGACTCCATTAAAATAATTTTGGAGCAAAAGCAAGATAAGACATTTATAAAAATACAAACAATATGTATTAAAATGGGCACAGATATACACATCGCAATCAGTGCATAATTTTGTATATGCACTACATACACATCCGCATCACTTTTGAACTTTATGCACACAAGGAACCACGCTCTATTTGCGTCACTCGCTATTTACTTGTCATTCAAGCTGTAAAATACTGTTTGTGATATTGGCAACTTGCTTGACAAGTGGACAGCATGATATAAAATCATTTGTTGATCTATATTGTACCTTAATAACTTATAACGGCACCATAAAATTATCTTCAAATATGTTATGGCGGCCATCTTAGACATGGAGGCTATTTTGAAAAAAATAACAAAAAATTGGAAAATAACAAATAATAAGGGTCTCCCTCAGTTTTGAAAAAGTTCGGACGATCAACATGTTATTTTTGTTACTTGGCCTTAAGGATACCCTAACGATGCCGAATCGTTCAATTTATACGAATTCTCATATATGGCTTTCTATGTCAAAATCAACAGACATGCGAGGTCTACCAAGATCAAGAGATTCGTTTCGTATTATTTATTTGTTAATCCTTCACATGTTGTCCTTTCTTGATTTCTTTTGAAGTACATGTATGGAGTTCGTAACCCGGAAAGGGAAAGCTTCTACTTGTCTTACGTTGTACCCGACACACCCGTAGTAAATGTAACGGTGAGTGTAATTTTCAGTATAGCATACCTCCCGCTTATGTTGGTTGCATCTCCATTTTACTCTTCTGGTGCGTTCAAGTAGCTTACATGTATAATAAATTGTTACACAAGAGCTTTCGATTAGCCATCACATGATATTCGTCCACGCCCGTACGTAGGATTTTTTGTTGGGGTGCGAATTTGCACTGATGCGACCAAAAATGGAACCAAAGTTTTTAAGTGTGCCAGTACCGTTATTTCTACATCAAACTACCATTATTTACCCCGGAAAATGTGGACCTTTTAGTAATTTGGGGGGCGAATTTGTACTAAAGGTCTATTGTTGCTTCGTATTAAAATGTCATAGTAGTCTTTTGCAAGCAGTGATTTTGTTGATTTTACTCTATTTTGGCTTTTCCCTAAACTTCCGGTTTTTTTAGGAATAAGTGAGACCTATAGAAGTGAAGCCAGCAATCTCATTAAACCCTTTCATGTGATTAGTGGGGTGCAAAGGTTTTTTTTCTGATCCACAATAATTCTTTTTTTTTGCCATTCACGTTCCAATAAGATTCACGTTCATTTTTATGGCAATTGAGCATAAAATGTCAAAATATTTCTTTAAAAAAACTTTGCGCGGCTGACTATACATTGAGTTTTATAGGAAATCTATTTTGAGTATACATCTGCAGAGCGTAACTGTAGGAAACCCCCGATAATGAATTTGGACTTGTATGCCACTGTTAGTGTTACGCCAATTTTACTGATTAAGGCTGCAAGCGAATCGGCGGGCTAGGTCTAGGTCTAGATCTACACCCATTGAAAATACGCAGTGATGCGCTGGTAATACTAGACGTAGCCGCAGCTCTGAAATCACGTTTAAGACACAGCCTAAGGTTGATGAAACATCACGGAGACTAGGCGGAGCAAGTAAAGTCCGTTCGATATTAAGCGGATACATAGGCGGTACATAGGCGGTACATGGAAACATACGTGGCGAGTGGCAGTCACTGTTGCGCTTGGCACAGATGTATACGAAGAAGCCTAGGTTGCAAAGGTTGCTGCAGCATGCTTCTTCCGGTTCCTCTGCTGGTCCCTCTTCTCTGAAGCAATCATAATTGAGATGCCCTTACGGACAATCTGACTGCAGCCTGTTGAGTAAAATGCGAGCATACACCTTGTCAACAATACTCAGGAAGAAGATCCCCCTGTAGTAATTACAGTCACTGCAGTCACCCTTGTTCTTGTAGAGAGTCCCAAAGGTTAGATGTCTGGGGGACTCCACTTTCAGCGGCTGAATCTGAGCAGGTTTTCTGCACTTGATGGCCTCAGTAGGGATATTGTCGCTTCCTGGTGCTTTCTCATTTGGGAGCGATTTTGTGGCTTTGCTGAGCTCTTCCATAATGGGCATTTTGTCTAGCTCCTTCATGGTGGAAATATCATTTGTACCACTGAGGGCAGGGTTGGAGACTGATGTTTTACGGAAGTACAGTTCTGAGTAGTGCTCCACACATCTGGTCATCAGGTGCGGGGATGGGGGTGTGCGTATGGGGGTGTGCGTTAGGTAACAATAGTCTAGAGAGTGTATAGGTATAGGGGACTAAGGGGGTCCCTCGGTCTCATATCATGATAGGTGTACCTGTGTGGATATTTCTTTGAATTCGTGAAGTTAATAAGCACTTTACACAATTTCACCAAAATACTAATTGTTGGCACACCGTGAACATTTGCAGAGGTTTGTTTCTAAATTCAGTACCATGCGTGCCTCTTTGTGCCAGATACAAGCTCTATGTGCATGAACTATAAGTTGTGTATAGGTCCCAACTCGTTGTCACTGAAGCATTTAACTAGTAGTAAACATTCACTCTTGTCTTTACACGTCACGATTTGTCGGTTTAATAATAACATGCCTCTTTACTGATTACATAGTTTTAATTTTTCATATAAACTGTTGTTTTGTTCACCCTGTCATTGCAGGAGGATTTCTACTATTAGCAACCTTCAATCCAGTGCCTTGTGCCTTGAAACCGTTAAACCGAGGCAGATCTTCGGAGTACATGTATAGTGCAGTGCCCGTTCAAAATATTCCCGTTCGGAACGGGCGGATTACAGTAATCAAAACACTTTTTCAATGTTAATACTACGCGCGAAAAGAACAGCCAACTCAAGCGATATAGAACCTATGTTTGTTCGTATTTGTAATCTGTATAAACCATTGCACGGGCAATTGTTTTGCCATGTTATCTTCCCTAATTATGTAATTAAAAAAATCCAGACCCGTCACTGTCTGATCGGGATCCCTGTCGGTACCCGTGCCAAATATGAATGCTGTCAGGAAAATGCAGAAATACATTCTTAGATTTGCTCGTGTTAGATTTATAGATATATGTATAGGCCTAGTTTTTAGATGACAATTTGTGTATATTGTGTAATAGGCTGCTAACAATGCACACATTTTGCAACGTACAGTATGTAGTTTTGTATTTGCTAATAGAGCGTGTAAGCATGGTAAGTCTCGCGCACAATGTCTCGATTAAACTAACGTGCACCACCGAGCCGCCGGTTATTATAGGACTTTTACGTGCGGTTGATTTTGTTTTCAATAATACTTTGTTGTTACGAAGATCTGAACCATGAAACGGCCATTAATATATATATGATAAATTCAAACTTATTTTTCAATATATGAAAACATGCATTATTAAATTATTAAAGAAAATTTAAAAAAAGAACTATTTGACCTGGGCGTAAAGTTGCAATGTGATTGGCTCATTGTCGGAAAGAGAAAGCCCGGCCCTACAAACAAATTAATGTACTGAATGTCGGTGCGCTGACGTGTGCGGACGTCGAAATAAATTATATGGCGATATCCACCTTATACAGCATGTGGTCGACGCTTTAGAACGACTAGTGCGTGAACGAGACCGATGGAATGACGTACGTGTGACGTAACTACATATTTTCGCTCTCTTTCCCTAATTTGATCGTTAACATTTTACAAATTGAAAAAAATATATATTTAAACGTTTGTATCTACCTTTCAGTATAAAGAACAGCGTCAAAACAAAATAATTACAACAAAAATACTTGCTTTAGGCCTACAAGTTGAAGCTCCTATTCGATGTGTCCGGAAGTTTGGTTTCTCTTAAAGTCTTGTACGTTCTCGAGGTCAACTTACACGCTCTATATAGCGGCGCAGCGCCACATTTTTAGAATTGCTGTCAGAGTAAACAAAACACTAGAAAAGAACCAGGGCCCAATTCCATAAAAGCATTCTAACTAAGTTAGTATATTACTAGGTTTTAGCAAGATTCCAAATGCCTAGTTGGTTGCTTGCTAGCAATCAACTAATTCGCATTACATAACACCATTCTATGAAACATTCTTACTAGTTGCTTGCTTGCAGCTTGCTAGATTGGTGTGGGGTTTGCATAATCGCCAAAGTACATGGTCAGTTTGAGTTAACAATAGGGAAAGAGTTCAAATCAGGTCATGCTGTGGGTTGTATTGTCAATGCATTCCTCTGTACCCTATTTAGGGTATGTACATTTGTATCTCCCTAAGCACATGTTTCAGAAATGGCTAATTCAGAGGGTGTTTCAACTCCAAAAAGGGGAAAGAAGCCTAATTACTCGACTCAGGGAAATCTGTTCCTTGCAGAACGCTATGAGGAGTTTAAGGTTATCTTTGACCCTGCGCATAAGGATGTCAATACAAATTTCCAAAAGATAAAAGATTGAAAGTGACTTAGAATGGTGCTAAGGATTTAGACATACCCCAAACCTATTCTAATTTTAGCAAGCAACTAGGAACCTTGCTAAGCGTATAATGGTTTTATGGAATAGATTTAGCAAGGAACTAGAGATAGAAAGGAAGTTAGCAACCAACTAGGCTTAGAATGCTTTTATGGAATTGGCTCCTGGTTTTGTTTTAATCGCGTGATATTTATTGGTTTTGGAGGGCTGTTCTTACGTTCTTATCACACTTAAAAATTACCCAAATAGCATGCTGGCATTGAGTCAATATGTTGCCTTCTGATTGACGTTTGCATATAATGTACAGCTAACATCGGCCACCAATGTCCTAAATTGATCGGCAGTGTTGGCGTTGGTTATTCCTCTGTGGTTAAAGGATATTGGTTTACAGAAGGCCAATGTGATACGAAGCAAATACC
This sequence comes from Crossaster papposus, assembly GCA_037893245.1. Classification (NCBI taxonomy): domain Eukaryota; kingdom Metazoa; phylum Echinodermata; class Asteroidea; order Velatida; family Solasteridae; genus Crossaster; species Crossaster papposus. Next base: position 152,174 of record JBAIAA010000173.1, read on the forward strand.
CAACAGTGGTAGTACTAGTAGGTCGTGAGTAAACATTGACGCCATGTTGGTTAGCAAAGGTGGTCGAAGATTGGGCAAACGTTGGCAGTCGTCATGTCATTCAAAATGTAGGATATAAACACCAAGCCATCATTAGCTGTCGATCGGAAGCCAATATTGATGCCATGTTGGTAAGCAAAATGAATGATAAGCCAACGTTTGATGTATAAATCTAAACTATAGGCTTTTCACCGATACGAGTATTTGAATGAAAATATTAAGAAAATGTATACATGTATACCATTATCATTTCGACTTGGTGTGACATAGTCACATATTTTGGGCTGTATTTCTTACACACTCATATTTGTATACGTGTAATGTGTTTTATACTCCATTTATGGAGGTTTTATCGGAAATAAAAAATAGCAAATGGAGTACTTTATACTATTTTGTTTTGTAATGGTGACCTCTATCCAATATTTCTGAGACCGGAACCGCCCTAATTTGCGTCGTTTAATACTAACCGTGACCTGGTAATGTTATTTGACTGATCTCAAAGGCAGGGCGCCCGCTCAGTTGGTATACTGATCCATTGCCTCTTTGATGACGTCATAGTCTTGCAATACAACCACCAGTTGATTGGCTACTTTAAAGCTGAATACAGGCCCGTACCTGTATAACACAAACATGAATCAAGTATTATGCTATTATGTTAAACGGGGCAAACACGCCGTATCGTTGTACCGGGTGCAGAGGCTGATAGCCCCGTAGCCCGGCATTATATCGACTGCAGAGCCGGCAGTTGGGCCTGCCGGGCTGCGAATTTGTTTTTTCCCAAACGACATCGCCATAGAACTGGTTTTTAGCGCATCTGATTGGCTATCTGTTACGTCATGGTAGTAAATTTTACTCTAGGATTCTCAACTTATTGAACCTAGAACTCTGGGTTTTATCGACCCTAGGACTCTCAACTTATTGACCCTAACCCTAACCCTTTTTGACCCTAGGACTCTGGGCTTTTTTGACTCTATAGTACACGTCATGCAATGCGACACATGGATTAATGGATGACGTAGATGTTAAACAACCAATCAGATGCGCTAAAAACCAGTTCTATGGCGATGTCGTTTGGGGAAAAGATTTCGCTAGCCGCATGGCGTATTTTGAATGTGTGGAGACAGAAAACCTGCGGCGGCCGTACGGCCTTTGAAATGATGGCGCACGGTCGCCTTAGGGCATCCCTGCGGCGACAGTAGATTTTTGACAAATACCAAGACAGACGCAAGTTAGCCGCAAGGCGCCCACAAGGGGACCATACGGCGACCGTGCGGCCAGACTGACGCACGACAAACGCAAGGCTATACCGTACGCCCGACGTATGGTCGCCGTGGCTACGGCGTGTCGAATTCAGTAATTGCTACGGCGAACCTAGAAATAAAAAAAGTTATAACTCCGCGCTATAATCCCACGGCGACCCCTACGGCCTGTAAAAGATAGGGATACGCCGTAGGGCGACCCTGAGGCCATCGCAGATCCTCTGCGGCCGCCGCAGGTATCTCTCGATTTCGGGGGGTTACGGCCGCCGTATCCTAGCCGTAGAGAAAATGTAACTTGGGCATTAATGACAGATGCCATTTGAAAATATGTTGATGGATAACGAGAGGAACAAAGGGAACTTTCAGCGTTTGCATTGTCTGTGTAATGTACGTGTGGACTTAAAGGGATCGTATACGTTTGGTAATAACTCCAAATATTTATGTCAAACAAAACTTACTTGGTGGGAAGTACAGCAGCTTTGGATAGTATAATGCATTTTTAGAAACTTTTCACTTCGAAGTACTGCGGTTATGGAAAAAGATATCACTTTTTATCTCCAAAAATTTGAATCTGAGAAGCGTTGCTGCAGTGACGTTTCTCAGCTTGTGTATTCCAATGCAGATTATTCTTTCTGCGTGTACATAACCGCTCCAGATTTTCAGAAAATATCTCAAAATCGACACCACCTTTTGAAATGAACCGAACGTATACATTGACCGGGATATAATCACTGTTTTACCAAAGTATTATTCGGTTAGTGATCATGTAATGTTGTATTGCATGGGTTAATAATGGTCCAACAGTAGAAAATGCAAACAGATTTAATAGGATCACTAAAACAGCCAGTAAAACCATTGGTGATCATGTTCAGGACTTGAGAGCATTCTATGAGACAGCTCTGCCGATAAAACTAAAATCGATACTGCTTGATGATACCCATCCACTGCATACACTTGTAGTTTTTAATAAGTCCGGAAGATTACGACAACTGAAAACTAAGACAAATCGTTATTATTACATGTCCTTTGTTCCAAGTGTAATTGTTTGCTTCAACAAAGGTTTTACAAGATTTTGAAGGTTAAATGATTTTAAGTAAATTCTCAAGTTTTAATCATACCTGTACGTTTATTCTTATTTAATGTTTTTAGTTGTATGTCACTTGTTTAAGTACCAATTTTTAAACCGAGAAGTGAAGTTTCATGCTTGCATGATAAATACATAAATTGAATTGTATTGTACACAAACCACGGCACAACAAAGCACTGTTAAATACCACTATGAAGAAAAATAACCCTTTTTTTACCCCATACGATACAACGTGAACGAGACCTGTTTCTGTGGTTAACAGTTAGTCACAATATCGTATTTGTAAATTAATATTCCCAAGAAAGGCAGAAAACGTTCATGTATTTGCTATACATGTATTTGAACATTCTTAAAATAACAACAAATATCACGAGTTTCAGGTTGTATCTTTTGTTTTAATCTTGTAACAGTGAATGAACAACAGTTTTTCCTACACCTGTCTAAACAAAAGTATTAGCATATACATAGTGACCCAGCCTCAACAGATAAGGTATATTGCTTTCCCTACCCATTCATGAGGAATAATGAAAAAGTAATTACAGTATAATGTAATATACGGAATCAATTGGGAAGCTATCGTTGTGGTACGCTTCGTTTAGTTATTTATTCATTAACAATGAACACTCTAGGTCTACTCACGTCTATCGTTATCTACAGTTGTATACCGATGAACGAAAACCAAGCATTTCAAATGAAGTTTTTGTATAAACTTGTCTAGGGTGACGCGGGAGCGTCACACCCAACGGGTTCGCCCGGCTGGGAGTGGCAGCGCCAAGGCACCCTTACTTTGCCAGTGCACCGATTTTGCGTTAATTTTATTCTTCTTTCTTCAGTCCGACTGGAATAACTCGCGATCGCTCCACGGAATTGAAAAGAACCCAATAACGAAAATGATCAGGAGATCAAGGGCATGAGTTCTATTGGGACAGAATTTTGATTTTCGACTTCTCAGAGGGGGTTGTCATACGAATCTGAGCATCTGACAATGAAAAAAAAAAAAAAATGTGAATGAATTTCCTCAGTTCGACGACAGAGGGGGTTGTCATACGAATCTGACCATCTGAGCAACCCAGTCTCCTTCTTAAATTGTGTACATATCACAATTGACCAATTGTGTGTATATCACAATTTAAGAAACTGTACATGCGCAGTAATACCGGCAAAACGGAGGTTGGTCTTGAAAGAGTGAATAAACAAGTGTATGATGTTCTTATTACTTGAATTAGTTGGTTTAAGTTCATTACTTTGTTTTGGGGTAGAATAAGGGAAAAGTCGGGTTAGGGTACAGAAAGAAAAACAAAACTTGAGATACAATGCAATTAAACTTGCGTCAAATAATAACAATAATAAGAATTGCTGTTAATGCGGTAATATGAATTGTTTTTTTCTTGTACCCTAACCCGACTTTTTCCTTTTCCAATCCCAAACTTAAACATCTACTGCAACTAATAAGAACATCATACACTTGTTTATTCACTCTTTGAGGGCCAACCTCCGTTTTGCCAGCATTACTGCGCATGTACAGTTTCTTAAATTGTGATATACACACAATTGGTCAATTGTGATATGTACACAAATGTATTTTCTCATAGGAGTCGGACGGAGTGAAGAATACAATAGAAAGGAATGCGTTGCTCGCATGTGTGCTGTGCGTTCAAGCATGTATAGAGCCAACGTAGAAGACGTGTGTGAGATCACTTACCGATTTGACGCACTAGCACACGGACGTGCAAACATAACGGCCACCTTTGCCGCCATATTTACAGCTACTGCAGCGTGTTACGTTCAGCCAAGTTTGCAATACATCATGTCGGTCGGTGATTATCCAGAGCAAGCAAACCCTCCATGTCCTTTGCTTACCAAAGAAGTCGTCAGTCAAACCATAAAAGAGGCGTTAGGCGATTTTAAACACTACTTTGATGATTCACTGGATTCACTCCGGCGAGAGAACGAGCGTGCGCTGGCTACAACATCCCAGGAAGTACAACAGCTCAAACGGGCCTCTGACGTGTCCTTTCGCTTCAAGGGGAACAAGACCCAATACGACGTTAATTCGTCGGTTTTAGAGAAATTGGAGAAAGCTGATACTTGCCTAATGAAAGTCAATGCAGCAGCAGCCAAGCCACTGGTAAAAGAAGCCATCGTCGAGCTCAAGAAACGCAATAAGCTTATCCGTCTAGCAGACAAATCCGACGCCGGGTGGAAAGCTGTTGACGAATACGTCAGTGACGAATTAGCCAGCGATTCAGAAGATGAAAAGCGTAATCGCAAGGCCCAAGCTCGTGCCTCTTCCAAAAAGAGACAGGAAAAGCTTCAGCAGAACCAAGCTACCAAGAGAGTTCGCGGTGCCTCCACGAGCCAAGCGTCTCCAGCTAATCCGGATTCTGGGACTGGTCTTTTTCGTGGCAATTTCTCAGGGAATAGATACCCGGCTGGGCATCAGGGCTGGCAGTACACACCTCAGCCATGGGTTAGAAGTATCAAATCGACGGATCTCTGCTTTGCATGCGGTAGAGCAGGGCACTGGCGTAAGGATTGCCCCGCACCCAAAGCCCCCTCCAGTACCGGAAAACCAGTTGGTTCCCACTAAAGAGTCGCTCTTTGGTGTACCATCGGGAGGCAGTGAAACCGTGACAGAGGACATTGAGTTTATCCATCAAGAAGGGTACGAGCTTAGCTTGACAAGTGATTATTTCGAGTATAAACAAGGACTAGCACAACCGCTTGTCAAAGGTAGACTCAAGTCGGCAATTGCCTTCTGGAGAAGTATCAAAGAAAGTCATTTTGCTTTGAGTGTCATTGAGCAAGGGTATAAGCTTCCATTACTGAATACTCCACCTGCGCTTGTGATGCATAATAATAGATCAGCATTTGACAATGCCGATTTTGTCAGGAAAGCCATATGTGATCTTTTAGCAAAGAATCTAATATTCCAGTGTATTGTACGACCCGATATTGTTAATCCCTTGTCTGTATCCATTAACAATTCTGGGAAGAAAAGATTGATTTTAAATCTCAGATATGTTAACCGTTTTCTCTGGAAGGAGAAAGTAAAGTTTGAGGATTGGAACGAAGCTTTGGGGTATTTTCAAAAAGGAGACTTTATGTTCTCTTTTGATTTGAAAGCCGGTTATCATCATCTTGATATTTTTCCTGATCATACCAAATTTTTAAGCTTCTCCTGGGACATGGGCAATTCGACCAAGTTCTTTTCATTTTCAGTACTACCTTTTGGATTAGCAACGGCCCCGTATGTCTTTACGAAATGCCTCAAGCCTTTGGTACAGCACTGGCGAACCAATGGCATCTTCAGGGTACTTTTTCTTGACGACGGCTGGGGAAGACAGAGCAGTGCTGACCTGTGCGCCAAGGATGCGCAAGCTGTCAACGACGACCTTTTAGCTGCAGGTTTTATACCCAACATTGAAAAATCGAAGTGGTTTCACTTGGCCCCGTGTTTGGGTGCATAACACAGCTTAAAACAAGATACTTGCATTATGAGATTATTAAGAAAGTCCACTGGGACAAACTGTACAACGTTGATAGTGGTCATAAGCTCATAGAAGAGATCTTCTTTTGGAGGTCACATTGTATACAGTTAAATAACAGATATGTTGGTGAATAATTTGTTCCACAGGTACTGGTATATACAGATGCTTCAAGCACTGGCTTTGGAGCATGGACTGCGGAATGTGGGGGTCTAGAACTACAGACTAACTGGAACACAGAACAGAGAGGTAAAAGCTCCACTTGGAGAGAGCTGCAAGCAGTAAGTGTAGCCTTGCGAGCTTTTGCTTCCAAGATCGGAAGTAAAACTGTAAAGTTTTTTACAGACAATAAAGGTGTTGTTTCGATTGTTAAGAAGGGCAGCATGATGTCCGAGTTACAAACACTGAGTTTGGATATTTTTGAAACCTGTCGGCAGCATTGCATAAGATTTCAAATACAGTGGTTACCAAGACTTGAAAACCAGAGAGCAGACGCCTTAAGTCGAGAAATTGATTTTGACGACTTGGGAGTTTCCATGACATTTTTTAAGTTCATAGATGGGATATGGGGTCCACATCATGTGGATCGCTTTGCGAATGAGCTGAACGCTAAATTACCAGTGTTTAATTCCAAATACTGCTGTCCCAATACCGATCAGGTTGATGCCTTTTCCTGCGACTGGTCAGGAGTCAACAATTGGCTGGTGCCACCCATTTCCCAAATAGGAGACGTTTTAAGGCATCTCAAAGCTTGTAAAGCGCAAGGAACCTTGGTGGTTCCGGCTTGGTCTTCTGCGCCATTTTGGCCATTACTGTTCTCCGAGCACAGTTCATTTAGCACACTGGTGGTGAAGGTTATAACATTTGCTAATCCTGACGGGATATTTGTACAAGGCAGAAATCTAAATTCAATTTTTGGCACGCCAAGATTCAAAAGTGAAGTTTTATGTCTTCGTATATCGGCATTACCATAGTCTTTCCCACTGGGGTTGAGAAATTGTCGCTAGCTATATAGTTGCATAATGGCTGGTATTATGACGGATGATCTATTTTGGCCGAGTCTATGCCGCATGGCACACGGAACTGACGGCCGCAGGGCATATGTCAGACATGGCGACTGAATAAAGTGTTTACAGATCCCGAGTGTGGATCAATTTTTTGTTGTTGCTGTTGTTGGGTAATTTATATAATTGTTTAGCGTATTACGCTTGTTTTCAAATACTTTGGAAATATGTTATTTACAGATTGACCGTCGAAGACAGAGCTTACAGCCAAACGTTAACTGAAGTATTGTCAGCATCCAGGGCTCCCAACACTGTAGCTAGGTACAGTAGAGCGTTTACTAATTGGCAAAGCTGGTGTAGGGAGAATAAAATGTCTGACCTACCAGCAACCGAGACTTGCATCAGCAGGTATTTAATTCACCTATATCGATCCAGCGCTCCCTTCTCCAGAATGGAGTCCGCATTTTATGCTATAAAGTGGAAACATGATTGTCTGCCGGACTTCAAGAACCCCTGTGATGGTTCCTTCCTGCATACAGTTTTACTTGGGCTCAAGAAACTTTTAGCAAAGCCAATAGTTAAGAAGGACCCTATAACACCTGATATGCTTAAAGCAATAGTTGACAAATATGGCTCAACTAACAACTTACTCGACTTACGATTATGTACTATGACACTGGTATCTTTTGCAGCTTTTCTTAGGAATGATGAATTAATTAATATTCGTAGATGTGACGTAAAGATGTATTTAACCCACGTTAATATTTTCATTTCTAAGAGCAAAACTGATGTTTTTAGACAGGGCGCTTCGGTACCGATTGGAGCTACCAATACGCCTACTTGTCCTGTCAACATGTTACGCGGGGTTAAACGATGAGACAGATGATAGTTTTCTGTTTAGACCTTTACAGTATCTCAGATCCCAAAACAAACATGTTCTGAAGCAAGGTCAGTTATCCTATTCTAGGTGTTTACAGTTGCTTAAAAGTGCTCTTGGTTCAGTTGGGTTAGATCCCAGACGCTTTGGGCTGCATAGCCTAAGAGCAGGTGGCGCTTCAGCAGCCGCCAACTTTGGGGTTCCAGATCGTCTTTTTAAGAAGCACGGACGGTGGCGTTCAGAAACGGCTAAAGATTTCTACATTGAAGACTCGGAACAAAGTAGGTTGGGAGTGTCTATGAATTTGGGTATCTAAAGGTATATTAATTTGTACATCGAGAGTATGTATTCTGATTGCCGCAACGGCATGGCTGTTAAAGTTTTCATACTTATGAAATCAATAAATTAATGTGAAGACACATTTGACTGTCATTGGCCCGTTCTTTAATCTTCTGCTTAGATGGTATATAGTTGCCACTCCGGGCTTTGCCTCAAGATCGGTGCTCCCCAAAACAGGTGTGTATTATTAACATGTTTTCTTTTGCAGGTGTATTCTACGGTAGGTAGGCGTATGAGAAAATATTTTATTCACGGTCGAGGAACGAGTTAGGAAATAAATGTATTTTCTCATAGGAGTCGGACGGAGTGAAGAATACAATAGAAAGGAATGCGTTGCTCGCATGTGTGCTGTGCGTTCAAGCATGTATAGAGCCAACGTAGAAGACGTGTGTGAGATCACTTACCGATTTGACGCACTAGCACACGGACGTGCAAACATAACGGCCACCTTTGCCGCCATATTTACAGCTACTGCAGCGTGTTACGTTCAGCCAAGTTTTCTTTCTATGGCTAGAATTTAATCATGATTGTGAAGTTTTTACAAGGTTCTAATTTGTCGATTTGTTTGCCTTTACACTAGCAAGTGTAGTTATCTTCGTAAGGCGCCGTTATGGCACAGGTAAGCAAACGAGACCATCTATATGGGCTCGTTTTCTCTTCACATCGAGCAGTTTTTGCACTCCGGGCTTTGCCTCAAGATCGGTGCTCCCCCTCAAGATCGGTGCTCCCCAAAACAGGTGTGTATTATTAACATGTTTTCTTTTGCAGGTGTATTCTACGGTAGGTAGGCGTATGAGAAAATATTTTATTCACGGTCGAGGAACGAGTTAGGAAATAATTTAAGAAGGAGACTGGGTTGCATCTGACATGTGAATGAATTTCCTCAGTTCGACGACAGAGGGGGTTGTCATACGAATCTGACCATCTGACATGTGAGGGTGACGCGGGAGCGTCACACCCAACGGGTTCGCCCGGCTGGGAGTGGCAGCGCCGCGGCACCCTTACTTTGCCAGTGAACCGATTTTGCGTTAATTTTATTCTTCTTTCTTTCTTCTTTAGTCCGACTGGAATAACTCGCGATCGCTCCACGGAATCGAAAAGAACCCAATAACGAAAATGATCAGGAGATCAAGGGCATGAGTTCTATTGGGACAGAATTTTGATTGTCGACTTCTCAGAGGGGGTTGTCATACGAATCTGACCATCTGACATGTGAATTTCCTCAGTTCGACGAAAACGGCACTAAAAGCATCTGTGAATGAATGCATTCCTAAGTGAAACTCGGTGCAAGAATGTGTGATATTTCTTGCGTTTTTGTGAGTTTCGGGCGTTTTAGCATTTGCTAGTGTCAGTGCGCATGTACTGCGCAATTGTGCGGCGTTGTTTGCAAGTGTGCGCTGCGCAAATGCCGCCAAAACGCTTGCGCACACAACCACAAATTTCAGCTCTGGTAATAATTTTCGCTGTCTGAATCGCTTCAAATTATCGGCAATTTCGGTCAATTCTGTGTTTCTGTCTAACTTTCTTGCTTCTGTCGCAATTTTGTTTCATTTCCTGCTGAAAATTGTCAAACTATTTCGCTTTTTTGCAGCAGTCACAGTGTGCCCTTTGTAGTGAAGCACAACGGCAACTTGACGCTGGGCAATATCATCACAATCGCAGACGTTCGCCGATGACAACGACGACGCCGACTCGCAGGAGGGGGGGGGGGGAGGTTAAAAAAAGTAACAAAACACCCGAAATAACGAAGCTAAAACGCATTTTGGCTTCAAAAGTGACCAATTTAGACAATTAAGACAGAAACAACGAAGTAGCAGCTGCTATTGACTAGTGCTATCTCCTCACAGGGTAGGAGCTAATGGGTATACGGAGAACAATGTAATGGTGTACAGTACTATATAGTATATACATACTAGTAGCCCGTAGGTCTGTGGCAAGACGCAACACCGTAGGTCTGACGGCAAAGTACGCTGATTGGTTTAGAGTCGGGTAGGTTAGTGGCTCGACTAACTGTAACGGGTGGTTCTGTTCTGTGTGGGAACAACGTGTACCGAGGTGTCAACTTGCATCTATACTCAACAACCGTTTGCTGTTTGTTCGCACATCGGCAAACTTACATTGTGTTTTTTTGCAGGTTTCCTTCGCTCGGAATCTACGCATCGATTTCCGGGCACAACAAGCGATAGACGATTGCTTGTAAGAGGTAAGAGAAAAAAACGTAAAAAAACCTTCAAAACAAAAACAAAACACAAAACTAAAAAAAATAATGGCGCGCAGTGCGGCCGACAAGCGATGGCCGCCCAAGGCGTCGCCGCGTCGCCGACTGCGTCGCAAACCCTACGGGGCGCGGGAGAGTGAGCTGCCACTCGTCGACAGCAGCCAGTCGCAGTACACTAGCGACGCGCACGAGATACAAGCGCACATGCCCAAGTCGCCCTGCGGCGACAACACCGGGCCGCAGGCGGCGCATCGCGCGCGGGCGCCCTCGTGCTCGCGCGATAGGGCGCATAAGATCAATCGGCGTCGGCGCAGTCACTCCGCGCAGCCACGCGACGACACGCGTCCGGCCCAGCACGTGCAGCTGCTCTACACGCAGTTCATGCACATATGGCTGGACGCGCGTCGCGACCGCATGGCGCGCATTCCGCGTCGAAAACGACGCCCCAAGTTCCATGCGCCGGCGCCGCTCACCATCACCAAGCGAGAGAGTGAGCTGACACTCTGCAACAACAGCCCGCCGCAGTACAAGGGCACCTCACTGCCGCACAAACAGAAGTGTGCCGGCAAGTGCAGCCAGCTGCCCTCCGAGTAGACTTGATCCAAGTCGGGATTATGTGGTAACATTGCTCATGGTCATCCACACTGTGCGCCTCGCGTCACGTCCACGCTTATCAGTAGCGCGCCCTCATGCGCCACCCATGCTCATGTGTGGTTCAGAAATCCCGACTTGACGGATCTGCCACACGTTTGTACACAACCTATGGGCTCATCTACCGAAAACGGTAGCGGCCAATCAAATTGCAGAATTGTATAAATTAGCATATATCTGTAATAATATGAACTTTGACCCAGTTGTGTGACGGACATACGTGGACATTGTGATGTACAATGTACATACACATGTGCATAGTGTACATTATGTGTAAATGTACAAACGGTTTAATAGTCTTGCTATCGTGTACATTGTCCGGCCGTTAAGTTTGCACTATACCATACTCTAACTAAATAAACAAAGTATGGACGCAGTTATTTAATTTGAAAAAGGCATCTAGTGACAGTACTGCCTACCATTCCTCCATAGTCCGTTAGCGGTCTAGCGAGTCCGTACCGATTGGCGGACTTATTTGGCATACATCGCGCATAACCATGTGATGCGTATGCAAATAATTTATGAATAACTACATATCACCGCGGGGGGTTTGATTGGCCGATCCGTCAAGTCGGATTTACTGCACTGACATGATGACATCGCGTTGATGCCGATAGCGGAACGACAACCAGATGACGGCGCCTTTTTTCTAAGGCCAACAAAGCACATAACTATTCGGCCGGATTGACGAAAGCAAACTGGTAGTCTTAACTCCATGGTAAGTCCGACTTGGGTCAAGTCTTCCCCTCCGAGGACATTTGCGCGCGCCTCTACGCGGCATACGAGAAAATGCGCCGACTGCGCACGCACAAGCGGCGTATCGCCCGCCTCTTCAAAGAGGATGCGCAGTGGTGGGCGCACACGGGCGTCAAAGCGCTGCTGCCGGCGAGTACACAAAAAACTCCACATCTGGGCAATCGGCCGGGGGAAGGCGCTCGCTCGACTATAAACAAAAAAACCCGGACGCCAGATGGGGAGTTAGTCGAGCGATTGGGTGAGGGACTGCACCCGATGATCCCGAGCCAAAAGCGCGCATGCAAACTTCTTACTGTTCAAACACAAGCTACTAAATAAAAGGAAGTGGACAAGTCAAAGGTAAAATGCTCTGAGAGCATAATAAAAGGGCCAACGGGTTTCCAGTTAAAGTAAAATGCTGTGCGAGCATTCCAGCTAAAGTAAAATGCTGTCTCAGCACTGCACTCGCGTCAAAAAGGAAGTGGACAAGGGAATGCCAACGGGTTTTACCTCTTACCCCCCAACAAGCGCAGACCGAGCGAAAGGTCAGCAGGTGTGGGCCACTAGTTCGGTGTGGGCGGGTCGAAACCGTTGCCCTCCCACCGAGCAGTAGATGTTAACTGGTTAGCACCGTACCGTAATCACTGCATTTATTTGCATACACTAATGCTGGTGGGTCATCGTAAGATAGCCATTACGGCTTGGATGAAGTTCAATTTTGGTTTTGCGTTGCTATAAAGAGTACTATCACCAATGTTCGATATACGCTGCGCGCTCTCCTGCACTGACGACACTGTCTGAGAGGTCCTAGGTGCCGCTATGCACGCTCTTCTACTCTGGCGCATACTAGCTACGCTCATAATTCTAACCTACACCCTCCAGCTAGCCCAAGACACTTGACAGCCTTCGCTCCGCTTTGCATGCACATCTGCGCCGGCGTACTTTCAGCATCTGTCAGCTACACCTAATGCATGAGCGCCTGTGCCTGCATATGGTTGCACTTCATACACTGCAACAGGTCATCACGTCAGTTGACAATGACAATTCTACTTAGCACCGCCTTCTTTCTCCGCCTTTAGACCACCGTACGTAGCTGTGCCTTGCGCGCATTTGTCTCACAAACGCTCGCAAATACACAGCGAACGCACGCTTTCTCTAATTCATCCGACACGTGTGCCGGATTCCAAAAAAACCGATGTCACCTTGCTTCAATACTCAACAACTTTTGCACGGAAACATGTGAGCGCCAACAGCAGCATACTTACTACTTGATACACAGCGCGCACAGAGCGGGTAAGAAGTGAACTTCACCGTGGGCCCACAGCGCGCGTCGAGATTATCCGTTAATAAGCCCATTATAAGCTTATTTATAAGCTCGTGCTCATCCGCCCTATCGCGCGAGCACGAGTTATTGTTTACGCGCCGTCCATTTCGTGCCAGTTATTCAGCTACGTGACCACCGACCGCGTTACATAGCCGGTGATCACCTTCCCACTCTCTTGCGTTGCGGCCTTCTCTCTCTCGCAGAGAGTGCAGCGCTTTCCCCTCCAATGCGTGTGTCTCTCTCTCATTGGCTCATTGAGTCGGTGCTTTAGACTACCCGATTGTGAGTCCATGCTGCTATGGGAGGAGGGGGCGAGGTGGGAGGGCAACGGTTTCGACCCGCCCACACCGAACTAGTGGCTCACACCTGCTGACCTTTCGCTCGGTCTGCGCTTGTTGGGGGGGGGGGGGGGGGGGTAAGAGGTAAAACCCGTTGGCATTCTCTTGTCCACTTCCTTTTTGACGCGAGTGCAGTGCTGAGACAGCATTTTACTTTAGCTGGAATGCTCGCACAGCATTTTACTTTAACTGGAAACCCGTTGGCCCTTTTATTATGCTCTCAGAGCATTTTACCTTTGACTTGTATTTACTTGTCCTCGTCGTCTTTTCAAAGGGCGTTGGCGATCTCCAAGTGCGCTCTCATTGGACAGATTTTGATATCTCAATGACCCGGGGTCGACACTTCCGCATGACAGTTTTGATAATGATAAAGTGTCACGCCCACAATATATTGCGACGTTTATGTTTCTTTAACAAGAATCATCTTAACAAACATCTTAAGGCAGTTTTTAGGCTGACGAAATGAATAATTCCTGGGGTTTTGTGGGACTCCTACTTATTATATGAACAAACACCCCTATATCGAGTTGGTATTGTTTTGATTCGACAGAACATATTTTGTACGCTCTCTGGTACCAGCATTACTTGACTTGCGTTGTCGTGTTTATATTTCAGGAAGATGGCTGTAGGCCTGACATGTCTGACGGCCAGCAACGTGGAGCGCAGCCCGGCAGCGAATATATTTTTCCCAAACCTAACTGGCAGATTTCATGAATTATTCAGTAGTTTGGATGAGAAGTTATGTTTATTCATCGGAATAAAACATGACGTCACAGCATTGTTGTTATTTAGTTAACTTGTTACATTAAATCACTTTAAAGAACAGCTGTTGTCGAGCTGCTATACGTAGTGTAGTGGATAGTGGGATAGGCTATGGATCAAAGATCCCTGGTTTGAATCCTGCTGTAGGTCACTTCGTTTTTTCTGGTAAAATGGATATCTTTGGAGTATTTTTAATAAAGGAAAAAAGGGACCTAGAACATAAGTGTTGTACAGTGATCAATGCAACTACTGAATAATTCATGAAATCTGCCAGTTAGGTTTGGGAAAAATATTTTCGCAGCCTCTAACATAGTGTGACTGCTACAGTATGTGACCGTGCTGCGAATGCTGCGGCGGCCCTATAATTGCTATTGGCCGTAGATATTTTAGACCTCTCGGCCGCCGCGGCAAATGTGACTTGGGTATTACCAGTTCGCACCGGAGGACGTATGTATCCGCCAAATTTTCTCGAGATTCAAAAATAATCCCGCCAGATAAAAAAATAATCCTGCCAGTGGTCTCGCATCGGTAACTTGAAAATATATCCGGCCCGAAATGGTTAAGGAAACATTCCAGGCAGGATAACATGCGACTCACAATTATTTGCATACGTAAATGTATAAACAGAAAAAAGACAAAATTTTACCTGCGATTAATTAAAAAACCACAGCATTTAAACTAAAATAGAACATGCGGGGTTAATTGGGTTTAGGTTTTAAACTTTTGCGTATACTATATACGAGGTATATTCATGCAGCTTTTAAATGTTGTGGACATATCTTTAAACCTTTATGTTCATCTTACGAAAGTTACAAAACATGAAGCAAATGAACCGACTTCAACTTCTCAAACCAAAAGATACTTTATAAAAACATTAGGTCCGAAGTAATTCAACACATTGAAATGTACGGCGATTATTCTCTTCGCCAGTCTTGCTTAGTCATGCTTGCAGACGGATAATTTAATCCCGTCGTTTTTTATTAAATTTATATTATACCAACGTCAGATATAACAAGTCAAAAGTAAAATGCTCTGAGAGCATAATAAAAGGGCCAACGGGTTTCCAGTTAAAGTAAAATGCTGTGCGAGCATTCCAGCTAAAGTAAAATGCTGTCTCAGCACTGCACTCGCGTCAAAAAGGAAGTGGACAAGAGAATGCCAACGGGTTTTACCTCTTACCCCCCCCCCCCCCCCAACAAGCGCAGACCGAGCGAAAGGTCAGCAGGTGTGGGCCACTAGTTCGGTGTGGGCGGGTCGAAACCGTTGCCCTCCCACCTCGCCCCCTCCTCCCATAGCAGCATGGACTCACAATCGGGTAGTCTAAAGCACCGACTCAATGAGCCAATGAGAGAGAGACACACGCATTGGAGGGGAAAGCGCTGCACTCTCTGCGAGAGAGAGAAGGCCGCAACGCAAGAGAGTGGGAAGGCGATCACCGGCTATGTAACGCGGTCGGTGGTCACGTAGCTGAATAACTGGCACGAAATGGACGGCGCGTAAACAATAACTCGTGCTCGCGCGATAGGGTGGATAAGCACGAGCTTATAAATAAGCTTATAATGGGCTTATTAACGGATAATCTCGATGCGCGCTGTGGGCCCACGGTGAAGTTCACTTCTTACCCGCTCTGTGCGCGCTGTGTATCAAGTAAGTATGCTGCTGTTGGCGCTCACATGTTTCCGTGCAAAAGTTGTTGAGTATTGAAGCAAGGTGACATCGTTTTTTTTTGGAATCCGGCACACGTGTCGGATGAATTAGAGAAAGCGTGCGTTCGCTGTGTATTTGCGAGCGTTTGTGAGACAAATGCGCGCAAGGCACAGCTACGTACGGTGGTCTAAAGGCGGAGAAAGAAGGCGGTGCTAAGTAGAATTGTCATTGTCAACTGACGTGATGACCTGTTGCAGTGTATGAAGTGTAACCCTATGCAGGCACAGGCGCTCATGCATTAGGTGTAGCTGACAGATGCTGAAAGTACGCCGGCGCAGATGTGCATGCAAAGCGGAGCGAAGGCTGTCAAGTGTCTTGGGCTAGCTGGAGGGTGTAGGTTAGAATTATGGGCGTAGCTAGTATGCGCCAGAGTAGAAGAGCGTGCATAGCGGCACCTAGGACCTCTCAGACAGTGTCGTCAGTGCAGGAGAGCGCGCAGCGTATATCGAACATTGGGGATAGTACTCTTTATAGCAACGCAAAACCAAAATTGAACTCCATCCAAGCCGTAATGGCTATCTTACGATGACCCACCAGCATTAGTGTATGCAAATAAATGCAGTGATTACGGTACGGTGCTAACCAGTTAACATCTACTGCTCGGTGGGAGGGCAACGGTTTCGACCCGCCCACACCGAACTAGTGGCCCACACCTGCTGACCTTTCGCTCGGTCTGCGCTTGTTGGGGGGGGGGGGGTAAGAGGTAAAACCCGTTGGCATTCTCTTGTCCACTTCCTTTTTGACGCGAGTGCAGTGCTGAGACAGCATTTTACTTTAGCTGGAATGCTCGCACAGCATTTTACTTTAACTGGAAACCCGTTGGCCCTTTTATTATGCTCTCAGAGCATTTTACTTTTGACTTGTCCACTTCCTTTTATTTAGTAGCTTGTGTTTGAACAGTAAGAAGTTTGCATGCGCGCTTTTGGCTCGGGATCATCGGGTGCAGTCCCTCACCCAATCGCTCGACTAACTCCACATCTGGCGTCCGGGTTTTTTTGTTTATAGTCGAGCGAGCGCCTTCCCCCGGCCGATTGCCCAGATGTGGAGTTTTTTGTGTACTCGCCGGCAGCAGCGCTTTGACGCCCGTGTGCGCCCACCACTGCGCATCCTCTTTGAAGAGGCGGGCGATACGCCGCTTGTGCGTGCGCAGTCGGCGAATATTCTCGTATGCCGCGTAAAGGCGCGCGCAAATGTACTCGGAGGGTAGACTTGACCCAAGTCGGACTTACCATGGAGTTAAGACTACCAATTTGCTTTCGTCAATCCGGCCGAATAGTTATGTGCTTTGTTGGCCTTAGAAAAAAAGGCGCCGTCATCTGGTTGTCGTTCCGCTATCGGCATCAACGCGATGTCATCATGTCAGTGCATGTACATAATTGTGTACATTGTACATCACAATGTCCACGTACGTCCGTCTCACAACTGGGTCAAAGTTCATATTATTACAGATATATGCTAATTTATACAATTCTGCAATTTGATTGGCCGCTACCGTTTTCGGTAGATGAGCTCATAGGTTGTGTACAAACGTGTGGCAGATTCGTCAAGTCGGGGTTTCTGAACCGCACATGAGCATGGGTGGCGCATGAGGGCGCGCTACTGATAAGCGTGGACGTGACGCGAGGCGCACAGTGTGGATGACCATGAGCAATGTTACCACATAATCCCGACTTGGATCAAGTCTACTCGGAGGGCAGCTGGCTGCACTTGCCGGCACACTTCTGTTTGTGCGGCAGTGAGGTGCCCTTGTACTGCGGCGGGCTGTTGTTGCAGAATGTCAGCTCACTCTCTCGCTTGGTGATGGTGAGCGGCGCCGGCGCATGGAACTTGGGGCGTCGCTTTCGACGCGGAATGCGCGCCATGCGGTCGCGACGCGCGTCCAGCCATATGTGCATGAACTGCGTGTAGAGCAGCTGCACGTGCTGGGCCGGACGCGTGTCGTCGCGTGGCTGCGCGGAGTGACTGCGCCGACGCCGATTGATCTTATGCGCCCTATCGCGCGAGCACGAGTGCGCCCGCGCGCGATGCGCCGCCTGCGGCCCGGTGTTGTCGCCGCAGGGCGACTTGGGCATGTGCGCTTGTATCTCGTGCGCGTCGCTAGTGTACTGCGACTGGCTGCTTTCGACGAGTGGCAGCTCACTCTCCCGCGCCCCGTAGGGTTTGCGACGCAGTCGGCGACGCGGCGACGCCTTGGGCGGCCGTCGCTTGTCGGCCGCACTGCGCGCCATTATTTTTTTTAGTTTTGTGTTTTGTTTGAGCGAAGGAAACCTGCAAAAAAAAAAAATGTAAGTTTGCCGATGTGCGAACAAACAGCAAACGGTTGTTGAGTATAGATGCAAGTTGACACCTCGGTACACGTTGTTCCCACACAGAACAGAACCACCCGTTACAGTTAGTCGAGCCACTAACCTACCCGACTCTAAATAAACCAATCAGCCTACTTTGCCGTCAGACCTACGGTGTTGCGTCTTGCCACAGACCTACGGGCTACTAGTATGTATATACTATATAGTACTGTACACCATTACATTGTTCTCCGTATACCCATTAGCTCCTACCCTGTGAGGAGATATCACTAGTCAATAGCAGCTGCTACTTCGTTGTTTCTGTCTTAATTGTCTAAATTGGTCACTTTTGAAGCCAAAATACGTTTTAGCTTCGTTATTTCGGGTGTTTTGTTACTTTTTTTAACCTCCCCCCCCCCCCCCCCCCCCCCCTCCTGCGAGTCGGCGTCGTCGTTGTCATCGGCGAACGTCTGCGATTGTGATGATATTGCCCAGCGTCAAGTTGCCGTTGTGCTTCACTACAAAGGGCACACTGTGACTGCTGCAAAAAAGCGAAATAGTTTGACAATTTTCAGCAGGAAATGAAACAAAATTGCGACAGAAGCAAGAAAGTTAGACAGAAACACAGAATTGACCGAAATTGCCGATAATTTGAAGCGATTCAGACAGCGAAAATTATTACCAGAGCTGAAATTTGTGGTTGTGTGCGCAAGCGTTTTGGCGGCATTTGCGCAACGCACACTTGCAAACAACGCCGCACAATTGCGCAGTACATGCGCACTGACACTAGCAAATGCTAAAACGCCCGAAACTCACAAAAACGCAAGAAATATCACACATTCTTGCACCGAGTTTCACTTAGGAATGCATTCATTCACATATGCTTTTAGTGCCGTTTTCGTCGAACTGAGGAAATTCACATGTCAGATGGTCAGATTCGTATGACAACCCCCTCTGAGAAGTCGAAAATCAAAATTCTGTCCCAATAGAACTCACGCCCTTGATCTCCTGATCATTTTCGTTATATGGGTTCTTTTCGATTCCGTGGAGCGATCGCGAGTTATTCCAGTCGGACTGAAGAAGAAAGAAAGAAGAATAACATTAACGCAAAATCGGTTCACTGGCAAAGTAAGGGTGCCGCGGCGCTGCCACTCCCAGCCGGGCGAACCCGTTGGGTGTGACGCTCCCGCGTCACCCTCACATGTCAGATGGTCAGATTCGTATGACAACCCCCTCTGTCGTCGAACTGAGGAAATTCATTCACATGTCAGTTGCAACCCAGTCTCCTTCTTAAATTGTGTACATATCACAATTGACCAACAATTGTGTGTATATCACAATTTAAGAAACTGTACATGCGCAGTAATGCTGGCAAAACGGAGGTTGGCCCTCAAAGAGTGAATAAACAAGTGTATGATGTTCTTATTAGTTGCAGTAGTTGTTTAAGTTTGGGATTGGAAAAGGAAAAAGTCGGGTTAGGGTACAAGAAAAAAACAATTCATATTACCGCATTAACAGCAATTCTTATTATTGTTATTATTTGACGCAAGTTTAATTGCATTGTATCTCAAGTTTTGTTTTTCTTTCCTAACCCTAACCCGACTTTTCCCTTATTCTAAAGTAATGAACTTAAACCAACTAATTCAAGTAATAAGAACATCATACACTTGTTTTCAATACACTTGTTTATTCACTCTTTCAAGACCAACCTCCGTTTTGCCGGTATTACTGCGCATGTACAGTTTCTTAAATTGTGATATACACACAATTGGTCAATCAATTGTGATCAATTGTGATATGTACACAATTTAAGAAGGAGACTGGGTTGGTCAGATGGTCAGATTCGTATGACAATTCCCTCTGTCGTCGAACTGAGGAAATTCATTTTCACATTTTTTTGTTTTTTTGTTGTCATTGTCAGATGGTCAGATTCGTATGACAACCCCCTCTGAGAAGTCGAAAATCAAAATTCTGTCCCAATAGAACTCATGCCCTTGATCTCCTGATCATTTTCGTTATTGGGTTCTTTTCGATTCCGTGGAGCGATCGCGAGTTATTCCAGTCGGACTGAAGAAAGAAGAATAATAATAAAATTAACGCAAAATCGGTGCACTGGCAAAGTAAGGGTGCCGCGGCGCTGCCACTCCCAGCCGGGCGAACCCGTTGGGCGTGACGCTTCCGCGTCACCCTAGATTATACCTACGCTACACAGTCCGTGGTTGCTGCAGGGTTTTCAATGGAACTATCGAAGCGTAGTGATTGCCAACGTATTTTGTTTTGTCTATTGTGCACGATCGCCAAAAAATAACTCATTAAAAGCTGAATTTTGAATCTCGTTGAAAATCGCAAAGAAGTTCTTACCTGATGCTGCAGCTGCTGTAGCGACGGTGGCTCGCAAATGTCGACTGAAGCAACACAGCCGCGTTCATGATGAAAACGGCTGCCTTATTCACACAACTTACCATTGTTTACCGCTCAGCTGTCTCGCAAGACGTATATACAAAAAAAGTTTGACAACAACTTTTGCAAGGAGAAAATGTGCAAGGAGGAAGACAGTTTTTTAGATAGGCCGTGTTACGTGACCCAAAAAATATGCTCAGAAAACAAATTCGTGGTACCAGTTTGGGAACAAACAAAAAGTTGTGTGATTCTACTCAGTTTGATGTCCTGAATCCGAAAATCAATGTTGTCGGATGCAGGGAATGGAACATAACCTACTTTTTGGGGTCAAAAACCAGAATTTTGGGCGCAGTCTCTAAATCTGCGCTATCAAAAATGCATTTGCACAAGTACCGGCAGCCTATTTCTCAGTTTTTACTTCTCTTTTGCAGAACTACCCCCCAATTACTCGTGCATTGGAACTAATGGAATAGCTAAATAGAAGGCAATCGACTGGTGGTGGCGCGATCGGTCAATTGACAAACGATCAACCGACAGCGAATGCAGCGCGATCCGATTCGGGCCTACCTGTACCTCCCCATGATCACAGCAGCGCACGCAATGGACGGTTCGCGCAGATTAGCAGTTCGCGCCGCGCAGAAAGACTGAATTGCCCCCAACACGAGTTCTAAATGGATGTAATCTGGCCTAAATGTAAAAGTGACAGTTGGCTTTTCCAAAAATCTTCATGTAACTTTTTTTTGCATTCAATATAGTCTGGTGTAATGGACACTTCTTTGAACCCTATACTTGGTCATGATCTTCATATCGTCACCGTTTTCACGAAGAGGCAAATTGAGCCTTTCACGGTCTGAACAAACTTTCGAGATAATCGCTTGTAAAGTTTGTCCTTTTTTCGTTTGGCAGTTTGAAACATAAATATTCATAGAATATACAAGATTAAGGTATCATGGGAAAGAAGAGATTTCAATCTTCTTAAATATAGCAAACGTTAAGAAAAATAGGTGATTAGTTTTGCAGAATTAATCAATTAATAGAATTGCCTCTTCGTGAAAACGAAAAAAACGATACATTAGCAAATTCGCCCGTGGCTGTGAGAGTCAGAATGTATACATTTCCCCATTGCGCCCCCAATTTGTCTCTTCGTGAAAACGATAAAAGCCACTTCGCGACCAATTCGCCCAATTCGCCTCTTCGTGAAAACGCTAAAGTGACTAAGCGCACCAAAGTGCCCTTCATAAACACGTTGAAGTCAACGCTATTTCGAATTTGCCTCTTCGTGAAAACGCTAAAAGCCACTTCGCGACCAATTCGCCCAATTCGCCTCTTCGTAAAAACGCTAAAGTGACTACGCGCACCAAAGTGCCCTTCATAAACACGTTGAAGTCAACGCTATTTCGAATTTGCCTCTTCGTGAAAACGCAAAAGGGCACTTGAGGACCAATTCGCCCATTAGTTAATTAGGTTAATTGTGATTTTAATGATTTTGTGGATGTAACACCTTCACATTTAATTGCTAAATTTCACATTGTTGTTTTTCAATGAAACCTGAACTAAGTAAATAATTTAAGCTGTTATTTACAAGTTAATTTTTCTCTCATTGAAATGATCAAAAGGGGTGCACCTTTTTTGCATTACCTTTGATACAACCAGTATTTTCATTATTTAGGTGCCATTTGTTTTAAAGATGTCTCCTATCCCCCCAAAGTATTTAGACATTTATATTTTCAGGCATCTTTTTTGCTTTGTGTGTGTGACTATTCAGAGACAATGAAAACAACGCTATGAAAGTGAACACACAAGACACACTAGGTCAGTTCTCCGAACAGTTTGGATCTAGTAGAACTGTATTGTACTTCTTGTATTCAACTGAACAACAGGTGTCGCAAAACAAAACTTCAAGCACATCAAATACAAACTTGTGTACATTTTACTATCGATCGCTATACCGCAATAAATTTTAACAAACGTTTACACAAGACATAATGGACGTTGGGCTAGCTGCTACGACTAGGGACAGACTTGTCTAGCCCAAGCAAATGGTCTAAACTTATACTCAAACTAGGGACAGACTTGTCTAGCTCAAGCAAATAGTCTACAGTTATACTAGGGACAGACTTGTCTAGCCCAACCAAAATGGTCTACACTTATACTCAAACTAGGGACAGACTTGTCTAGCTCAAGCAAATAGTCTACAGTTATACTAGGGACAGACTTGTCTAGCCCAACCAAAATGGTCTACACTTATACTCAAACTAGGGACAGACTTGTCTAGCTCAAGCAAATAGTCTACAGTTATACTAGGGACAGACTTGTCTAGCCCAACCAAAATGGTCTACACTTATACTCAAACTAGGGACAAACTTCACGGTCTAGCTCAAGCAAATAGTCTACAGTTATACTAGGGACAGACTTGTCTAGCCCAACCAAAATGGTCTACACTTATACTCAAACTAGGGACAGACTTGTCTAGCTCAAGCAAATAGTCTACAGTTATACTAGGGACAGACTTGTCTAGCCCAACCAAAATGGTCTACACTTATACTCAAACTAGGGACAGACTTCACGGTCTAGCTCAAGCAAATAGTCTACAGTTATACTAGGGACAGACTTGTCTAGCCCAACCAAAATGGTCTACACTTATACTCAAACTAGGGACAGACTTGTCTAGCTCAAGCAAATAGTCTACAGTTATACTAGGGACAGACTTGTCTAGCCCAACCAAAATGGTCTACACTTATACTCAAACTAGGGACAGACTTGTCTAGCTCAAGCAAATAGTCTACAGTTACACTTAAACTAAAGACAGACCTAGCCCAGGCAAATGTCTATTAAAACTAGGGACAGACTTGTCTAGCCAAGCAAATTGTCAACAATTTAATATATTCAAACCGGGGACAGACTTGTCTAGCCCAAGCAAAATTAGACCATTAGACCATTAGACCATTTGACCATTTGACCAGTGATTAGACCATTTAATGGTCTACAATATTACACTTAAACTATAGGAACTAGACTTGTCTACCCCAAGCAAATGGCCGTCTGTAATACTCAAACTAGGTACAGACTCGAGACTTGTACGGCCTTGCAATTGAATTGTTCGAGACTTGCACCGATGTACCATTGTTTATCAAGGCTTCATTCAAGAAGAAAAAACAAACGAGAAATTGTACTAGTATAGACGAATTGATAGAAAATGACTCGAGTGATTGGACCCCTGTACATTTTTAATGGGGCCGCAATTCACTTCCGACTCACGGGCCTCATTTAATTAAATGATTGTAAAAAGGTCTATGCGGCCACGCGCTTTTCTTGCTCCGGCGCGTGCGGCGCGGACATGTTAATTATTCCTCGGTTCCAGCATCTGCATACAGTACGGACGTCAGCCGACGCTCAATCCACCGACATTGCCCTTCGTCCATCTCTACAGCAATGCAGTTGCGTCCTTGAAGAAGGGAAGCAGTAATTCCAGTTCCTGTGTGGGAAATGGAAACAATAAAATATACATGCTGAATATTAATTTTCCCTACTAAAAAAATCCGCCAATGGACTAGGAACGAGTTTAATAAAAGCAGCCTCAACACTTTTGTTTTCATCAATTAGGCCTACTTTTCCTCAAACCTTAGGTCCCTAGATAAAATGTGTATTAGGCTCTAATATGGTGTTCTATATGTGCCAACGATTGGAAAAAAATTGGGCGTTATATTTTTTTTTTTTAGTGTTTTTTTTTTTTTTTTTTTAGTGTTTTTTTTTTTTTTTTGTAAGATTTGTATTTATTTGTTAAGATTTTTTATTTTTTTTGTAATTTTTTTTTTTTTTTTTTAGAATATGTTTTTTTTTTTTTAATTTTTTTGTAATTTTTTTTAAAGATATTTTTTTTTTTTTTTTTTTTTTTTTCGGCGTCGCCTTTTTTTTTTTTGGCGTCGCCTTTTTTTTTTTCGGCGTCGCATTTTTTTTTTTTGGCGTCGCATTTTTTTTTTTCGGCGTCGCATTTTTTTTTTTTGGCGTCGCATTTTTTTTTTTGGGCGTCGCATTTTTTTTTTTCGGCGTCGCATTTTATTTTTTTGGCGTCGCATTTTTTTTTTTCGGCGTCGCATTTTTTTTTTTTGGCGTCGCATTTTTTTTTTCGGCGTCGCATTCGTTCGATTTTGTAACATGTTTGCTCTGTATACGTTCTGTATGCAACTTGTATACGCGCAGGGCGCTAGCAACACGTTGTGCATTCGTTGTCAACTCGCTAGCATCTCCCAAATCCTGACAACAGTTGGGCGCACAACGATGCACTAATCTGATTTTTTGATCAGATCAGATCAGAATATTAAATTAGGATCAGTGCGTCGTTGTGCGCCCAACTTTTGTCAGGATTTGGGAGAAGCTAGCGGTGTAGCTAGCGCGCTGTGCGTATACGGGGAGCATACATAGCGTATACAGAGCGCACATGTTAAAACATCGAACGAATGCACAGCGTATGCTCCGCGTGTGTCTGGCGTTGGTCCAGCGCGCTCTGCGCGTGTCTGGCGTTGGTCCAGCGCGCTCTGCGCGTGTCTGGCGTCCTTCCAGCGTGTACATTCATGCGTCCAGCTCCGCGCACATTTTTGTGCATGCACACAAATCCCGACGCACACAGCAAATGACAACTAATGCATAGCGTTGGTCCAGCGCGCCCGACGAACGAGTAACGAATGCTGACGCACACCCAGCGAACGACAACGCACTGGCCGATTGTTGCAGAGTCAATTTGATATATTTAAGGGGTCCTTTTAATTAAGGCAAGGTTATAAAAAGGTCATTTAAAATTAAAAACAACGTTCAATCAACAAACTCAACAAAACTTGCTTCTTAATCGTTTTTAAAAGTATTATGTACCATCGTTTAACTAAACCATGCCTATATCTTCTGCAAACGATGCGTTATAGTAAACGGTTGTAAACCAATCTTACTAAACACATGGCGTTTTAACGTTCTCGGGTAAATCACGGTTCAACCAACCTCACCAACGTTATATTAACGTTGACAAACGCGGTTCCTTTGGTTGATATATGATTTTGGTTTAATAGTTAACGTAAAAAAACCGTTCACTTAAAGTGAGTTTTGTTCAAGTTGCCAATTCGTTGATTTATACGCCTTTTTAAAATGTATATAATTCATGTTACATGCTTCTGTGGATTTAGGGGTTGTCGACATTGATTGAATAATCGTACATATACCAGGGCCCAATTTCTTGGCTCTGCTAACCACATAATTCCGCGCTTACAGTCACCATTTTCCACTAAACGCGCTAGCAGAAAAATTATGTGCTTACTATGTAAGCACAGAATCCTTGGTTACGGGATGTATACGCATGCTCAGAGACCAAAATTCATCGCTAACACGTGAAATACGTAAGCACCGAATGTTCTGCTATAGAAAGCATGGATTTTTCGCTAACGGTAAACAGAGCCAAGAAATTGGGCCCAGGTTAGTACAAACGATTCATTTCCCGTCATCCTTTCAACGTTAAATAAGCGTCTACATTCGGTTTGCAAGCTTGGTTCGAACATGGTTGACGTTAAACCATTGCTTGTTTTTGGTTAGCAATGTTGGCTATAAAATATAAATTGGCAGCAAACAAAAGTGGCCCAGCTTACGCAATATTTTGTCTCGCAAGAGGGCTGGCGCCATTGCGTAAGGTTTCGTGAAATCGGCTGCTGGACGCATATGCACGCCAGACGCCAGACACGCGCAGAGCGCGCTGGACCGGCCAACGCCAGACAAACGCGGAGCACATCCTGTGCATTCGTTCGATTTTTTTTAACATGTGCACTCTGTATACGCTCTGTATGCCCCCCGTATACGCCCAGCGCGCTAGCAACACGATGTGCATTCGTTGTCAACCCGCTAGCTTCTTCCAAATCCTGACAAAAGTTGGGCGTCATTTTTCTGGAATCCGTGACCATTTTACGGATACCTTTTTTTTCTTGATGGATTTGAAAAAAATGACAAATTTTAAGGAAAAAGGGCTCCTATAGGTCTACACCTTCCAAAAGTGATGGCCAACTTTGTTTTAGCACGTTTTTCAAAATGGCCGCCGACGCCATTTTGAAATACATAAAAAGTGATATCTCTGGAACCAGATGAGCCATAACGATGAATGAGGTGTCATTTCCCACTATTTCGGGCATTACACATAGGGCCTATGTTAGAATGGTAGTCATCAAGTTTCGGGACCACTGTGACCAGCACCGAGGCTTTGAAATACATGTGATTACATTTGCGATGGTTTCTTGCAGGCCTGGGCGACACTTCCTTATCAACGGACTCAAGCCTTCCAGCTGTGCAGACGGTTGGGGATGGCTTTTCTTTGCTGGGCCGGAGCTAAATTGTCTCTGGTTTGAACCGTTCACCATTATCTATAGCACCACGAAATATCACACGTACTGGAACAGGCACCCTTTGTCATCATCAGGTAACGATGCAAATAAATCAGGATTATCCTGCATCTTTCCGTTCGATTATAAACTACAATAGCAACAAACATTGACACCACACACATACCCATTTCTTGTCAACGTTTGTGCGCATCATTCACGGATTACAAACCAATACTATAATGGGAAAAAAAATCCCTGAGATTTAGTGTCATTATAACTTTTAAAACTAGTAAGCTTTTAAACAATGTTTTGGAAAGCTGCAAATGACTTACTTTACATAAACAATTGAGGAGTATTTGCCGAAAAGCCGCCAAACTCCAATTCCAAAAATAATGATTTTAACGATATCAAGTGAAACTCTACTATATTAAAAAAAAAAAAAAAATGGATGGCATTTAGCGGCTTTTACGTCTAAACTCTTAAATTGTTTTCTATCGATTGAAATTATTTCTGACGGAATTATTTATTTGGCAGGGTGTTTTTGAGCATCCAGAAAGTTTGTCTCATTTGTTAGTTTCAGAGTAATTACCATGTTGCCACGTACCTTGTTTAATTAATGTTTGCATTAGGTGAAATTGGAATTGCTGACTACGTAACTATCCACGTGAGTGAGTAGATGGCTTCATCAGACTGGTTTCCATAACACGTTCCCTTACAACAGCATACCAACAGGGAACCTTCTTAATGGCGGCAACTCTCTTATTTCCAAAGAGTCAAAATTCACTCAATTCGAGTGAAAATTCACTCCCACATTCTGAAACTAAAGACCAGACGTTTTAGAGTGAAATTAATTAACTCAAAACAAATTAAAATCCAATAGAATTCCACTGAAATGATGCCGTTTTCAGTGTATTTCAATCTAAAATCAGAGTGGTTCTCTAAATCGTCTGGTCCCTAGTTTCACTCTTTAGAATTTAGAGAGAACCCTATGGTGTTCTATATCGGACAGGTAAGCGTCGTGGTTCCGTTTTAGAACACCGGACAATCCAACCAAAGGAAGCAAACATTCTGGTTCGTCTACTTCGCGTGCGTGAAAAGGTGTTATATCAAACAATAAATTATTACACGTTTTATTCAATTTAGTTAGCACAATTAATTAATATAGTTTTCTTTACAACACTTTCAAAATGTTTTGCTTAACTAATTATTATTATATTTTAGTTGACAGAAAGTCAAGGGACTGTAAAAACGCCAACAATAATTGGCTTTCTTTATTGAGATTTAATTTATTCATATATAAACTAATATTTAAATGTATTTAAACATATGGAGGCTCTGAAGGGAGAGGGGAGGGGAAGGGGAGGGGAAGGGGAGGGGAAGGGGAGGGGAAGGGGAGGGGAAGGGGAGGGGAAGGGGAGGGGGGAATGGGGGGGGGGGGGGGGGGGGGGGTGACGGTAAACAGCTGAAAATTGGCTACACATCATATGGTAATTTGGCCTGGCGATTACTTGTATTTAAAATGAGACTTTTCAGGTGCTTGGTGGTGTAGCAAACACACATACCGGTCATCTTTATTTAGGCCGTGTCCAAAACAGCCTGCTATAGGGCTACAGCTACGTCTATGTCACGCGTAGTTGTAATGGCCTAGACAATAGCCCTAGACAAGAGATTCGGACGCAGCCTTATTTACGTCAGGATAAAGCCAATGTGCGCATGTTCAAAATGACGTAATAACTATAAACAAAATGACGGGTATGTGTTTCTTATCACCATACTAGCGCCTCAAAATTAGTCTCCCTTTAATCTGCAAAAACGCACCGCGGGGTATTTTGGCTAAGTTGTGTTTTAAAAGCTCAACAACATGTTATTGTTAGCAGTGCCTTGCAGCTGTATGAACTTGATTTAATTACACTGCAGCCGATTTCACGAAACCTTATGCAATGGCGCAAGCCCCCTTGCGCCACAATATATTGCGTAAGCTGCGCCACTTTGGTTGCTGCTCAACATTTTGCTTACGACAGTTTCACGAATTATGCAACAAATTATGGCGTAGGTCTAGCGTAGCGACTGAAAATTACTTATTTTACCAGCGAATCTTGATTGACGTGTAGCCCGTCATCGCTTAACTTATTATTAAGCTTGACAAAAGACACTCATAGTTTTATGATTGAAGTAAAAGAATTACTATTTTACCCGTGACATAATTTTTAACGTTGCAGCAAGATTACGCGGAAAGTCGGACAAAACTATTTTAAAATGGCAGGCAGAGGTGATTCGACGACGATTTTGTGAATGAACACAAATATACACAAACAGTCGTCATCGACGCTGTTTAAAACGTTGCGCAGCTACGCAAAGTTTCGTGAAATGCTTCGTAAGGATGACGCATAAACACGCCAAGAGCAAGGCCGGAAGTGTCTGTCAGCAGCGAGCAAGGCCGGAAATGCGTGGGTGTGCTTCCCGGTACTGGCGGCCTGAACCTGCTTCGGATCGAGTTTCGTTAAAAATAATCCCGCGCGTCGACTCAGTGATGTTAAAATAATCCCGGCGCGAACTCGTTATACAGTCTACCACTCCTATATCTTTGATATAGTCTATTTTGACTCATTTCTTTTGCACAATCTGCATAGTTATGTTTTATCTTGTTGTATGTTGTATAGAACTCCTTAAAGGAAAAAAAGAAAAATGTATTAGATTGTTAAATTGCTAGTTTAATAGAAATTGTAAGTTTTATTTTAAAAAATATGCCCATAATTAATTCACAAACTAGAATCAATATAGAAGTAGTTTTGCAAGTAACATGTATAATATCGTCAGCGTTTTCACGAAGAGACGAATTTGGCCACGTGGAGTTGCACATTAGTCTTAAGAAAATCAGGTTTTAAGTTGGTCACTTTTTGAAAACGTGATTTCGCCTATTTTTAAAGCACATATTAACTTATGTTTGGTACGTACAGAAAGGTGAGATCTAAAACTATAAAATACTGATATACCTATTTAAGAACACTAAAAAACTTAATTAATGTAGATATAAGTTCGTCTGTTCGTGAAAATTCAAAATCTACGGTGATGGCTTTTTTGCCCATAGCGCACGGTATTCGTCTCTTCGTGAAGACTCAAAAACTTGTTTTGCCCATTTTCGTCTCTTCGTGAATGTACATACAATGTATATACATTGTACGCGCGTCGGTTTTTTTTGCATTCGAAGCAACGTTATTTCTATCTACGCAGGGACAAATTATAATTCGTCTCTTCGTGAAAACTGAAAAAAAGGATTTGGGTGAAATTTCCCCCTGTATGATTTTTGTAATCTTAATGATTCAAACTGATTTTGACAATATTAACCTTGCCAGAATGTTCGTTGCTATCCACTTAATCGATCAGCTAAAAAACGAATTTCAAATTCGTCTTTTCGTGAAAACGCTGACGATATGTTGTGCATTGTGCGTGGCACGCAATAATTAAATTTTAAAACAGCGTCATCTCTTAAATTCTTTTGGAAAAACAATTCAGAATTTGTTGGTCTTTCGGCGAAAATCAGGCTATGCAACTTTAACTTAGGGCCGTATTACCGAATTAGTAGATGTCAATAAATTTAATCATTTATCGAATAAAACAACAGCTGATTCATCGTAAATTTTATGCAAATTTGCTGACTCTAATCTTTATCCAAGTATCATAAATACTTCCAACTTTGGGTCGAAGCTGCCGCTCAAGCCTCGGTGTTCGAAAACTTTCGGAGGTCATGTTCAACGCAATAAAGCCTGAGCCCCGTGAATTCGGAGCCTGAAAATATGAAGCCCGAAGCCTGAAGCCTGAGCCTTCGATTCGAAAACATGCTATAAAGACAACCGTTGACTTGATGTTATTACGTCAGATGATGTATAGGGTACTACAGAATGGATACAGATTTACTAATGGGATTAAATTACATACCTTGTCTCTTTGAACTCTTACTTTGCAGAATTACAATTTGTTTGTTTCCTTAACCGTTTTCTAAATGACGGTGGTCGTCGATTATCGCACCCATACCAAGCTGTATGGGCTATCATAGCCCAAACAACGAATTGCACAATACGTCGCGAAGGTCAGTCGGTTGATGTACCAACGGTCACCGTCAGTCTGTACTAGTGACTTGACCTTAAAATGTGACAAGAGATTGGAAATGCACCCTAATTACAAATTGGGGCTTGCATTTTTCAATCTCTTGTTCATCCGGAACCATCGATTAGTAAAAGTAACGTTTGAAAAGTAACGAATTTACCTCTCTCTTCCGAAAAACTAAAATAACTATAGTACATAATAAATGTGCAGTTCTTATATAACGCCTGTATCTACCAAGACTGGTACTCAAGGCGCTCTCATATTATATGCATGCATGCTTTCGTGCAATTTGAAAGTGCTTCCTCCAACAAATTTGGTAAAGCAGAATATCCTTATTCCCAGCGCCGCGTTGGGGCGGTTAGTTCGAGCGAACTCTAGCGTGCGACTACAAAGTTTGCTTTACGTTCAATTGTGGGTATAAAGTTCACTCTGCCAGTGCTTATTTCACTAAATCCATACTAAAATAATTATCCACGGCAGCGTAAAGTTCATGACTGATAATCTTTACACGATAATGAATCTGTCACCTGTTGACTATATATAAAGCTGTGCTTCCTTTAAAGAACAATGTAACAAAAGAGAAACGTTTTGGTTGCACTTAAATCTCAAAATTTTTCTGTTAGTGTAGGCTGTCCATAAAAGGTTTAAGGTAGCAACTATCACATTATTATCTATTGAATAGCTCGCAATACAGTGTCATTCTCAAAACATGGAAATTGCCGCTCTGTGTTATCACGTCAACATTCGCACCGTTCTGCTCGGACTTGTTATCTTCATCGTGCTCTTCTGGTTCTTCCGCCGGCCAAAGACGCTTCCTCCCGGCCCGTGGGGTTGGCCGCTGCTCGGTAATATTCCTCAACTGGCGAGGAGCAAGAGGCCCGTACACGAAGTCCTATCCAAGATGGGCGACAGGTTAGAATGGACGACACAATTTCTTCATTTTGTTTTTTCTCCGGGCAATTTTTATCAAAAGGCTGCTCAAATATTTTAATACACAACCCATTCGATTACTTTTGAAATTCAATGCTACCTTACATTAGTAACTCCATCTATGCAATCATCATCAACATATGATTTGATGAATTATTTTAATGACTGTTAATTTAATCGGACTAATTGCAAACGTGTAAATTTTCAATATTAAATGTTGGGCCTTTACCGACCTGTATGCATACAGTATACTCATAAAGTAGTGTTATCAATGCAGCTTTACCTTAAAATGCAACCTTGGAAGCATATATGGAATAGAATGACTTAATGACAAAAAATGCAATAATATCCAAAAAAGATAGAGAAGAATTCTTACATGCAGTTCGATGTGAATTCGAAAAACTGAATGTGATATTGTTTTATTATTATTATTCATTAATTTTTTTGAGGGGGGGGGAGGTTGAAATTGTCCGGGGAAATCTATACAAGATCCTACCGTGTGAGCTAAATAAATTGAAATGGCATAATACTTGATTCATGTTTTTGATTTTCGTTATACAGGTACGGGCCTGTATTCAGCTTCAAAGTAGCCAATCAACTGGTGGTTGTATTGCAAGACTATGACGTCATCAAAGAGGCAATGGATCAGTACCAACTGAGCGGGCGCCCTGCCTTTGAGATCAGTCAAATAACATTACCAGGTCACGGTAGGTATTAAACAACGCAAATTAGGGCGGTTCCGGTCTCAAAAATATTGGATAGAGGTCACCATTGCAAAACAAAATAGTACAAAGTATTTTATTTTCTATATGGAAACGTAATAACCAATATTGCAACCATTTTAATAACATGCAATTAAATTCACACTCTCGAAGGTACTAACAAGTAAAATGATGCCTAAAAGCAATCATAAACCTATCCACGATTTGAGTTAATTAACTAATTACAGATGAAACACAAATTGAAAACTCAACACATACTCATTAAACAATGAAATATTAAACTTAACCACTGTTTAGGTGTATTTATTGAATTATTAAATTGGGGCCCACATGTTGAATACGTAAGGAGAATTGTCGTATATAAATTAGGTATGCAGAATACGTAATTATGTTCCCCAAAACAGTCTACACACTATTTGTAAGTCTAGTTATGCCAACATTAGAGTATTGTTGTACTGTGTGGGGAGGAAGATACATGTCTCACGATAATATTCTGAACAAAATAATGTATAAAGAGAGCGGCGCAAATAGATCCTTAAATGTATCTTCCTCGCCACAACAGAAGATGTGCTCGTCATAATAATTAGGCTCCTTTTTCTAAAAGATGTAAAGGGACACTAAGTCCTGAAATCATGTTTTGGATTGTTTACTTATCTTATTTCAAACATCTGGTTGAAAGGAAACAACCTAATGTCTTACCGTTCTCGAGAAAAGTATATGATACACGATGGCAGAGAGTCTGGAGCCAATATTTTGAATAATCTGCCCAATTAATTATTTCCTTATAGGCACATTTAAATCGGAGCTCCGTCGTGCCATTTGTTAGATATTCTGACAATTGCGCTGATCTACGGAGTTGTAACTTGGTTGCCACTGTAATGTGGAGCCGGATGGAAATTTCCCTGTCTATTTTTCCCCGAAATTTTTTTTAGCGCGGGTTTTCGCCCATCCCGTAATCTGAATTGGCCTTAAACAGGACTGTTCTAAACGTTATTGTACAGACTTACCACAGTATAACTGCTTTGTATTCCTTTAAATATCCTTGTACATGTACATCTGTAAATGTTGTTGTTTTTCTATGTATTATTGTTTGTTATCCGTTTAGCAGATGTACGGTTTTGTTGATGACTTTTGATTGATTTATTTTTTATCACATTTTATATAATGGTGTAAACAGGGCCCCAATGGAAACCAATTTTTAAACTGTTTGGGCACACACTGGGTAAAGACATGTAATAAATAAATAAATAAATACACAAACCACAATGGAAATCGTATAATTATCATGTATATCTTGTTTAATTATCCTTTTTTTAAATCCCCGTGTAGGCATTCTGACTGCCTCCGGCGCGCCATGGGTGGAATTAAGACGTTTTTCCTCTACTGCTCTGCGAAAATTTGGGATGGGGAAGTCGTCTTTGGGAAAGCAAATTTCCACCGAAGCGCAGTTTCTTCTGGAGGAAATACGAAAGCAGGGAGACAAAAGTTTTAATCCGAAAGACATGCTACAGAACACTGTAGCTAATGTCATCTGCCATTTGGTCTTTGGTAGCAGGTTTGAGTACACTGACGTCAAGTTGAAAGAGCTTCTTCAGGCGTTGAACAGTTCACATGAGCTGGGTGGGGCTGGTGGCGTGATAGAGTTCGTGCCAATCTTCGCTAAGTTACCTTTCTTACCCATAGTCAAGAAACACATAGCCAGCAACAGGGCCTTTGAGAAGATGATGGGCAATCTACTAAAAGAACACGAGAAGGGGTATCAGCCGGAGATCTCGCGAGACTACACAGACGCGTTCTACAACGAGATGACTGCTAAAAAGGGCAAAGGTCAACAGACCTGCATGGACCCGGTCAGCCTGTACTATTCCGTGTCAGGCCTGTTTGGGGCTGGAACGGAGACTACGACCAGTACCTTCAGCTGGATGTTGCTGTTCATGATTGCCTACCCTGAAGTCCAGACCAAGGTTCAGCGTGAGATTGACAGTGTGGTGGGACGCGACAGGCTACCTCAGCTGTCGGATAAGCCGAAGCTAACCTTCACACAGGCGGTACTTAGCGAGATTCAGCGTGTCAGCATTGTACCTCTTGGAGTGCCTCACAAATGCACCGAAGATACCACCGTTTCAGGGTAGCATTTTTACACCATCCTTACTTACTTATCCTGTTTAAGCTGTTTTTAAACAATTGAATTTGTATTATTAAAAATATTCAAATTAGTTATGTGTAATTAAATTATAATTAAATATCACTTGACCTTATACCTAGCAAAAACTTACCGCGTATTACTGCGTACTGTATAATGGTCAATGGTTTAATTAATTAATTAATGAGAAAAACTCCTAAATTTTTATGTTTCTGAGAATCATATGTTTCATGTTTGTTTAATGTCCACCAGGTTCCACATTCCAGAAGGAACCATTGTGCTCACAAACCTCTGGCATATCTTGAATGACCCGCGTGAATGGAACAATCCCAAAGAGTTTCGTCCGGAGCGATTTCTCGACAGTGACGGCAACTTCGTGAGGCGGGAAAAGTTCATACCTTTTGGAATAGGTGAGTGGGTGAATAGAGCCCGGAAGTAAATGTTACGGGGGTGGGGGTGGATAAATATGACCCTTTGGCCCACCCTTTGGGCATTTTACACTGGGTTGCCCTTTAACCCATAATTTGTTGATAACATGCAATTAAATTCACACTCTCGAAGGTACTAACAAGTAAAATGATGCCTTAAAGCAATCATAAACCTATCCACGATTTTAGTTAATTAACTAATCACAGATGAAACACAAATTGAAAACTCAACAGACTCATTAAACAATGAAATATTAAACTTAACCACTGTTTAGAATGATTTTAAAAAAATTAGGCCTAATTATCACAAGAAACACTAATGTTGGAATTTTATCTTGAAATTTGTTTCCCAGGTAAAATTGAGAAAATTTTACTTAGAAATGTGTAAAAAAATACAATTTATTTGTCCTAGGTGTCTCTGTTCTGTTCACATTTGTTTTCATATCGTCTATCACAGAGCGCTTTTCACTTTCTGAAGAAAAAAAGGCATTTTGGGGTCGGGATTACTTGTAGCAAACTGAAGTAGAGCATTGAACAGAATCAAGGTCCGAAATTCATTTTTAAATGGTTTTCTTATACTTTTGGCGATTTTTGTTGGGCCATCTCTAAAAGAAAATTTTGAAAGAAACATTTTGCATATCATTATGAATAATTTATTGAAAAGGCTTATTCTGCATGTATATGCAAATTCGATGCCTCGGGCGCGCACGGAATTGTCGAATAGATATTGGATAAACAAACCCACGTGTGCTGCAAGCTGGCAGGAGCAGATTGAGCTACTATAGAAAACTTAAAACTACACTGTCACGGTAAACACACAAAAAGGATTCTGAAATATATACAATGTAGTTCTATGGAATATATTAATTACCTATCCAAAGATTGCTGATTCACACCATAGAATATAGAATATACAGAAATAATCCAGAAATAATGGTATAAACTTGTTTCCAAGACGTCTGTTGCTATCGGGTGGAAAAGTTTGTTTATCATGTACTCTATTGAAATGACGTCTCGGCCTCTCGGCAATTACGGAACAAGAATGTGTGTATAAACCAATAAATGTTTTACTTAATAATCTCATACAATAAATACTTTCCTAATTTTGTTCTTGGTAGGTCGCCGTTTTTGTCTTGGTGAAAACCTGGCTAAGATGGAGCTGTTTATCGTCTTCACTATCCTTATGCATCAGTTCACCTTCAGGGCTCCAGAGGGCGCCAGTCTGTCCTTTGAAGCGCGCGAAGCCTTAACGCTTGCGCCGATTCCTTACGAAGTAGTTGCAATTCCACGCAAGTAACATCCTAGTATTTGCCAAAGACTACAGTAATCGATAATGTGCACATCTTGTACAATATTGTTACGCAGTGCACCCGCAAACGACAAGGTACCAGTTCCCCTTACCATTGCCTTTGCACAAACCTGCAGTGCCGCAGGCTTTCCTACTGAGCCAATCAGCGATCGCAGAACGGTGGTTCACGAGACGTACCACGCGCGCGCACGAAAATCCTTTGTTAAACAGCGCTAATTAGATACGCAACGAAGGCTCGCGCAACGCAGGCTCGCGCAACGCAGGCTCGCGCAACGCAGGCTCGCGCAACGCAGGCTCGCGCAACGCAGGATCGCGCAACGCAGGCTCGCGCAACGCAGGCTCGCGCAACGCAGGCTCGCGCAACGCAGGCTCGAATGGGTAGTTGACTGGGTAGTTGACTGCGTGAAGTCGCTATGCATATTCGAAGATTCTTCATGGTTGAATTTCTATGAAAAGGCCACGCCCCAATTTAGCAGATTTGCAAAGAGAAGGTTAGCCAGTCTATAAACGTGTCGTTTTACGTTTGCGGGCGCACTGCGTGAAACGATTGTACTCGACAATCGATAACTGTCGTCTTTGGCAAAAACTACTAACATTCCATCATTCAAGTTCAGGCGTGTCCGTGCTTTTTGTGTGTTGCACCCTAAACAAATAGGTTTTCAAATTGAATTGATAATTTGTAGCACATGTATTAGTTATCATATTTCCAGTGAGACATCGATCGAACGGGCGAGGAACTAGACTATGAATGTAGCATCATGATGTAAAGTAGCATAAATAAGCTAGTTACATTACACGTACTAGGAATATTTATAGCCTTTCACTCAAAACTGACTGAATTGGAGCGTGCGATTTGAGCAATGACAAAAACCACTTTTTTAAATTTTAGAAAAGCCTGCCAATGCAAACAAGCATATGTATTTGTTAGAGTACACCATATTCCTTCAAAATTTGTTTGAAAAAATATGTTTAAAACAATATTTTGAAAAAGCACGAACACACCAACTTGATGAGCCCTTATTTAAATGTTGGCTGCGTCTGCACTGCCAGTATACCGCGGCATTCTTGTCAAGTTTATTTACAACTTGAGTTCTGTATTGGCTGTACAATTCTTGTATTTTAAGTGTTCGGTCGCCTTTTTTCTTATTAAACAGATTTTCTTATTAAATGATTGGGTAATTTAAAACCATAGGAAAGGACGTATGGTGGACCGAAAAACGTATAAAGCAAGAATTTGTTTTTGTAATTATTTTGTTTTGACGCTGTTTGTTTTACTGAAAGGTAGATAAAAACGTTTAAATATATATATTTTTTTCATTTCAATTTATAAAAGGTGAACGATCAAATTAGGGAAAGAGAAAGCGAAAATGTGTAGTTACGCCATACGTACGTCATTCCATCGGTCTCGTTCACGCACTAGTCGTTCTAAAGCGTAGACCACATGCAGTATATAAGGCGGCCATCGCCATATAATTTCTTTAAACATGTACGTCTTCGGACGTCCGCAGCGCACCGACAAGCAGTACAGGAATTTGTAGGGCCGGGCTTTCTCTTCCCGACAATAAGCCAATCACATTGCAACTTTACGCTCAGGTCAAATAGTTCCTTGTTTTTACTTTTCTTTAATAATTTAGACAGTCGTGCATGTTTTCATATATTGTGAAATAGGTTTGAATTTATCATATACATGTATATTAATGGCCGTTTCATGGTTCAGATCTTCACAACAACAAAGTATTATTGAAAACAAAATCAACCGCACGTAAAAGTCCTATAATAACCGGCGGCTCGGTGGTGCCCGTTAGTTCAATCCCGACTTGTGCGCGAGACTTAATTACACATTCCTTCCTCCATGAATACACGCTCTAGTATTAGCAAATACAAAACTATGATGTATACATATCGTCAGCGTTTTCACGAAGAGACGGATTTGGCCACGGGGAGTTGCACATTGGTTTTGAGAAAATCAGGTTTTAAGTTGGTCACTTTATGAAAAAGAGATTTCGCCTATTTGTAAAGCACATATTAACTTATATTTGGTACGTACAGAGAGGTAAGATCTAACACTCTTACAATATACCTATTAAATAACACTAACAAACTTAATGGACGAGTAATTAAAGTAGATATTTATTTGTCTGTTCGTGAAAATTCCAAATCTACGGTGGTGGCTTTTTTGCCCATAGCGCACGAATTTGTCTCTTCGTGAAAACTTAAAAACTTGTTTTGCCCATATCTGTCTCTTCGTGAATGTACAATGTATATACATTGTACGCGCGTTGTTTTTTTGCACTCGGAGCAACGTTGTTTCTATCTACGCAGGGACAAATACAATTTGGCTGTTCGTGAAAATTGAAAATACGATTTGGGTGAAATTTCCCCCTGTATGATTTTCGTAATCTTAATGATTCAGACTGATTGACAATATTAACCTCGCCAGAATGTTCGTTGCTATCCACTTAATCGATTTCGGCCAAAAAACGAATTTTGAAAAAATAATGATTTTGGCCAAATTCGTCTCTTCGTGCGAAAACGCTGACGATATAACGCTGCAAAATGTGTGCATTGTTATCAACCTATTTACACAAATGTACACAAATTGTCATCTATCTATCTATATTCATCTAACACGAGCAAATTTAAGAATACTTCAATGATTCTAGCTAAAACACGTCGGTTCAGAAATAGCCTAATTCCATATTATATTGATCTTATTAATTCATTGAATTAATAAGATCAATATAATATGGAATTAGGCTATTTCTGAACCGACGCGTTTTAGCTAGAATCATTGAAGTATTCTTAGATTTGCTCGTGTTAGATGTATATAGATATATGTATAGATAAAAATAAAGACATAAGACAGAGGGAAAAATACCCAAAACATCGATAAAATGTAAGTATTAAAGAACGCGAGTTAATATAAATTATATATTTCCACACTTAACCACTTGACAAGTGTATTTTAACTATTGTTAAGATTACCTGTGATATTTTATATCTTTTGAGTTGTCTTGTATTTTATACAATTTTTTTAAAATTATTTATCTGTAAGTCATGTACAATTTGGCCTCTTGGCCACGAAACCCGAGTTGTAATAAACCAACATTAATAAATGATAATAATAATATATCTCTAAATGTATCTCTGCATTTTCCTGACAGCATTCATATTTGGCACGGGAACCGGCAGGGATCCCGATCAGACAGTGACGGGTCTCAGGATTTACGTAAGTAGGGACGATAACATGGCAAAACAATTGCCCGTGCAATGGTATACAGATTACAAATACGAACAAACATAGGTTCTATATCGCTTGAGTTGGCTGTTCTTTTCGCGCAAATTATTAAACTTGCAAAAGTGTTTTGATCACTGTAATCCGCCCGTTCCGAACAGGAACATTTTGAACGGGCACTGCACTATACATGTACTCCGAAGATCTGCCTCGGTTTAACGGTTTCAAGGCACCCAAGGAGCTGGATTGAAGGTTGCTAATAGTAAAAATCGTCCTGCAACAAGGTAAAAAAAAAAAAAAAGTTTATAAGAAAAATTATACCTATACGTAATCAGTAAAGAGGCATGTTATTATTAAACCGACCAACCGTGACGTTTAAAGACAAGAGTGTGATATTCGTTGTTGACTATTAGTTAAATGCTTCAGTGACAATGAGTTGGGACCTATACACAACTTATAGTTCATGCACATAAGGCTTGTATCTAGCACAAATGGGCACACAGGTTACCGAATTTAAAAACAAACCTCTGCAAATGTTTATGGTGTGCAAACAATTAGTTTTTTGGTAAAATTTGGTAAAGTGCTTATTAACTTCACGAATTCAAAGAAATATCCACACAAATACACCTATCACGATATGAGATCGAGGGACCCCCCTTAGTCCCTTATACCTATACTCTCTCTAGACTATTGTTACCTAACGATAAGCGGGAGGTATAGATTAAAGGTAGGATACACCATTGGTAATTGCTTGAATTATCATGAATGGGTGAATTACACTTACCGTTATATTTACTACGGGTGTGTCGGGTACAACGTAAGGCAAGTAGAAGTTTTCCCTTTCCGGGTTACGAACCCCATACATGCACTTCAAAAGAAATCAAGAAAGGACAAAATGTAAAGGTTTAAAAATAAATGTAATACGAAACAGATCACTTGATCCTGGTACTCATGTCCGTTGAAGTTGACAAACATAAAGCCACATTATAATTCGTATAAATTGAAAGATTCGGCACCGTTAGGGATCCTTAACGATGCCGAATCTATCAATTTCAATACGATTTTTCAGTCTTAAAAACATGTCTGTGTATCCCTATGGAATACAAGCAGCGCCCTCATCGTGGGGCAGATAGGGGGATTATCTGGGGAATTGTTTCTTTGATAATACAAGCATGATATTTGGCACACAGTCAGAGTAGGTCATAAGGAAGATATTTGGGTCATCACAGATTTGTCCTTTGAAAACAAATATATATGTAGAATAACAAGCAATGGCAGCCATTTTGTTTGTTTACTATTACTATTACTATTACTTGTTATTCTATATTTTGTTCAAAGGACAAATCTGCGATGGCTCTATATCCAAATATGTTTCTAATGACATACTCTGTGTGCCAAATTTCATATTGTACACATGTATCATCAAAGGCACAACCCCATCACATTATCTGCCGAAATATCAAGATGATAATGTAAAACATTTGTATCATTACAAAACCGAGCCAAATCTAACGCATCGTTTGGGTTATTAGCGCCTGTGTTTGTTTAACCTCAGGTATCAATTACACTAATGGGTTTACCCCAATTGCAGTCACTTCACCACATCTATTGTCATGCCAAGAAAGCATTGTGCCCTGAGAAGCTACCGTTACGTAATGCATTGGAGTTAAGTGGACTCCCTCCTCGGGTCGAACCTCAGAAGCTGAAGCGGGAGCTGAGGTTCCAGAAAATGCATTAGATTGGGCTCGGTTGTACAATGAGTAGGTTTTTTGCCTACCTCTGAAGTATTCTTTCTGTAGCGGTCTTCAAATCCTACATTGGAGGCTCTTCGTGGACGATATCTGGGCGCGTGTCTCTCTGCTTGATGACGTCTTCTTGCAGCGCAAATGCGCATCGCCATCACCGTCGTTACTACCACGATAATAAGAACGACTCCTCCCACGGCAGCCACAATGACAGTAACCATGACGTTATTCCCGCCTACATCTATGCGTATTGTTTTACAAAATAAATGGTATTGTGAAAAAATTGAATTATTCAAGAAAGTTGTATCAAGTTCAGCTTGTTGTTTTATGACATCGGAGCTTATAGTTGCACCGACGTATTTTGATGTTATCATGTATCGAAGTAATTACATGTATGTTTAATTAAATTTGCTCATAACGTGGAAAGTTTGTATACGTATGGGCTAATCCTCTGTCAATTACGAATCCTCTGTCACCCCAAAACGGTACAACCAATAAATTTTGATAATTCTGACTAGTGCACGTTTACTGTAGAAAACTAAAGTTAACACAATTATTCCTTACAAGATAGACACAACACAAACCTTCGTCTTCGCACAAATGTCCTGTGTAACCTTCAACGCATCTGTAATTATAGGAAGTTAATGAAGAACTAGATTACCATATCTTTATCGTAATTTGTTCAATATATTACAATTATTCCTTACTACAAAATCCTGTAACATTTCAAAATAAAAGAGCCACAATCATTTCACTTGATTATAAATCCGAATAGTGATGTAAAACTTACTTGCAAGAATACACGCCGTCTTGAGAATTGTCGAGTTGCTTACAGGTGCCGCCATTTGAGCAGTAATTCCCGGGGCAACCTTCAATAGGAACTGTACAGAAATAAATGAAAAGCTCAAAAATGTTACTTCGGCAGAGTCCATCCGAGTCGCTATTTTTTACCAAGTAAATATTTCCAAAATATAACACTGCGGTATTGCAACGAAAATGTTAGAAGATGCGCCCCTCACAATTCTCGCGATAGCGCATCCTTATATCGCTAACATGTATACAAGTATCCATACATATCAACATGCCATTGATTTCTACGTGTAACATGTTCACAAACAAGGGCGTAAATCCTGGGGAAGGGGTCAAATGTTGATTCTGGACCTCTCATCAGCTGTTCCTCCTATCTATATATAACCCTAACTTGGTTTTTTTTCTAGCGCTCTTTTTCGGAGACTGAAAAACGGATTGTGGACCTGGCCAAGTCCACAAACCGTAACCTTTTCACGCATCGTGTGGACCTATATTGTTCGGAGGTCCACAGGGCGTATATGCAAGACTAACTCACACGCACACAATTACACATGTATGGACCGGCAATTGTGGACGGGGCATTGTCCGACCGTCTTATCTCTTTTGTTTGTACTCTAACGTTTTCGGATGATTGGCATAGGATTTGCACACGAGTTGAGATCGTGGACGTTGTGTCAATCGTGGACCCATTGTTTGCCTCCAAATTCTTTTGTCCGACGACCACGATTGCCGGTCAATACAAACGCACACCCCGCCACTGTTCAGGATTGGAATCAAAATGACTCGTGGCTCGCAATCATTCTCGTATAAAATATAACTAGGGAATCGAGCTTGGGCTCGACCCAGGTGACTAAAAACTCAGATTCGGCCTTCACTCAATTGACAAAGTCGATCACAACACTGACATTTACAATACTTAAATACACAATGTAGCATGACATATATAAACACACCTAATTGAATTAAAAATTCATTTCATATAAAATATGTTTGATTATTAAAGTATATTCTATAGCTCACGTTCTGCATGGGTAGCCGATGGATCAATAGTAAGTGGACTGAATGCATCCCCGTCATTACTTCCAGCGCTGTTCAGGACCTGGACTATTGCAGTAACCTGAATTGCCGAGTCTATAGGAAACGAGGCAACACCATCGACCAATAAACTCCCACTACGAATCGAAGAAATCTCAAAATCCTTTACAAGAGCAGTGGAGGGTGAACCTCGCAGAATTCCCAACACCTGCAATAAAACAATATCCACATTCAATTTGTCTACAAGTAACAAATAATGCGACGCGAAACATAATTAAAAGATCGACATGATA
This sequence comes from Crossaster papposus, assembly GCA_037893245.1. NCBI lineage: Eukaryota > Metazoa > Echinodermata > Asteroidea > Velatida > Solasteridae > Crossaster > Crossaster papposus. Next base: position 195,791 of record JBAIAA010000173.1, read on the forward strand.
TCAAACTTTACAGTAAAGCAGCAAATACACTTTATAACAGTGCCAGGACAACCTCGAAATGAAATGCTTCGATAGAAACATGAATCTATAATGGTTTATAATACCTTCCACCGCTGTGGCCCGGGTTACATTTACATGTGGATTGGGTTTTCAGTCCCTGCATGATTCCGTGGGTTTCCCCAGAATATTCTTCAGTAGTTCCTCCCACTTCTACAATTTTAATTTCTTCCCATTGCCTTCTCTACGGGTTTCTTCAGGCTTGCGAGTTGTACAGTAGTAATCTTGATGAGGATTCCTTGGTTTCAGTACCAAATATATAACCTTGACCCTAATCTATATGGTGAACAGGCTTTAATGGTAACCGTCATAGATGTTTATTTGACCTGCTCCCACAAAATCAGAGTAAAGTTGACATTTTGATATTTTGAGATATTGGTATTTCCAGATTCCTTGAATTCTTAGCTTTAAAATGAAATATAATTTATTGGGTAGGGTATTTTAAAATATCTAATATTGAGCAACACTAGCGGTGATATTTTCATATTGTCATTAATTTAGCTACATTTTACTTCTTTTTACGTCTGCTAATCTTTTGCAAAAAGTATACTTGGTAGTTCAAAAGAAAACATATGTAAGAACTGTATCATGCCAAACCCACCAAAACGATTCCCAACTGTCAAATCGGCTATTTTCAATCATAACTCAATAGCATAGCTCGACTTTACTTCGTTTTCGTATTATATGCAAAGTGGCTATTCTACAATGAAGTACTGAATACCTACCGCCACGGTCACCATTGCTGATAGATCACGAAATGCTTGGGAGCTGCTATCCGTTAGATCATCGGTATATTTAGCTGGTGTACCATTCATCGCAAGGATTCTGAGTCTGACAATCACTTTAAACGAGACACACACCAAAAAACGTTGGTTTTGTAACAAATTGCCGAATCAGGCAAATACAGATATCAATGTAATGACAAATCTTCATGACGACATTCTATTTAAACATTATATTCCTATTGCACAGACTTTGGGCAAAATCTGTAGACGACTGTTAGTTTTACGTTTATTTTGAAATATATTATCGACCAATTGTCGACAAACAACAACACTGCACTTGTAAGACAATTTATGTTGGCCAACTATATGAGCTGGAATGCTGTTGCCTTCCACGGCCAACAGTAATGAAGAATCAGTAGTGGTCAGTCGTTGCGCTAAAAAGCCTCTGTACTGCTGATTATGTCACATACTTTGTTTACATTATGCTTGTCTATAGAACTACATGTACTACGAAGCCGTCGTCGCGAATGGCTTCTTTAAGAAAGCACATACGTGTAAACAAAGTGTGACACCATCAGCAAAGACGATTATTCATAGGTGATTTATCAGCATTATTTACTTAATTGGTCGATTCTGTTAATTTTGTTGCAGTCGTTAGTTATTGACGGGAGCAATGGAAACACTCACCGAATCAGTTAAAGTTCTGCTACATGTATTAAACATACAACACGAATTGCAGATGTGGAAGAAATTAATTGTATTTGAAAAATGTAAATGACTTGCATGTCGTTACCTTCAGTAGTCAACAGTAGAGTAGGATCGGTGGTGGTCAGTCGACCGTTCGCTACTTCAGAGGTGGTTGTTTGGCCATCAGTCCTGGAAAATTCTGTTGTAATTAGATGGTCGATTGACGATTCTGTTGTTTTTGTTTCCGTCGACAATAAAGGAGACAATGACGATGGTCCTGGAGTAAAGAACACAAAACGAATCGGGTCAAGTAAAAACATTATAAGTAGTTGGTAATTGGTTGTCAATTCCTCCTTTTCTTTTCCTTTTCCTTTACCACCTTCGGTACCTTCAGTAGTCAACAGTAGAGTAGGATCGGTGGTGGTCAGTCGACCGTTCGCTACTTCAGAGGTGGTTGTTTGGCCATCAGTCCTGGAAAATTCTGTTGTAATTAGATGGTCGATTGACGATTCTGTTGTTTTTGTTTCCGTCGACAATAAAGGAGACAATGACGATGGTCCTGGAGTAAAGAACACAAAACGAATCGGGTCAAGTAAAAACATTATAAGTAGTTGGTAATTGGTTGTCAATTCCTCCTTTTCTTTTCCTTTTCCTTTACCACCTTCGGTACCTTCAGTAGTCAACAGTAGAGTAGGATCGGTAGTGGTCAGTCGACCGTTCGCTACTTCAGAGGTGGTTGTTTGGCCATCAGTCCTGGAGGATTCTGTTGTAAGTAGCTGGTTGATTGTCGATTCTGTTGTTTTGGTTTCCGTCGACAATAAAGGTGACAATGACGATGGTCCTGGAATAAAGAAAAGACACGAATCGGGTAAAGTAAAAACATTGTAAGTAGTTGGTTGGTTGTCAATTCCTCCTCTTCTTTTTCTTCTTTTTTTCCTTTACCTCCTTCGGTACCTTCCGTAGTCAACAGTAGAGTGGGATCGGTGGTGGTCAGTCGAACGTTCGCTGCTTCAGAGGTGGGTGTTTGGCCATCAGTCCTGGAGAATTCTGTTGTAATTAGCTCGTCGATTGTCGATTCTGTTGTTTTTGTTTCCGTCGGCAATAAAGGAGACAATGACGAAGGTCCTGGAGTAAAGAACACAAAACGAATCGGGTCAAGTAAAAACATTGTAAGTGGTTGGTTGGTTGTCCATTCCTCCTCTTTTTTTCTTTTCCTTCCCTTTACCTCCTTCGGTACCTTCCGTAGTCAACAGTAGAGTGGGATCGGTGGTGGTCAGTCGACCGTTCGCTACTTCAGAGGTGGTTGTTTGGCCATCAGTCCTGGAGGATTCTGTTGTAAGTAGCTGGTTGATTGTCGATTCTGTTGTTTTTGTTTCCGTCGACAATAAAGGTGACAACGACGATGGTCCTGGAATAAAGAACACAAAACAAATCGGGTCAAGTAAAAACATTGTAAGTAGTTGGTTGGTTGTCAATTCCTCCTCTTCTTTTCCTTCTCCTTTTACTTTACCTTCTTCGGTACCTTCCGTAGTCAACAGTAGAGTGGGATCGGTGGTGGTCAGTTGAACGTTCGCTACTTCAGAGGTGGTTGTTTGGCCATCAGTCCTGGAGGATTCTGTTGTAAGTAGCTGGTTGATTGTCGATTCTGTTGTTTTTGTTTCCGTCGACAATAAAGGTGACAACGACGATGGTCCTGGAATAAAGAAAAGACAACAAATCGGGTAAAGTAAAAACATTGTAAGTAGTTGGTTGGTTGTCAATTCCTCCTCTTCTTTTCCTTCTTTTTTTCCTTTACCTCCTTCGGTACCTTTCGTAGTCAACAGTAGAGTGGGATCGGTGGTGGTCAGTCGACCGTTCGCTACTTCAGAGTTGGTTGTTTGGCCATCAGTCCTGGAGGATTCTGTTGTAAGTAGCTGGTTGATTGTCGATTCTGTTGTTTTGGTTTCTGTCGACAATAAAGGTGACAATGACGATGGTTCTGGAATAAACGAAACACAACGATAAAACATTACACACACAACTATGGCCAAAATTCTAAATCTGTACGGTGATAAATGAGAGAGAAACCTGGCAAAAAATGGCAAGGCGGGACTCGAACCTCGGCGCTCTACCAACTGGGCTATCTTCCCCATGTTGGCAGTCTCCCAAATTTTCAGTTTCTTTGTTCGAGTGCGCTAGTCATCTTACTTCATATGTTCCGAGGACTATAAACCCACTTAGACCTTTATCAGGGTACGCTATCTTGAAAATGAAATTATACAACAAACATGGCAGCTTCAATGGCCCCGTCTGTCTCATCTGGCTCCATTATCATTGCCAAACTGTATGAATGAAGCCACAGATGAAGACGAAGCTGTGGTTTAAAGAAAAAACGACCGGTGCTTCGAATGTTTCAATGACTCGAGCTATTTTGAACAAGCGAGTCGGGTAAGATGCAACAAGAGAACTTCCCGTTGCCGCACCGTGACCGTACCGCACCGATCGGGCTACAAATGTCCTTTTTATTGATTATAAATGGCAGGTCCTTTGCTAATATGAATTCACAGACAGCTTGATAAGTTTGTACTATTAGGTAGAGCCTATACTGACGTTAGCCCTCGGATGTAGCATATCATGCATCCTCATCAGCTTTATCGTCTTCCTGTCGCGAGACTCCAACTTCCCTTAGTCCAGTCAACAATCCCTGCGCTATACCTCATCAGCGACACAGCCCAGGTATTTATCGCCTGTACCATATTACCGTTATCCAGCTTCGATTTCAGACACGCCTTTATCCGCCTGATGTACTCTTTACTAAGCCTTTCCTCCACTTCTCTGTTTATCGATCATGCTGTCCACCTTTAAAATACCAAGATACTTGTATCCTTCATTCTCTCCCAACGCCTTTAGCACTATCCATCAGGGAGAAGCATGCCATTAGAATCCACCTTCTTCCCTCTAGAAAATCAATCTTCTTGTCGTTCTTGGCAAACAACTTCAGGTCATCCATGAAGAGGAGATGATTTACTCAACAGCAAACAATGGCATTTGCGCCAGAACAAACAACAGTCTCCCCTTGAAATATCCCCAACGCGTACCTGGACTTTCGTTCTTTGCCGTAAAGGCCTCACCCCTCAGCAGCCCCCACAAAATTAAAACACTCCATGATCCACGAATGCGGTACCATATCATACGCCTTCTTGTAGTCAATCCACACCATCGACAAGTTGGTCTCTGATTATCTTGTTTTATTATGCTCACATTTAAACAAAGCGTGACGTCATTAGGTCTTATGCATATTCTTGACTGGAATGCTCTGGAGTTACACGTTTTGCCCGTGTCCCACATAATCAAGCTGTTGAATTTCTGTTCTAGATCTCTATAGATCTGTGCAATGAACGCAAAACAAAATTTACATTACCCATGCAAATGTTCACCATAACAATCTTGGAAAGTTTAGACGTATAATGACGGAGAAACCGTATACCTGCTAGGGTTGTGGGGTTGTCCACATCTGTGGACATCTCTGCATTACATTCCGATGGATTCCCTCTCCTATAAAACACAACAATGAGAACGGAAATAAGTGGTAGGTCTTTGCTTGGAGAACACTTATCTCAGATATCGTGCATGAACAATTGTAACAAAAAACAAGTGACATTATAGATGAATTCAACGAAGGCAGGTTTTCATTCTTCATTGGCGGCGCTGTTTTACTCTAATTTCTTATACTAATACTAATAGCGCTTCAATGTTTGAATGTACAGGCATGTGTGTACAGCCGCAAGTCACTAGGGGTGATGAGGCTGAACGAATATCGAGAATAATTAATGTTGGAACTGGTTCTCCAGGGAGCATAATCGTTAATTGTTTTGTACGCATACACTTTGGCGCTTTTTCAAAAATCTTTGAAAAGACGAAACAAGAAATAGTAACAAGAAAACCCTTACCTTCCAGGGTCTACTAGTTTCAAAATTTTGCCTTGATCATTATTGACCCGTCCTTCAGTTTTTCCCATTATATACACCTCACCTGCCAAGGAAATGATAAAAATGTTTCGTTGAGCAGTCGACTACTGTCAGTTAGAACATTGACTTATACAACTGGTTTCGATTGATGATTCTCCGTGCACAAGCAGACCTTTCCCCTCAAATAGTGATATCGAACACATCAATGAGCATGTAATGAATGTCTGCAATTTCCTCGTACACTGGCGGCCTTTATAGCCGATATAGTCTTATTTGTAATATTGTATTTTGACCTATAGTTGGGTGTTTTAATTGTTGAATTCTTATGCTGTTTTATCGAGGTTCTTAAAAAAAAAAAAAAAAAATGGTTAGGAAGTTAATTTAGCCGGCGGACATATCGGATTCTCGTTCGCCTAAAGTGTGGGTCCCGTTCGTTCTAAAGACCAAAACACCATGTTTAGCATGTTTATGCTAAACATGTTTAGCATGACCGAGGATGGGTAGTGTTTTTAGCCATTAAACATTGATGTTTAGGAATTGGACACGTGCGTTTAGCTGCTAATCATAAACAGCTCATCCACATTGCAAAACTTCCAAATGTAACAAACGGAAAACTTGGTCCCATGGTCAATTTGACTTTTCTTGGGAAACTACTCAAAACCCTGTCAAAGATTATCATATGTTGACGTTTGATGTCTCATTTTAAAGTAGACAGGTGTGTCTTTCGAACTATTATGTTGGATGCATATTCTAAGGTGTGGCATTCCATTATACTTTGTTTGCATTTGTTACACACAATATGGGGTGGGAGATGACAACTTTCACGCGATCCACCCTGTTTCCGCTAATGTCATCAAACCGATGTGTGCAGTAACACACTAAGCTGTTCATCATCATACGAAAGAAGGCACACAGTGTACAGCGGATAGCACACCACACGGATAATACTGATACCTATACAGGGAATGCACGCAGATCGACAGGGGAAGGCAGGGTACGAGTTGAGATATTGTTTGATACGACTGTAAACCGGGATATTACGTATCTACCTGGTCAACCAATTTAACAGACATGGTCCGTTAAGCCCCTTAAGGGTTATATGCCCGTTAGGCCCACTTCCTGGATGTCACCATCCGTAAGGAGGATAACTTAATACCCACTGATCTGTATTCTAAACCCACAGACACACATGCAGCTTTACCTTACATACGCACTGTGGACATTCCTTTGTATTCGTGTAGTTAACAAACTTTGACTAAATACTTATTTTTCTCGCTTCCCCAAAACAAATTTACCCTCAAATTAGGATTATGGGCCTCTCAGCTGTCCCTTCTATCTTTTCTATATATAACCCTAACCCGTTTTTCCTCTAGCGCTCTTTTTCGGAAACTGAAAAACGGATTGTGGACGTGTGCAAGTCCACACACCGTAACCTCTTCCCGCATCGTGTGGACCTATATTGTTCGGAGGTCCACAGTGCGTATGCAAGACTAACTCACCAGTATCTCCACTCCTCCAGCTGTCACCCTATAGCATTGTAAGACTGGTATAGCATTTAGTCAGGCCCTCAGACTCAAACGGATTTGTTCTAACGACTATGACTTCTCCCGCCATTCACAGATACTAATGCCATTACCAGAGCCAAAGCTGTACCCATAAATTTGGCTCTAAAGGTAAAGGACCCCAGGCTAATGATCCCCCTGGTGACCACCTTTCACCCCAGTCTCCCTTCCCTTCGCAAAATCACTAACGACAGCCATCACATTCTCCACACTTCAGATCGCCTTGTCCGTGCCGTCCCCGACAGCCCTGTGTTGGCTTATAGACACCCTCGTAATCTACGAGACCTCATTCAGTTGTTCGAGCCGGAGTTCCCAGCTTAGATACATCTCCTCCCAACCAGCACGGAACTTTCAAGTGCAGTTCCAGGTGTGTGGTTTGCCAGGTCCACATTCAGGAGTCTGACTCCTTTTCTGGTCACTCTTCTGGTACCACCCATACAATTATTGGTAACATCACTTGTAGTACATCTAATGTCATATATCTCATCTCTTGCAGGTTCTGTGGAGTTCAGTATGTCGGAGAGACCAAAAATGCCCTAAAAAGCGTTTCTACGGTCATCGATCAACTGTCAACACCAAAAAAACTAGATACCGCCGTCGGCCACCACTTCAATCAGCCTAACAATTGCATTTCTGATATGATTCTACAGGGCATAGAATCACTTGGCCATCGCAAAGAATCAGTCCGTCTCCGCCGGGAGAAAGTTTGGATGAATCGTCGTCGGACTATTCAACCACATGGGCTCAACATCCCACTAGGAAATGATTTTAATCATTTCCTAGAAGTTAAAACTTCTATTGTTTTCTCCCATTTGTCATCTGTTTCAGATTTAATCCTTGCCAGCAGTTTGTTCTTATTTGTTCTCACTCCTCTGGTTCCCCTGTCTATTGTCCTAACCCCCCCCCCCCCCCCCCCCCCCCCCCCTTCACATTTCTCCTATTAATACTTCTTTGTTAGTTCTTTCTTTGATCCTGCCCACACTGACCTTTCCTTTAACCCTTCCGCCTAATCCTCCTTTTGTTCCACAGAACTCTGTACATGCTTTTTGCTTTTGTGTTTCTCCCGTCAGCTATGATGTGCATCATGCTGTATGTTGCCCGATATATGTTTGTTTCTTGTACACAGCCATTATGTCTCTGAAGAAGATCTTGTTAAGATCGAAATATTAGGCCCTCTTAACTTATTTGATTTAGAAATGAAAATACACCGATCATAATCCGGTCTTATTCGGAATCTAATAAGTTGCTATTCCGATTGCAATCCGTCTATATTCAGAACCTCTCCGATCATCACCGGACATGCCAAATTTGAAAAACTCATTGATCTCAAGACCGACCGCTTTATAGCAATTTTGCCGTCCCTGGATCTCCCGCTGAACCGGAATTTATTCGTTATTATGATCGTTATATATATAGTATATGTTCGTTTAATATGCGGTATTACATCGTGGTAATGCGGTATATCGTCGGATTTAGTAGCCTCCAATTCGATGCGTCTGTTTTTTGATCGGCATTACAATCACCATTATGGTGTGGGTTTGGAATAAACTCTGAATACATACGGTTATCGATCGGAATCGGAGGCCTGTTCCGTACTCTTCCGTGCCTATCCACATTGCAACGAATGGCAACGAATGAGTACAGTGTATATTCCGTGCATTCCGTGCATATTCCGTGTGTATACCGGATACCGTCCGTATTGAGGTTGCCGCGACAATTCGGAGAAATTATAAAGCCCCTGTCACACTTGTCCGAATCGTCACTCCGTTCATGTTCCGAGTAAACAATTGTGGAATCGGTGTTTAATCGGTTTGAACTGAACTCAAACGGATTTCCCTCGGTTTCTCTCGGTTTTCCAACGCAATAGGCCTATACTCGTGTACGTTCGGTGATGCACTGAGGAACTCGGAGCAATTATTGAACCTATAACTACACAGTTTTGTTTACTAACCTCTGGTGATTCCATTTGCCAAAAAGGGGAATTTGAAGTTGGGTATTTTTCATTAGGTTTACTATAACAGTCCAATAACTACAGACCAATTGTTGGTTAAAGTTGTATTTCGCGACTTTTCGTTAAACTTTTCGTTTTTTTAAACTCCTAATAAGAAATAAAAAGGTATCCAACTTTCAAAGACATGGTCTATTGCCCAATTTTAAACGATTTGTACCCAACCACTGGCAGCTTCCATTTGCCCAACTGAGGTAAGCAAATGTTCAACTAAATTTACTATTCAACCAAAGTTGTACAATACTGTTGGTCAAAGTTGTACAATACTGTTGGTCAAAGTTGTAGCGATGTAAGTATATACATGTAATGCCAACCACGCCCTAACTGGTCTCATACCTTTAGGTAGCTATACCATTTGAAGATATCGAAAATATTTACTGCCGAATTATTAATGAAATAATGATTCTAGGTATCCAGCAAAATGATTGCGTTAAATGTCCTGTAATTGTTCAGAAAAATTAAATTGTATTTTAAAAATCCCTATCGCCAGACGGCGATTGCGAAAAAGAAGAAGAAGAAAAAAAGAACATCTGCCCGATGCCAGTTGGAAACGAACGTCGTTTTCTAGATTTTTGTTCGGCATCCATGATTGTAAAACTTCGGACAACTCAGGTAAACGATATTTACTATAAAATACAAAGCCAATTCCACCCATTCCTGATAATTCAAGCAATTACCACTGGTGTATCCTACCTTTAACCCACCATCCTCCGACGTTTTGTGGATATAGAGAACATTGCAAAGTGAGAGTTACTTAAAACTAACGTGTATCTTGCACTTTACCTCTTTCGTCCTCTGCAAACGACATGATGTACCCTGGGTAGGTATTGACAAGATTTCCTTTGCAAACAGACGAGTCGCCCATGCAGATATTCTGCTTTTCCCAGGTGTTCGTTGTTGTGTTTTCGGTGAGTTGGAACAGTCGGCTATACAAACAGAGTCAGAGATACTACTCAATAGAATTAAGAATTCTTAGATCGTTGTCGTCTTTAGATGGTCCTCGCTCGAGGGATCTGCCGAGGACCTATATTCGTTTATCTTCTCCAGCCATGTATAATATATTCGCTTGGGAAGTAATATTTGTTCACGTGCTTGATAGAGCACCATTTGCTTTTTAAAAATGTAAATGAAGCTCATTAAAATATACAGGGATCCAAACTTTTGGGTCAGTTTCTCTCAATCTGTCTAGGATTTCTCCCTTTTTTCTTGAAAGAATTCTCTAAAACCATGATATGTAAAACTATCCAGCATATTGTTGTTGTTTTTGCACACAAAAACAAACCTGAAAAATGTTTTCGTCCCGTGCGCACAATTTCAAGGGAAATTAGCAAGGCTCCTTTCCACACGACTGGTGAAATTATTTTGTGTGATTCGGGGTACCATACATCAAAATATGTCACGGGTGTACACGGTGAATGCACGAACGGCCACATCGATTGGGCATATCATAGCTGCCGGTAGGCCAGACGGCCAGTAACGAAATGGCTCAAACTGTGATGGATGATGGTGTCCAGACTCGAACAGGTATTTTTGGCCACTGTGGCGGAAAGGAGCCTTGCTAATTTCCCCTGACATCATGTACATGAGATGTTTCTTTTTTAAAGTTTTTAGGTTTTGTTTGCATCAGAAACAGATATGCTGGATAGTATTATATATTTAATTATCAGTTTTGGGTGAGAAGAACTATTATACGTCAACCGTATCTCACATCGGACGCGGAAAACTAAAACATGCCAAAATAAGACAACTATAATCCTGATGACGTCGCGTAAAACAATTGTAGCTCCTTTATAGCTTACCCATACTGGTAATCGCCAAAGATGTATTTGCCGTTAAGGTTGGGCGATTGACATCCTCTGTACACGAAACCTCCAATGACGCATTTGCCGTCCGAGTGTGGATAGCTATAGATTGGTAAGATTTCATCAGCTGGGGAATAATTAATATGATGGTAGTATTTTAATGAGTGTATTGTTATGGTGTAGGCCTACTATGGACTTGATAAACTTGATGGCCGTGACTGAACGGCCTATACTGCCACGTTCGTTTTAGACATGCGCAAAACAAACGTGGGGTTTCCACGTTTTGACAAGAAAGGGGTGACGACTGTGCGTGAACTGGGCGCGAACGTTACTCGAACGGCCTTGTCGTACCGCCTACTTGCCGGCAGTCTGGAGCATCTGGATGAGAACTGCATAGACAGACATGGGAAACTTGGAGTTGATTGGAGTTCAGTGGAGTTGACTAAAATTGACTGGAGTGGCGTGTGCATCTAATACATCTAGCAAAATGCGAAGGTCACAATACGTAACAGTACTGTACGATCTCCCGATCAAGGGACTGCAATGCGACAGCGTGCATTAAGTGCAGAATGGCTGGACACACTATTACCACTTGGTCGGGACTATAATGAATTAATACATTACAACATTTAGTGATGTATATTTTTAATACAAGTTTGTTTTTAATACAGTTTTTGTTATTGTCTTTGTCTTATCACAAGATTTAATTTGATGTACATACATATTGGTACATTTTGTATACAGTTGACGTTTTACGAACGTTAATTTAATGCACATGCACGAAACATAGCTTTGGCATTCTAGAAATGCGCAAACAAACCTATATTCGCGCCCAAAAAATCGTGTCAACATTTATGACCGGTCGTGAAATTTAACGTCAATACTGACGTCATAATTTAATACTTTATGAGTAAGTCATGAAATTTGTAGCAAATATTGACGTCAATATTTACGATCTGCGTAGTCCCTACAGGGCCACCATATAGGCAACAATGAGGTTTTGGGATAATCCTATGACAGGGTGTGTGCATTTGGTTTTTTTTTGTTTTTTTTGGGGGGTGCTCCAGCACATTCCAACACCCCCATTATAAATGCTGCAGCAACACCCCCCGGGCTTAGATCATGGCAGAACAAAAAATTGCCGTGCACCTGTTACCGAATGAGGAGTACTTCCGGTATAAGTCGTAAGTCGTACGTGTACGATATGTAAGTCGCACGTACCAGATATTACTCAGTCGTACGAGATATAAGTCGTACCTAGACATACAAGTCGTACGTCTAAATAAATCGTACGTACGATATAAGTCGCACGTACGAGAAATAAGTCGCGCATACGAGAAATAAGTCGTGCGTACGAAAAATAAGTCGTGCGTACGAGAAAAAAAGTCGTACGTACGGCATAGAGTCGAGTTTGCTGAATGAGAGATTATTTATATTTTCCTAATAGTAATACAGTTTCGTAAATTACCTAGCCACTGGTCGTTACACTGGTCGCTTTTGTAACAGTTGAATCCCTCTTTGGCCCGCCAGCCGTAGTTTCCCCCTTTGACGATAATGTCAACCTCCTCCCAGCTACTCTGGCCCACATCGCCGAAGAACATGCGTCCTTTACCGTACCCAGTCTGCCTATCACCGCGGTCCAACGAACCTCTCCAGGGGTTGCGTAATCCATAGGCGTAGATTTCTGGGCGGGCGTTCACGACTCCCACAAATGGGTTATCGGGTGGAATGCCATAGTTTCGTCCGTCTGTTGGGTTGTCCACGTCTATTCGGAGGATCTTACCGTGAAGACTAGTCCTGAGTTTGAAGGAAGAAAATAACGCGAGTTGTTTAGTTTAAGATAATCACAGTATAACTATTGTGGAGTGTCGTGGTCGGGCGGTTAAGAACTCGGTTTTCTGTTCCGCAGAGCGTGGGTTCGAGTCCCGGTGTCGACACGTGTGTCCTTAAGCAAGGCAATTAAACCACTATTGCTTCGTTCTTCGGATGGGACGTAAAGCTGTAGGTCCCGTGCGTTGTGTAATGCACGTAAAAGAACCCAGTAACACTCTTCGCTAAGAGAAGGGGTTCGCCCCGGTGTTCCTGGCAGCGCCTCGGAATAGGCAACTAGATAGATGGCGCTTTACAAATGCATGATCATCATCATCATTATTCACTCTATAGGTTTTCCTGGCTATTTGGTCTTTTTTTTTTCCTTCAAATTCACCAACTCTCACATTCAATTTCGTCCGGGGAACAATTCACACGCTTTTACCAAACCACTTGACAAATATTTTCAATACAATGATTAAATAGAGTGCTTAGAGGTGAGATGGCCATCACTTTATTTATTTTTGTTGTTAATCGTCATACCTTATCATTGGGCCCGCTGGAACACATTTTGTCCAGGGGGTGCTGGGATTTTAACCAGTTCGCGCCGGGTTTATTTTCAAGTTACCGAGACCACTAGCGGGATTATTTTTCGTCGAAAAAAAAAGTGTTTTTATTCAGTTAAATATTCCTGTTTTGAAAAGGCAGCTATTACAAGATGCCAACACTTAGTTTATCAGCACCGTCATTTACATGTTTTTGCCGATGTCAATATACAAGGTCGTTTGGGAATTTAACCAATAGTCAGGTTTCTTATGTATTTTCGTTCATTTTTTTGTTAGATTTGCTAAACTATACCTTTTTTTAATAAATACCTAGGAGAGTTGAAGGCTTCTGATTGGCCGAGACTCGATCACGTGCCGGTCATTATATGTAGTAACATCATGGGTTTTCCAACGGCCGTTTTCTAAACCCCGGCTTTGGGCTGCACTCTGGCCACATTACAGACGTTTTCCTATAGTTCCGGATCGCAACAAATATTCAGGCTGTTTTTGGCAAGTCTAATCCTCGAAATTTAAACGAAATAGATTTAGTAGTTTACCTTGAGTGATGGAGAAACTACAGTTTTTGTTTCGATATTTATGCTCTTCTTTATTTGAAAATACATACTGTACGACGTCAAATATATATACCGACATCCCTTTTTCTAGTTGTGGATCAGCCTTAACCAATTCCGGATCGAGTAAAAAACTGCTTCGTACATGAAAAATTATCACGCTAGAACCAACCCGAATCAAGCCTATATTTCTGATAAAGTATTCATTAATTTATATAAATACAGTTTAAAATAAATGTCAAATAAAGTTTTAAAAGAGGACTTGCAAGGAAATGTTTTGAAATGTTTTGTCCGTGTACGTGTGTTGCGCGCGGCAACGAGCCGATAAACTTTGTCCCACCGACGTGGAGGAATAAACTCCATGGTCCATTAGAACACGTCATATGAAATCGCTTGCGCGCGTGCTGTTGATGCATGTATTTTACGGGCGATCCGGAACTAGGAAAAAATGAACGTTCAGTCTTTGGCAGATTTGAGACTTTTACTTCGACTTATTTTTACTTATGTATCAAGAAGCTTGTATGTTTCTTTTCCAAATGCACTTCATCTAAACAAATAGTATTGGAGACCAAGCCATAACAAGGTAGGTTTTTATTTGAAGCGATCTGGAACTAGAAAAAATCCGGAACTAGGAAAACAACTGTACCACTGCTAAACTACATGAACGAAGCCAAAATACGAAAACGAAGCTGCGTTTGTAAAACGGCCTAGAGAAAGCCGCGAAGTCGCGAAATTCGGAGTATTTTCACCATTTTTCTCGTTAAAAAGGTATTTATTAAAGGTAATAACAGTGCGAGAACCCGGTTATTACTGCGTGGTAATGACCGGGTTGGGGGATGACCGCTGGTAATGGACCTCGCCTTCGGCTCGATCCATTACCAGCGGTCATCCCCCAACCCGGTCATTACCACGCAGTAACAACCGGGTTCTCGCACTGTTATTACCTATTTAAACGTTAGGATATACTTAACATGAAAACCAATGTTTACATTTGTTTTCAGGTTCTTTATATGACGTCATGATTACGTCACACACTTTTCACAATTGTGTGCATATGTCTATGACCTAATAAACATATTACAAAAAGGATTTTAAATTTATTATGTTCTGTTGATGAGAAATGGCTTAAAGGTCCAAAAATGAAACAAAATCATGACAAATCACACGATGACGTCATCATGATTTCACTTCAATTTGTATCTGTAACACATCCCGCCATACCTGCATACCAAGTTTAAACACAATCGGACGTATAGGCTACTTCCAGAGATATAGGCATTGAAAAAACTACACTTTAATAATGTGACACCCAATGACTTTTCTTCTTTTTTCAATGCCCTATATATCTCTTTAAATTATTTTTGTAATATGTTGGGTCATAGACATATGCACACAATTGTGAAAAATGTGTGACGTAATCATGACGTCATTAAAAGGCCATTAAACAAAATCCAAGATGGCCGCCATAAAGAACCTAAAAACAAATGTAAACATTGGTTTTCATGTTAAGTATATCCTAACGTTTCCAACAATGTATAGTTTATCAAATCTACCCAAAAAATGAACGAAACTTTAAATATTTACATTATGAACCTGACTACAATGAGGACAGTGCACTCATGGCATTCACGTGCTTTCTGAGCGGCATTATTTTTGTGGGCCTTGTTTTTGAATGGACGTCAATTTTAGTGACCCTGACTGTTTCGGGTAACCAACAAAATCGTTGTTTTAAAAATCCCATTTTGGGAAAAACGAGTTTTGAAATGTGGTGTCCCATCTCATAAATATTCATTTTGCTGAGAGAGTTATGCATACGTAGCAAATAAAAGAAAGCACTTTTGCTAAGGCTGCGACATGACTGATTGTGCATTTTTCATTTTGGCTTAAAAACAATTCCTGAAAATTCGATTTTGGGGGTAAATACAATGGCATCAAGTGGATTTGGGTTTGACAAATTTTAAAGATGGTGTTAAACGCCCAAAATCGAAAATAATCGTTAAAACAAAACGTACATTTATGCACATTTAAAAAAATCGTTGACTAAAAGGGGGAATATGGGGCATGCATTTTCAACTAATAAGTTACACTCGCGCATGCGCGATTGAAGGCGCCTGAACGACAATTTATTTTAAGATAAACCATGATGTCGACCAGATAACAATGCAAGTAAATGATGCCACTGCTTATCTGAATAAAATAATGCGCGAACAGCAAAAATTAAGACGTATTTCTGTAAGTTTGTCTTGGTCGAAAATATGAAGCTTTGTTTAAACTTACTTGTCGAGTGCCAAATTGCTTGGATCTCCCGCAGATCCTCCATCACCGATGCCTGCGTACAGGTAGCCGTCAGGCCCAAATAGTAACTGGCCGCCATTGTGGTTGGAGTATGGTTCGTCCTGCTCCAGGAGAACTTTTTCCGATGAGACATCAGCTCTATTATTGTCATGGCTCATAACTTTGAATTCGCTAATTCTAATAAAAAAATTGTTCAAGTTCGGGCCCGCCGTGTAGAAAACATAGAACTTGGAATTGTTTGTGAAGTTAGGGTGGAAGGCCGCGCCAAGTAAACCCCGTTCGTCTGAAGACAATTTATTTGAGGTAACTGAATTGCCAATGTCCAAGAATGGAGTCTCTGATCTGGTACGATTCTCAAAATACACATACACGAGCCCGATCTGCTCCCCAACGAAGAAGCGGTGGGTGTTATCGTTGGCATGGATGGCGAATATAGGATTGCGTAGACCGCTGGCGAATTCCTCAAGACACAGACACTGGCTGCGACCGGTCCCCGTTTGCGCCTCACCCACCCACTGTGAAAGATCATCGTTGGTTAGGACATCAGGGAAGCAATAATCAATATCCGCTGTGGCTATTATGTCACAAAACTCAACTGTAGAGCTCACAGCGGCCTGCCGCAACGGCTCTTCCGTAGTTAGAAAGGGGACGAGTTGGCCGCAAAATCGATGAAACTCAGCGCAGTAATCGCTACAAAGTCCGGGTAACTGTCTCGTATTTTCTGGCGAGTCTTCACGTTCGAAAACATGAGCCGCGTACGGCGAACACTCCTGGCATAGAATTTCTTTCAGGAAATCACTGCAATTATTTGACAAGCTTCCGTGCATGGTATTATATTCCGTGACTTTATTCTGAAAGGTCTGTCTAATTTGCCGATCCTTCGCGAGGGTACAGCATCCGAAGTCTTGGTACAGAGTGCAGAACTCTGGCTGATCGTCCTGTTCGAAGGTAAACGGTGGGGAAAAGTCAAGGCATTGTGGATGTGCAGTTGAAACTATCGTCACCGACAGCAGAACTAGGATCATAAACCAACAATTTGAAATAATGAAATGTGCATTAGATTTCGTCATTATCTTATCGTGGTATTGGGTGTATTCTGACTCTGACCGTGCTCTGACGAGTATATATTCAAGCAAACGATGCTCGCTAATATTATACATGTACTACAGATCGTTCGGCTCGTTCCGCTGTTTTGAGCCTATTGTGTTCTTTGCGATATTAGAACGCAGACTTTCGCCTATCTGACTCACATGATTGTTCATTGTACCATAGAGAATGACCTTTCCCCTTTATTAGCGGTACATGTAGGCCCTCTACTACGAGTCTGATTTACAATAGTTCGTATTTCAACCATGAACAACGTATTTTCATTTCCGTTTACCCCAACCTTGGAGACCTGAAAGAAAAAACAAATAATACGCAACTACCTTATGCATATGAAGCGTAGGACGGAGACCCCCCCCCCCCCCACACACTTTGTAGTAGTCATTGTGCTTGTGGAATGTTTATTTTTAGGTTTTTAGGGGATGTGCATTAGGTAACAATAGTCTATCTAGTGAGTGCATGAGGATAAGGGGGAAGTCGCTCGGTCCAATATCTTGCTGGGTATAATTTTATCCTTGGGGAGCACCCGGCTTTAAGTGACAATGACGGAGCGGACAAAGTCAGGTCATGCATTAAAGAGCGGGCTAAAGCATTATACATGCAATAAATACATTATGTAAATGTATTCTTTTTTTCAGGGTACACAATTTCATTTTGATCATTCTTCATTAAAGGTATCATAATGACATAAATATACATTAAGTTAGCATATCGCGCGCAGCGTCAGCGTCCCGTAAGTCCCGTAATTGAGGGAGACTGATAATGTTTACCTGTCCTCCGTAAGAGTCAGATATATTCATATAGTGAAATTATATGCTAATATAGGTCATTGACAGGGCCGCGCCGCTATTGTGTGTGTATGGGTGTACAATATGCCATTGTGTATAGCGACATACAGTTGTGCGCATGTGCCATTTTCAAATCTAGATTAAATAAAATGCATTATTCATGAGCGGTGACCCGCGACAGAGGGACGATCAAAAAACGGAAATTACCGATGAATACTGACATTAGGGGCTTTTTTTATTTTGATGAGATCATTCATAAGAATATCCGTGATTTAATAAACCCCCAAAACCAAACAAAATTGGAATGACAAGCGCAAAATTTTAACTTAAATACAGACGCTCCGTTTCGTTAGTCATTAAGGAAAGGATGGTTTTCAGGACAAATTTAACAGTGAAGATGACTTTTTCCAAACTCAAAAAATGGTTTGTATAAAAAAGCAGATTGTGATCTCTTCGAATCATGTGTTTTCGAAAGAGCAAACCCAGCAAGTGATAAACAAAACTAGGTTTGAATATTTAGTTTTTTCCATCTTGAACGGAGTTTTCCGCAACGCGACATTGCGGTTTAGCATGATACCCGTCCAAATGGGAATACGCATATCGTTTGGGAATACGCGGTTCTAGATTTCGAATCCAAGTTGGCAAATCTCGGGCCGAATACGCGGCAAATTAAAAATTGTAAACAGTATTCAGCCTGATATTTGCCCACTCTGGTTCGAAATCTAGAACCGCGTATTCCCAAACGTGTCCTTAAACAATATGCGAGACTCATTTACACGGGTATCATACTAGGCCGCAATGTCGCGTTGCAGAAAACTCCGTTAAAGATAGAAAAAAATAAAGATTCAAACCTAGTTTTTTTTATCACTTGTTGGGTTTGCTCTTACAAAAACACATGATTCAAAGAGATCACAATCTGCTTTTTTATACAAACCATTTTTTGAGTTTGGAAAAAGTCATCTTCACTGTCAAATTTGTCCTGAAAACCATCCTTTCCCTTAATGCCTAACGAAACGGAGCGTCTGTATTTCAGTTAAAATTTTGCGCTTGTCATACCAATTTTGTTTGGTTTTGGGGGTTTATTAAATCACGAATATTCTTATGAATAAACTGATGAAAATTGAAAAGCCCCTAATGTTAGTATTCATTGGTAATTTCCGTTTTGTTATCGTCCCTCTGTCGCGGGTCACCGCTCATGAATAATGCATTTTATTTAATCTAGATTTGAAAATGACACATGCGCACAACTGTATGTCGCTTAAGAAACGGCGGTGACGAGCCTCCACCTAGTTAAGTTGTGGGGGCAGGCTCTTTTGTTTGGACAAAAACAGACCGAGTAGTGGGAACATTTTCGAGTCTCCATAGCGCTTTGGGTCTTCAGTAAAGGTAGAACAAGGCAACATTGGGTTAGGGTATAATGAAAGAAAATGTAGAAGACAAATTAGGGTGATGATGACAATTTGAGAATTTTAGATTGTTCCGAGTTTAGAGAGATTTCCATTAGCACACAAACCCTATGGATTGTCCACATAACGCAATGTACGAAAATAATTGATGTGTGTGTTGATGGAAACGCATGGTGTAACGTTGCAGGTAGGATGCACCATTTGCAGATAAACAATTTACTACCTAATTATTTAGAAATATCGTACTTATTTTGAAGTAAATAATGATTCTAGGCATCCAACAAAATGATTGCTCTAGATATCCAGTAATTCTTCCAAAAAATCTAATAAAAAAAATCACGATCGCCGAGAACAACATAATGTACATGTTCAAAATGTACATGTATGAATGTATACATGTGCATAGGCCTGCCAATTAGTTTGTTTTAACCTGCAAATAGCTCATAACAAGCAAACATTTTTTTCTGGGTAGTTCTTTCTGGAATCCAAGATGGCGTCCAAAATGGTCGTCGTTTCCCATTTGTATCATAACTTTGCAACCAAACAAGTTAGTGTTACTTACTATACGACCTTCACATCGGGATTTCTGTTCCTATAGGTCTTCTTGTTCGATCACGTTTGTTTTCACATCGCGTACTCACGTGAGAACAAAAATGAAAGTGACGTAGAAATTTACCTTCTTTCTGTCTTACTTACCTATTCACCAATGGATGGAGCATCTTTAGAGAAACGAAAAACGACACCAAGATATCGTGATATGGGCTAGTACTAGTTTTAGCTCCAGACCTTTTTTTGTGAAGTGAATTTAGTCAGTAGTGGTCTTTTCGCACTACAAAATAACTAAACCGTGTCATGTTAACATTAGTTATGTATAGTTATTAGTTATTTATCGTTGCGAAATGACTCCCGGCTGTGCATTACTAAATCTAATTCAACTAAATCTACTAGCCCAAATCTAGATATCTTGGTATCATTTTACTTTCTTCTTAATATAAATATTCTCCATCCAGTGTATAGGTATGGTTTCGGCCTCGGGGTAGTGGAAGTATGCGTGTCCGTTTTATATGGGCCCGGTAAAATGCCCTTCTTAAAGGTAGGATACACCATTGGTTATTGCTTGAATTGTCATGAATGGGTGGATTTGGGGGGTTGTATTTTATAGTTAATATCGTAAATATCGTTTAAGTTTTACCATCATGGATGGTGAGTAAAGCACGAAAAACAGAGTTTGTTTTCAAGCAGTTAAGCAGTAAAAAGTCGAACAGTTATTCTTATGTTATTTGTGGGTTTTTTCGCGATAATTCTATTTTTTAGAATAATTACAGGATATCTAGCGCAATCATTTTGCTGGATGCCTAGAATCAATATTTACTTTCAGATGAGTAAGATATTTCTTAATAATACAGTAGTAAATTTGTTCGATATCTGCAAATGGTGTATCCTACCTTAAAGTATATGATATTTCATTCTTAAGTTGAAATTGGAGTTGGAATTGTTGTTGTGTTTAATATTCTAATTAAACTCAAATACAATGATTCCTTAAAATGGGAGCGCTAATTATTGACCGTTAATCCGTCCTTAAGCACACACTGCATGGAAATAGGCGTTCTTAAAGGCAATATACAATCATAATTAAAAGTCAATTTGGGTGGAAAACGCCTTCAACTGTAACCTGTTTTATATGTGTTTAAAACATGAACATCTTGAATTTTTATTAGGCACTTAATATCATGAACGCTTTCTGATACAAAGTTGTACCAGGGACATACGCCTACGGCATCCGGTATAATCACAATAGTAATTAAAAATGCTTGACCCAAAAAGCAATGAACCTCGGCCATGACGATGGCATTTGTTTTTCATATGAAGCGAAATATAATACAGAGGGACCACCCCCCCCCCCCCCCCCCCCCCCCCTCTTTTGTGGTGGTTATTATCCTTGCTGAGTGTTGTGGTTTCTCAGGAATTATGTTTAAGTTGTGGTGATTGTCTGTTGTTGATTTTTTTTGGTTTTTTTTTTGGTTTTTTTTTGTTTTTTTGTTTTTTTGTTTTTTGGGGTTTTTTGGGTTTTTTTTTTTTTTTTTTTTTTGGGGGGGGGGTTGGGGGGGTGGGGGGGGGGGGGGGGGGGGTGCGTTAGGTAACAATAGTCTAGAGGGTATAGAGAGTGTATGTATGGTTGACTAAGGGGGGAGTCCCTCGGTCTCATTATTAGTACGAGTATGACAAGCGCTAAATTCAAACACAGATACTCCGTTTCGTTTGTCACTAAGGAAAGGGTAGTTTTCAAGACAAATTTGACAGTGAAGTTGACATTTTCCAAACTCAAATAATGGTTTGTATAAAAAAGCAGATTGTCATCTTTTTGAATCAATGTGTTTTCGTAATATTAAACCCAGTTGTTTGCTTCACTTGCTGGATTTGCATATTATGTTTGCCCAAAGACCAGTTTCCTAATAAATTCAAATTCATGCACGCATGCGCATAAATAGGCTGGGAGGCAATAAGCGAAATCGACCCATTGAAAATGAACAGGGGTCCAAACAGATTTGTCATTTTCTCCCGATTTCTCCAGGATTAGTCTTATTTGAAATAGGAAACGTGCTTGAAATCATCATAGGTATTACTTTCTGGTCTAAGTGGGTTTTTGTTTTTATACAAAATCAATACTTAACAAAATGATTATGTCCCGTGCGCACGAGGTCGGATGAAATCAGCAGGGCTCCTTTCCCCAAAAAAATACTGTGACTTTTTGGGGGGCGGAGAAAAAACCCGTACAACCAATGACAACTTTCACGGGCTAGTTGTGCAATAGACCAGTTTATAAAATTCAAATTCATGTACGCATGCGCATAATTAGGACTACAGGCAAGAACCGAAATCGGTTCTACATAGAAAATTTACAGGGATCCGATAATTTAATATTTGTTGAAGAACCCCCAGTGGTGTCGGCTTACAATATATTTGGCCCTGAACTATGTTGATTTTATACTGTTTTTAATAACACTTGTATTAGTGCATCACAACACATGACATGTATTTGTACTCCCCTTATTCCTCCATGCTTCCATTCATGCCGTAGTGCTCAAAAGTCCCATTCACACATGGTAAATGGAGCCTCACCAAGGCCATCGTCGTTTATTTGGACAAAATCCACCCGCACGCTACAGTTTTATAGTTTAGCATGCACACAGTGCAAAAATACATCTCCAGTGGCAAAAAAAACCAAACGCACCAATCCTGCAAAGTCCTCCGATTCTTCAACTTCCAAGTACATGTACACGCAATCATCCTGCAAAATCCTGCATTTTGCAAAGAGGATTTTAGAGGATTTGGGATAGTATAGGGTTAATGACGAATGTTAGACTTTTCCAAATGAAAATTGCGAATGATGATTCTCCCTCTCTTTTTCCGAGGCAATGAAGCATATTTTGTTTGATTGTGAACAAGTTAAAATAAATAGATTTAATTTGGAAACAGATGGGAACGCCATGCTCATGTGCGTTTAAACATAATTATGTAATGTCAATCTATTGTTTTTGATACAATATTGAATTTTTGCATTTTTTGTTAAGAAATTTATTTTTAATTGTAGATTTAAGCACAGTACAGTGCCTATACTTGAGTATTTAGTTAGATTCAATTATGTGGGGGGGGGGGGGGAAAGATGGTCATTGCTACTAATACTGTGCAAAGGTTTGTGTAAATCTAAATTGCAAGTTCTTGAAAGGTTTCTGCAGATTGAATAATAACAATTATATAATATATTTGTTTTGTGTATTTTGTTAAGTTAATAATAAAATAAAAGTTGAAAAGAACAGAAAACATTTAAGAATGGAAATTTATCTACCTGGTGGTTATTTTTATTTGAATATTTGTTCATAGTTGCGTAGTATTCTGCATTTGAAATGAAGTGATCTTGAGTGGTAACAGATGGAAAAGGTCAATCTCTGAACGTTACTGTACGAGAGTGCTTTCCACGTTCGATGCTCAACACATACTACCAGCTCCTTATTCGACATTCGAATTCTAAACACGTTCTGTTGAAACGAATCTATGCAGAAATATGCGATGTCCCTTCAGGGCCACCATACACAATAGGTCAAATGCATGTTGCACGAAAAATTTGGTCTTGCATGAAAATTTGGGTCTTGCAGGAATGTTATGGTGTTACACAACAAATTGGTCTTGCATGTAAATTTTAGTCTTGCACGAAAACTTTGGTCTTGCGCGAAAAGTTTGGTGTTGGACACAATTTGGTCTTGCATGTAAATTTGGTCTTGCACGTAAAATTGAGTATTGCACGAAAAAGTGGGTCTTGCACGAAAAATTAAGCCTTGCACGGAAATTTAAGTCTTGCAGGAAAATGTTGGTCTTGCACGAAAAATTAGGTCTTAGACGATTTTGTTGGGGGTCTTGCACGAAATATTGGGTCTTGCACGAAAAACTAGTTAGTCTTGCATGATACTTTGGGTGTTGGCCAAGAAATACGGTTTTGAATTAATTCCGCTTTGGCTTGCCATACTCGAAGGCCCAACATAATGCATTAACACGGACAAGTTCACCCCCAAACCAAACTAAATAAATTATAAATGATTTCGTAAGAAATAAAAACAGGCCTATGAAAAAACAATAGCGTATTGTAACGGAAATTAGTTTACTTACAGCACCGTCAACGTTATTGCTTATTACATGTACATGTATCACCGTTTGTCAGTGTGTACTGCATGTAGCGCGTGATAGCAAGCCCGTGTAGCGCATGATTGGGCGCGTTGTTTATATTACTCCAAAATGTGCGCTATTGGGCGCGAGTATTTTGGGCGCGGTTTATCCGAGTTTTGGGCGCATTGGTATATCGTTTATGTACCAAGCGCACGATTAGGCGATTTTTGTAGCCGCGCTGTAGCGGGAAGTTCAAGTTTGTTACTAAGGGAGCTCTTGTGTATGCATGCGGCGTACGGTCACTTGCCAAGTTGCTGCCGTTGCGGACACATCAAACATTTGCATCACTTTCACTCCTTATTTAAAGTCTATTATACTATACTAAGAGTTGTTAGGGATTAGGTCTAACATTAGCAAGCCTTGAATAAACATAGGTAAGAACATTTTGATTTGTATAACGAACTAAACTTATAACTTGTTAAAAGGTGAATTTTAGGGGATTGTTTGGCCTTGAACTGTATGACAATTGACATTGCTTATTGGACACCTCCCGGAGGTCCGATTGCATTCGAAGATAAATTCATGTGGATTGCACCTCCGATTGGTTGAGAGTGCAGTGGTAATTCTAGGCCCGAAGCTTATCAATCATTTAATTGTGCATTTAGGAAATCATTTGGCCAGGGACTGTAAGAGAATTGTCGTTGCTTAATATTGGACACCTCCCGGAGGTCTGATTGCATTCGTAGATAAATTCAAGCTGATTGCACCTCCGATTGGTTGAGAGTGCAGCGGTAATTATCAGGCCAGAAACTAGTATTATCTCTACGTGTACATTGATAATTGCTCTTGCGATATCTGACTATTGTTGATTTTATATTGTGACAAAAATGCCCTTTGCCCTGGGATACATTTTCTGTATTATATTAATTCAGCTTCCAGAGAATGTGCCATGAAACATGTTGATTTTTAGGACACTTTAATTAGCGAATCACACTTTATTCACTGCCTATGGCTATAGAATTACCTAGGAAGTGGCCTATTTATAGATTAATTACGTTGATGATGTAAAGAAGCCAATAACTTTGTTGCTAATGCTTTCTACGCTGTAGTTTCGTTCAGGTACTTACTTTGTATGCAGTCTTTATATTACGCAAGACATAATGTAGCATGCACAGTCTATCTAGTCATGACAGTGTTATTGAATGTACCCATTGTTTGCGTGTTAGTGACTTTGCACACATATTAACCATGTACATGTACTTTACTAATGCAACTGTGATTTCAACATCAGGGTGGGTGACTAATTTGCATACGCGCTACGCGCACTTAGCCTATGAGAGCGCGCGCGCTGACCGTGACCCAGATCCAGCCCTGCCGATTGTCTATAAAAGGCGAGCTGGAACAGCATTTGGTTGCTCTGTTCGCCTCCAGAACTAGCCCTGTGGGAAGATCTCTGACGATGGGAAAACGAAGAAGTACATAAGGAATGAAGTACATGTACAACCCGAAGATGAAGGAACCAGATGATCAGAAGTATCCAAAAGAGGGATAGAGGAATTAAAACACGACGAATAAACCGATGTGCCTATATGCATGGGGATTCCTATGCATGAAGTATACCGTTGTATGTACGAAGTGAGTTAGTCTTGCATACGCACTGTGGACCTCCGAACAATATAGGTCCACACGATGCGGGAAGAGGTTACGGTGTGTGGACTTGCACACGTCCACAATCCGTTTTTCAGTTTCCGAAAAAGAGCGCTAGAGGAAAAACGGGTTAGGGTTATATATAGAAAAGATAGAAGGGACAGCTGAGAGGCCCATAATCCTAATTTGAGGGTAAATTTGTTTTGGGGAAGCGAGAAAAATGAGTATTTAGTCAAAGTTTGTTAACTACACGAATACAAAGGAATGTCCACAGTGCGTATGTAAGGTAAAGCTGCGTTTGTATTGACCGGCAATCGTGGTCGTCGGACAAAAGAATTGGGAGTCAAACAATGGGTCCACGATTGACAAAACGTCCACGATCTTTTCCCGTGTACAAATCCTATGGCGATCATCAAAAAACGTTAGAGTATAAACAAAAGAGGGAAGACGGTCGGACAATACCCCGTCCACGATCGAAGGCCTTTACACACTTGTGTGGGGGTGTATATATATGTATGTACTGTGTGTACTACACGTTCAACGTTATGCGAATCGGCATTAGACTTGCTACCAGCCTAAGCAATGATTAGGATTAATTAATTGCGCGCATTAGGATTAATTTGCGTATGCAATCTAAGTGACCCAAACTGATGAAGACGGTGGTTAAGATAATATTTGCGCTTTAAGATGATTATTTGAGAATGTAAATAAACTAGAAGTTTCATTGTTTATTCTATCCACTTGCCTCAACTGCCTCACTGAGTTATAAGAACAGACTTTAGGGCTAGACTTTAGAACAGACTTTAGGGCTAGACTTTAGAACAGACTTTAGGGCTAGACTTTAGAACAGACTTTAGGGCAGACTTTTGGATAGACTTTTAAGGATATACTTTAGGACAGACTGAAATTATGCCCAGTACCCCCGGCCTTGCTTTTTCTCGTGCGTTTGCGCGCCAAATCAGATAATCCAACCCTTCCCTTCCCCTATCCAAGAAGTGAGCTTCGTAAAAGACGCTACCCTCCAACTCCAAGCTCCGCCTTCAGACCAACCCTACTTGAGCCAGGTTGACGGGTATTGACGGTGACCTCATCGCTGGTCCAGGCCTGGTCAAACACTGCCCGGGTAGCTCGGCAAACATCATCACCGATATCTCCGGATTAATCCCGGCGGGTTTCTAGTGATTCGCTCTACCCCCCTGGGTATAGATCGAGTCCCCTGCGGTATTCCCGTTACATTTTTGGTGGCAGCGGTGGGATATTAGCGATTTAAGATAAACAGTTAGGATTGTGACATTTTTGGTTGCAAAATCGGCGGAAGATTTCTAAAGGTTAGACTACGCTACTACGAAGAGAAGGAGGAATAATGGAAGATTCAGACCCTGAGATTCAATTTGGACCCATTCCAGAGGGACTACCGGAAAGTAATGATGTGAGCAACACTACGGCCCAAGAAGGTTCCATTACAGAATCACCGATGAAGGCAGGAGGCGATGCGTCAACCCCACTGTTGATTGACTTGGAGGAAGGACGTGAAGAAATAGTGAGAATGAGGCAGGAAAATGATGATTTAAGAAGACAACTTGAGGCGTTGAGGAAATGCGATTTACCCCCACTGTTAACCCCTGTACAAATTCCCTCCCCCAATCCTTCCTTGATTATGAAACCCACAGGTGCAGTTGATCCCCGAGAAATGATGAGACCAGTCAGAAGTCCATTTGCAGAGTTAGACAAGCCGCGTGTTCGACCAGCAAACTTTGATGGGTCAGGTTCTTGGACTGACTATAGGGTGCAGTTTGAACTACTAGCGGAGCTGAATGGCTGGGGAGAATCAGCGAAAGCAATCTACCTTGCTGCAAGTTTGCGCGGATCAGCACAGTCTGTACTAGGAGATTTAGATGAAGAAAAAAGACGTCGATACAGTTCCCTAACCAGCGCTTTAGGGCAGAGGTTCGGCCCAGAAAATCAAACTGAGTTATTCAGAGTTCAGCTGAAGAACAGACTGAGAGGACGAGATGAAACACTACCGGAATTAGCCCAAGCCATTAGACGTTTGACGAGACAGGCATATCCGAGTGCAGACTATCAACTACAAGAAACACTGGCCAAGGAACATTTCATTGATGCACTAAATGATGCTGACATCAGATGGCGAGTATTTCAGTCACGACCAACTAGTCTTGAAGATGCAGTTAGAGTCGCCGTGGAATTGGAGGCATTCCAGACTGCAGATAGACAGCGTACATGGCCGAGAAAACCAACGGCAAGAATGATAAATGCAGATGACAGAAAACAAGGTCACGGAAATTGCACCGAGGGAAACCAGAATTTACAGGGACAAATGACGTCATTGACTGAAAATATTGAAAGAGCACTGATGGAAGGATTCAAACGTTTGCAAAAACAGCTACACGACAACAACGAGAAGAAGAATTTAAATTCATGTGGACGAGTTGCGGGAACAACGGGACAAAGATGGGACCGACAAGGAAATCGAAGCCAACTGGAGTGTTGGAATTGTAACGGGTTTGGCCACACAGGACGGTTTTGTCCGAAGCCAGAACGTCGGCCAAGTCGACCAAGTTTTCCAAACCATGATGGCGGACAGCAGTTTCAGCAGGGAAACGGACAGCAGTCGAATTACGATCGGGCCAGAGTTCGACTGAACCCGGGCCCGACCACAAGTCGTCAGTAAGAACACGTTCATTATCATCAGGTACAGATGGACTATACGTGACAGGTTGTGTGGAAGATGTAGACGTAACTTTTCTAGTTGATACAGGGGCGAACATAACCATAGTGAGACCCGATGTGTACTACAGGATACCCAAGAGTAAACGGCCACTACTGGAGGACGAGAAGATTGAGATGGTAATGGCGGATGGAAAGCCACTTTCTTTTCAGGGGCAAGGACTTTTCAAAATTAACATTGGTGACGACGTTTGCAAGGAAGTACACCATAAAGTGTGGATTGCTGACATCGAACTTGAAGGTATCCTGGGGTATGACTTTCTTCACAAGTATGACTGTAACCTAGAGATTGGGAAAGGCGTGATGAAAATCGAAGAAGAATCTGTGAAATGTATGACGGGGAGATTCAAACCTTCATGTTGCCGAGTTATTGCAGATACGAATGTGTATATACCACCGATGGGAGAAGTTTTACTACCGGGACGAGTGGTAAATCCAAATAGCATTGGCTTTGCTATAATGGAGCCGACTGAGACGTTTACTCAGCAACATGATGATCTGATGGTTGCCAAGGTACTGGTTGATGCAAGCCAAGAGCAGGTTCCAGTGCGTCTACTTAATTTGAGTGATCAACCTTCAAGATTGTATAAGGGAACAAACATAGCAACGTGCGAGCCGATTCTAGAAGTAGTTTCTACTGAAGAAAACGATGAGAAGTTGCGTACAACAGTTGTCCAAACCCAAGATGGAACAGCAGTAAGCAGTGAGCAGGATAAAAACACTATACCAGAACACTTAGCAGATTTGTATACCAGATGTAGTGCACACTTAAGCCCTGAACAAAAACAGAAGTTAACAACCCTTTTAATACGGCATGAAGAAGTTTTTGCGTCATCCCCAGACGATCTTGGAAGAACTGAAGTATACAAACACACGATTGACACAGGTGGGGCGAAACCAATAAGACAACCCGCAAGGAGACTACCAATGAAACAGAAAAAGGAAGCTGACACAGAAGTCAACAAGATGTTGAAGAGAGGCATCATCGAACCGTCATGCAGCCCTTGGGCCTCGCCCATAGTATTAGTGACGAAGAAAGATGGAACAACCCGATTCTGTGTGGATTACAGAAAACTGAATGCGGTGACGATTAAAGACTCATATCCACTTCCAAGGATAGATGATTCACTCGACGCTTTGTCGGGTTCTATATGGTTTTCTACGCTCGATCTACAGAGTGGGTACTGGCAGGTTGTTGTAGAAGAGGAGGATCGTGACAAGACTGCGTTTGTAACCGGCACGGGAGTTGGATTCTACCAATTCAAAGTCATGCCATTTGGACTTTGTAATGCGCCAGCAACATTTGAGAGGTTAATGGAACGTGTCCTAGCTGGTCTTCAATGGCAGACGTGTTTGTTGTACTTAGATGACATAGTTTCGTATGGTCAAAACTTCGAGCAGGCGCTCGAAAGACTAGAAGAAAGGTTGGTTCGACTAAAGACGGCCGGGTTAAAGCTGAGTCCAAAGAAGTGTCACCTGTTCCAGCGAAGTGTTACATTTTTGGGTCACGAGATTTCTGACAAGGGAATTGCCACCGACAAGACAAAAACAGACGCAGTTCGAGAATGGCCGACACCGAGGAATGTAACTGAAGTGAGAAGCTTTCTTGGCCTATGTTCCTACTATAGAAGATTCGTGAGAGGATGTGCTAATGTTGCAAAGCCTTTACACAGACTGACGGAGAAACAACGGACTGTTCAGATGGACTGATGCGTGCGAAATGGCCTTTAGTCAATTGAAGATAGCCCTCACATCGACACCGATTTTGGCCTATCCGACGGCTGATGATAAATTTGTCTTAGATACTGACGCTAGCAACTTAGGCATTGGCGCAGTATTATCACAGGTACAAGGGGAAACCGAAAAGGTCATTGCGTACTTTAGTAGGACACTTACTAAAGCTGAACGGAGATATTGTGTAACAAGAAAAGAACTCTTAGCGCTGGTGGCGGCAACGAAGCACTTTCACCATTACCTGTATGGTAATAAGTTTTTGATACGGACCGACCATGGAGCGCTGAGATGGCTGATGAACTTTAAGAATCCGGAGGGCCAGACAGCAAGATGGTTAGAGATACTAGGCACCTACACATTTGACATACAGCACCGACCCGGGAGGCAGCACGGTAACGCAGATGGGTTATCTCGCCGACCATGTGACGAGTGTCAACAGTGTAGCAGTATCGAGCACAACGCAGGAAGAGAAGAGTCTAACATCCAAAGCATGAAAAGTTATCAAAGACACGGTGAGCTAGAGGGAGAGTCAAGTGAAAGGACGACTGAAATCAATGAAGAATTAGCGGTCGAAGGAGCAACATTGCAACAAGTGCACTGTGCAGTTGTAACCACTGGACATTATAGGGAGAAGTATAAAGGGGAGGACACGAGGAATCCACGAGGAGAAAAGTTTGAGAACGGCACGAGGCCAGAAGAGGGCCAAAGATATAAAAGTTCAGGGGACTTGACTGAAACGTCCGGAGATGGTAAAGCCACTAGGTATAAGACTGAGGGCGAAAGGTACCCTGCAGATAAATCTGGAGATGGCGAGTTAATTACCACTGGGGACGATGGTGAGGGCAGGAATAGCCCTGGGTACAAGTCCGGAAATGATGATAGGCTACAGAAGGATAGCCAGGGATGTAAAGCCGTAAACTTGAGATGTGGACTGGAGTGTTCTCAAATGAGGTCTGAGAATGACGCAGACAAGGAACTGAATGAAGATGTAGATGGTGATGTTTCAGCAGAAAAGTCGAGAGGAGGCTTGACATGGCCAGAACTGAGCCAGGGTTGGACAGCCGAGGACTTGAGGAAATTACAACTTAATGATCCAGTGATTGGACGAGTAATGCAGTGGAAAGGAACAAGAAATAAGCGACCAGAGTGGCCTGAAGTTTCACCGGCAGACAAAGCGACTAAAAGTTACTGGACACAGTGGAATCGCCTTGTGATGCGAGACGGTGTTTTGTATCGTAGATGGGAGTCTGACAGAGGAGACAAGATAACCTGGCAGTTGGTCCCCCCGAAGATTGTCCGAGTACAAATGATGCAACATTTACATAGTGATTCGACGTCTGGACATTTAGGTTTACGAAAGACCCTTGACAGAGTACAGCGGCGGTACTACTGGTTTGAATGGCGACAGGATGTCAACCGAGTGTGTAAGACATGCGATGATTGCGCGAGGCGAAAATCTCCTAACAAGAGACGGAGAAGTCCCATGAAGCAATATAACGTAGGCTTGCCGATGGAAAGAGTCGCTTTAGACGTGTTGGGACCTTTACCGATGACTGATGATGGTAATAAATATATACTCATTGTGGGTGATTACTTCACCAAGTGGACCGAGGCGTATGCCATACCTGATCAAGAGGCGACTACAGTTGCCACGAAGTTGACAGAAGAATTTATCTGCAGATTTGGAGTACCCTTACAACTTCACTCGGACCAAGGCCGAAATTTCGAGTCTCGTGTGTTCCAAGAAGTTTGTAAGATGTTGGGAATCGACAAAAGCAGAACAACCGCCTTACACCCACAATCAGATGGCATGATTGAGCGATTCAACAGAACTCTTGTGGCGATGTTATCGATGTATGTAGCTGACAACCAGCGAGACTGGGACCGTCATTTGCCGTATGTTATGATGGCGTACCGAACATCCGTACATGAAACTACGGGATGTACACCAAGTGAGATGATGTTAGGCAGAGACACCAGACTGCCCGCCGATTTGTTGACAGAACTTGCTGAAGACGAAAGTTGTGGCACGACTCAAGATTATGCCTTCGAACTAAAAGACAGATTAGAACGAGTACATAGATTTGCCCGCGATCATCTTAAGATAGCTAGCGACCGACAGAAGAAGAATTATGATTCAAAAGCTGAACGAAGAGGATTTCATCAAGGAGATGCAGTATGGCTTTACAGTCCAAAGAGGAAGAAAGGAATAAGTCCAAAGTTACAGCGGCCTTGGGAGGGTCCATATATCGTCACAAACCGACTGAGTGACGTCACGTACCGTATACAGATGAGTAGTAAATCAAAGCCGAAAATAGTGCACAACAACAGGTTAAAACCGTACTGTGGTGAAAATGTGCCGGATTGGTTTTGTTCAAGAAGCAATAGAAGTCAGGAAGATGAAAAGCTTGAAAAAGATAGGGAGCTAGAGAGAGAAACGTCCAGTTCTATAAATTCATTAGAGCCAGCGGAGACTATCGATGTGACAAAAGAGGTGTCAAACGAGGGGATGAGGAACCCTCAGGAAGATATCAAGGACGAGAAGGAGGCTAGCAATGATGTCGAGGGATCCGATGCCGACTACTGGAGAAGTCTAAGATTTCCGAGAAATCAGAAAATTGCCGAAGACGGACAGCGAACGTCTACGGACAGTGAGAAATCCGATGACGATTTAAGGAGGAGTCAACGAGCGAGAAGAGTGCCGGCGAGATACAGAGACTTTTAATGCGTATCAACTTGTTATATATTTCATTAAACCCAGTTTGTTTCGCGTTATAGAGTTAGTGAATTATTTTGTGTGATTAGATATTAGACGATTAATCTTTTGAAGTTCATCGAACTAATTGTAAGTTCAGAAGTGGGCGGTGCAATAACGAGCAGCTTGCTGCGCGTGTGACGTCAAGAAGACAATTTGCATAGATAGCGTCCTTTTGAGCTGAGCTCGAGCGCGGTACTTTTCGTATATTCACTTTTGCTCCAGAGTTAATACTGCACAGACGTGTACGTGTACTGGTAGCAAGATGTATAGATCCCGAATTACCGCTCGCACAGGGAGTACATGTAGGCACTACCGGAGATGGTTTAAATACCACCAGGAACTGCTCCAACATGTCAGGAGATTTCATAGCCAAGGAACCAGAAGTCCCGCATCAGAGGAGAGAAGGGGATCTAGATCCGACCCTAAAAACCACAGGGCAATCTTCACCCAAGAAGAAGGGAAAAGAGAGATGCGGCGAGAACGGGGAGACCGTGGGCAAGACAGACCGGGGAGAGGAGGCTCAGGAAAGAGCAAGTCAACTGGGACAACATCATCGACAACAGCTCTGCAGCCAGCCCCGAAAGTGGAGAGAAAGGCAGCATATCCACAGTGTAGCGCAGGCCAAGATTTTCTGGAGCTTCATCCATCGCCAATGAGACCAGTCACGCCCGAAAACATCTCGAAGCAACTAGACATTGCGGAACTTGACCAGCTTCTCAATACGCTGAACACACCAAAGGTAAGCCCATTGGCCACTTCACCATCAATGGAAGAGTTTCAGCCCCCTCCCACACCACTAAGCCCGTCCAAATCTATGGAGAAATGGATGGAGGCAATCAACAAGATGGACTTCACCAGTCCTACCGTGTCCCAACAACACACGGCCGCCCCTACCATCGGCTTCGGTCATGGCCCATCGGCTTCACCCCTCTCCGGATCGGAAGCAGGCCCCGCCCCCGAAGATATCCCAGAAGCCACGGAGCATGAAGAAGACCCCCCAGCACAACCCGAGAAAGCCACATCTCCACCCATGATTACTCGGAAGACAGCGGATCCCCGCCTCTTTAATCATGGGCGGAAAGGCGTCCCACAGTCCGCAGCCGGCGCAGAAGTCTCTTGGATGAGACAACAAGCCCGAAGCGATGAGACGGCAAAGAAGACAAGGGAGGACTTGCTTCACCACCTTGACTTCGGGATTACTGTTCGCCAGGTCCAGGAGACAGCAAAATTTCCAGACGGAAGGGAATACTCCGTCCACTTCACCGAGTACTGCCTCCCCAGCAGTCAACCCAAGCAGCCCCGACGATGGACCACAGGACCGGCTAACTTCGCAAAGGAGCAGTAGTAAGATAATGTAAAATATATATTGTTAATATTTGTTTATTATACCTGTTCTTGTTCGCAAATTAATTACCGTTATTTAGCTGCAATTATTATTCTACAGAGTTCTAGAGTTATAAATAAAATCGCAATGTTGCGGCGCTTTCTTTTCACTATAATATAATTCCTTTTTATTTTAGCACAGATTACCTATATAATGTGCAGCGATGATTATATTGCGCGTAGTACAGTGCAGTAGTCTGTTTACATTGTAACAGTTTCACTGTGCGAGTCAAATTTTGCGACAACTTTCTCCAAAGTTTTCGCGCCGTTGTGATTGGCGGGAATAATTATCCCATAGTGCTTTGCGCGCAGAAGGTGGCGCATGCGCGCGCTCTTGCCAAAAATCTTGTGTAAACAAACATGGCTGCCGCGTGATGAGGCTGATGTCGACGTCAACTGTATAGTTTTTCTTGTAAAAAAAGTAAATAAGAGAGGGATTTTTAAACGTGTAAGTATAAAAGCACTGTTCAAGGAATGTTTGTGGATATTATTGATGATAAGTAGAGTGATTGTAGCGTTAGATAAGTCTTGAAAAACAGAAAAGTCTGAGTTACTTTCACTTGTCACTGTCTTGTGCCACTGCACAATTTTGCATGCCACAACGGAGTGGGTTTATACACGGCCCATAACTATTTGCCAAACTCCGATGGTTGCCAATTTAAAATACTACCTAAAAATGTTTGTTCAAATTCGTGATTATACTGAATGAATGTAAATGTTTTCTCAGTGTTTTCTTGTTGTGGATGATTCAGTCCACACAAGGACAAGTAGGCCTAAGTTGTTATTGTTGGTAAAAATTCGAGCAGTCAGTAATGTATGTGTTACTGTTAGAATCTTTAAAATAGTAGTTAATATAAATAACAACTGTCGAAATGTTTCCTAATTTTGCAGTTGCTGATTTGACCAGAACTCGCATTGTAAAATGTTAAGGTTGTGTTTCGGCCAAACACACGTGTATGACTCGGAGTAAATTACTGTGTTTTGATGACCTAATTGCATTTTAAGTGAGATTGTATCTTATATAAATTACAGGCATTTTAATATTTCTCTTAACATTTGATCGTTTTTGTCATACTAGGCTACTGGACTTTTAAAAAGTAATCAGAATATTATTACTGGTAAAAAAATAAGTAGAGCGTATCGATTTTAAATTACAGATTCCAAAACTACTTCGATTTCCCAAATTTAACAAGCGGTTGGGGAGATACGCTTGTTTAAACGCGGCCGTTTTCTACCGCGCCGATAGTGTAATTGAATAAAAGAGAAGAACACAATAATGTGATATTACGCGCAGTGCGGGTTTTGCCGCACAAATCCTCTTTCCTTTTGTCAAGATAAATCTTTTGTGTTGTTTAGACTAGAATTCAAACGTTTGAAAACCATGATCGAACGTACAGATAGCTAGCTCTGCCCTTGGCAGAAGAACGCCCTCATGTGACAAAGCAAACTCCAGAAAGCATACGTTCGCATTCGGCGCTTGACTCGCAACTTATTATTATTATCCCCTGTAGTTTTTATTCTGTGTACGGTTGATTGCTTTTTAAATGTTATTGTTGCACTTTCCGTTTTAACATCAGTTGTTAATGACATTTTCCCGTGTAATTGGTTAAATCTCTTCTTTACGTAGGTCAATGTGTTTTATGTTGTTAATCACAGACCTAGTTTTTTATTTTCATTTTATTTGTAAACTGTTTTTATTCACGTATAATCGTTATTCACTTCATTATTTTATTCATACTTCTTTGTTATAATTTTAGTATTTATTATTGGAGTTTGTTCTTGTTTCCGTTCTCATTTACAGCTCAGAATTTAGCTATTTTCATCCTTGCATTTCATCCGCGATGAAGTTAAATGTCTCCATTAACAAAATATTAGTTTGTACCATGTCACAACATAGCTTATATAGTGTTTGTATGTAAGCAACTCCGATGCACG
Organism: Crossaster papposus; assembly: GCA_037893245.1. NCBI lineage: Eukaryota > Metazoa > Echinodermata > Asteroidea > Velatida > Solasteridae > Crossaster > Crossaster papposus. The sequence goes on from JBAIAA010000173.1 coordinate 231,962, forward strand.
CCATGTCAATTTTGTGTACTTGCCCATCACATGGTGATTTAACGAATATCGCGTCGTTAAAGCCTTTTTTTTTTTAACGAAATTTACATGAAGATATAATTAACAAAAATAGTAGTTTCAAGTTATTATTACGTACACACCAATCGTTGCCAACAAATACTGTTCGAGACAGTACTAACTAGTTTAGGCTTATCTAATCCGCCGCAACGTGTCTTGAGCCAGTTTACGGTGAAAATAGTCCTATGGGTATTTCTTTGATGATTATGAATAGCAGCAATCTTGAAGGGACATTACTTATTCCTTGTTTTTATTTATGTCTGTGATAGTACGTAGACAATTATGTGAAGGTATATAGAGCAAGGCTCATTTATACACATGTACAATTTGTTTTCGTTGCGCTCTCTTCATCAGTTTCATATACCGACTCGAGTTTGTATAACGACGTGCGTTGTATGCGCGATGCTGCGTGCAGGCTTAATAATAATAATATCAATGCGCGCAGCATGCAGCATGCAGCATGCATAATCGCGGATTCGCGAAGGGCGGAAGGCGCGCGTGCGACGCACGCACTCATACGAACTCGGTGTGAAACTGACGAAGAGAGTCTACAAGTTTAACGCTGTTTTGAGTTAATTTTTTGTCACTTGTTAGTTCTTTCAGCGCTTTAGCCGTTGTGATTAACTTTGCAACAGAAGCACGTTATTGAGCACACTTGTCATCACAGTCTGTTCGCAACCGTCAGTTTGATGGACGAAGGTTGTTATCACCACCAGTCGGCACCGTTCCGTCTAATGCCGGTTAAGAACGAGTCGAGACAGAAGGATTTTCACTTTTAGGCCTATATATGACCGGCTCACGGCTCACCACTTGTAGCTGTTTCCGACGATGTCATGTGGAATGGTAGAATGATCGTGAAGACCAGCAACAACATGAGCCAAATTGTTGGTCAATTATTTTCTTTCTTAGAAGTGCTCCACTCCACAAGCCTCTTGACGGAGCGTGATGTGGTTGAATTCAGTCTCTGCAGGGAGAGTAAACGGAAATGGATCAAATTATAAAAAGTACTTTATCAATAGGCCTATATGTGGCTTCCTCTCTTGGAGAACAAAATATTGTATACAGTGTGACCCACAAAAATACGGACCAGCCTGAGGCCAACCTAGGCCTATACTAATGAATGAATAATCTTTTTATAAATATTACTAATATAATTATTACGATTTGGGGCAGTAGTGTGTAGCACCCAACCTTATTTTTATGAAGCGAAGTCGGAGGTCTTTCGCAACAAGAAATATTCACGGCACCTTCGAATTTAACACATGTCCAAACGACAAGTTACAAACGTGCAGGTAATATATTTAAAATGGTAACATTGTGAGTGTATTACACAAGTCCGACACTATTAAATCTGGTATGTACAAAATAATGAATACAAATTGGAATGCTGTTAGAAGCAATGTAGGCCCCTATTTTAAGGTAAAAAACCTTGCCTATTATTGGGTAAATAACATGACATAAATATGGTTTAAATATTGTTTTGACTCACCATGTAAAGACGCATTTAATTTTCGTGCTGTTCCAATATACGTACATCCGTATTGCGCTATCTGCAAGAATGATACCCGTTTAATTGGTATACGCTTCAGGCAGCGATTAAAACTGGCGACGCAGTCGATTGGCATGGTATTTATTGCCTGCTACCTAAATAAGCGTGTATTATTTACGTACTTTTTGACTGCATATTATTATTGGCCAGGGTAATTGACAAAGCCTTGTGAAGACATTTTCTTTGTACATCATAATTTTAAAAGATTGTCAAAGTCATTGGTGGCTATTTTATATTTATGTATTTCTTGCTTGCCATCAGTATATGTAATTTAGTCGTACTACATGTATACAGAAACCCACCTAGTCAGAGTTGAATTAATTAAAACTAAATAAAAGAACAGAAAACAATCGAAGCCATTGTCCAACAAAACTTTTCTTCAACGTCACTTTATTTGAGTGTCCGATGTTTGAGTTACCAAAACAAAATCTTAAGGAAAAACGAAACCACAAAAACCCCGTCGTCCAGGTTGAGTTCGAGTGGACGCGGCGGCGATGACAAAATAAATTGCCGCGCTAGATAGTTGAAAGCGGAGGACGCATGAGGGCGCATTAATGTGAGTTTATCGTCGATTTTAGAGCGTTTGGAATCAAGACTAAACAGTTGACAGGCGTCGAAAACTGCCGACTTTATTAATTTTAGGGGCGCCATAAAAACTAAGAGCATATCCCGATTGAAATGAAATTTGGCCAATATGTTAAACAAACTTTCCTTTTGGCGCCACATTAAAAAAAAACGCGCCGAATAACGCAAAAGGTTTCATTTTCACTGTTTAATATTTGCACTAATTTACACACTCTCAATGCTTTCCCGTTATAATAAAATCACCCCCCACCAAAAAAAAATAAATGTAAGAAATCACACAAGCTCCTGGCAAAAACAAATTATACTCAAAATCATCAATAATATCAATATAAAGGGGCATTTTCTTATTAGCGCCGACCGCGCGTGAACATAATTAACGCGTGAAATCTGACACCACTATATTAAAGACGTTTGCGGCTGATGACGTCACACTATTTCCAACGCGCTATATAATGCGGGGACGCATTCTTACTAAGTGGGGAAGTGTGTGACAAAAATGCCCTTTGCCCTGGGATACATTTTCTGTATTATATTAATTCAGCTTCCAGAGAATGTGCCATGAAACATGTTGATTTTTAGGACACTTTAATTAGCGAATCACACTTTATTCACTGCCTATGGCTATAGAATTACCTAGGAAGTGGCCTATTTATAGAATAATTACGTTGATGATGTAAAGAAGCCAATAACTTTGTTGCTAATGCTTTCTACGCTGTAGTTTCTTTCAGGTACTTACTTTGTATGCAGTCTTTATATTACGCAAGACATAATGTAGCATGCACAGTCTATCTAGTCATGACAGTGTTATTGAATGTACCCATTGTTTGCGTGTTAGTGACTTTGCACACATATTAACCATGTACATGTACTTTACTAATGCAACTGTGATTTCAACATCAGGGTGGGTGACTAATTTGCATACGCGCTACGCGCACTTAGCCTATGAGAGCGCGCGCGCTGACCGTGACCCAGATCCAGCCCTGCCGATTGTCTATAAAAGGCGAGCTGGAACAGCATTTGGTCGCCTCCAGAACTAGCCCTGTGGGAAGATCTCTGACGATGGGAAAACGAAGAAGTACATAAGGAATGAAGTACAACCCGAAGATGAAGGAACCAGATGATCAGAAGTATCCAAAAGAGGGATAGAGGAATTAAAATACGACGAATAAACCGATGTGCCTATATGCATGGGGATTCCTATGCATGAAGTATACCGTTGTATGTACTGTGTGTATACCGTTGTATGTACTGTGTGTACTACACGTTCAACGTTATGCGAATCGGCATTAGACTTGCTACCAGCCTAAGCAATGATTAGGATTAATTAATTGCGCGCATTAGGATTAATTTGCGTATGCAATCTAAGTGACCCAAACTGATGAAGACGGTGGTTAAGATAATATTTGCGCTTTAAGATGATTATTTGAGAATGTAAATAAACCAGAAGTTTCATTGTTTATTCTATCCACTTGCCTCAACTGCCTCACTGAGTTATAAGAACAGACTTTAGGGCTAGACTTTAGAACAGACTTTAGGGCTAGACTTTAGAACAGACTTTAGGGCTAGACTTTAGAACAGACTTTAGGGCTAGACTTTAGAACAGACTTTAGGGCAGACTTTTGGATAGACTTTTAAGGCTAGACTTTAGGACAGACTGAAATTATGCCCAGTACCCCCGGCCTTGCTTTTTCTCGTGCGTTTGCGCGCCAAATCAGATAATCCAACCCTTCCCTTCCCCTATCCAAGAAGTGAGCTTCGTAAAAGACGCTACCCTCCAACTCCAAGCTCCGCCTTCAGACCAACCCTACTTGAGCCAGGTTGACGGGTATTGACGGTGACCTCATCGCTGGTCCAGGCCTGGTCAAACACTGCCCGGGTAGCTCGGCAAACATCATCACCGATATCTCCGGATTAATCCCGGCGGGTTTCTAGGGATTCGCTCTACCCCCTGGGTATAGATCGAGTCCCCTGCGGTATTCCCGTTACAATATGTTGTTGTTGTTGTTGAATAAATAATTACTTGAGTTGTTGTTCACGTACATCTTGTGTCCAAGGGTTAACTCACTTAGTCCGTCCGAGTTGCCCAGAAATTAGGATATACTTTCCTAAAACGAATGTCCCCGCAGGTTCACTTAGCCGCTCAAGTGTAACTTGCAAGTAGTTTTTATTGTGGCGATTAATGGCGCCGCCCTGCGCCGCCTGACTATGGAGTCGGAGTTTCAGATTGCATACTCCCCTTCCCCTTTATTCTTCCGCTTCACCGGAGGTGCCGCTACAGTATTTTACTGCGGCCCACTGCCTTGATTGTTAGGTTAAAAAGTACCCACAAACCTGCAGTTTTTCCCCCATAACCTAGACAATGCCTTGGTGGGAGACTAGACGAACACGCACGTTCAGGCTCCATTGTGTCAGGCTCCATGGCGGCCCATAGCAACGCGACCTCGATACGAAACAACACTATATAGAAATGATACAATTACGAAACAATACAGAATCTGCAGTGGGGCAACACTTCAGCACCCCACCCCACACCATTTATGACATGCGCGTCTGCGTCTTGACAACAACGCGGAAAGAGCGGGAGCAACGTCTGATATTCCATCTCGGAATGCTGTTAATTCCCGCGCGGCATCAACATCGAATTCACCGCGTTTTCTCACAGCAGCACTTGCACTGAAGAAGGACGCCACGCCAATAATACGGGTGAGCACTTCATTTACCTATTCTACGTCATTGAAACAGGTCAAGGTTTTATCTTGGGAGCACTGACAATACAGGAACAACCATAACAACTTCACCCATGATAAATAGCTTCGATTTGCATTTACGTCACAGCACTATTATTTTGATGACAGTTTTCCCGTGGTTAAAGTTTATGGTCAGAGTTTGGTCATTGTGTTATTTTGCTAAAGTTTGCCATGCATGCAAGTTTGGCTCGTCGGGACAGTTTTTAACCTAACCAGTTTGTACCCAAGAGCGTTGTTACTGATTTGCGTGTATGTGTATTCAATTAGTTGTCCATCGAGTCTACCGAAAACTACAGAGCGACATCACAATGTTTTCATACGTACCGCTACTCATGCTTGTCGTCAGCCTGGGTAAGTTCTACCCTGATAGCAGGCACACGATATAATGATAATCACGTGGAAAACATAAATGACGTGAAATCTACGTGATTTTGCTCCTGGATTTCACGTGGATATCACGTCATAAAATCACGTCATTCTAACGTGAATACGCCGTCTTTCCAACGTGTGTTTCACGTGTACAGTATATCACGTCGTTATAACGTGTTGCAGAATACATAGGCCAGATAAAAAAGATCGACTGTTTTAACACTTTAATTATGTACATATTAACTGCGTGGCAAATTGCGTAATGAAAAAATACATAAAGGGTATATGGCTAAGGAACACGCCAATACCAGAATGATAACCGGGCGTATACCCAGCATGATATGTGGCAGAGGGGTACCCCCCCCCCCCCCCCCCCCCCCTCTTATCCCTATACTTTATACGCACTCAACACTATTGTAACCTAACCCATCCCCCTTGAAACCTTAAAGGAATTCCTGAGATTCCGGGAACACAATAGTCAACACAAAAGAGGGGGGGGGGGGGGGTTTCTCTGCCACATATCGTGCTTCATATGATCATGGAGGAATTTATTCCTCCATGATCATATGATCGGGCGCCAAAAGGGCCAAAATCTAAAATATGTTCACAAAGGACAAAACAATAGCAAAAGAACAAAATGGCAAGAGGACAAATTTACAAAAGGGCAAAATTCAAATCAAACAAAGGACAAAACGGCAAAAATGAAAAAAAGGATGTCCATACACGTACACGCAAAGGAATTTTCACGAAAGGACGTTCATATACACGCAAAGGACGTTTTCACGAAAGGACGTTCATACACACGCAAAGGACGTTTTCGCGAAAGGACTTTTATATACACGCAAAGGACGTTTTCACGAAAGGACGTTCATATACACGCAAAGGACGTTTTCACGAAAGGACGTTCATACACACGCAAAGGACGTTTTCGCGAAAGGACGTTCATATACACGCAAAGGACGTTTTCACGAAAGGACGTTCATACACACGCAAAGGACGTTTTCGCGAAAGGACGTCTATACACACGCAAAGGACGTTTTCACAAAAGGACGTTTTCACAAAAGGACAAACTTTTTTTACTTAACTAATGTCGAAAGCTGGGGGCGCTTCTTCAGACGTCCACTTGTGAAGTAAAAAATGGTACATCGCTCCCGAAACCGATGCCGACGGTCTACCGGTCATGCCGGTACCACAAGCTAAACGTCTTGAAGGTCATTGTCTTCAATTTGGGGGTGCTGTTGGTCGACCAAAATATATCATTACCGACGATCAACTTCGTTTTTGTATAGGTGTGTAAACAAGTTTATTCTACTTCATTGCTGGTCATGTTGTAGAGCTCTCCATTCTACATGTTCTGTTACCCGATTGGTCACTTCGCCCTATTTCAGTCCGGGAAAACTCTGAATAAGGGAAACGTTCGTTTCATTTTTATAAGGAAACATGTTGTCTTATTCTGCCGGTCACCGCAACGACTAACGTTACTTCCGGTAGGGCTGGAGCTACCCCACCCATGCCCCACCTAGTATAAGAGGAGGCGATTGTCACTTTTCACGTGACAAAATCCCCACCTCTGGGGCAAAAATTAGGTGACAATAATCACTTTCTAGGGTGCAAAACACTTTCTAGGCTGTTGTGTCATATTATGAAGGGCGAGGGTGTATGGTATTTATACCAACAAAACATGGACGAAATATTTGCCTGTAGAATTCCACTTTCTCAATCAAATTTTTCCCCAAAAGGCAATCTTAAATATTCACGATCTCTCGGAAAAGTGTGCACGAGAGTTTTTATGACCAAAGAATCAACATATTTTTTTACAGATTTTTTTACTTACCGAAGACGCCCACCCACCCCACACATAACGGACACTGCTGTGTGATGAATGTGAAATTTGAGGAAACAGCCCGTCCTATTTGTTTTGGACACAAGGTCTGAAGCCATGATCAACTTCTCAATTCTTGTTGGTGTCTACTCTCAGATAAATCTTGTGAAAGACACACATTTTGACATCGGAGCGTACAATTTTGCAGTCTACCCCTGAAACAAATATGAAATGACCAAGCATGAAGTCATGTGGGAATGGTCAGTTGGTCACCCAATCATGCCGCACAAAATACGATGTAATAATATGACAACACCAAATTGAGAGGGCCGAGAATGAAGATATTACTAATATTACAGCTCCGATCCCAAGGGCGAGCTTGGTGGTATAACCGGTACGCGGTACGTACGATTTCTCCATGGTACGATCGAGCGAACTGTGGCTCGATATCTAGGGTGCACTACCCTAATTGAAGGGAGAATTTCTCCGCCAGCTCATTAGCATGAAATGTGCCCCCCCCCCCCCCTCACCCCCACAATTTCTTTTGAAAAAGGATGCCGTTTTGAGAAAGAAATGGTGGGATTGTATAAATATAGCATAGGATCAACTCCCTGGTTTTTGAGCTTCAATCTAAGGGCAGACTTGACAAAATTACGGTTGAAAAAAGGGTCCTAATTGCCCTAGAATGTGGAGGGATGCCATTGTAAAATGGCTGCTTGCAGGCTCGGGAAGTATCACTTTTCGGGAGGTGAGTTTCTTTTGGTGTGAATATTAAAACATGTAATTGGCTAACCTACTAAAAATTGAAAAGAAATGGAAAGATAAAGACCAAGACAATAATCTGATTGTTGTTTGAGAAACCCCAGTGATGTCGGTGTGCATGAAACTTGGTCCTAAACATTGTTGATTTTACACTGTTTTCAATGGGACTTCAATTAGGCTAGTGCACCCTCTAGCGGACATCTAAAGAAGCGCCCCCTGCGTTCGACATTAGTTAAGTAAACAAAGGTTTGTCCTTTTGTGAAAACGTCCTTTGCGTGTGTATGGACGTACGTCCTTTGCGTGCGTATGAACGTCCTTTTGTGAAAACGTCCTTTGCGTGTATATGAACGTCCTTTCGTGAAAATCCCTTTGCGTGTGTATGGACGTCCTTTCGTGAAAACGTCCTTTCGACATGTTTAATGTACTTTTGCCGTTTTGTCCTTTGTTTGATTTTGGCTTTGTCTTTTTGTAACTTTGTCTTTTTGTCGATTTGTCCTTTGTTTGATTGTTATTATTCGATTTGTCCTTTGTTTGATTGTTATTATGTATTTCTGTAATGTTGTCCTCTTGCCGTTTTGTCCTTTGTTTGATTTGGAGTTTGTATTTTTGTAAATTTGTCCTCTTGCAGCTTTGTCCTTTGTTTGATTTGAATTTTGTCCTTCTGTAAATTTGTCCTCTTGCCATTTTGTTCTTTTGCTATTGTTTTGTCCTTTGTGAACACATTTTTGATTTTGGCCCTTTTGGCCGCCCATAAGGCGCGCAGTGCCGAGTCCGATTATCGCTGGTATTGGCGTGTTCCGAACTTGAAGCTAGCCTATGTAAAATCAAGACTCCCATTGTTAATGGGAATGTGAACAACAAAGACCGAGAACAATGAGGCTACAATGTAAGTGCACTGCCAGTCACACAGGCCCGTACGCAGGATTTTTTTTATTGGGGGGGGGGGGGGGGTGCGAATTTTTTAGTTGACTAAGCGTGCGTTCACACACCGTTTTAAATTCGCTTAAAACACTAGTTGAACTCGATTTGGTTAAACGTTTTAGCATTAGTTTTAACAGAATCGGTTTTATCTCGCCGCTAAAACAGTTATTTAAAACACCTCGGAGGGAGGGTCTATCTAAAACTCTGACCGTTTTATCTTTTTAGTACGATGTGTGAACGGTTTTAGCTAAAACACTTCCTGTTTTAGCCGCCGCAGTTGACCTGGGGCCAATTTCACGGAGATGCTAAGCACAAAAATTTGCTTAGCATGAAAATTTGTTCTTGGTAAAAACAAGGTTACAGACCAAATTTTCACGTGATCTTTATTGTTTTTGATTGATAACCAGCTGGTGTTTGGCTTATCATGAAAAACACGTAGAATTTTGGCTGATAACTTGTTTTTAATGAGAAAGACTTGTTTGTGCTAAGCACAATTTTGTGCTTAGCAGCTCCGTGAAATTGGCCCCTTGTGTTGCGTAAGCTCTTTTTGTGGCGCGCTTTTGGTGTAAACAAGCGCGGCAGTTGTTTACATGCTCTGGCAGCTAGCGCGTTATTTGTAGCCACACGCCGCATACCCACGCGGACACGAAGGTCTTAGCCAGCCAGCCGTACGTGTAGGTCGTGTTTTACGGCGGCCACCATTCGAAATAATGCGGCCTATATTCAATTACAACGGCCCAAGCTTCAATACGCCGGTCGTGCACTTTTTGGTTATGTTAAAACGCTTGTTATATCTCTGTTGTCTGTGTATTTTGTTTAATTACTTACAATTGCTATTTTCGGAAGCAAAACTCCGCTGTTTTTTGCCCAATATATGCCCCAATAAATCAACAAGGCTTCGTGCTGGTATGGTACGGTGATGGGTACGGGTGCCAGAAGCCACGTGCTCGCCCCATGCAAGCATGCATAATACGTTCTCGCCGCACGCTTCAATAGACAAAGTTAAGGACCGGAACCATGGCCGACACGCCTGTATTTTTTCGTTACACGAACTGGTCGAACTTGACATCGTAAGACGTAAAAATGCCCGGCAAACAAACGTCGATGAAGAAAGTCATTTCTTGCAGGTTAATTCTCAGATCATGGTCACCCTTTTCTGTGTTTGTGTTTCCTGTTTTAATGTATTTATTTCGAAGTAGTAACGCTCGACCTTGAGCGATACAGCGTTGCGTGTTTCTGCAAAATGTTCGACCGCGGCATGTTTCCTGCATTCAGTCTGTTGCACACGCTGGATCGGCGTCCATCGTGTGAAAGATTTAGGCCTATACATTCTCCGTTTTTTCAAAAAGTTATCATTAACCTTAAACCTTTATCATGCTTTTAAAAAAAACTCGGGCAGTTGTGTTGTCACCGGTGAGATTCAGTATGACGGGATGTTTTGATGTGCACATGAATTATGTAGCGCCCGAAATATGTAAATGAGCGGAAGTTATACGTGACCCCAGAACAGAGATAAAACGCTATACTTAAAACGGTGTATAATGAGCGTGGACGTGACGCGTGGCGCACGATGTGGATGACCATGCGCAATGTTACCACAGAATCCCGACTTGGGTCAAGTCGGGATTATTTATTACACATTACACATTGGAATTAACTTATTACACATTAGGTATTACCTACTGAATACGTATACGTACTACAAACTTAGCCAGTGCGTTATAGTTAGTTTTATACTGCGCTTTGTTGTCCACGACGAAGTCACAGCTAGTTTTTATGAATAATGCCAAAATTTTAAAACGAATAAAATGTAATGCGAATTTTTAACTATGTTTGCACAGAAATCTAAATTCAATCCTGGAATCGTTTAAATATTTACATACTATGGTAACAAAAGTAAATTTTTGGAATAAATACCACAATTTAACATCGACTATTGTGAACACAAATGTCCTCACTTCTGATTGGTCAGTTGCTGTAAGTATATTTTCTACAATAAAATGTAACATTTCGACGTCCGTATAACGATTTTCAAGCGTTGTTAATAACGTTATCTGATAACGTTTCTTTCAAACGTCCGCATAATGTTCAGTCAATGTTTTCACAGAACGTGACCAAGGATGACATTCCAGGAACGTTATGAAAACGTTATATCTTAGCTGGGAATGACGTCTTTTCAACGTGTTCCTCACGTGATCGGAAACGTGCTAAGTCCAATTGTTTCGTACGGTCACAAAATGTCCACATCACCATGGGAATACATGAGCACTGTACGTGGTATTTTCTATTCAAAAGATGCTGATTCTTAAAGTGGTTATTAATTCGAGCGATTCACAATACCTAGAAGCTGCCGTTGGAGGCGCAAATCCTGCTATACCCGCAGTGCATCATGAGAAAAAATCGGCATCGGTTTGAAAAACGGTATTCATTTTGCATGAACTCATCAGTTTTTACGTCTTTTTGGACGCGTACGATTAAAGATCTAATTTGTTTCTGCAAATAACAATGTTTTAATCAACGAAGCTTCCGGATACATTGATGTTTGTGTTGTAACTCGCGTGAACAATGAAGAATAGATATTTCACTACAGTGTTATATACGGAAGAAGTCGACCGTAAAGTTTAAAAGTGGCTCTTTTGAGTCAAACGCTTGGTGGCGCACTGCATTGTGAATCGCCCGAATTGACGTGAATTTCACGTCATAATCTGACGAGTGCACCACTCGTTCATGAGTTGTAAAAAAATGACGTGATTACCACGTTAATCTGTGACGAGCATTTTGACTGATAAGGCCGACACAGATTATACCTAATGTTCAACACTAGTTAATAAAATCAAGGTAACATATTTTGTCATGAAATTACAACAACAATAGATCGAGCATGTTGAAAATATCACGTGTGTATCACGTAGTGACGAGCCTGACGAGTTATGACGGGTTCTGACGAGATAATCACGTGATAATGACGTGACTATGGTGGCCCTGAAGCACTGACCTCAACACCTGGACGGATCATTGTCCATATTCTGCTGTGCTAACACTTGAAGTCGGCGCGAACTGGAAGTGCAACATGGCGTCACTGCTGTGAGCCAATGAAATGTCCAGTTGTAGAGGTCAGTGGATTTACCAACCAACTGAACTCTACACCTGGACATTTCATTGGCTCACAGAGTGACTTCGTGGGTCCGCCATGTTGCACTTCTCTGCATGCCGACTTCAAAATGAAACAATAGATGATCTGTCCATGTATAGAGGTCAGTGCCCTGAAGGGACTACGCAGATCGTGAATATTGACGTCAATATTCACGACAAATTTCACGTCTTTCCTCAAAGTCGCGAATATTGACGTCAATATTGACGTCAATATTCACGACTTTCACCAAAAGTCGCGAATATTGACGTCAAATTTGACGTCGATATTCGCGTCAAATTTCACGACTTTCCCCAAAAGTCGCGAATATTGACGTTGGTTCAAGTTTGGGGTAGGATAAGGGAAAAGTCGGGTCAGGGTACAGAAAGAAAAAAAAAGTCGGGTTAGGGTACAGAACAAAGAAAAAAAGTTCATACTACCGCATTAACAGCAATTTGTATTAACTAATTCAAGTAATTAAGAACATCATACACTTGTTTATTCACTCTTTAAGAACCAACCTCCGTTTTGCCAGCATTACTGCGCATGTACAATTTCTTAAATTGTGATATACACACAATTGGTCAATTGTGATATGTACAAAATTTAAGAAGGAGACTGGGCCGGTGAATTCGCCCGACAAAATTAAGTGCGCCACCAACGTCGATTTGTATCTCATTCGTTCTTCCACGCTAGCAAGGCACACATCCATACTGTGTGTACTTAGAATCGGATAACATTAACTGTGTTGGTGAATTTGACCACCAGTCAAAAGTGCGTTGACCTTTCGACTTTTTTGACCACAGCGCCCTCGTTTAAGGTCGGAGGTATAGCAAACTATACATTTTTGGAATCCTCATGACTAGACGAGTAATTTGATATGCATATCGATTGGAATATATTTGAATTTTGACCCCTGTATGACCTTTGTTGACCCCTCCCGGAAATGCCCAGCATTTTCAAGGGGGCAGCCCAAGTCAAAATTGTTCGGTATTCATCACTCGGGAACAAAAAAACACTTTCAAACCTTTGTTCCCAGAATTTGGTCACGGGACCTACAGGCTGGTCTCCTACTAAGGTAATACTCTTTACTTTGAAATGTGTAGCGAGTTGGTGAGAAACATAGACGTACTTTCTTTTTACTGACAAAAGCTTGCAATGAGGGCTCTGTTTTCGTGTCATAGTGCTAAGCGTAGGGTCACGGAGCTCCGTGAGCAGATGCGCGCAGGTTAATTATTGTTCATAAGTATCCTTTCGGGCCGTTAATTATTGGCTCATTTTTAAGTGTCTCGATTTTTTGTGAGAAGTTTATCTCCGCACATAAGAATTATTAGGAGCGCTCTAGTAATTTAATAGCTCTATGGTTCAACTGAAGAACTCGGTATTGTTTGTTATTCTTGTCGTCTTTTTGTTTTCTCTTTAGCTGGAGTCCAGGGGCTCAAGTGCTACTCTTGCAACTACACCAATGTTGTACCGTCGTTCATGTCATTCTGTGGGGACCCTTTCAGTGACACAGCGTCCGAGGCTAAATCGTCCATCGTTTCTTGCACTGGAACTTGTATTGTAAGTTCATATTGCCCCCCCCCCCCAAAAAAAAAAAAAAAAAAAAAAAACACACACAAAAACAGGACAATGACTACAACAATAAAAGTATACAAATGTCGTGTCTAGCTTTTACTAGATATAGAGGTCTATGGGCACAGCTCAAACCCTCACTCCCTACAATATTATTTTCTCTTCAACCACATTGCAGGCATCTAAAGGCAGAGTCAACTACGATGGTGGCTACTTGGAAGGTATTTCACGAGGATGCACCGCTATGAACGTCTCCATGTGCGCCAACGCATGTGGATCAGCGCGAGGGGCCGAAGGCTGTGAGCACTGCTGTGACACCGACCTCTGCAACAGCGCATACTCCGTGACCTTTAACCTGGCAGTGGCCGTCGCCATATTGGTTTTGACCTTGGCTTTTTAACCAAATGCATTAATCTACCGCGTCATGACCGTAAAAGTCACTGATGGGGATGTGAATATGCATGCATGAGCTGTATGTTTTGGTGAATAGTTTGTGTGTATAGTTGGTGTGAAATATAATATATTTCACACCAAATATACACACAAACTATCATCACCAAAACATACAGCTCATGTAACAATTTAAAGTGTTGGGTGATTATTTTGCACGAAACAGTTAACGTTATCGTTTGAACGAGTTTTCGAACGATTTAAAAACTGTTTCTGTATCAACTGATCTTGCGGTTATGTAAATTCCTCTAATGTACCCTTAAAGGGATCGTATACGTTTGGTAATTACTCCAAAAATGAATGGCAATAAAAACTTACTTGGTAAGAAGTACAGCAGCTTTGGATAGTATAATGCATTTTTAGAAACTTTTCACTTCGAAGTACTGCGGTTATGGGAAAAGATATCACTTTTTAGCCCCAAAAATTTGAATCTGAGAAGCGTTACCGCAGTGACGTTTCTCAGACTGTGTATTCCAATGCAGATTATTATTATTATTATTATTATTATTATTATTATTATTATTATTATTATTATTATTATTATTATTATTATTATTATTATTATTATTATTATTATTATTATTATTATTATTATTATTATTATTATTATTATTATTATTATTATTATTATTATTATTATTATTATTATTATTATTATTATTATTATTATTATTATTATTATTATTATTCCTGAGTGGACATAACCACTCCAGAATTTCGGCAATATCTCTTTGTTACAGGTTAGTTTTATGGTATATATCTATTACTATATAGGATTGAAACAATCAATTGGTTCCAATTACCAAACTTGTACGATCCCTTTAAGATAGGATACACTTTTATCGTTACCTCACGGGGGACAAGAACATATGACCCCCCTCCAACACAAGGGTTTAGTGGAGTCCAGCTAGTTAGTTCATAGCACAGTTTAATAAATCACCAACAGAAGTTAGGGTTAAATAAACATATTATTATCTCATTAATTTAACAGCTCTTATTTAGAAGCCAATTATTTGTAATGTTGCAAATAGGCTATAGATCGATTGCTTTTTAACTTTTATGTTTTAATAACTATAAGGGGCCCACGATTACAAGCTTTTCCTCTTAGTGGGTCCCTCTATAGCTTCACTTTCTGTATATCAAGGACCTTTTTGTATAATTGCCACAGTCAAAATGTGTGACGCTGTGAACATAAAATGAACAATGAACAATGAAATAAATATCGCTTGCGGTATGCCCTATGTATTGATAGGCCATAATCATGCTTAGACTCATTATTCTTTAGTAATTTAGAAATTCTTAATGTTCATCATTTTAGTGGGATTATATTCTCGGGTAAACCTGGAATGATCAGGCAGGAACTCAAAAACCTATCCCTATATTGGCCAAGAGAGGAATTGACCCCGTCCCGGCCGCGAATATTTTTTTCCCCTAAACTTAACTGGCAGATTCATGAATTATTCAGTATTTGGATGAGAAGTTATGTTTATTCATCAGAATAAAACATGACGTCACAGCATTGTTGATAACTAGTTACATTAAATCACTTTAAAGAACAGCTTTTGTCGAGCTGCTATACGTAGAACCTAAGTGTTGTACAGTGATCAATGCAATACTGAATAATTCATGAAATCTGCCAGTTAGGTTTGGGCAAACAAATATTCGCGTCCCGGACACTGACTTCTACACATGGAAGTGCAACATGGCGGACCCACGACGTCACTCTGTGAGCCAATGAAATGTCCAGGTGTAAGGTTCAGTGGGTACGGTACGTAGGACGTAATGTTTATAAATAAAAAATGTATAGAGTAAATCCACTGACCTCTACACCTGGACATTTCATTGGCTCAAAGAAGTGACGTCTTGGGTCCGCCATGTTGCACTTCCAGTTCGCGCCGGCTTCAAGTGTTAGCACAGCAGAACATGAACAATGGTCCGTCCAGGGCCCAATTTCACGGCGCTGCTTAACAGTTAGCGGAAAAGTTGTGCTTACTTAAGCAGAAAAATTTGCTAACCTTAAGCGCTATTTCACGGCTTTTTTGTGCTAACGTTGGCGCGCGCATGGAGATTCTATTGTTACGTCACTGATTTAAGCAAATTTTCCCGCTAAGTTAAGCGTGCCTTTTGCTGTGCTTACTGCTTACGGTCTCCGTGAAATAGACGGAGGCTCGGTTAGCGGAAAATCGTGTGCTTAGCAGCGCCGTGAAATTGGGCCCAGGTGTAGAGGTAGGTCTGTGGTCCCGGACCACAACAGGAATTCATCCCCATTCATCATGTTGACGAGAGAGGGCGGCAAAATGCATTGAACTCAGTGCCCGCGTGGTTTTTTTTTTTAAACCTTTGCTTCGTCTCCGGCTTCGGCTCCGACTGCCGAGTCGCTAAGAAGCAAATAGAAATGGAAGAATATAAAAATGTGTTCGTGTGAGTAGGCCTGTGGTTTCGTTTGGCAATTACTTCAGAAGTGCGCCGAACTCTACAAACTGCTTGGACCCGGTTATAGAAAAGGGTGTCCGCGGTATTGCGAACAGCATCCCTCCCCCAGGGACTCGAAAAGGCCCTGTAGTGCTTGCCAGGGGAGTATGCTGCGTGTAATTGGCATAGCAATTAACATATTGTTACTTGGCTGTTTAGTGTATATCCGTCACGGGTGGGTGATCACAGCGAGTACAACATGAAGGTGTAGTCAGAAATGATGGCAAAAACCCATATGAGATGAAAACAACTAACATCGCCCTTTAAAAATGAAATCGAGAATTAAGTAAATCTAACTTTGTACTGTAAATCATTATTCTGATCGGATTTTGTTGGGGGGGGGGGTTATCTAAACGTTAGAAGTTCATAAAAATTATCAATTCAATTTGAAAATCTATTTTGTAGGGTGCAACTTTGCGGCTTTGGGGATTATTTTCAGGGGAATAAAGTCCGAAATTTCCTTACGTACACCGGGCCCCGCCATTCGGATGTCGTTATGGGAAAAACCGCGAACGGGGCCGGCACCGAGGCGCGATAATGTTGTTTCTGCCGGTAGGTTGGTACACAGTGTAAATTTATTAGGCAATCAGAACACAAGGTGTTGACGTCATCGATGATGTTAGATTTGTCTGGGATCTGACTAGGGTTAGGGGTTAGAAGTTAGGGTTAGGGTTAGGGTTAGGGTTAGATTTAGGGGTTAGGTTAGGTTAGGGGTTAGGTTAGGGTTTGGGTTGTCCCAGACAACTCTAACATCATCGATGACGTCAACACAATTTGTGTTCTGATTGGGTAATGTAATAACCTACCTGCAGAAAAAATATCGCCGCAGGGGCTAATATTGGTTGAATTGTACATTTCTTGAGGGCGCTCACCACTTGCGGCTATATTTAGCTAGCCTAGCGACTGAGGCTATAAGCCAGGCACTCTGTGCATGACGTCACTTGCTCACATCCATGCCCACATACGAATTATAGGTGCCTTGTAAATAGACTCTGCTCCAGCCGTTCCCGTATTGTAGACAATATCAACATTTAAACAAAACGAACATATGATATATAGTCCAGGAAAAATACGTTTTGACCTCAAACAAATTGCAACAGATTGTTTTTCACCACAGTGCACTCCTATAAGGTCCCTAGAATGACATACTAAAAATCTACAAAAATCCAAGTGGTGGAAATATGACTAATTTGCATAAATCGTTAATCCCTGCCGCGTAATATTATTATTCCCATATTTGGGTATTATATACTTTTTTTGTTTTACAAAAAGTGTATTTTGGTGATTCTACTTAGTTATCCTTACTTCAATAACATTTGCTAAATCATATAAGTGGCTGAATAATTATGAGAACATAGTAATTATCAAAAATGACAACTTCGTGACCCTATAAATGTGCGCACATTACACTGTCTCCAGATATCATCAAGTAGTCAGTATTGGTGAGCTTCAAATTCACCAAGTTGCTTACTGGCACAGTTATCATATTTAAACCTTATGAAAAATCATAGGAACAATGATAACATTGTGATATTTGGAGGAAAATGGTGTGTCCATAAATTGGGCGAAAAAAGTAGTTAAAGGGTTGCCTAACATGGGAGACTTGAACAAGTTCAAGGAAATCCCAAAAATACATTTTAACGTAGATAGGATTATTGTAAGCAACAACAATCTTTAATTTGGGAGGTTTCCTTGAACTTGTTCAAGTCTCTCACCTTAGGCAACCCTTCACCTACTTGTTAGCCCAATTTAGGGACACACCATTTTCTCCCAGTTTGTGTTTGCTGGGCTAAATATCACAATGTTATCATTGTTTATATGATTTTCCATAAGGTTTTAATAAGATAACTGTGCCAGTGAGCAACTTGGTGAATTTGAAGCACGTCAATACTGACTACTTGATGATATCTGGAGACAGTGTAATATGCGCACATTTATAGGGTCACGAAGTTGTTATTTTTGATAATTACTATGTTCTCATAATTATTCAGTCACTTATATGATTTAGCACATGTTATTAAAGTAAGGATATCTAAGTAGAATCACCAAAATACACTTTTTGTAAAATAAAAAAAGTATTATATACCCAATCATGGGAATAATAATATTACGCGGCAGGGATTAACGATTTATGCAAATTAGTCATATTTCCACCACTTGGATTTTTGTAGATTTTTAGTATGTCATTCTAGGGACCTTATAGAAGTGCACTGTGGTGAAAAACAATCTGTTGCAATTTGTTTGAGGTCAAAACGTATTTTTCCTGGACTAATATGCGATAGTCTGCTAGATAATGTACCTGTCTAGATATCCATAGGTTGTGAGTTCGAATCCTAGTCTTGCTTTCTTTTCGGGTTTTTTAAAGTTAATATTGGTTAATTATACACCTAAATAATTTCATCTAGATAGGGTCTTATAGAAAAAGGTATAAAAGTCGTACATACGAAAAATTATAGGACTGTATCCATTTATTTTGTACATGCGGTACGCCCACGTGTGTTTAGTGTTCTTATCTGGGCGTCTGTAATTGGGTTTTCGATGCAGCTAGTTCTACGTTGTGATGCAAAGAGTGCCTGGCTTATAGCCTCAGTCGGATCGGAAGCGAAGAGCCGCATAGAAGAGAGTATCACGAGAGGGCGCAGTTTTCCCCCAACAAACAGTGTCGTAAAGGAGATTCTGGGAGTGAGACAGGCACGCATACCCAACGCAAATTGATAGGCGATTGCGTAAAAACGTCCAAATCCAGCGGAGGTCCCCCAAAGCAGATACGCGGATACTCGGTGGGCCGGGGGTGGAACAGGCACGCACGCAACGCAAATTGATAGAGGATTGCGTAAAAACGACCAAGTCCAAAGGAGTTCCCCCCGAAGCAGGGGGTTGCCTGAAAAATGATATTCCGCTGCTCGGGTCAAAATCTTTGAGGGATAATTTATCTGCTGCAGAATTCAAACAACACGACAGATCTTCGACAGCAGACGACGCTTCCTACACTGTAAAACCAGGTGTTTAACTTCTAAACACATAGTTAAACGCAAATTTGTAACACTTTTTAAACACTTGAACACGTTTATGAATAAACACTTGACGACATGTTTATAACTGAACACAGCGTTTATTCGTTAAACACATGCGTTTATATAATAAACACACTGACGTGTTTAACAATGGCGTTTATAATCTAAACACTTCTTGTTATATAAACGTGTTTATGTGTTTAAGGGTTACACATGTTGACTTGTATATGGCCTGTAACACTTTTTAAACACATAAACACGTTTATATTAACAGAAGTGTTTAACAATGAACACTACTTTTAAATTGTCTAAACACGTGTTTATTGCAGGAAACATAAATGCATAACGTTTAAATTATAAACACTCTATGCGTTTATGCGTTTAACAATACTGTAATTGTAAACGCGTCATGTGTTCACTGGTTTTACAGTGTATAGACTTGTGGACAAGTCGTTAATGTTTGTCGCGGCCGGTGATAGTCGAGTTGAGGTGCATATAGTCGAGTCGCGGTGCATACAATTAATACGCTATAGCGCGCTCCCCTCCCCCCTGATCGAAGACTGCTTTCGCGAGATCACTGCTCTCCCGCGAGGCTGCTGGCTCTCCCCTACTTCCCCATTAAATGAGACCGAAGCCGTGCAGAGAGCAGTAGTCTCGCGGGGGCTAGCAGTATCGCGTAATTAAACATCGCCTTCCCCGCTAGGATTCGCGGAGAGAGTTTGAACGCTATCACCGCGACAAACATTTAACGACTTGTCCACAAGTCTACGCTTCCTATAGCCTTTGCCATTTTTTTTAAACGTAAATGTTGCAAACTGAAGCATAGGACCGGTATATAGCTGCATGGCGTTAGGATTAACCAAGGTGTAATTAGACACTCCACGTAATAAGCCCCGCCTATACTTATCTGTTTTCGCATACGAGGTCGTGCGTTAGAGATCTAGCGCAAAATAAGAAAAAACATAAGATTTCATTTGATGAATGAACCAAGGCCATCAAACAGCCCCAGGTTTGTTTTATAGTGGGCGCGTGAGGTCGCTGTTCGCAATGTATTTTTGCCACAGACACATAATGTGCGCGCATGCCAAACTAGTATTAGACTGCAGCGCGAGGGTGGATTTCGGCCAAATAAACGACGAAGGCCTTGGCCAAGGCTACCATTGTTCCCACTGTCCAGAGTACACGCCCCTCGGCCAAAGCTTTAGAGAGACAAAGGCTTCGACCGAAAAGCAACAAATGTTTCCTCCATATGTATTGGTGTAGCGTCATCAGAGCTGTAGAAACAAACATTTCAAAATTTTACAAACTAGATTTCCCTTGTTGCTATTTTAAAGGAAGTATAACTATTTGCCTTTGCTGTAATTTTCGAAAATTGATGGGTTGGAGGAAGGGATAAATTTATAGTATATTGTGACACTGACCTATTTTTACAAATTTGTATTCATAGATGCTGAAAAAACCAAGACATTTAAGTTATGTTTGTAGTCTGGTTTCTTGACTTCCTTCAGATAAAATAGAGCAATTTATAGATGTCTAGAGAATTATCAAATTAGAAAACCAGACTAGACAGATTTAAATATTACATGTAACTATTTGATGTAACAGCGGAAATATTTAATATAACAGTATTGCAAAAACAAATGTGGACTAACTAAATTAGATTATATTGGGGACAGTGTTTAAAAAAGTCCGGTTTTTCCAACATTGGAAATTGATACAAAATTCCAACAATTCAAGAAAATTTTTAAAAACACCAGATGCTTTGATTTTACAGGATGCTTGAGGCTTTTTCAATTGCAGTCAAGAAAGGTATTTTAAACAAATTAAGTAGTTTTTTATTTATGTTTGCAAATGGTGTATACTACCTTTAATGACTAGAAAGATTTAGCCGGACATACTTGGTTAATATGATAATTCATGCATTTTTGTACACATGTACTCACTACAAGTAGGAATCAAAGCTGTCGTCTAATGACGGCGAATAATCGATGCCACTGGAAGTGGAATGTTTACTTCTGCCGGTTTCATCATCACCACTTTATTCATCTTCTGTGTCCGTGACAGCTACCTGTGGACTTGGTAGGTGTGGGGCTTCAGCATTTAGGGTCAAAAGATTGGAGTTTTTCTGCCGGCAGAATCTCGCACTGGACTCCGCTATTCTTCATTACTATTAAATACATAAGATAGGATTACGTTACTTGAGATGTTCCCGGATGGTTCTGTGCTCGCCTATATAGTTCATTTTCCAATTTCATTCTTCATTTTAGATTTTGCAATAAGCAGAATAAACAAAGCTCTATTAAGCTAGAATTTTTGATCTTCACTTGCAGACACCTCGACCGCTTTTTCACAGGTTTCGGAGGCAAGGACACTTGGCAGATTTTGTCACTGCACTCCGCCATGACATTAACCTGCACATCAATGCCATCTTTTGCCTGAACAAAGGTTATTAATTCATTTTTAACAGACATGTTCAAGTTAAGGTCTTAGACGCGAACAAAAATTCGGTCATGCCAACCTATTGAGCACTTAAATGTATCAAATTATAATCTTTCTCCACATCTTAAGAGAATGTCCTAAAAGGTCAAATTTAGCTAATAAAATATCAAAGCATTTACTTAGGAAACACGTAATTTGTCAGACCAGTCTCATAGGTGCCTAGGGTCCCAAGTGCTTTCCCTTAATTGTTTTATGCAATTCCAAGAGCCTAACAGAAATTTTGAATTCGAATTTTGTTTTCGTATTCAGTTATTTTTCCCCCTTTTTTTTTATACATCTTCAAGCCAGAAATGACTTGACGTTGCAACAACACGTCTGTCCCTATGCGTTCCTGTACCTCCTTGGATATGTTTATCGAGGATTGCATGAACTTCCTGCATGGAGACAAATCATGTAAAAAAATATTTTAGGGGTCCAGTGGGGTGTTTGCTTGGCCAGTGCAGCGTCGCTTGGGTTGGGCCTGCGCACAGCGCTTCGGTACGGTCCACGCGAAACTTGTTGGCCCGCTCTAGATGTTGGTCTGAAACCAGACAATCAATTGCGTCAAAAATCTTTTTGGATTTGGCGCCTTGTGCCGGAGAGAGCCGTTTCAGTCACAGACATAAATAACCTATAGACAGACAGCGCCTATGGAAATCAACCTCCAGGTCACTGACCTCTATACATGGACAGATCATCATTGTTCTATTTTGAAGTCGGCATGCGGAGAAGTGCAACATGGCGGACCCACGACGTCACTCTGTGAGCCAATGAAATGTCTAGGTGTTGGTACGATACGTATTACGTAATGTTTATAAATACAAAACGTACAGAGTAAATCCACTAACCTCTACACCTGGACATTTCATTGGCTCACAGCAGTGACGTCTCGGGTCCGCCATGTTGCACTTCCAGTTCGCGCCGACTTCAAGTGTTAGCACAGCAGAATATGGACAATGATCCGTCCAGGTGTAGAGGTCAGTGCTCCAGGTACCGTAATTTCGACGGCGCCTGACTAAGTATGAAATCGTGGGCGGAAGTGATTGACAAAATGTGCACGACTCTATGGACAAACTTCGGGAGGACGGATACAAATCGGTAATTTCGGTTGAAAACGAAGCTGATGTCGACTAAAAATACTTTCAGCTGTTAACTATATAAATGCTGCATAGTTCTAAAAAAAAAAAAATTGTCAAAAATAATGAGTTCTTACAGAAATTAAACAATTTGCCCACGATTTGTGGCTTTCATGAAATTTCACTCTGGCGCCCCCTGATGTCCGTCTATAGGTTATTTATGTCTGTGGTTTCAGTACGTCATCAAAAAGCTAGTTCAGTTTGCTGCCTTCATTGACCCCTTTTTTATTCTGGGTATTCTCGCTCTAGAATGTTGACACAAAATGCCATTTTATTTCATCAATGCAGGGGAAAAGTGCCTTGTTGATACTGATTGGTGTAATAATTAATAATGTCTGAATGAAACACCATTTTGAGGGTGAGGCAATGTGATTGATCTTTAAGGATGAGACGGAGCAATTTGTAGACGTTCGGAAATTGCAAGGTCAGATAATAAGTTGTACCCCTTCACAGATATGGAATTAGATGTGTTGCAAAGAAAATGTGGAATAAATAAATGTTACAAAAATAGGAGCAGTATTTGAAAAAGGTAAACTGACCAGCGTTGGAAATTGATACAAAAATAACACTTTACTTGAAAAAGTCAGCACACCACCCATTATTTTTCAGGCAGAATCAACGGAATAAATTTGATCCGAAAAGATTGATTAGTCAGAATGAGATGGGTATGAATTATGAAAACATTTATCTGGAAACATTTGTTTATTAAACTCTACCAAGTACAATGTACACCGTAAAAAAATGAATAAATATGTACAATCATTGATAAGACTTACTCATAATTTTAACACGTCTATAAAAACTTTGTGAAAAACCCGATATCAAAATCGTTTTACAATTATCAGATTACAAAAACTAGTTGTAAAAATCATCTCATTTACAGTGAACAATTTGAATTTAAAGGTGTAAAATATCTATACTGATTACTATTTTTTTTTTGCCAGTTTCTTTAAACCTTCTTGGCTCGTGCTTTACACTAGCCTATAATTTAAATATATAACCGTTTTGTTCATAATTATAGACAAACCATGAATACAACCTATATGTAAGGACATAATTTGATATACGCGTGTCTAAAAAAAGATGCACTCTACTCAGAAAACCAGTGACGAAATACTAGTTTTGTATATTAATTTAGTGTGACGGTAAAATACACTTGGGCCCTATGGGGAATTGCACATTGTGACCCACCAGGCCAAAACCAGGCGGAAGTCGGCAAATGCCATTTCGAGATATGGCATTGTACACACAAAAATGTGTTGCCGGTCGATTTTTTTTTCATAAATCGTTAGTTAAAACTCTAATTTATAGGCTGTTCATGTTTAAACCTTTTAAAAGTCCCCGAAAGTGATAATATCGGCCTTCTCCTGATTTTTGTTGTCGTTGCTATTACTCAAATTGAGAAAACTTGTTGCCGCGAACGGCAGCAAAATGTCACCTTTTGAAGCGTCGTTACTTTTCATTCCATAGCGGTACTGGTGCATGTGATGTATCATTTTAAAGCTTAAAACGCTAGCAATCCAATGGTATAAAAATCTCTCATATGAAAAAATTCGACTTTAGCCTGGTTTTGGGGTGGTGGGTCACATATTTCGTCCATGAGTTTCAAGACTTTTGTTCTAATGGTAGCTGGTTTGATTTGTATGTGACCGGGCAATCCCCGTCGTTTGTTTTTTTCGGGTGCTTGTTAATACTCGTGATCTCTGTGGTTTATCGGGACTACTTGAAATGTACTACATAAGATTAACGAGGACATTTAACCAGAGACAACATCTGAGATTTAAAAATGAAGCTAAATTATTTACAAGTACACAACATCAAGACTAAACTAAAATAATAAGAACCAAACCCAAGAATCAACTCAAAAACAAAATCCTAAAACCAATGCTTACAGGTAGGATACACCATTTGCAGATATCGACAAACTTTACTAGCGAATTATATAAAACAAAATACAGGCATGAGGTTTGTTTTAGACTTTTGACTGAAATCAGACTTTTTGAATCCAAGACAGTATGTAGTAGCCTAATCTATTTTTGTTTTAATTGACAATCTCATTTTCTGAAAATACTGAATACCATGTGACTCACTCCCGGCCAATAAAGTTACAGATTATGTAGGTCTTAGGTGGTCTAGATGATGCTTACTTCCATGGTACAAATGACTTTAAGAAGGAGCCCTTTTTTACAAAAGACGTAAATCCGGTTTTGCAGCTCGTGAAAAAGCCGCTATTCCTCACTGTCCTCAACGCGGGGGTCGGGGTGAATACAAACGGCACCACTTCACAAAACAGTCGTGGTTCCAATGGCGGGTAAATATCCTGAACACTGCCGTGTTGCCGCCAAGCATGATACGCATTGTACATGCTTGCGTTGTGGTCAAGAGTTTTTAGATAGGACGCTAGGTGTGCAACTGAGTCAAAATCGCTGATGTGAATGAAGGATCCTGGGGGTAGGATCCGTTGGTACGCCTCCTTTCTGCCCCCGTAAACGACAGGCACAGCCCCATGGGGCAGCGCGTTTCTCCAAACTTTCTCGGTGATGTACTCGTCGCACTCGGAATTTTCCAGCGCAAGATAAAACTTGTAGCGCGCCATTAGCGTCGCGCACTTCTTGGATACGCGGGGAAGGCAGGTCAGATTCCCAAGGGGCCCCCACACGTCGATCGAGATGTGTTTTTTTAACTCGTTGACATACTCGAGGCGAGTGGTACGTGATCGAGTGGTGGTATTGGATCTCTGCAATTTTTGGATTCCAGAGTGTGTACTTCTGCAGACTCTCAATTCCGTAGAAAAACCAGTGAATGTTGGGATTTAAGATTTGTCTGGAACAAAAGGAAAAAAATTAGCAATATTGTAATAATAAAAAATTAAACACGCGGATAAAAACAAACAAATGTTTAATAATAACAATGATGTACAATCCCATGTTGGGCGCATGATATTGTGGATCTGCACTAGTATACTTCGATTGCGCAGAAATGCAGTTGGGCGATCGATCAATCCGGGTAGATATAATCGACTACTCACTCCTCCACACGGATCGAGCGCCCTAGATCTATAAGAAGTAAAGTCGGAGATGTCCTGCTGTGAGTGTGACGGGATCATAGAGCTACATGTATATTAAATTACTAGAGCGCTGGCTTATTGTACAAAGTGATGCCTGCTGGGCGCATCCATGTTTGTCCACAAACCTATGGAAACCTCAGAATTGTGTTCGGCTTTTGTATGGTGGCTCTGAAGGGACATCGCTCATCGCACATTTCTGCGCAGAATTCTGCGATGTCGCCGATTTTATTGCACATTTCTGCGCCGACTTCTGCGATATTGCCGATTTCATCGCACATTTCTGCGCCCAAATCTGCGATATTGCAGATTTTATTTCACATTTCTGCGCCGATTTCTGCGATATTGCACATTTTATCGCACATTTCTGCGTAGAAATCTGCGATATCGCAGAATTTATCGCACATTTCTGCGCAGAAATCTGCAATATTAGAGATTTTATCGGACATTTTTGCGCAGAAATCTGCAATATTGCAGATTTTATCGCACATTTTTGCGCAGAAATTTGCGGTATCGCCCATTTTATCGCACATTTCTGCGTAGAAATCTGCGACATCGCACATTTTATCACACATTTCTTCGCCGATTTCTGCGATATTGCAGATTTTATCACACATTCTGCGCAGAAATGTGCGACATCGCACATTTTATCGCACATTTCTGCGCCGATTTCTGCGACATTGCAATTTTTTTCGCACATTTCTGCGCAGAAATCTGAGACATCGCACATTTTATCGCACAAATTATCGCACATTTTTTTCAACATTCGAACGTGTGTTTGGCATTTGAATGTCGAATAAGGAGCTGGTAGTATGAATATTGAACGTCGAATGAGGAACGTGCAAACAGCTTCGTACAGTATACGTTCAGATTTTGACCTTTTCTATCTGTTACCACACAAAATCACTTCATTTCGAATGCAGAATACTATGGAACTATTGAAAAATATTCAAATAAAATTAGCCACCAGAGAGATAAATGTCCATTCTTAGTTGTTTTCCTTTCTTTTTGACTTTTATTTTATTTTTAACTCAACAAAATACACAAAACAAAACAAATTATATAGAATTGTTATTATTCAATCTGCACAAACTAAGGTATTACTTGGGTATTTATCCAAATAAGAATTTTGAAGGATTAAGGTTATTTGTTACTTTGTACTTTCACACTGCTCGTGCTCTATGCACATTATCCATAGAGCTTCAGTCAAGGTTTAAGTTATGTGACAAGGATAAGAAACGTTAACAAACCAAGAGTCATGTGTGCAGAGTGACTGCAGACCCTTGCGTGCACTTAAATAGCACCTGTTTGTTCCATGGTTGTGTGCTTTTATTTCAACTAGCGGGATGCCGCGCTTCGCGCGCCACCCGCTAGCTGGGTGAAATTGTAACTTACAGATAAACCTTGTTGACGTCCTAAAAACATAATGGATTGTATGACAAACAAACCATGAAACATATAGTCAGGTGGCTTAGCAAATTTAACGTTACCGGCCGGACAAAAGTACCAAATTTGGCATGGAGTTTCTTTTCGACCTATCTATTGATTTTACCCGTGGAACCCACTTTATCGGTTCCGATTTTCTAAGATGGCGGCCAAAATCCAAGATGGCCACCAGAAACAAAGGAAATGTCATATATCTGGCTGTAAAAATCGAAAATGAACAAATGAGTTGTCAATTCAGGTGTTTCCGGAGTCACTGAAACAGATGCTGGTCGTGGCATGTTGCCCGGGTCACCCATTTCCAAGATGGCGGCCAAATTTCAAAATGGCCGCCAAAAAAAAGAAAATTACGTATATCTGACTGTGAAAATCGGAAGTGAACAAATGAGGTGTAAATTCAGGGGTTTCTGGGGTCACTGAAATATATGCTGGCCATGGCATTTTGCTCAGGTCACCCATTTCCAAGATGGCTGCAAAATTTCGGAATGGCCGCCAATACTACATTTAAAGGTAGGATACACCATTTGCGGATATCAAAAATATTTACTACCGAATTTTTAAGAAATATCTTACTCATTTGAAAGTAAATAATGATTTTAGGTATCCAGCAAAATGATTGCGCTAGATATCATGTAATTATTCTTAAAAATAGAATTTTATAAAGAAAAATTCGCGATCGGACAGGTCAGTTAAACGATATTTACTATAAAATACAACCCCCCAAATCTATCCATTCCTGATAATTCAAGCAATTACCAATGGTGTATCCTACCTTTAAGATATATGACGGAAATTTGTATATAGAGGTGTAAAATCATTTTTAGATTCAGCACAGCTGAATCTTATAAAGTGGTCAGAATATGTTAATGTGATGTAGGATGTGACGGATTAACTCCGACAAAACTGGCGGTCAAAACTGGCGCTTCTTCCTGCACCAGCTTGCCGTCCAAATAGGTGTTCCTTGGTGATGGCTAACCTAATCCCTATATCTGGCGGGAAGCTATATGCTTCCTCTCAGGATACCTTCTTGCAGGTTTCCTAGAGTGTCACACCGAGAAAGTGGCCCCAGCAAGTCCACAGCCACTTTCTCCATGGGCTCGACCACCAAATACCGTTTGAACGGGGAAACTCTTTACTTCGCAGGAGATTTCCTCCTCCCACACAGCTAGCAACATCTAGTCTGATAAATGACCTCACACCCGCGGTCATTCCGGGCCAATAGTATCGCAACTTGACCTTGGCCAAAGTCTTATTAACCCCTAAATGGCCACTCTTCTGGCCATTCTTCCGGCCACCATGCAGCTTCTGAAGTACGACCTCTCTAAATTTCTCAGGAAGTACTAGTCGCAACCTCACGGACTTCCCATCGACGGACTCCGAATTTCTAGGACACCGTCCTGCAACCCCAACTGATCCCAAGAGGACCAGAGGGTCTTGTGTGCCGAGGAGGCGCCCGACTCCTTTGCCCTAATCATCCAACCAATACTTCCGTCACCAAGTTGACCCTCTCTGACTGCATCCTTAGGTAAGTGTGGTTGAGCAAAGATGCCCCTCACCCTCGCCTCTGGGATCGGCACGTCAGAGTCAACCTCATGGCGACATTCGTCAATCTCACTGATCGTTGTCACATTGGCCTTATTCGAAGCCTCAACGGTCTCTGGCGCTTCATCAGCGTCAGCACGACCACACTGTTTGCAGGCCTTCCGGGACAACCCATCAGCATTTCCATGCTTCCGACCAGGTCTGAGTTGAATCGTCAAATCGTACTCGCTGATCACTTCCAGCCACCTGGCAAGCTGATCCTCGGGGTCCCTAAAATTAAGCAACCACCCAAGAGCAGCATGGTCGGTTCGGAGTAGCACCTTCTGACCATACAGGAACTGTCTAAACTTCCTAAGGTAGACAACTCCCGCCAGAAGTTCTCTCCGGGTAGCACAGTAGTTCCTCTCTGCCTTGCTGAGTTTACAGCTCGCAAAGGCGAGGACCTTCTCTTCCCCATCATTGATCTGAGACAAAACTGCCTCAATCCCATCCCCACTAGCATTTGTATCTAAGATGTAGTCGCTATCAGGAACGGGGTATGCCAACACCGGTGCTGTCTGCAGCCTCTGCGTAAACTCAACAAATTTCTATTAGAAGGCATCTGTCCACTGGAACTCACGCGACTTTTCAGTCAGCGCATGCAACGGTGAAGCAACCTCTGCAAATCCCCGGACAAACTTCCGATAATAGGAAGCGAGGCCTAACAAGCTTCGAACTTCCTTAACACACTTAGCTGTTGGCCAATTGGCCACGGCCCGAACCTTCTCAAGGTCGGTAGCCACACCTTCAGGCGAAACAATATGTCCCAAATAGCCCACTGATCTCTGAAACAAGAAGCACTTACTAGGCTTCATCTTTAAACCAGCTCGCCTCAACCTGGAGAAGAAGACTCACAGTCGTTCAATCTCCTCCTTCACAGTCTTGCCAAACACCATGACATCGTCCAGGTATATCAGCAGGATGTCTCACTGAACACCTGCCATCACCTTCTCCATCAACCTTTTAAATGTCGCAGGGGCGTCGCACAGACCAAAGGGCATGCAGCGCCAGCTGTATAAACCGTTCCGCACTACAAAGGTTGACTTCTGGTTGGCATCCTCATCGAGGTCGACCTGCCAATACCCGGACGCTAAATCGAGAGTGGAAAACCACTCTGCACCCGCACCAACGCATCTAGTGTCTCGTCGATATGAGGGACAGGGTGAGCATATTTGATTGTTACCTTATTCAGACCCCGATAGTCGACACAAAATCGCTTAATTCCGTCCTTCTTCCGGACTAACACAACATTTGCAGCCCAGGGACTCGATAAACCCTCGCTTCTTCAAATCTCCAACCTGCCTCTATATTTTCTCCTAATTACACAAGGGATGGCGCCGAGTCCTCTCCTTGAAAGGCCTCACATCGCCCGTACTGATGTGGTGCTTCAGAATAAAATACATCCTGGAATTCTATCAGGCATGCCTTCACCTCCTCATGATATTCCTCAGCGAGGTTTATCTTACTACGGTCGTATTATATCATGCAGGTAACTTGGCAAGCCTCCTTAAACCTCACACCCACGACTCTCACCCGGCACCACTACCGAGTCAACCTCAACTGTCGCAATTGTGCCCACAGTAATTCTGTGGGTACTTCAGGTACTTCTTCTAGCATTGACGCCATCCACCGAACTGACTAGAAACGGCGCAAAAGGCCCCAGAAGTCGCGAAAATGCGCTACGGCGATTGGTCACCACGCGCTAATTATCTATGCAGTCACCGGGCAGAAGCTACGTGAACCGGTAATTGGTTGCTTAACCCTGATCATGCAGCCGTGCGTTGATGATTGACCGCTGCGCCATGTATCACGCAGTATGAGCGCGTGATCCTACACATGAGCAATATATTTTTAGATTAACTAGACGTGCATACAGGCCATATAGGCCCTACCCAGTTCCGTTACAATACATTGTACATGTATTGCAAAATTGTAGATAAAATTCCTGAATACTACCAGTATGTACTTAACAGTGACAATGTGTATTTTTGTTATATTGGCCGCCATCTTGGAAATGGGTGACCCGAGCAAAATGCCATGACCAGCATCTGTTTCAGTGACCCAAGAAATCCCTGAATTGACACCTCATTTGTTCATTTCCGATGTTCACAGCCAGATATATGACACTCCTTTGTTTCTGGCGGCCATCTTGGATTTTGGCCGCCATCTTGGAAAATCGGAACCGATCAAGTGGGTTCCACGGATAAAATCAATAGATAGGTCGAAAAGAAACTCTATGCCAAATTTGGTACTTTTGTCCGGCCGGTAACGTTAACCCTGAAAATTGTCGCTAAGCCACCTGACTAATAGCGAGTAGAGTACCAGCTAGATGTGTGTATAAACTTGCTTGTTTGTCATTCCATGATGCTTTTCAAATCTGACGAAAATGTTTGTTTCATGTTTTGAAAAGTTGTACATAAATCAGAACGTTTTCGATTGGAAGTAACTGCGCGGCACCCGCTAGTGAGTGGACCGTATAGAGTAGTATGCAAATACGGTGAAAAGTATAAATAGAAAATGGAGATGTGGCTACGTGAACTGTACTGGTAGGAGTTTTGATTGGAACTGTGTTTGTCAAAGAAAGGGGGGGGGGAGGTGTTGCAAGTGAAGGGTAAAATGAAGTTGTGTAGGTGGGTCGGCCGCGCGGTTGGGGGTGCTAAGTAATTTGTGTTTTGAGAGGATCTGGGGTAGTGGCTGTTCTGGAAAGGAAAGGTGAACCAAAATGGTAGGTAATGAAAAGAACCGAAATTAATAGTATAAATTAATAAAATAGTGTGAAATTAAGAGTAAATGTACTTAAAATAAAACCTTTTGGTAGTGGTTAATACTGGAGAAGGGTAATGTGTGTAGATTTGATTTGGAAGGCTGAATCAATCTAGAAAGAGGATGTAAAAGGCTGGTAAGTATTTCAGGTGATCTTGAAATATATTACACAGAGCTTCAATACATAGATGAGGCGAAAGAGCATGTCTTCAGCATTCTAAAAATGTATTTATTTTCAAAATTGGCAAAGCGGTTCTTAAGATATGTCAATTCAATTTAAGCAAATTAGAAGAAAAAATTGATGTTGACATTAAATAATTTTTGCCCTATTCCTATGTTTTTCTTTATACAGACAATGGCACCAAAAAAATGCAAACATCGGAGCATTTTTCTGTCATAAATGATTAATTATTTATTTGTTATCATTTAAATTGTTTACATACATTATGTATGCCCTTATTTACCATTTACTACAATTTCAAACAAAAACTGAATGTTTGATTACTAATTTGCATAATTAATTACCAAAATAATGGAAAATGTAAGGATTTTGCACATTTTGCAACTTCTATTTTTTTGTTAGTCTCTAAAAGGTACATGTAATTCTCAAATACACCGAACAGTGATTCTAAAGATCAACTCATACACAGCCATTTGCATAAATAATGAGAACAAATTACTACGAAAGTATATTATTACCTCATTCAATGTTTTGCACAATTAAAGTGAACTTATCAATGTACAGGATCGTCAGATGTAAGGAACCGCGGAGTTATCATTAATACAAAAAAATGTTTGTTCTGAACATTGCGTGTTGAGCCGTGTGTGTGCAAAATCAACAGGTTTCGTGACGTCACTGAAATGCCTAGTGTAAGGTTGGGAAATTACTCGACGATGGCTAGTTGTGAAGCAGCAGAGATGTCATCCTCTTGCAGGTTTGGTAGTAGGGGGGGGGGGTTTGCGCGTTGTCTTCCTTGGTAAAAGTGGCATCTGGTAGTGCTGTCCAAAGAGTCAAGAAAAATATGGATAGGTAGGTAAAGATTCTATAGGGGAATGGTATAGGTAGGTTGAGATGCACTGAAAAAGGTGGACTTGTGATTGGAAACAAAATAGGTGAAAGAGGGAAAGCTGAAGAAGCTGGGGTTTTGGTGTATACGTGGAATGTGTGTGGTAGTATAAAGAACTGGAAAAGGTTTAGGGGTAAATTCATGATTGTACATAATGAATCATCAATTTTATTATTTGATGGGCAAGATCTAGAATCTGTGTAAAGTAAAACATTTAAAAGTAGAGAGATGCAGAGATACCTTTGATGTCGGTCGGACCAGCCTGCTGCAGCCAGAACAGCATCGTTGTTGTGCGAGATGTCTGAAGGGAGAAGAAATAGGATGTTTATTGGAACAACAGCAAAATGCTTAAAGGAAATGCTCTTTCGTTTTCTGAAAGGCCTACAAATTAATTTGTTTGGGGGAGGAAAGTTAGACTCAGATGTTTTTTTCTTTAAAAAAAACTACACAAAAACACATTGCGCTGAAGGGGAATTAAAGAGAATACTGTCACTGCACTTTCTGAAAGGCAGCAAGATTTCTGAAAGGCAGCAAAATACAATCTAACAACAGCAAAATGTTTATAGGAACTGAAAGGCCTACAAATATTGTTTTTTAGAGGGAAACTTGTAGCGAAATTCTTACTCGAAATGGTTACTTAGATTCAGATGTTTCTTTCTTTAAAAACAAATATAGCAAAATGTTTATAGGAAATGTACTTACTTTTGTCAGTCTAAACATGGAGGAATAGCCTCCGAGGTCTGAAGCAGTATTTCTGCAGCAGAAGTCGATTCAAAGACATTAACCCAGGCTAGGTCATAAAAGGGCCACTGGCTAGACCCCAGGGTCTTGCTAATGGATTGACACCTGTTACCGGAATGTCAGGACTGGGCTCCGGCTGTGCCCATAGAGAAAGGAACAGTTCTAACTTCTATTCCTTTCTCTATGCTGTGCCTTTATGCTCTAGCTAGTCCCATCATAGCACACATGCACAGTGTATATTAATTATTATATTGGGGGTTTGTAAACTTAGTCAACAAAACTATCTCCTACAATATAACATTGGTAAGACAAAAGCAGAAAATATACTTACATTCCCTATTGCCTGAATCTAAATGCAATCCAAGTTCTTATTCTAAGTTAAAATCTAATTACTTCGCTTACCACTGACCAAGTTAAAGATCTAAATTATCATGGGATATAATAAATCCTTCTATTACATGTAAATATCAATCTATAATGTATAAAACGTTTCGTGTTTCAAACTAAACAGTTCAGCTTGTGCTGTGGTTACACCCAGTGTCTATGACATTGACAGTTGACTATGTCTAAAACTTATTTAAACGACAGCCTAGATATCTATCTATCTATATAATAATACGCTACTCTCTGTCTGTCTGTGTGTCTGTCTGTGCGCGCTTTTTCGTCCCCTTCCCGGGGTCGTGCGGCGTTCAGACTCGGTGGGTGGGTCCGGCTCGGTCCCCGCAAGAACCAGTTTGCATTCGCTAGGGCGTACGAGGTCAAAGGTCATCTAGGGGTCACCTTTTTGAAGTTGGTCGGATCGTGCTTAAACTCGGTGATCGCAATGCATGCTCGATGCGAGGTGAGCGTGGCAAAAATAAAACGGGTTAGCGTTTTTCGGGTCTTCCGGGGTCAAAGGTCGTCTAAGGGTCGAATTTTCAAAGTTTGTCCTATCGGGCTAATGGACTGGAAAAAAAATTCTAACCCAGGAGGTCATTCAGGGGGTGAAACATCCCTTCAAAATAATGGTTTGGGCCAAAAGCCATAGAGTTGTGCAGACAAATCGAAATCTGATCCCTTTGTGTTTAGCCGCTGTCAAAAAAAGTCTCTGACATCTCTTTGAGCGGCCTTGGTAGAGAACAAACACAGCTGTTATCAATCGCCACCCAGATATCCCCTAGGGGGTAGTTAGAGCTGTTGGTCGTTGTTATTTGTATCATATGGCTGTTTCATGTCTGTATTGCGCAATACTGATTTCAATGTTTACATGCTTGCAATGGATGTCCTTAAAAAAATACATAAAATAGCCAGAATGTTTAAATCTTTGATATGTGTGTCCAGGGTCCTTATATCCATCTGTTGAGACCGTGAGAAAAAGATTTGTACCCCCAAACACAGTTCATTACCCCCAACATTGTCACGGGAAGAAGTCTACAAGCAGTGCTGATTTCGCTCATATAAGGTAATGCATTGGTTTTTATATCTAAGTTGAATTTAAATAACTTTAATCAAGGGAAAATGGTGTATCAATAATTCAATACATTCTTATAACTGTTACAAAATAATGCTCAAAAGGTGGGAAATATTATAAGAAATGTAGGCCTGTGTATCTGTATCATTGCAGCCAATTAAGTTTATGCAAGGTCAGCAAAATATTTTGTAAATCAATTATTAGTCTGTCAGATGAAGCAATCAGACGAGAGTTGTATTTGGCACCTCCATGATAGAGTCAACATGTATCCACAATCCCCATCCATCCAGGGAAGTAGCTACAAACCCGAGAACCGCCTAGTGTACAATAATGTCTATACTATAAAAGATGTTAAATGCGCCATCTTGTCCCTGGGCGCCGCCATCTTGGAACACAGGGCTGCGCCATCTTGGAACACAGGGCCGCGCCATCTTGGAACACAGGGCCGCGCCATCTTGGAACACAGGGCCGCGCCATCTTGGAACACAGGGCCGCGCCATCTTGGAACACAGGGCCGCGCCATCTTGGAACACAGGGCCGCGCCATCTTGGAACACAGGGCCGCGCCATCTTGGAACACAGGGCCGCGCCATCTTGGAACACAGGGCCGCGCCATCTTGGAACACAGGGCCGCGCCATCTTGGAACACAGGGCCGCGCCATCTTGGAACACAGGGCCGCGCCATCTTGGAACACAGGGCCGCGCCATCTTGGAACACAGGGCCGCGCCATCTTGGAACACAGGGCCGCGCCATCTTGGAACACAGGGCCGCGCCATCTTGGAACACAGGGCCGCGCCATCTTGGAACACAGGGCCGCGCCATCTTGGAACACAGGGCCGCGCCATCTTGGCGCGTGGTTGGCGCACTGACCTCTACACCAGGGCCCAATTTCTTGGCTCTGTTAACCGCAGAATTCCTCGCTTACAGTCACCATTTTCCGCTAACCGCGATAGCAGAAAAATTATTTGCTTACCCTGTAAGCACAGAATCCTTAGTTACGGGTTCTACGCATGCT
This sequence comes from Crossaster papposus, assembly GCA_037893245.1. Classification (NCBI taxonomy): domain Eukaryota; kingdom Metazoa; phylum Echinodermata; class Asteroidea; order Velatida; family Solasteridae; genus Crossaster; species Crossaster papposus. Next base: position 268,153 of record JBAIAA010000173.1, read on the forward strand.
CAGAGACCAAAATTCCTCGCTAACGTGTGAAATACGTTTACCGTAAGCACCGAATTTTCTGCTATAGTAAGCAGGAATTTTTCGCTAACGGTAAGCAGAGCCAAGAAATTGGGCCCTGGACGGATCATTGTCCATATTCTGCTGTGCTAACACTTGAAGTCGGCGCGAACTGGAAGTGCAACATGGCGGACCCGATACGTCACTGCTGTGAGCCAATTAAATGTCCACGTGTAGAGGTCAGTGGATTTACTCTGTACGTTTTTTATTTATAAACATTACGTAATACGTATCGTACCAACACCTGGACATTTCATTGGCTCACAGAGTGACGTCGTGGGTCCGCCATGTTGCACTTCTCCGCATGCCGACTTCAAAATAAAACAATGATGATCTGTCCATGTATAGAGGTCAGTGGGTTGGCGCCATGTTGGAGAGACGCGGCGCTTTTGGTCGGGCGACTCGTCGCCGCGCGTGTGTGCCGCCGGCGTCGGTGCGGCGGGGTGCCAGATCGTTCGCGACGACGAATCCCCCGGGAAATAAGATTTTAAGAAAAAACTCGTATTCGTCCGTGGTTAGATTTAGGAGAAACGGACGTTACCGATAAACGCGTAATCGCCTTTCGATTGCCTGTTGATGTCTGTGGGCCTTTTTGCGTAAACTATTGCGTTATTTTTGCATTGTCCTTGCCCGGAGTTCGGGCCGAAGCCTTCCCGAAATCGTATACCGTAACTCGGTTACCAATTTGTTGGCTGTTTGCGATTAAGCGGCAGCTACTGCGTTACACGAAGCCTTCGCAAATTAATTGTATCCGCCTTGCTCGCTCGGTGGCCGAGTTGTTGCCGAGTTTGTTATTCGCGATTGGGCGGCCCATCCCGTGTTATTTGAGCTGGTGCCCCGATTTATACTTGGTTATTGCGGAGTAAACATAGTACCAGTTGAGCGACGGCTTCGTTTTCGGGTTCGAATTCCTGCGCGTCGACCACTTTTCAGGCACAGCTTGGGAACGTTAACAAATGATTTATTCCTTTCGTGTTGCCTTTCGGGCAAATTTCTTTGCTTCACATTGTCGATACTTAAATATTACAACATTATCTCTGTAAAAACACTCCGAAACATATCGCTATTGCGCAAATGTTAACGTTCATCGTGCGAAAATGTCGCGAAATTGTCTGTCGATTGTGGATATGAATATGCAATTTAGAAACGTGCTGCATTACGTCAGTTGAGGGCGCACTGTCAGATGGCCGGCCTGTTGGGTTTTTTAATCACGATTTTCACGATGATGTAAAACAGAAATCCCGAAGTGGTTCGTATTGTTTCCCGTAGACAGGCTCGGCATACTCTGCCTCGCCACCGCAAACTGGCGCGGGACCGGCGCAGACACCGCGCAATTCCGAAGGGGGGCCCGTGCAAAAGACGGGCCCCCACATCCGCTACCCCACACTATACCGCGCCGGGCAAACAGGACACCACACAAAAAATGGCGCGGCCAGATAGAGGGGTTTCCTCCACTGACCTCTACACCTGGACGGACCATTGTCCATATTCTGCTGTGCTAACGCTTGAAGTCGGCGCGAACTGGAAGTGCAACATGGCGGACCAAAGACGTCACTTCTGTGAGCCAATGAAACGTCCAGGTTTAGAGGTCAGTGGATTTACTCTATACATTTTTTTATTTATAAACATTACGTCATACGTACCGTACCCACTGAACCTTACACCTGGACATTTCATTGGCTCACAGAGTGATGTCGTGGGTCCGCCATGTTGCACTTCCAGTTCGCGCCGACTTCAAGACAGTGTGAAACAATGATGATCTGTCCATGTATAGAGGTCAGTGGTTTCCTCCCACCCTCCGCGCGCAAACAGGTACACGGCACACGGGGAACCGTCCACAAGATGGCGCCAACCATGCCCCATCTTCAGAATTAATAGTATAGATGATAAACCAACTCATTGCAGGATTTTGCAGGATTCAGGTTACACGGAGTTTTAACACTTTGGAATTGCAGGATTTGGCATGAATTGGGTTATGTGTAACAAAAGTAGGGTAGGGAGTTGAGGTTTAAGAATTCATAATAATTTTATACTGGAAGATTTATGTTTTAAACTCTTTAATTACAAGATCTAAAATTCAAAAAATAAATCTTACTCCATTCCTCTTTATGAATGTCAAATTCACGATTAAACTTAGTCAGTACTAGTAGTAGAGGTTTGAAAATTACAGAATATAAAAAAGGAACACATTATTTTGTTTAGTAGGCAAACATGCATTGTCATAATTATACATACATGTATATATTATTTCCTCTATAACCTTAACCCAACACTGATTTATAGCAAAACCCACTTTCAAAATATTCTTTCAAATGACCGGGATGGCAGAAATAATACCTCTCCAGTACATAAAATAAATATCTTGGACCCCTCTATTTACCAAAGTCTCCAAGGGAATAATGCTGCCATTGCACACAAAAAGATGGCCTTTATCTTATCTTTATTCCTTTATCCAAGGTTTTGAATTATGGTTTAAATAAAGGGAAATGTCCTCACAAAAACGTACAGGCTGCATGTTAATTTGTTTTTACTCTTCGAGTCATTTAGGAGAGTTTCAGTAATTAAATTACAAATGTAAATGTAAATGTATTTTCTAACATATTATTTAATCGTGAATTTGATTTATTCTTTGACTTTTAGATCTTGTAATCAAGAGGTTCAAACATAAATCTTCCAGTATAAAATTAGTATGAATTCTTACTCCCTACCCCATTTTCTTACACATAACCTCAATCCTGCAAAATCCTGCAATTCCAAAGTGTTAACACTCCATGTAACCTGAATCCTGCAAAATCCTACATTTTGTTATTATTATTATTATTATTATTATTTTCTGGTAATGAAACCAAGGAGCCTTCAAAAGCGCTCAAGGCACTGCAGTGGTTTCTTCTGGCTTACGAGCTACAGTGCACTGTAGCTCGTAAGCCAGAAGAAACCCGTAGACAGAGGCTGTGTCAGCCAGGAACACCGGGGCAAACCCCTTCTCTTAGCGATAAGTGTCCTGCTTTCTTTTACGTGCATTATACAATTTTATAATGTTATAATGGGAAAGATATATACACACATTATAAATTATACAACACACGGGACCTACAACTTTACGTCCCATCCGAAGGACGAAGCAATAGTGGTTTAATTGCCTTGCTTAAGGACACACGTGTCGACGGCCGGGATTCGAACTCACGCTCTGTGGAACAGAAAACATTATTACTGGTTACTGGTGACGACTGCCTGAATCCTGCAAAATCCTGCAGTGGGTTTATAAGCACCTAAATATGGAACAAACAGGTGCTATAAAGTGCAGTATAGTATGTTAACGTTTCCTATCATTGTCACGTAACTTACACCTTGACTGAAGCTCTATGGAGAATGAGCATAGCAGTGTGAAAGTACAAAGTAACAAATAACCTGAATCCTTCAAAAGATTTATTTGGATAAATACCCAAGTATTAGGCCTTATGACCTGGATCCTGCTTTATCCTCAAGTGGCAAAAAACCCAAAAGCCCTCAAATCCTTTGATGCATCAACTTCCAAGTGACCTCAGTGATTCTCCCTGAAAATCCTGCATTTTGCAAGGAGAATTTTGGAGGATTTTGGAGAGTTAGGGTTAATGACAAATGTTAGACTTTTACAAATGAAAACTGTAGATGATGATTCTTACTCTTTTTGTTCAAATCTTTCAGAGTCAATGAAGCATATTTTGTTTGAGTGTGAACAAGTTAAAAGGAATGGATTTAATTTAAAAACTGGTGGAAAAGCCATGCTCATATGCGTTTAAACATAATTATGTTTTAAATCTATTGTCTTATAGATACAATATTGATCATCCTGATTTTATTTTGAATCTTTGCATTATTTTGTCATTGTTTTTAACTGTATATTTAAGCATCGGGTGCCTACCCCTAAGTATTTATTCAGAATCAATTATGTGAAAATAAATAGCCTTTGCCAGTATAAATACTGTGCATAAGTTTGTATCTAAATTGGCAAATTTTTCAAACTTAGTTTGTGCAGATTGAATAATAACAATTATATAATTTGTTTTGTTTTGTGTATTTTGTTGAGTTAAAAATAAAATAAAAGTCGAAAAGGAAAGAAAACAACTAAGAATGGACATTTATCTCCCTGGTGGTTAATTGAATATTTTTCAATAGTTCCATAGTATTCTGCATTCGAAATGAAGTGATTTTGTGTGGTAACAGATAGAAAAGGTCAAAATCTGAACGTTACTGTACGAAGCTGTTTGCACGTTCCTCGTTCGACGTTCAATATTCATACTACCTACTTATTCGACATTCAAATGCCAAACACACGTTCGAATGTTGAAAAAAATGTGCGATAAATTGTGCGAAAAAATGTGCGATGTCGCAGATTTCTGCGCAGAAATGTGCGATAAAATCTGCAATATCGCAGAAATCGGCGCAGAAATGTGCGATAAAATGTGCGATGTCTGATTTCTGCACAAATATGTGCGATAAAATCTGCAATATCGCCTTTTTCTGCGCAGAAATGTGCGATAAAATCTGCAATATCGCAGATTTCTGCGCAGAAATGTGCGATAAAATGTGCAATATCGCAGAAATCGGCGCAGAAATGTGCGATAAAATGTGCAATATTGCAGAAATCGGCGCAGTGTGCGATAAAATGTGCAATATTGAAGAAATCGGCCCAGAAATGTGCGATAAAATCGGCGACATCGCAGAAATCTGCGCAGAAATGTGCGATGTCCCTTCAGAGCCACCATTCTTTTGTACGACTATTTGCATATATGCCTCTTTATTCTATACAGTGCGTTGCCAAAGCACAATCCCATTTTTACCATATCATCTCAGTAAAGGTCAGTAATTGATAATCAAATAATAAAAATGGAAAGAAGAAAAAAGTAGCAAAAACGAAGGTACTTTTCTGTTATTCCCCCGCCAAAAAAACATCAACTCAAACTACTATAAATTCAAACAGAAAGTGAAAACAAGTGAAATACAAGTGATAAACTGCATTGTTTCAATCGGTCTCCAGCCATTTAGCTACCGGCAGTAAGAAAACAAAATTACGGCGTGTTATGTTTTTATATCTCAGATACGCGGGGGGTAACATTGACCAATCAAAACGAGTCATATATGGTTGAAAAGAAGAAAAAATACAGAGAAAACAAACACTTCCTCAAACTAAGAAACTGAAGAGGGCGCTATGCCAAATTGTGCAATAGTAAAACTATGGTGGCCCTGAAGGGACATCAAAGACGCGAATTTCATTTACGACATCACATACTGTTTCACGACATCACATAATTTTGTTTACGACATCACATATTTTTGTACGACATCTCTTATGTTTTTTAACGACATCACATATTTTTTTACGACCTCACATATGGTTTTTTTTACGACATCACATATTAAATTTACAACATCACAAACTTGTATGTACGACATAACGTATTTTTATTTGCGACATCACATATTGCATTTACGACATCACATATTGCATATACGACAACACATACTGCATTTACGACATCACACAATTTGTTCACGACTTTTTATTCACGACATGCATGCAAGTCGTGAATTTGTTTGTCGCGATTTTTTTACTAGTAGCTGCTGACCCTGCGCGCTCGATGTTTGCTTGCGCTGGTAAATTGCATCCCTTTCCTCTAGTTTTCTGAGAGTGTAAGCACAACAACGGTGAGATATAGAGGCTCACAGTGACGACCCACGTTCAAAAGTAAGTTAGTTTTGTTTTGTTTTGTTTTGAATTATTGGGTACAAATTAAATAACATCATTATCTCTTCATGAAAACTTGTCAGTGTATCATTTTTTCATTTGGGGGATCATTAGAAGTTTGGGGTTTTCTTGTCTTTTTTTTCAAACAAACAGGAGAGAAACTATTGTTGTACTTATGAGATTGACCAGACCTCATTCAAACCGTTTTATTTATTTATTTATTTCTTATATTTAACCAGGGTTCAAGGTTGTTTGAGTTTTAATGAAGAGAGAACGCGATGTTATTTAATTTGTAGCCAACAAAACAAACCAAAACAAAACAAAATAAAAGTAACTTACTTTTGAACGTGGGTTGTCACTACGAGCCTCCATATCTCACCGCGGTTGTGCTTATACTCTCAAAAGTAGAAAGAAATGCAAATTACCAGCCCAAGCAAACATCGAGCGAGCAGGGTCAGCTACGCGCTCTAATACCCCAGTCACAATTAAAGCGGAGCCCGGGCGGCGTGTGCGATTTCTAGGCATCGGCCGGCGTGTAGAGGTCGGCGAAAGATCGTGCGATATGGCGGTCACAGTCACAATTAAAAGTGCCCCGTACGCTGCCATGACGGGGCCCGGGGGGGTCGCCGACCGGCGATCGGCCGACTTTCTTGGAAATGGGGTCGAATTATTGGCCCGTTTATCGGCCGGTGTCCGGCAGGCACTCGTCTGGTGCCCTGCTTATGTCCTTTCGATACCCCTGCGGTATGCGGCAGGGTGCCAACCAATTCTTACAGGTCGTACGGCGGCCGGACGGGCATCTGTAGTGTGCCTGTCGAGTGGCCAGCGATCAACGGCCGGCGGCAGAAGCTCTCCTCTGATGGCCCTGTCACACCAGAACATTTTAGTTTTGGCAACACGCTGGCAAACGCTGACCAACGCTAGGCCAGCGTTAGCAACACGCTGGGCGCGTTACTCACACGCTGGGACACGCTGTCATATTTTTTTCAACATAACTACAATTTCCAGCGTTTTCCAGCGTGTGACTGCATACGCTGGCGGCGCGTTGGAGGTTCGTTACTCACGCGTCGAACACGCTAGACGATCGTTATCAACTCACACGATGGCGTACGCTGGCGTACGCTTGCGACACGCTGGATATGGCCCTGCCACACCATAACGTTTTAGGCCAATGCATGAGTAGCGCGTTAAAAAATAGTTGATACGCTGGCAATTGCTGAACTTTCACAGAAAAAAAGTCAAGTGGAACCGTGAGTTCAGCGTGTCCATGCAGGTTGATAAGGGGTTCATAGCGTATGCCAGCGCGTAAGTAGCGTGTGAGGAACGCGCTAAGCGTGTAAGGAACGCTTCACTGATTTATAGTAAAAATACGACAGCGTGTCGCCAGCGTGAGAGTAGTGGGTTGGTAACGATCGTCTAGCGCGTTCGACGCGTGAGTAACGGCCTTCCTGCGCGCCGCCAGCGTGTGCAGTCACACGCTGACAAACGCTGACATTTTTAAAGTATTTTGAAAAATGTATTTTTGCCTCAGCGTGTGACAGCGTGTTCCAGCGTGTGGGTAACAAGCGCAGCGCGTTGCGAACGCTGGCCTAGCGTTGGTCAACGTTTACCCGCGTGTTGCCGAAATTCCAACACGTTGGCCTAAAACGTTCTGGTGTGACAGGGCCATGACCTTCTTTAAATAAGAAAATGCCGTTGATACCTCCACAACGCTTGCGGGCACCTGCACAGCGCGTGTAGGTCGCCCGGTTGAGGGAGAGGTTGGCATTTGCACGCTATACCGCTACAACCTGGTTCTTGTTGCATTGGTGGCTGAAGAAGAGATGTAGTACTTGCACTATGAAACTTGTGTGATAAACTGTGTGTAGATGTAGACCGATGAGCCGCTTTTTTTACCCTGCGAGCCCTGGCCGATGCATGACCGATTTCAGGCTGGGCGCCGGCAGGGCGCCGTCCGGCCCCCGGTCGATTTCCGGCCAGGCACCGCCAAGTCGTCCGGACGCCTGGCGGGACCCGGCCGGCGTGTGGGCAGCGCCTGGCCGATATATTGATTGTCTGGGTTGTCCAAAATTTGGCTCGGCGCCCGCCCGACGTGTGCGATACCATGCCGGACATCGGCTAGGCATCGACCGATTTATTGGCGATCAGTTTGCGATGCGAAACGCCGCACCAGGTTTTAAGTCCGAGTTAAAAGTAACTCGATGCCCGCCCTATGCCAAAAAATGACCCGGCAGCCGCAAGGAGTCCTGTGGGGCCCCGGCCGAAAATGCCTAGAAATCCGCCGCAAACTAATCGCAAACCCATCGCAAGCCAATTGTGACTGGGGTATTAGCCACTAGTAAACAATTCGCGACAAAAACATCCACGACTTGCATGCATGTCGTGAATAAAAAGTCGCGAAAAATTGTGCGATGTCGTAAATGCAATTATGTGATGTCGTAAATGCAATATGTGATGTCGTAAATAAATATGTGATGTCGTACATACAAGTTTGTGATGTCGTAGATTTAATATGTGATGTCGTAAACAAAACTTATGTGAGGTCGTTAACAAATATGTGATGTCGTTAAAAAACATGTGATGTCGTAAACAAACATATGTGATGTCGTAAAAATAATGTGTGATGTCGTAAAACAGTATGTGATGTCGTAAATGAAATTCGCGTCTTTGATGTCCCTTCAGGGCCACCATATAAAACAGCTCTGTCGCCCCAACCGTTGATTTTACACAGAAACGAGCTGAAACTAACAGTAAATGGCTACTTTAAGCAATAAAACGCGGGGGTAAATCATAATGAAATTGTAATTTGTTTGCTTTATTAGAAAGAACATATAGTCTTAGTTGTATTATACTAGTCAAACTAGGCAAAATATGCAGTACTTTTAGCAGCATGGTATGAACTATGCATTATGTATACTGCAAGTGGAATGGTGTACTATGGTGTACTATTAAGGTCACTAAAACGGCGCGGTGTGTCGTGGCAAGCGGCGCGGTGTGTCGTGGCTAGCCGCGCGGCGCGGTGTGTCTTGGCTAGCGGCGCGATGTGTCTTGGCTAGCGGCGCGGTGTGTCGTGGCTAGCGGTGCGATGTGTCTTCGCTAGCGGCGCGGTGTGTCGTGGCTAGCGGCGCGGTGTGTCTTGGCTAGCGGCGCGGTGTGCCGTGGCTAGCGGCGCGATGTGTAGTCGCTAGCGGCGCGGTGTGTCGTGGCTAGCGGCGCGATGTGTCTTCGCTAGCGGCGCGGTGTGTCGTGGCTAGCGGCGCGGTGTGTCTTGGCTAGCGGCGCGGTGTGTCGTGGCTAGCGGCGCGATGTGTCGTCGCTAGCGGCGCGGTGTGTCGTGGCTAGCGGCGCGATGTGTCTTCGCTAGCGGCGCGGTGTGTCGTGGCTAGCGGCGCGATGTGTCTTCGCTAGCGGCGCGGTGTGTCGTGGCTAGCGGCGCGGTGTGTCGTGGCTAGCGGCGCGGTGTGTCGTGGCTAGCGGCGCGATGTGTCTTCGCTAGCGGCGCGATGTGTCTTGTCTAGCGGCGCGGTGTGTAGCGGCACGAGTGGATGATGGAGGGGAAACGTTTGGTATCGAGGGGCTTGCCCTTAAAATTGTGACGTCATGTCTAACTCGAGAATAAATATGTAGTGTTTTGGCCGTAGGAATATTCAAAGTGAAGGGACTTTTCTTTAATTTAACTATGCCCCTTGTTAAATACATTGCCCTTTTTATGCCTTTTCTCTGCTCTATCCAGTACCCCTCTGAGCCAGTGGTAGGATCCAAAATGTTCGCGCTTTTTTTAGGTTTCATTTCTTTTATTTATCCTTGTTGAATTTCAGAGAGGGTATTGTTACGGCAGTCGACCATGTGGTTCCAATGTGGTTCCCATCTGGTTCAGTGCAACCAGACTATTGGTTGATAGTCTTGCTCCACGAGCCAAAGATCCTGATGATTATTTTCAAGTCAGGGAACCACACTGTTGGCTGCGGTAACGATACCGATTACGTTTCAAATGTTATTGAAATATCATTTCAAGGAAGGGACAAAGAACAACATGGGTTGAATTAGTTTCAAGACTGAGCCACATATCCTGACATTGGATAGGCCTACTGCCAGGTCGAGGAACTAGATTGTCGACTATTATAGTCAGCGTTCGAAAGTTCCCTAAACAGCTTTAGGGAACAGGGCTTATACCTAGCGTTACCTGGACAGATTCCCCAGAATAAACCGACATTGTCGACATTCTCAATGCATCATTGGATTGGATGACAAACATGCCATGAATTTTATGCATAAATCCATGGTGGAAGTGAACCAATAAAACATCAATTTATAATTTTCTTCAGAAATTTTCTTAAGACAATACCTGCTCATCAATTCAGAGATGGATGCAAAGTATACCACAAACATTTTAAATATAAAAGAAATGTTAGACTTGGCCTACATGACGTACGCCCTACATAATTAAGTTTTCAAGGACAACCAATAGAAGCATGAACAGGATTCCTGAAGCCTTCATTGGACTTGAAGGCATGATGTGTGAATTATTTTCATTCATTCATTCTTTTATTTTACCACCGTTATCTCATGAAGAAAAGGACATTAGAACATGCATGTTCAATGCACAGGCATGTTCCAATATTAATCACATGAGAAAATGTGGAAACACCACAGAACAAAAAAAAATATACATAATAATGTAATGTATTAACGCAATAATGTGGTATACGTATAGGGCTAGGCCCTAGCTTAGGCTATACATTTATACATTTTTTTGGTGGGTTTTTCTCTTTGTGTAATTGATTTCTCAACAACCGCACTAATTTTGACTACTCTTCCATATTTGTATCACTAGTGTTTGCACATACAGCTATACTAATCTAGTAGACATTTTTCGGTAGGCAGGTTTCAAAGTTTACTGCAACGTACGCGTCCACACAAAAAGAGCGATCGACCTCTTGTAATTATTCCCCCAAAAGCGCGAACATTTTGGATCCTACCACTAGATCATACTGGGTAACACAGTAGAGCAGAGGAAAGACATACAAAGGGAAATGTATTAAACAACAGCTTTTTGGGGGGAACGTGTATAGTTGAATTAAAGAAAGGCTACCTCACTTTAAATATTCCTACGGCTAAAACACTACATATTTATTCTCGAGGTCGACATGACGTCACAATTTTAAGGGCAGGCCCCTCGATACCAAAAGTTCCCCCTTCATCATCCACTCGCGCCGCTAAACAACGCGCCGCTAGACAAGACACACCGCGCCGCTAGCCACGACACATCACGCCGCTAGCCAAGACACATCACGCCGCTAGCCACGACACACCGCGCCGCTAGCCACGACACACCGCGCCGCTAGCCACGACACACCGCGCCGCTAGCCAAGACACATCACGCCGCTAGCCAAGACACATCACGCCGCTAGCCACGGCACATCGCGCCGCTAGCCACGACACATCGCGCCGCTAGCCAAGACACATCGCGCCGCTAGCCAAGACACATCACGCCGCTAGCCAAGACACATCACGCCGCTAGCCAAGACACATCACGCCGCTAGCCACGACACACCGCGCCGCTAGCCAAGACACATCGCGCCGCTAGCCAAGACACATCACGCCGCTAGCCAAGACACATCGCGCCGCTAGCCAAGACACATCACGCCGCTAGCCAAGACACATCACGCCGCTAGCCAAGACACACCGCGCCGCTAGCCACGACACACCGCGCCGCTAGCCACGACACACCGCGCCGCTAGCCACGAGACACCGCGCCGCTAGCCAAGACACACCGCGCCGCTAGCCACGACACACCGCGCCGCTTTAGTGACCTTTATAGTACACCATAGCATGCACTGTGGCCAAAAATGCAGGAACAACGTCGTCCGTAGCTAGCCCCACTTGCAGTATACATAATGCATAGTTTATACACCCTGGCCAACCCACACATACGGCCATGGCCACAATACATGTACTTGTTGTCCATGATAACGTACCATACTGTTCGGAAATTACCAGCGATTATGCTCGCTCGTGTGTTGGTCATGCGTGCATTATACAGCCGGGTACCCGGGAACAGCGTTTTGTACACATGTACGTCGTCCCTTCTAGTATCTTGGTTGGATGAAGTCAAACTAGAACTTGAACGAGATAAGTTTTTTCCTCGCAGTCTCACCACGTTTATCACATAGTCGTAACTTTTGTTATGAAGTGCTTTGGCATTTTCTTTTATTGGCGGATCTAGAGACAGGTGGGGGCGTTACACTTAAGGGGTTTAAACTCCTGGCCTTTATATCCCATGTCTCTCGAGTCAACTCGTACAGTCGTTTTCCTAGTTCCTGATATTTCCTAGTTCCGGATATAGGATAAAAACCTACCTCTTTTGTTTGGATTGGTCTCCGAAAGCATTTTTCTAACCAGGTGCGTTTTGAAAAGTCAATGTTAGCTTCTTGATGGTGTGCAAATATCGTTCAGAAAAAAAATTATTTTTAAGGAATTTTGGCCAGATTTCCGACTCGCACTGTGACTTTTTTGGACGGCTTGTAAAAAACAACAACCGGGAGCCGCAAATTTACGAAAACAAAATCTGGGCGGTACGTCACTCACAACGTGCGATTTCAAATAATTTGTCCATACTCTACAGTCATATAAACTCTTGCATCAAATGACTATCAAATCAAACTAAACTAATTCTCCAGTATTTGAAAAAAAGACCAAAGAAATAAAAAAAAATCAACACAATTGTGAGATCTCTACAGAGTACATTTTAGCTGAAGAGTGCTTTATTCGGACCTTACATAATTTATCACAAAATAGCTCTGGGGTCTTACTAATGTTTTGAAATTCAATACATCAAAATGCAGCCCGTATGATGGGAATAACACTTGTACTGTACCACACATAAAGGTCACCAACACATGAAATACTCAATTACTTAACAGTTGGGTTGAGTCCTGGATTATAGGTATTCAGCGATATTTTGGAATCCGTCATCTTTCAAGAAGTTTCAGCATAAAGAATGATTACAAAATTGTTCAAAAGTGTCCCAAAAAACGATACAAATGCAGTAAAAGTGTCAATTAAACGCTCAGATTGCACCACAGAGCATCTATAAACTCAAAGCTCCCGGGGCCCTTAAGCGGGCCCCCAAACCCACGTCGTAATGGCTTCGCGCTACGCGCTCGCAAAAAAAATTGAAAAACAAAATCCGCACCCCCTGGAAAAAAGTGGTTCCAGCTGGCCTGGTCATTGAGGAAAGCTTTGTGTAATACAATTATATTTGAAAAAGAAAGAAGTTGGTGTAAACGACTTAACTATAGATTGCAGGGCCCACTCACAACTCTAGACTTTATTTACCCTATTGCCCTGTATTCTATGGGTATTGGGGTATACAGGGTTAGGTTCAGTCCATTCTATGTCCTAGGGTAAATAAGGTTTTTGGCGTAGCGGGAAAATATTTTTTTTGGCGTGGCGGGAAAATAATTTTTTGGGCGGGGGAATAACAGAAAAGTACCAAACAAATATACACGAGGACGATATTTTGTTTGGTCTTATACATTTAAAGGTAGGATACACCATTTGCAGATATCGAAAATACTTTATTATTAATTATTAAGAAATATCTTACTCAATTGAAAGTAAATAATGATTCTACGCATTCAGCAAAAGGATTGCGCTAGATATCCTGTAATTATTCCAAAAAATAGAATTGTATAAGGATAAATTCGCGATCGCCGAACGGCGATCGCGAAAAAACATAATTTGTTTTGATAACATAAGAATAACTGCTTGGCCCCGGTTGAAAACACGTTGTTTTTCGTGCTTTTCTCGGCATCCATGATTGTAAAACTTCGGACAGGTGAGTTAAACGATATTTACTATGAAATACAACCCCCCAAATCTACCCATTCATGATAATTCAAGCAATTACCAATGGTGTATACTACCTTTAATAAACTAGGGGTGCCACTTAATTCATACCTGTGATGGGACAGGAATTCCAGGAGGTTCTTTTTTAAAGTAGCAGGAAACATGTTCATGATAATCGCATCGCTAGTGTTCAGATGGCGTTGCTCTGTCGTGACTTGGATGTCGATATCACAGCGTTGACTCGGGCACTGCACGTGAAGCGACCTCAGGTTTGTGTTGCCTAACTTGGTGGAGTGTCGAGCGAACTCACTCCGAAGTAGATCATGTTCCGGCACCCAACTCCACGTTTGCGTCGACGGTGCCAGAACCGTAACGGTGGTGTTACACTTTGGCTTGCCGGCTTCTTGGCGAAACGTCGACACGTTTTCAGGGTGATTCCATCCTCGTAGCGGGTCATTGCCCCGTCTCTCGTTCGAATTATCCTTATGGATGACATAATGTTCACGATTTGTAGGTTTAATATTTAGGTGATAATGATGCTGTTTCCCGGGGAAAAGACTTGATACGTGCATCAGAACGATGTAGGCAACCAGAATCACGATTGCGGAGATCACTTGTTTGCGTCGACTATATCTAGCCATGGTACATGTACGGTAACGGAAATTAATTTACGGTTAACGTTCTTGCCTAGTATCGCTGTTTGTATAGGCCTACTGCACGCGGCGCATATAATGGGTTCTAAATTTTAGTTACCCAGCCCAACCCTATTCGTGCTGTGAAGTTGTTATTGCAGTACGGTATGTTTTGTTGGCACATATAATTTATGGCAATCACGTGCGCCCTATAGTGTGTGCCCTTAGCAATACAATGCACTTTATAATTCGTACCTGAACCATGAATAAAGGTTATGCTCAAGTATAAAGTATGCTCAATTCCGCCTACCTACCTCTTGCAGACCTGAAAGAGAAAATGAATATACATATTTTAAACATATATTATAGCGACCTTTCGATTCGGGACGGGAGTCGGAGGACGGTAATCTAAGCAAAAACATCGATCTGCGCATGCGCTAAACCGAACATGTCTTCGTCATGTCGATTTTGGGAACGGTTTTCGCGTGAAATAGCGTCCGGTCTGTAAGCTACGAAGCTGTATTGGGGACATGGTGAAAATAATTATTTTCTTTCACTTCAGCTAACTCGTACGTAAAACTTATGTTGTACGTACGACCTATATGTCGTACGTACGTGCCACTGAATTTTTTAACATTTTCCAATAAGTTGGACTTTTTACGGTTGTGTGTTTTTTATTTTTATTTTATTATTTCAATTTAGCGATGGGGCGCCATACTTGCAGACCCTGTCCGCGTGTACATGTACGTGTGCAAGCTTATAGGCTGCATGCATAACTAGCGTCTTGTTTCTAGCCATGTGCCTTGTGGTCGCTATAGGCTATGTGTATAGTACCCAACTTATCAGCTTTGCCGTACAACATGTGCAAGTCACTGACCTCTATACATAGACAGATCATCATTGTTTCATTTTGAAGTCGGCATGCGGAGAAGTGCAACATGGCGGACCCACGACGTCACTCTGTGAGCCAATGAAATGTCCAGGTGTTGGTACGATACGTATTACGTAATGTTTATAAATACAAAATGTACAGAGTAAATCCACTGACCTCTACACCTGGACATTTCATTGGCTCACAGCAGTGACGTCTCGGCTCCGCCATGTTGCACTTCCAGTTCGCGCCGACTTCAAGTGTTAGCACAGCAGAATATGGACAATGATCCGTCCAGGTGTAGAGGTCAGTGGTGCAAGTCCGTGTATATCATGGCGCTGGTTTACTGTAAGCTTTATGTAGCAGCATAAACAGAAAATACAGTGACGGCCGTCCACAGAAACAGCTTACAAATCAGGTCGGGAGAATACGAGTTGACTCTCAGTCCTGTACGCTCTACCGTCCCGAATCGAAAGGTCGCTAATGGCCCTGTCACACCAGACCATTTTAGGCCAACGCGTGAGTAACGTGTTGTAATTTTGGCAACACGCTGGCAAACGCTGACCAACGCTAGGCCAGCGTTAGCAACACGCTGAGCGCGTTACTCACACGCTGGGACACGCTGTCACATGCTGAGGAAAACATATTTTTTTCAACATACCTACAATTTCCAGCGTTTGCCAGCGTGTGGATGCACACGCTGGCGGCGCATTGGAGGTTCGTTACGCGTCGAACACGCTAGACGATCGTTATCAACCCGCTACCCAAACGCTGGCGTACGCTGGTGTACGCTGGCGTACGCTGGCGATACGCTGGTAATGGCCCTGTCACACCAGAACGTTTTAGGCCAATGCATGAGTAGCGCGTTAATATAGTTGATACGCTGGCAATCGCTGAACTTTCACAGAAAAAGTCAAGTGGAACCGTGATTTCAGCGTGTCCATACAGGTTGATAACGGGTTCATAGCGTATGCCAGCGCGTGAGTAGCGTATGAGGAACGCGCTCAGCGTGTGAGGAACGCATCACTGATTTATAGTAAAAATACGACAGCGGGTCCCCAGCGTGTGAGTAGTGGGTTGGTAACGATCGTCTAGCGCGTTTGACGCGTGAGTAACGACCTTCCTGTGCGCCGCCAGCGTGTGTAGTCACACGCTGGCAAACGCTGAAAATTGTAGGTATGTTGAAAAAATGTATTTTTGCCTCAGCGTGCGACAGCGTGTTTCAGCGTGTGGGTAACGCGCTCAGCGTGTTGCGAACGCTGGCCTAGCGTTGGTCAAAGTTACCCGCGTGTTGCCAAAATTCCAACATGTTACTCACGCGTTGGCCTAAAACGTTCTGGTGTGACAGGGCCATTACTGTAGTAGCGCGTCGGCTTTTTACACAACTAATCATGTGGTCGTTGCATTACGCTGGCGATCGTTGGAACGCGATACTTACGCGCTAGGCAGTCGTTCATCAGTCGTCGAGCGCGTTACTAACGTGTTACTCACGCGCTGGCGAACGCTATGAACCCGTTGTCAACGCGTTATGGACACGCTGAAATCACGGTTCCACTTGACTTTTTCTGTGGAAGTTCAGCGTTTGCCAGCGTATCAACTATTTTTAACGCGCTACTCACGCGTTGGCCTAAAACGTTCTGGTGTGACAGGGCCATAATGACGGAGCGGACTCGATCCCCCATAAAGGAGAAGGCAACTTACACCATAATAATAATAATAATAATAATAATAACAGGCATTTACAAAACATGATCAAAGCGCATAACAAAAGAAATGATAAATTAAAACAAACTAGAACAAAACTTAAATCTACTATTTAGGAAAAAGATAAGTTTAAAGTTTAAAGTTTACCGGTACATAGCAACAAGGCTCATTGTTTACGTCGATGACAACCTTACTATTTGTGACACGATCAAGCGGAATGAGTCGGATGTCGGGGAATTCCAAAAATGTTTTAATCAGAACTGTGTTCTTCGATGGTATTTAAACAAAATTACATAACTTGACAACAAAACATCGTATGAACATAGGGTTTTCAGTTTTTAAAACGTACAGATGCCCCCTTTAAAACTACATGAAAACTCATTTTTTGACCGGGGCCGACATCCGACTCATTCCGCTTGATCGTGTCACATTTTTGTTTTTACATATTACTAAAAATAAACAGACCACATCTTCAGCTTTCAGACGATATGGGAGGAATCAGAGCTGTCCTCTAATGACGGCGAATAATCGATGCCACTGGAAGTGGAATGGTTTGAAGTGTGCCTTGCATATTTTGGAATATTTAGAAGGCCTGAAATCTTGCCTCGTATTGTTGACAAATCTGACCCACTGACGGTAGATTGTTACATCATGATTTGGCAGCCCCAAATCTTGCTTGGCGAGCGCAGCGTCGCTTGGATTGGGCCTGCACACAGCGCTTCGGTACGGTCCACGCGAAACTCGTTGGCCCGCTCTAGCCGTAGGTCTGAAACCAGACAATCGATTGCGTCAAAACCTTTTTGGATTTGGCGCCTTGTGCCGGAGAGAGCCGTTTCAGTACGACCAGCGCTCTAGTAATTTAATATACATGTAGCTCTATGATCCCGTCACACTCACAGCAGGACATCTCCGACTTCTTATAGATCTAGGGCGCTCGATAGTGTGGAGGAGTGAGTAGTCGATGATTTCTTCCCGAATTGGCCGATCGCCCAACTGCATTTCTGCGCAATGGAATAATAGTGCAGATTCACAATATCATGCGCCCAACATGTACATAATTATTATTATTAAGAATTTGTTTGTTTTTATACGTGTTTATTTTTACATTATTACTTATTATTAATATTATTACAATAAAGCTAATTATTTCCCTTTTGTTCCAGACAAATATTAAATCCCAACATTCACTGTTTTTTTCTACGGAGTGGAAAGTCTGCAGAAGTACACACTCTGGAATCCCCAAATATTGCAGAGATCAAATACCACCACTCGATCACGTACTACTCCATGCCCGTACGCAGGGGGGGGGGGGGGGGGGGGGGGGGGGGCTGGGTGCGCCGTTCCCCCCACATTTTCCGGGGTAAATAATGGTATTTGATGTAGAAATAACTGTACTGGCACACGAACAAAAATTTGTCCCATTTTTGGTCCCATCAGTACAAATTGCCCCTCAAATTACCAAACGGTCCACAAATTCGCCCTCAATTACCAAAAGGTCCACATTTTCCGGGTAAATAATGGTATTTTGATGTAGAAATAACGGGTAGTGGCACACGAAAATATTTGGTCCCTTTTTGGTCCCCATCCGTACAAATTGCGCCCCCCCCCCCCCCCCCCCCCCCCCCCCCCCCCCCCCCCCCCCCCCCCCCCCCCCCCCCCCCCCCCCATACAAAATCTGCGTACGGGCCTGTACTCCGAAGCGGACATCTATCTTCCGTTGGGCAAATATATGCCTAATCATCTCTCCGATACGAAGTCGCCAACAACGCCAACGACAACTCCTATCGTACCTTCTGGCCTCGCCTCGAGTATGTCAACGAGTTTAAAAAGCATGTCTCGATGGACGTGTGGGGGCCCCTTGGGAATCAGGGCCTAATTGCTTGGCTCTGCTTACCGTTAGGCATAAAAAAAAATGTTATGTTGGCGTAACCCCACCGACCCCAAAAAATACGGCCGACCCTGGATATTTTTTTTTTCAAGGGACGAAATTTAATGATTAAAATCTATATAAATCTAGTTATAAATATACGTTTGAAACCATTTCTGACCGTTTCTCATTGTTGTGTGTGTGGATTGTGAAAATATTGAACCTGGACACGCTATCGTGTATCACTACCGGCTTAAACAATTAGAAAACATATAATTTTCATTGCTGGGAGGAAAAAATAAAGAAAAAAAAGAAAAACAAATCCCTACCTACCTACTAAACTCCAGTTTTCAAAGAAATGCAGTGTAGATGCTTATATCCTACTTTCAAATGCTCTTTCTGATGAACATAATTTCGTTCCAAACACATTTGTGGCCCAATTGGGCGATTCCAGGGCATAGTACCCCTTTAAAATAACTTGTTTGCAGGTTTGAATATTATCAAAAATAAAGAAATGCATGTGAACACATGACTGTGCATGATGTCATTTCAGTAAAGTTGCAGTGCTTTTTTAAATTGTCAGATGCCACTTTTTATAGTCGACAGTAACGTTTTATGGACGACCGTCTATTGGTCCCTGTTCTTTTATTAGCTAGGTAAGGTCCCTTTCATAATGCAATATTAATTCTTAGTCTTGACCTGGCGTTTTAACATACAATGTACAAATTATTATATTAAAATATGTACATGTACAGTACATAGAAATTGTACACCATAAGTATATGCACTTATAAGACTGCGGTCAGCAGTCCAAGCCCGAAAAGGTCATCTCCCAGGCTTGCGGCTTGGCCGCTGTCATGGGGATCGTAAATAACCGTCTGATCAAGCTGGTAAGGTTTGTACACAAAACCCCCGGTGTCGGGGGTATTGTGTAGAAATATTAAGGTACCAACTTTCACGACAACGTGCTGGTAATGTACCCTATTTTTGGGGGCCCGTTACGCCAACAACATAACCTTTTTTTTTATGCCTTAGCGAAAAAAAACTGCTTACTATAGCAGAAAATTCGGTGCTTACGGTAAACGTATTTCACGCGTTAGCGAGGAATTGTTGTCTCTGAGCATGCGTTTATACATTCCGTAACTAAGGATTCTGTGCTTACAGGGTTAGCGCAGAATTGTTCTGCTAGCGCGGTTAGCGGAAAATGGTGGCGCGGAATTCTGTGGTTAGCAGAGCCAAGAAATTGGGCCCTGCCGGCCCTGCCTTCCCCGCGTATCCATGGCGAGTACATCAACGAGAAAGTTTGGAGAAATGCGCTGCCCATGGGGCCTGTCGTTTACGGGGACAGGAAGGAGGCGTACCAACGGCTCCTACCCTCGGGATCCTTCGTTAACATCGGCGATTTTGAATCAGTTGCGCACCTAGCTTCATATCTAAAAACTCTTGACCACAACACAAGCATGTACAATGCGTATCATGCTTGGCGGCAACACGGCAGTGTTCAGGATATTGTAACGTTTGTGCCGGTTGGCCGATAAAGGGCACTAGAGCGATTCCATGGTGAAATCGCCTGGTGCTCCCTGACGCCCGGGCAACCCGTACTTCTGAGCGCATACGCCGAACCGGTTCTGACCGGTTCCAGTGCCGCGTGATAGCGGTAAGCTTCATGTCAGTGTTTTGACCGGCGGAGAAGTGTGATTAAACGGCCTAAGAATCAACGAAACCACAGAATACCTGTCCGAGTTTCCTTCCTGTGTGTGTGTCGACCCCAGAGAACGGTTTTCGTTACATTGGTGGCAGCGGTTGGCATGCAGGAGGTAAAGGAAACCAGGTGAAGTTGTTCATGTTTTCGCGGGGCCATGATGGTGTGGCGGCCGACTCGCCCTGCGGCGGAAAAGCGGGCCGGAGTGCGGGCCCTGGGAGCGGGGACATGCAGTTTGGAGAGGAGCCTGTGCATTCCGTGCATCACGCCAGGGGAGTTTGAGGCCTTCTTTAGGGATGTTTTGGGGAACTCTAGGAGGGTTATGGGGTTCCTGGAGTCTGGGTGTTTCCTGGGGGAGGAGTTGGGGAAGGATAGCGGGGTATTTCGGGACATGCGCCAAGTGCTGGGGGTCGTCGGTGCGTCCACTCCCGAGAGAGGGCGCCCTTCCCCATATTTTGCCTGGGGCCGCTACCGGGTCTGACGGGGGGCTGCCCCATGCTGTAGACGGTGGCGCAGCAGACGACTCGCTCCACACGGGGCGATTCCGAGCTGTGCCCTTGAATGCAGTGGGGGCGGGGCCTCGTCGGGACATTACCTGGATTTTCTGCAGGAATTATACCAAGTCCTGGAGGGGGGGGCCTGGCCCATGCTGTGAACGGCGGCCGACGGCAGACGTTTCGTTCCGCTCGGTGCGATTCCGAGTCGGGTCCGTCGGCGCAGCGGGGGCTGGGCCTAGTCGGGACGCAGTCGCAGTCGCAGTCGCAGGCACCAGATGCAGGAGCCAGTCGCAGTCGCAGGAGCCAGTCGCAGTCGCGGGAGCCAGTGGCAGTCGCAGGAACCGCTTGAGTCGCAGGCACCAGTCGCAGTCAGAGGAGCCAGTCGCAGTCACAGTCAATTCTTAACATTAGAGGGGTGTGCCGGGGCCAGGGGTGTGCCGGGGCCAGGGGTGTGCCGGGGCCAGGGGTGTGCCGGGGCCAGGGGTGTGCCGGGGCCAGGGGTGTGCCGGGGCCAGGGGTGTGCCGGGGCCAGGGGTGTGCCGGGGCCAGGGGTGTGCCGGGGCCAGGGGTGTGCCGGGGCCAGGGGTGTGCCGGGGCCAGGGGTGTGCCGGGGCCAGGGGTGTGCCGGGGCCAGGGGTGTGCCGGGGCCAGGGGTGTGCCGGGGCCAGGGGTGTGCCGGGGCCAGGGGTGTGCCGGGGCCAGGGGTGTGCCGGGGCCAGGGGTGTGCCGGGGCCAGGGGTGTGCCGGGGCCAGGGGTGTGCCGGGGCCAGGGGTGTGCCGGGGGCCAGGGGTGTGCCGGGGGCCGTGTTGTAATGTAAATGGTTGTAATGTAAATGGTTGTAATGTTAATTGTTGTATAATTGTTGGCGTTGTGCGCTTTCCGGTGCGGGTCTCCCGGGTGTGCGGCAGCAGAGCCCACCGTCTTGTTTGGGGGCAAACAAGGTCTTCGTGGGGGGCTGTGTAACGTTTGTGCCGGTTGGCCGATAAAGGGCACTAGAGCGATTCCATGGTGAAATCGCGCCTGGTGCTCCCTGACGGACGGTACGCCCGGGCAACCCGTATTTCTGAGCGCATACGCCGAACCGGTTCTGACCGGTTCCGGTGCCGCGTAATAGCGGTAAGCTTCATGTCAGTGTTTTGACCGGCGGAGAAGTGTGATTAAACGGCCTAAGAATCAACGAAACCACAAAATACCTGTCCGAGTTTCCTTCCTGTGTGTGTCGACCCCAGAGAACGGTTTTCGTTACAATATTACCCGCCATTGGAACCACGACTGTTTTGTAAAGTGGTGCCGTTTGTATTCACCCCGATCCCTGCGTTAAGGGCTTGAGGACAGTGAGGAATAGCGGCTATTTCACGGGCTGCAAAACCGGATTTGCGTCTTTTGTAAAAAAGGGCTCCTCATCTAGACCACCTAAATACCTACATAATCTGTAACTTGATTGGCCGGGAGTGAGTCACATGGTATTCGGTATTTTCAGAAAATGAGATTGTCAATTAAAAAAAGGCTCTGCAAATTGAAAAATAGACTATGCTATAGGTTTGGTCCAAATATTGTCTAAAACTATACGCTTTCGCCTACAACAGTACCACGTTGAAAACACCGGTTCTCATCGTCGGGCTTGGTTAGTGTTTGGATGGAAGACCGTCTTGGAATACCAGATGTCGTAGGCTTTTTTTATTTAGATTGTGGTCTGTTTTGCGCTTGTTTTATTTGGACAGCTACGGTAACTATAGGTTTGTTCAAAATTGTCTGAAACCAAAATGCTTTCGCCTACAACCATACATACCACGTTGAAAACACCGGTTCTCGTCCGATCATCGCGCGCAGTGTCGGGCTTGGTTATAATTAGTACTTGGATGGGAGACCACTGGTAACCTCTACACAAAAGTTACACAGAAAGACTAAATATGAAACTTGACGAAAACCAACCACCTCAGAGTAGAATCCAGAATCATTTTTCCAATTGACTACCCGAAAAAATAACAAAGAACATAATTACCTGTGCTGTTCTGAAGAGAAACAAACACTTGAAAATGCTTTCAGAAAACGAGGGCCCGATATGAAGAAGAGGGTTCAGTGGAAATGTATGCCGAATGTCGACTGTTTGGGGAATGCATCGGAAAAGTTTAAATCTACGTTATTCTTCCTGCTTTCTATAAAGGCAATTTAAAGATACATTTAGAGAAAGTTTTGGGCTCCAGGTTAACATATAGAAAGAGGTGAAACCCACATGTAAATCAGCCACTATATCAGCCATAATTTATTTGGAGAGTCTGAAGAAAACATAATTTTCATACTTCAAAATCATCTAAGAAAATGTACGCTTAGTCTAGACCATTGGTTTTTTTTTCTAAAATTAAAAGGAAAACAAATATCAAAACAAAAAGAAAATATAAGTTTTGTTTATAAGGATCTCGTGTTCTCGTGGTATAGGATGGCTCTGTAGAGGTGCTAGTCACCTGTTTCGTCTTGCCACTCACTGGCTCAGTTCAAGTTGTATTCGTTTTAGGTATTTACTTCGTAAATTTCTAAAACAAATTGTATAATATTTTTTTTAATTTGTTGTCATGGATGTCTTTATAATTTTAACTGTGTATACTGTAATGTTCTTATTTGTCAGCCAGTAGAAAAGTGTAATAAAATAAATAAAAAAATTGCGACGGCCACAACACAAGCTTCTTCAACCCATAGGCCGCATTTGTTAACGTTGGGAGCGCTGTGCTTACGATATTGGGGGTATTATTAAAAGAGATTTTAAGATAATTCACGTCAGTTTATATATTCTTACATCTCCAAAATTGGAATTTCCCAATATTCCATTTTTAGATAAAAGTAAAGTTACTAAACTACCAGGAATACGGCGCAATACTATAACTATTTCCCGAAGCGTCATTGAAGAAATGGTTAAATATAATGCAAGCTGTAAACATCAATGGAAATGCAAAATTACTTAAGCCACCGCATTCGGAGTAGGGAATTCTAGTAGATAATAACTCCAAATTATTGATGCCGTATAACTAAGGGACCCTTTTCACATTAAATAAGCCTATAGGCCTATAGGCATACATTTTTTATTTTACTTTTAAAGTTAATTTTTTTTACAATATAGGCCTATGCCTATACTTAAATATACTGGAACAATAGGCTAATTACTAATATATACATGTATTACTAGGTCATTGTTGTTTTTAGCCTAATAAGTTTCGTTTCTATACGTGGTATAACCATGGAGGAATCCTTCTTATTCCTTCATGGTATATAACGTGGTAATAGTGCGACACTTTAATTGTAGATTATGTGTACATGTATGTATTTTCGCTAGTGTTGATAATTATTATAACAATCGCAATCGACTGAGGGCGTTTGCACTGTAACGTGATCACGCCACCACGCGCGCGCGATACTTTTGCCATGCTGCACGCACGCACATGATCCGTCCACAGAAATCGAAACAGTACAATCAGGACAGGATCGTGTCTACCGTCTCGTTATTTTTACATTAATATTTATAATGCGCTTTTCCCAAAAGGCTCAAAGCGCGTACAATTATAAAATGTTACTTAGATATACTTACAATAAAATAGTTACATTAAAACTAACAATTGAAACAATGATTGCAGAATAATACAAAGGTAGGAAAATTATACAAAAAGATGCGTTTTCAAAGATTTTTTGAAGTTATTTACAGAGGTAGAAGATCTAACTGAGATCGGGAGATTGTTCCATGCACGGGAGGCACATACAGTGAAAGTTCTATCACCGGCTTGTACTCTTGTTCTAGGATATTCAAGTCGTAGGATATCATCTCCAGATCTCAGATTATTTCTTCTCGGAACATATTTTAACAAGCAGTCTGATAAATAGACTGGAGCAAGGTTATGAAAGGATTTGTAGACAAATAATAAATGCTTGAACATTATTCTTTGTTGTATTGGTAACCAGTGTAGCGAATGCATCAAGGGTATGGGATCATGCTTGCGGTTGACAGCAAAAACTAAACGTGCGGCCCAGTTTTGTAACCGCTGCAGTCGTTGTATGTGTACATTGGGTACAGAAGATAACAAACCATTACAATAATCAAGCCGTGAAAGTACCAATGAACGAACAGCGTGGTGACATGTAGATTCATCCATGAACTTGCGGGCACGTGATATATTGCGAAGATAGTAATTGACAGTTCGTGATATATATGATATATGGGAAGACATGGACATAGCCGAGTCAAAGAATACACCTAGGTTCCTAACAGATTCAGATGGGTGAATAGAAGAGTTTCCAATAACAATGGAAATATCGGGGATAAGTTTAAGATTATGGGAGGAAGCAGCGACAAAGAATTCTGTTTTATCATCGTTTAATTTAAGCTTATTAACTGTCATCCAGGTTTTAATGTCTGAGATGCATTTTTCAAGTTTAGAGACTACTAATACTTAGTAATAATAATTCATAAATACCTGGGACAGTTTAGGCATTCCTATTGGTCGAGAGCCCGTCACGTGGCCGGTTTTAAACGGACGATAAAGACATGGCTAGAAGTGTTTAAAACCAGTTGGCAACAAAAGTAGCCCCTGCACATGGACAACTCAATGGACATTCTTCTCCGGGCACTTCACTGCTGCGCAGACCATTGTTCTTATTTATTTTGAACCATTCGGGTGCAAAATCCTGTTTTCCTCCAAATATGACGAATTTAAGAAAAAAAGTCTTCCACTTTTTAAAAAAATTCCATAAGTCGTGCACAAACGCGGTCGCGTCACGTTCGTTCATTTCCCTTTGAAAAAAACACGCGCGCGTACGCCATTTAGACGCGGAGGCCTATCCAGTCTATATAATGGAGATCAATGGTAAATACGCTTTATTGCATGTATTGTGACGTAGAGCGACAGAGGCGGAAACATGTCATTTGACAATGGCCCGTGAACATGGATAGGGGAAAACACACAGAATGGCGAAACACCGAAATTTACTTGCGACAATTTGCCGTGATTTTCGGGGCTTTTTTGGCTGAATTTTACAAAAAAGGTATTTATGAATGGGAATAAATGTGTGTTCGGTCGGTATTAATCACTCTGTTTAATACCGCTTGGAGTCTGGGTGCTGATAATTACCCTCGCCTTCGGCTCGGGTAATTATCAGCACCCAGACTCCAAGCGGTATTAAACAGAGTGGTTAAAACCTCCCGAACACACATTTATTCCCTTAGTAATAACATTACTGTAATTTTTAGTGTGACGGCGCGGTACGACGAGTTGTCTTAACTGAAGGTAGGCGTATACGAGTTGGTACGATGATGTAAAGATAAAGTACTAAAAGCATGGCCGGCCATGGTCTGATCTAGCCCCATTCTGCGGCCGTATTCATACTTACTGGACTCACTCCGTATACACAAGGCCACGTGGCGGTTTACGCAACAACTTACTTAGTAGCACTAGCAGCATAGAGCAAGGAACAGTTCCTTGCTCTATGGTAGCACTAGCAGGTATTAACACAAATTCTCACTCAATTACAGGCGACGTTTCAAGTGCTGACATTCTCACTTTATACAGTTGTTTTGTCCATTTATGCTCATGATCAGTTCAGTTGTTTACTTACAATGACTTAGCGTGAAAATCAAGGCGAAAGATGGGAAGGATTTTCTCACACGCATCGCCAATTCAACAATCGCCATGTTTGAACGAAATTATATGTCGCGCATGCACACACACCGACGTCACACTGACGAACCGTTACTTTATTTATTTATTTATTTACAACCATCTTTATTGAGGGTAACCCATCCAGCAGAAGCTGATCATTTGGGGCCCTCAGTTGAGAGAAGACAATGAGAAGAAGGTACAGTTTTAGAGGTGGGAGGAAAACCCCAGAAGAATATCCTGGGGAAAACCCACGGAGTCAGGCAGGGACTGAAAACCCAATCCACATATTGGCCCAGGCGGGGTTCGAACCCAGGTCATAGTGGTGGAAGGCGAGGAAAGAACCGCTACGCCAACCTAACTCCCCATACCAGACGACTGTTTTATGTTTTCCAACAATGCACTGCACAATTTGTATGTAGTATACGTAAACAATTCAGTCCGCATGCAGACACATTTTTAAACATTCGTAAAGTTCACCACAATAAACAAAATACCTCTAAATCGTCTAAATAGCCTTCCGTATCGCTTGTTTACGTATGTTTACGACACAATCGATACACTCTGGCCTATGACGTCACAGACATCCCACAATGCACCATCTATAAATCATGGCGGACAGCAGAAGTTCACTACTCTCTGGGAAAACTGCAGATGTCAAGAATTTATCATTAATACCCCCGAAGTCCCTTAAGCTTGGACACATACTTGTTGGAAGGCTATTTAGACGATTTAGAGGTATTTTGTTACTATTATTGTGGTGCTGCGGATGTTTAAAAATGAATTTAAGACTTTATTCATTAACTTGGCTCGGGCTCGAGTATCGCCAGATCATGTCCAAAGGTTAAAAAAGGGTGGACTCAGGACATTTGTACATATTGTGCTGTTAAACCATTAGTATTATTACTAGGGTTAAACTAAGGTTCATGTAGGCATGGAGGAATGATGTAGGAAACACCATTTGCAGATACAAAATTACTGCCGAATTATTAAGAAATATCTTTAATACTATGGTTATTTGAAAGTACATGTAAATAATGATTCTACAGTACATGTTCTAGGCATCCAAATGAATGCGCTAGATAACCTGTACATGTAATCAAGATTTTTAAAGAAAACAAATTCAATTTTCCGGAACAATTATTTTGCTGGATGCCTACAATCATTATTTACTTTCAAATATTTTAAATGATATTTTAAGCAATTACCAAAAGGTGTATGTCCTACTTTTAATGATTGTTATTATTAACCTGCTTTGATTTAGTTTGGACTTCAAAATCGGTGGTGTCCAGAAAATAGGCACAAAATCTGCTATTCTCTAACGTGGCACACTTGAGTAAATCAAGGAAAATGTTAAGTTAACATGAATTTCCTAACCCCCTAGGCTCTCGAACTAGAAATCATACCAAACCTAACAAACTTCAACAACTGCACACAGGTTCAGTAATTATTGGTACCGGTACTAATTAACGGTACTAAACCTGCCAAACTCTAACTGTTGAAGTTTGATTGACTCCGTACAGATGGGTCTATGCATTATTTAGTGTTAGGATCAGGGCTGTAATGACAGACTGTTGGTTTGATGTGTTGGATTGTGTTCGAGTGGGAACACACAGGGTGTACACACACACACACACACAAGTCGGTTTACCTTACATACGTACTGTGGACATTCCTTTGTCTTCGTGTAGTTAAGAAACTTTGACTAAATACTCATTTTTCTCGCTTCCCCAAAACAAATTTACCCTCAAATTTGGATTATGGGCCTCTCAGCTGTCCCTCATATCTTTTCTATATAACCCTAACCCGTTTCTCCTCTAGCGCTCTTTTTCGGAAACTAAAAAACAGATTGTGGACGTGGGCAAGTCCACAAACCGTAACCTCTTCCCGCATCGTGTGGACCTATATTGTTCGGAGGTCCACAGTGCGTATGCAAGACAAACTCACACACACAGCTTTACCTTACATACGTACTGTGGACATTCCTTTGTCTTTGTGTAGTTAAAAAAACGTTGACTAAATACTCATTTTTCTCGCTTCCCCAAAACAAATTTACCCTCAAATTTGGATTATGGGCCTCTCAGCTGTCCCTTCTATCTTTTCTATATATAACCCTAACCCGTTTTTCCTCTAGCGCTCTTTTTCGGAAACTGAAAAACGGATTGTGGACGTGTGCAAGTCCACACACCGTAACCTCTTCCCGCATCGTGTGGACCTATATTGTTCGGAGGTCCACAGTGCGTATGCAAGACTAACTCACACACACAGTTGACCAGGAACTGTGCCTGGACTAGCCCTGAGCTCACCCCTGAATAAATGCACCTGTGCATTCCCCAAGCTCCAACATTTTTAAATGTCTCATGCTTATTTGCCTCGCATGGTCTCCCGGGATTTTTGTACCGAGTCAAACCATGGAGCTATGAAGAAACAAAGTCCAACAACAAGTTGCTAATGTTTGGTACCAAACCTAGCAAAA
The DNA here is from genome assembly GCA_037893245.1 of Crossaster papposus. NCBI lineage: Eukaryota > Metazoa > Echinodermata > Asteroidea > Velatida > Solasteridae > Crossaster > Crossaster papposus. Next base: position 297,172 of record JBAIAA010000173.1, read on the forward strand.
CCTGCAGTTGGAGTTTGATGGGCTAGGGGTACATGTAGTTAGGGTTGAAGGGGATAAATTCTGATAAACCATCATTATAATTGCTTATGTATAACTAGAAGTTTGTCAGAATTTGTTTTATTTATTTATATATTTATTGGGGTTTTTGTTTAGGGGAGGGGGGGAATTTAAAGGGTTTACTGTGCACCTCAAAGTAAAAATAGAAATCACACCGAAATAAATTTCTCATAATTTTATAACGGGTACATAAACTCATGGTTTATGAACGGGAGTGTTTAGAACTTGTGTTTAGCGCCACGATTTAGGGTAGATCAATAAAGCTGGCATGTGTAAAACCTGTGTATTGTTTTCTTCAACAGACTATGATTATCATGATGGAAACACCACATCTAGTGCAGCATTCACTTCTCCAAAACAATTACCAGAAAGTCATCCAGAGATTGTTCAAAACAAACCATAAGCAGTGGCCGAGAATGACAGGACGGCAATTATGCAGAGTCTCAAGACTTGTCCTGCCTGCTGTACAGATAACTCCTGGAAGAGCAGATGCTTCAACTGGAAGACATGAAAGAAAAGGATGCCACTTCCACAGAGCACATGTCTTTTCTGTTCCACACTCGACCACCGAAAAGTTTTGCAATCGCTCATATTCAACATTGACAGCGCTGAATGCGCGCAGCAGTTGGGCTTCCTGTTTTCTAAGGAGAAATTTCACCGAGACAGAATCCGATAGAAGTGAGAGCACCGACGGGAGAACAAAGACGAGGGAAGGGATGAGATACCTTGAAGCCAGGAGGCAGGGACTTCTTGTCGGTAGGAAGAGCTTGTCGCCCACAGAGAGGTTAGAGAATATGACGGGTGTCGAGATTAGCAAAGGAGGGTCAAGCATGGGCCGGGAGTGGGACGGTAGCAATGCTACTCAGAGCAAATTTGAACTGGACATCGAAGAAGAGAAAAATGGAAGTGAGGTCGATGTCCTTGACGAGACTGATTCAGAAGTCGGCATGAGAGATGTAAACAGAGGCAGAGAGGGTGTAAATAAGACTGTCGGGTTTCAAGACAACCCTCCCATGGTGGATGACGAGCTGGTCCTTGCTGTCAGGGAAAACTTCAAACGACATGAATACCTCTACAGGTTTGTACTTGTTAAGTAGTACGTGTTACATAATACTGTACACCTTTGTTTGGCTTGTTCATTTCAGTTAAAGTTGTGCAATCTTGAGTTTCATCCAAAGAAAATAGATTCCTTTTCTAAATTGATTGAGGCCTTATTTAATGTGTATACGTGTACATTGTACAATGTACGAATACATGTAGGTAGATGTTCTAAGAATGCACAAGCGTGGACACCCATGTACATGAGATAAATCATATTTTTACAGAAAGAATGTACACGATATGTAGTATCCTGACACTACGTGCATGTACTTCACCGGTTGTGCACAAAGTCCATAGTAGTATGGAATGTCAAGAACATTTGTGACCTGGCACCACGAAATGAGCGGAAATTCGCACATGGCCAAAATGAGTTATTGGCCGAAACGTCAATTTTTCAAGTGGGAGGTCGGTTTCGAGTTGATAACATTTTTACATAAAAAAACACTTCTTTCTCATATCCCAAAATTGTATAGCTCCATTAAAACTCTAAAGTGTTTTTTGGTGGCTGAAATCCGCTGAATTGCACTGAGTGATAGTATGCATGTAGTTGGCACGGTTAACAGCCTTTGAACTCCGTTTTAAAACAAGGGAGCATGACTTCAGCTTTTTCAAAAGAGCATAGTGGCGGCTAGGAATAAGCTACAGCAACACACAATACATCATTTTAAAGCTTAGGACTTCTTCTTTGTAGAAATTTAACAATGTCAATTTTGTTATTTTGTGACTTTCACCCATTTTGTGGTGCCCGGTCACATTTTAGTATTTCCTATTTGAAATGTTTCTCAGTCCCAGATTCATGTCTTTTCAACATTTTTACGCTGATAGACCTTTTATATTGAGATTATTATATGAAAGAAAAAACATGCAGCGTCAGTTTGCAATGTTCATTCTTTCCATTTGTCGTACATGTTTTTATGTTGCGTTGGGAAAAAGCACATCGCTTCACCAGTTCGTGCGAGGATTATTTTTACATTGACCGGGCCCATGCGTGTGATTTTCTTTTTTAACAATCCGTGACGTGTATACACGCCATCTGGCACTAACTGGTTGCATATCACAACAGGGTTTCCCTTTAGCGATCGCCCGGTCGCCAAATGCGACCCAAAACAGCCACGGACGACTCAAAACACTTTTCTCGGTCGTCCGGCCGGCGAGTTAAAATATTAAATACTAAAATAAGACATAACATGTGATTTCCCAGATCAACTGTTTACCAGTACATGTACAGCAGTACCTTTACACAACAGTGCACGCGCACGTGCATTGCAGAGATAGGATTGTGTCATTCCTGTACATGTATTTTTTTACAGATTCGCGATGTTTATTGCCGGCTAGCTAGCTAGCTAGCGCATACATTGGCGCGCATACATTGGCGCGCATAGCCTGCGCGGCACACATACCTATCATGTACATGCATGTACTTCGTGAGTGTACATGTACTTGTATACATGTATACTGCAAGCGTACGTAAAAACGGTGATGGTGCCAAAAAGCCATGTGCTCGCCCCATGCAAAGCATGCATAATGCAGGCGCATTGTTGGATTGGTTTCCGCCGCACGCTTCAATGTACAAAGTTAAGGACCGAAACCAGTCCATGGCCGACATTGCATGTATTTTTCCGTTGTAAACGCGAAATGGTCGAATTTGACATCGTAAGATGTAAAAATGCCCGGCAAACAAACGTCAATGAAGAAAGTCGTATCCTGCAGGTTAATTATCAGATCATGGTCGCCCTTTTAAATTTTTTAATTTTCTGTTAATGTATTTCTTTCGAGGTACATGTACAATGTAGTAACGCTTGTTCTTCTTGAGCGATGTAGCGTGTTTCTGCAAAATGTTCTACCGCGGCATGTTTCCTGCATTCAGTTTACACTTGTGTGGTGTGTTGGTACAGCTCGGCGTTCATCGTGTGAAAGATTTAGGCCAACATTCTCCGGGTTTTTTCCCCCAAAGTTTTCAACCTTAAACATTTAATATGCTTTTACAATAACTCCGCCAGTTTTGTTGTCACAGGTGAGGTTTAGTTTGGATAGCTTTTGTGGCGGATGCAAATTAAATCTTCCCGCAAGATCAGCGATTACAACAAGCAGTGGGCTTTAAAGTGCCGTGCCGTGCCGCGTTACGGCAATTGTCCCGAACGCGCGGCGCACTTTCGCGGTAGGTCAGACAATGCAGTTGGCATTGCGTAACCTCGGTGGAAAACACAGATATGGCAAATGCACACGTGGCCACTGAAAATGCTTGCGGGCGACTGAAAACTCTAATTAGGTAGCCCGGCGGGCCACTGAAAAAAAAAGTTAAGGGAAACCCCTGCAAGCAGTGGGCTCAGTGTATAGTGCCGTGCCGTGCCGCGTTACGGCAATTTTTTTTGCACGCGCGGCGCGCTTTCGGTAAAGGTAGGACAATGCAGTTGGCGTTGCGTAACCTCGGTGGAAAACACAGATATGGCAAATGCACACGTGGGCCACTGAAAATGCTTGCGGGCCACTGAAAACTCTAATTAGGTAGCCCGGCGAGCCACTGAAAAAAAAAGTTAAGGGAAACCCCTGCACAAGTGCCCAGGGTTGTTGTCGAGTCCCTGCAAGTCCGTTCACAAGTCTGAAGGACTTGCGAGTTGTGATGGACTTGCAGGCACTTGCAGGCACTTGCAGGCACTTGCAGGCACTTGCAGGCACTTGCAGGCACTTGCAGGCACTTGCAGGCACTTGCAGGCACTTGCAGGCACTTGCAGGCACTTGCAGGCACTTGCAGGCACTTGTGATGGACTAGACTACATCCCTGCAAGTGCCACATTAACCCTAATGTAGAGCCCCTCTGGAAAGTTCTAGAAAAATACCACCCCCCCTAAACAAAAAGTAATATTTCCCGTTGGCATCCTGTATGCCTACTCCTAGCCTGTAGTACAGCTAGTCAGCTGGACAAGTGACCCAGTTGCTATGGTCACTCTCCTCGAATTGGTTTAGGCACATAAACTTCCACACCCCATGTTCCCAGTGTGTGTCTCGAGCCATTAACCAATTACTTTTACAGCTCTGCAAAACAATTAATGGTGCATCTGTAATTTCATCCTTTCCACAGATTTGAAACCCACCCCGAGTGGGGCGGGCCTACACTAATGTACAGTACATGTTTATGTACCCAAATTCATTACACCCATTTTTGGTGGCTTTTGTGGGACTTGGTTTAACATGCCTGGCTTGACTAAATTTTGATGGATGGTCTTGGGCCATGAGGCCTGAAGCATTGCTGTGAGAATCCGGTTGATCTTGTCCAATATGCAGTACTGCTGTAATAATCCATGTGTACTACTCTAAAGTCCATTAAAATCAACCAGCACTTCAGTGGTGGCTTCGTTATGATTATCCCATTTATAATTAGCAGATCTAGAGTGAGTGGTAGATTTTTTTTTCAGAATTTGATTCTGTATAGTACTTAGTAAAAGTCAGTAGGGAGTTACCGGTAGGGTTAACCAGTTCGCACAAAGATTATTTTAATATCGCCGAGTCGAGGCGCGGGATTATTTTTAACGAAACTCGATCTGGGGCTGGTTTAGGCCAATGGTACCAGGAAGCACACCCATGCATTTTTGGTCTTGCTCGCTGCTGACAGACATTTCCGGCCTTGCTCACTACGTGTTTTTGCGTCATACATGTATGTTTTGAATCTGGGGAAAACTTTGCGTGATACAGTACGTCCTCCACCGCGAACTGGGTAATACAAGTGATAAAGGGTTAAACACAAGGTCCTCGGTACTTTGCCCTGGGTAAAAGTCTAGATCTTGATCTTCTGCAGTAAGGTCTAGGTTTTGGGCTTAGTCAAATCCATGGAGGTCTTGTCTTGACCACTGATGTTGATATTCTTTCCTCAGAATGTTTACTCTGAATGCCGATAAGGATTTCTCCTCTAAGTTTGGTACCCTCTCACATGCTGATATAGTTGGACATCCAGCCGGGAATACGTTCACCACAGACTTGGGATTGGATGTCCTGATTCGTAGACCCTCCCTGGACGAGTTTGTGTTGCACATGAAGCGTATCCCTGTCATATCGTATCCAAAGGTTAGTGACTTTCATTTAGGATTGGCATGACAAAAGTCGCACCGAACCGGTTTAACCCTTCTAGTATGTATATGCTTTTGTACAGTGCAGTTGCCATAGAATTGTCAGACCTTTTAGAAACCTTTCAAGTTTGCTGGACTGAAGGGTTTTGAAAGGTGAGAAAACTGTTTTTCTACCTTTCAATATCTTTGAAATATTATTGAAAGGTGTGGTAGTGCAGTAGCAACAAATTCTGGAGTGTTTTAAAAGGTTCATACTTATTTATAGTCATTTTGCCCAGTAAGCAGGTTTTTGAAGGGTAAAACCATCGGAGGGTTATTTCACAGGACCACTGAGCTTGGCGTGCTTGGCTGGCTGTATGGACATGTAGATGGGGATACCTCAACTAAAGTACCGTAATTTCCTGCGGTAAAGCCGCACGGCGGGTAAGGCGCAGGTCCCTAAAATCACCCCAAAAAAATTCAAACGTCAACAGATAAAGCGCACTGCCGAATAAGGCGCATGCTTGAACGCACCCAGAAGAACACCAGGCGCCACCCGGTGTAGGTACATCGCCACAAAGGGGTCATTTTGTTGCCTTAGAAGGATCCCACTATTCCAAGCAAGAATTTGCTGAGTACTTGAGTTTATCTGGCACGCAAACAATGTATGAAAACTTCAAACCAGTAGTCACAATATCGCACGAGGTTTGCCGATATCATGTATCACTGCAGTATAAACTGCATGCACATATGTACATGTACATCACATGCAGCGATCGCGTGCATGGTATCCCTAATTGCGACACCCCCTAGTCTTTTTTCCAGTCGTTGTGAATGCTCCGCGCTGTGTAGTTCGGATGGTGAATTGCATGAAGCCGGAACGTATAGACGAAAAAACGTTTAGAAAAAAGCCACATACATGTAGTACGGGCCAGCTTTTTATCGCTGTTGTACGCGTCATGCAGCGCACGCTGTAGTCTTGTTTGCAAGACGATCTTAATCGCGGTATATGCAGCGCGCGTAGGCCGCCGATGCGGTAATTCGCGCGTGGTCTACGGCGTACGTTAGAGGGCGCCCCGCATCGCGAAAAACGTCTTGCAAACAAGACTACGCACGCTGCCGAGTGCTAAATCACATACATGTACGGTCGTAGGGGGATCAACACATCGCGGCATTGTTAATAGAAACACGGTAACAATGTCCGGAGAGTTGGGCTAATTGGTTGACCGCATTATTGAGTAAGATTGCGGCGTTCAAAAAATTCTTCACACAAAGACCATCACTTTGAACTCAAGCGACATCATATACGGCGCACTGAAAGATAAGGCGCGGCGATGTTTTTGTGGTCTAGAAAGTCAGATAAGCCGCATCTTTACCGCAGGAAATTACGGTACATGTATGATGGAATTTGCGTCGGGGCGATGTAAATTCAATATTGGGTTTTTGTCCTTCACTCAAGTTCAATCCGAGCGATGTTTCTCATATGTGACCCAGCACAAGTAAATGAGACACAATTTGCGGCAAAAATAAAAATTGAGATTTTGATTTCATCATTTAAAGCTTGTTTAGCTTTAAATGATGAAATCAAAATCTCAAATCTAATTTTTGCCGCAAAGTGTCTCATTTACTCGTGCTGGGTCACATATTCTCTCGAGTCAACACTAAAGCTCTGTTCGCACTGGACTTTTTTTGATAAAACTTACCGAGACGATAAGTACTTTTTCCTTTTTAAGTCCAGTGCGGACAGCCTAGGACGTTTTTCTCTCAGTTACTTTTCCCGAGTCCAGTGGTTACTTTTACCGGCCAACTGCTGGAGTCCAGTGCGAACAGCGCGAGTCGGTAAAAGCTGCTGAGGAAAACGTACATCCACCCCCCTAGTGCGATTTCATGCTACACAAGACACCGCGCATGCGCTCTTTGCATTATTTACGAGCGCGCACGCTGATGCATGCACATCGTGTTCACACTCGCATGTGGTTCTGCAAAAAGTTTATGGAGTGTTGTTGTTCCTTTGGTCAAAATTATGGCAGATATTATTATTGATACAGTCGGAAGTTTGATTGGTGCTACCAGTGCATCATTTCCAGATGATAATAAAGAACGTCAACGTGTTTTACGACGAAAGAAAGCACGACAACGGACATTTTATACTGACAGCTCGGTTATTTCTCCCGCGGTCTCAGTAAAATGTTTCCGTGTCGAAAGTCCAAGTGCGAACAGTAGTAAGATTTGACCATTTTTTATTTTACCATCGTCTCAGTATAACCTTCCCAAATCTAATCTAATTTGAATGAAAACACATGGTGATAAACACATGTGTGACCGTCATTTTACCCTTTGTGATAAATGTCACAACTACTCACGAGTACTCCATTACTCGCGAGTAATTTCTTTGCGGGTACTCTTATGTGAAGCAGTGATATAGATTTTGGCGGATTTGGTCCTGTAGTAAGGCAATAGGGAGTTAGAGGTAAAGTATTAATATTTGACTCCCAAATTGTCCATTTGTTTATATTGCGTTGTTTTGGATGAAAGGATTGCTGCACAATTCTGATGATGATTGATGCGAGTCCAGGAGACGTGATCTTAGAGGCTGGCACTGGGTCTGGAGCAATGACACTCTTCCTATCTAGAGCAGGTCTGTTCAACTTAATACAATGTACCTGTACATGTACTGTGTAGGAATCTGTGTGTGTGTGTGTCAGAGTTGTATTTAAGCGTTGGTCTTGCATACGCACTGTGGACCCCCGAATAATATAGGTCCACACGATGCGGGAAGAGGTTACGGTTTGTGGACTTGCCCAGGTCCACAATCCGTTTTTCAGTTTCCGAAAAAGAGCGCTAGAGGAAAAACGGGTTAGGGTTATGGCTCCCTCCATAAATTTGGGGTCCAGTGAGCTTTTAACACATTGTTCATCTTTAAGTGCCATTATTAATTATATAGAAAATTGTCAACTCATATGATGTTCAAACTGTATTAGTTTGATCCTAATTGTGGTTAACATTTTTTCTACGATACAAAATGTCTGCCTGTCCCATGGTAGTTTCAACCCCAAAAGTGTGACATGAGGACACCGACCCACTAATACATGTTTTCTTATAAGAGACAAATAAATTGAACCAATTAAAACCCACTCATAATCATCACCATGATTGACTTAATAATCCATGAAAGTATTGACATTTCACAAACAATGCATTTCAAGCACAGGCCTGTTGAATTCGGCAGTACCGGCGTAATTTTTTCTGTTCCACGGTGTTACGCTGGTTGTGCACAATTCAGTGCAGCTCTACCCAGAACAGCTTGTTTTTTCCACGTAAGAACCATCAACATATCTTGGCTGAGTTTTCTGAACAAAATAAATAACTTGTGTGATAATTTTTTCACTTTCATGCAAAGATGTGCGTGGAGAATTTAAAGCGCGATCAATTCCTGTCCTCGGGAGCGTGTTACGTCGAGCAAGTTGAATTGTTCATAATACTTTGAAAACCCAAACGTATGTGAAAAGGATAGAGTTACCCTGATGTGTCTACACTTGCACTTTCTTGTCGCCAACGAAGTGCCTCTTGCCCTATTTTCTTTCGTGTGTGACTGGCCGGCAAAGTTTGACCGTCCCAAATTTGTTGTCCGTTTCGTCGGTCGATTTCGTTACGCTGGCAGCTAGTATTTGATTCATTTAACAAAAACCGAGTGCATAACTGTCACATTTGTTACTGAAATTTCGAATATCGGTGGAAGGGAAATTTGTGGTGACACTGAGAAAGTTGAAGTTAGTGAAACTTAACTAGATCAGGATAGAAGTCTTCGGTGGACGTTAAACTGATTTCCCGTCCGTGTTACTTCGGTCAGACGGAGCCTTTTTCAGGTAAGTTTTAACATATCATGTACGATTGTATTAGGTCATGACTAGTCTACAGCTTTGTTTTGTTCGATTTATGAATATTTTGTTTGTCACACCTTATATAATTATGATTAATTCTATAAAAAACATCATCTCTGTAACGACGTAATCAAATCGATTGGGACATGAATACTTTTGTTGTCCCCGATACGCCGGCCAGGTTCGTGATTTTGTTGGCTTTGTTTCCAATCACACGTTGAAATCACAGTTGTTTCTTTCTTTAGATACATGCACTGTTTTAAACCTAAAAACCTACACCCATAATGTTACTTTATAATGTAAGTTTCTGAATAATACGGGTACATTCAGGTCAGCGTAACCCGGGACAGTAATTTCCTCTTGTCCCTGATACGCCGTGATTTTCCATACGCTGGCCACGATAAGCAATTTTGTCGCCATTGTTTTAAATCACACCTCGGCTCGGAATCACCGTTGGAGCTTTCTTAAAATACTTGTATCATCAATAGTTGTTTCTAAAAGTAAGTCTGGGCCAATAATATCACTTTTTAAAGCAAGTTTGCGAATAATTAATACGGTAAACAAAATATATATCGCGACAAACGCAAAAAATAAATGGCGGAACAAGTCTGCGCAGGCGTGCACAGCTTGTTGCACCGAACAACAGAGGGCGCTCTACTAGCGCGCACAACAGTTAATGCATGAACAATACTGCAGAGCTGTGCACGCCGCGCCTGCGCAGATTGGTTCCGCCATATTTTTGTTACGTTTATCGCGAATTGTTTTAAATTTACTTTAGATCGCAGATTTAGAGACAAATTACAACAGACGAAACCATGGAAACCATGCCGAGTTTAATATTTTATGATTTCCATAAAAAAAAGGGGAAAATCTGACGTTTTTTTGGACTGATCATGGTACCGTATGGCCTACAGCACAGAGTAGTGCGGGGTTAGAATAATTGAGTTAGAAATTATATTATAATTATAATTATAATTATTTGGGTTTGTAAAGTTGTTCAGTCAATGGCGAGACCCCACCCCAACCCGAACCCCCCCCCCCCCCCCCCGCCGGAACCCCCCCCCCCCCCCCCCACCCCCCCCAAAAAAAAATTGGTCGTCAAACGAAGATTGCTGAAGAAGATCCCCCAAAATATTAAAAGGTTGAATATGACAGAACACACAGCCTACTAAATATATTCTTTTTTGTTTACTAAATTGCAGGTGACCAACTTGCAAGCCAGCACAGTATATTCATAAACAAACGTGAAGATATTACTGGACAGAAGGAAGTCCCCTGGATGATGTACATGTAGTTGAAGTCTTTTCACCTCCAACTATGCTGTTTAAAAACAAAAAGACCATTGTTTATGAATTTTCTGAACAAAAGAGTAATCAAGAACCAGTATTGTTGCAGTGAATTAAATGTTAAAGTCGCCAGTAATATTAAAATGATTGTACGCCCCTTCCCAATAAACAAAACAAAACACAGTTAATTATTCAACAGAAAAGCGAAGCTTTTCTCAGCCGAGTGACACACAAATTCTCAACAGAACAATTAACAAATAAAGTTGAACTGAACTGAACAATGAACTAAATTGGTGGAACTTCTAGGAAGGTTAGATGTAACAAGTTTGCTTACTCTAAAATGCAGAATGTGATAGTACAAAAGTTATGGTCAACGTGTTGGTATTTGAAATTCTTAAAACTATCAATGAAATATGAAAAAGAAAATGTTTTTAATGGTTAGCATGCATTTGAATGTTACACATTAGTATAAAATGTGAAGAATTTAAAGTGTTGGTTCATTTAAACAATGTTTACAAAGTTGAACTTGTTGAAGAAAACAAAGTAGATGAATACGTTCTCTTACAACTGTGGCTTTTTGCCAACCAAGCCTCCTTTGCTTAACAAGAACTGCTTGAGGGCATATTTTGAGTGAGGCACAGCAAAGCGCTTAATTAGCACCTTACAACATTGTACAACTAACACACCACACTCAGAATTCAACAGCATGTCAAGTGGGAACACGGTTTGATGAGCAAATGGCCTCTGTGTAACTAGATACTTTATTATTGACATTGTTGCATAAGTGTGTTAAAGATGTGCTTAGAAATTTGGAAAAAATACAAGTACGGTGTAATTATAGGAGACTATAAATGTCTTTAGGAGACATTTGTTTCTTGAAAACTACCCCATTTTCACTTACCTCTGACATGCAAGGATGGCCTGATATAAATAAAGAGACCTGGATAACAATGGATTTTCAGCTTTGCTGAAAAGGTAAACGAGCTATTGTGTTTTGTAAATATTGTTCCAATTTATAGTGTTTCCCGTCCCGGTTACCTCTGACATAAATGTTTCTTTAGAATCCAAGGAAACTACTTAAATGCTTTCAATTTAAAATGAGTAAATATTTAAAGCAAACTAATAAACCAACAGAAACATTTCAAGATAATTTAACTATATATGAGAGGGTTTGTAAACAAAACAAAATTTAATACAAAAGTTAACAAACACTTCTTCTTCTTTTTTACCCGTCGCATATCTAGGTATGCCTTAACAGACATTTTTGCTTTTTTATACCCTTTCCACATATTATATTTATTAATTCCCATATGAAACTCTGCCTAATGGTTGAAAAAGGCATCCTTTTACATGGGTGGGCATTGCAAATTTTCCGTCCCTGTTACCTTGGTAATTTTTAGGCTGCCCTTTAATTCAAACGGCTGAAAATTTTTCATACATAAAGCTGTTCACTAATGGTAATTAAATCATAAATATTGATACTTGGGACTAGGTAAAAATGCATTTAAACTGTCAATTAAAGCAATTTAAAATTTGAACCCCATGTCACACCTTGGACCCCAAATTTATAGAATGAGCCTTATGAAAAGATAGAAGGGACAGCTGAGAGGCCCATAATCCAAATTTGAGGGTAAATTTGTTTTGGGGAAGCGAGAAAAATGAGTATTTAGTCAAAGTTTGTTAACTACACAAAGACAAAGGAATGTCCACAGTACGTATGTAAGGTAAACCTAGTTGTCCCTGCAAGTTCTTTTACAAGTCCAGTCACAAGTCTAGTAGTAAAGCCAGTCACAATTAAGTAACTAGTTGAACAATGACCTGGAATGTTTTTATAGTTCATTTGAGTATAGCTACATTTGTTGTAGTGACTTGACTTGAGACTGTACCGGTAGGACTTGTGATGGACTTACAGGGATTTGAATACAACTCTGCTGTGTGTCTGTCCGTATTTTGATTATCTCCAGAACCGGGCACTACTGTACATGTATATGGAGTTATAAAGCAGGCGATGTATTGCTCATCGGTACCCAAGAATGGGCAGTGTCTAGTTTAAAATTGTTTGAATGAGTGGTTCTCCAAAAAGTGACAAAAAAAGCAGCCTAAACCTATAAACGTGGCGGTACTGTACTTGTACATGTCGACTCGCACTGCTGCACATTTTGAATGGGCACAGCACTACTGTTCCACTACAATTAGGGGTCTACCGGAGGCCAAGCAATTGTCCTTTTTTAAACCGGCCCATTTAAAACGGGCATTTTACTAGTTGAATTAATAGTAATCCTTTGTACAGTTAAGGCTAAAAGTGTGTGTGTACAGGTACATTAAGAACACCTGCACCAAAACTGGATTTGGTGCCGGTTATTTGTGTGATAAAGTAGTGCTTCTAATAGAGCAGCCACATAAATTGGTTATTGGAACATGACTCCAAACATTGGGTAAACTTCTTGGTGCCGGCATACATGTTAACTTTTGGCCTCAACCTTATTGGCCATATTTTGAGTGTATGGAGTTACTGTAACAACACTATTTTCTCGGTACACGCACTAGAAAAATCTTTAGTATGCATTACCTTTCTAAACAAATTATGAATTAATTTATTGTAAAAATGAAAATGTTTAACCCTAACAATTTCAATATAAATTTCCACACACCCTTTCATGCCTTCATTTTAGGCCTGTTGGATTTTGTCTGTGGTAAAACCAAACTACAAAATACCAAACAAAACATATGTCTTAATTTTGTCAATTTATCATTTTGAACTAAATTTGCAGTGGGCCCATTAGGATGTGTACACACATTTGATGCGAAGACTGAACATTTAAAGAGAGCTGTTAAGAATGTGAAACAGTGGGCGTCGTCGTGGAACATCTGCCATCCCAGACAACCCTGGCCCAAAAATATCTCCTTTCACTCAGGTAAGAGGTACCGTAATTTCCTGCGGTAAAGCCGCGGCTTATCTGACTTTCTAGACCACAAAAACATCGCCGCGCCTTATCTTTCGGTGCGCCTTATATGATGTCGCTTGATTTCAAAGTGACGGTCTTTGTGTGAAGAATTCTTTGAACGCCGTAATCTTACTCAATAATGCGGTCAACCAATTAGCTCAACTCTTCGGACATTGTGACTGTGTTTCCATTCTAACAATGCCGTGATGTGTTGATCCCCTATGAATGTGCTTACCCTCCAACAATGCCACGATGTGTTGATTCCCCCCCCCCCCCCCCCCCCCCCACGACCGTGCTTTTATTCCAACAATGCCGCAATGTGTCGACCCCCTTTTTCTTTCTGGCCGTTTTCTTTTATTCCGAAAATGCTGCAACAGAATTACTTAAACGTTTGGAATTCGCATTCACCCAACCTCTATTGTGTGAACGTTGAGGGTGTTTTATTATATCTTCATTTTAGATGTTTGTTTGAGAAAGTATTATAAGAATTTAACGTAATATTATCTTATTATTCAGGGTGACTGAGTGATGAGCCGACCAAGTTTCTTGAAAAGACCAACATCAAAGCCCTCAGCACCGCTCACTACTTCCCCAGTGACAAAATCGTTATCCAACCCTGAAGTCCAGTTAAAAAAATCTTCATTACCATTGGGTGTTGACGTTCTCTCAACACAAACTGCTTCTCAATAAATGTTGTCCCGGCCCGCTTATCTCCAACAAAGATACATTGTATTTACTTACACTAACCCTCGCCTGGCAGTTATTTAATTTATTTAAAAGGCGTTTGTCAATGTATTTCTCGAGCGAATTTATTTATTTCGCCATAATCGTTCCCCTATACGAATCTGGCGATAATTAAGGGCGCCCTCAATAAGCCACCTGACATATAGCTTCCAATAAATGTTGAAGAGTCCAACAAAACAAACCGTCCTTATCAGGACGACCAAACGGGAAAAGAGATGGTTCATGTGTCTGTTTCGTTTATTTTATTAGTAAGATATAAAATAAGTTTAATGATCTTCAAAACAAAACTAACACTAAGAGTAGTGATGTATTAAACAAATATCTTATGAACGTGATTAACAAATTATAGGTTTGAAATAAAGGAAAAGAACTTTATCCCCTCTAAAAATCCCTTCCATATATTAAGTCAACTCTATGTTGTCTGATTACGTTGTCTGGAAAGAAACTATAATCACTGACTGACTGAACTTACCGGTACTACCGGTACTTAATTAATTTATAATCCCACGGACCAAAACGTTAAACGTGGTTTTGAAACCCGATATCTGTGGGAGAGGCACGTGTATCGGCTTCCATTGTATAAACTCTGCGGTCAGGAACATCTGGTGTTTGCGATTGTTGATACATTTCGTGTCGGCTCACTCAATGGTTTTAGTTCATTGAACCTTATTTCTTTTGGAAAAAGACGCACCATTGCAGGGTCAGAAACCGCAATCACGCACAGCTAGCTTTGGCTCGATGGATAATTAAAGGTACTTTGGATTTTTTCTTCATGGGACCAGCCCATGGGGTTACGGTTTAATTCATGCTTGGAATAGTGGGATCGTTCTAAGGCAACAAAATGACCCCAATCATGCACAGCGTTGGCTCGATGGATAAAGGTACTTTGGGTTTTTTCTTCATGGGACCAGCCCATGGGGTTACGGTTTAATTCATGCTTGGAATAATGGGATCGTTCTAAGGCAACAAAATGACCCCTTTCTGGCGATGTACCTACACCGGGTGGCGCCTGGTGTTCTTTTGGGTGCGTTCAAGCATGCGCCTTATTCGGCAGTGCGCCTTATCTGTTGGCGTTTGAATTTTTTGGGGTGATTTTAGGGACCTGCGCCTTATCCGCCGTGCGGCTTTACCGCAGGAAATTACGGTAATACATGTACACGTACATGTTTGTTGTAGTCATTGATCTCCATTATAAAGACTGGATAGGTCACACCGCTCTCCATCTTGTGCACGCGTGTGTTTCACCTGTGAGGGTCTAAATAATATTTAGAAACGCTCGTCACTGAGGCCACGCGTACGTGCCTGACAGCAACAGCACGTTGTGCACATGCGCAAAGACGAAGTTTACGTTCATTTGCGTTTACCACCAGCAGCCCTGCAGTTTGTGTGATTTCTACAGTAAAATTGAACGTTTCGTATCTTTAGTCTTCATAAAGTTCATCTGAATAGCTCGTGAGTTGACTTGGGACTGAATGAATCGTGATTGACTGTGGTGACTTATAGTTACAACTCTGAGTTGCAGCAGCCTCACTGCTAGACCCAATAATTGGGGCGTTTTCACTCCTTTTTCGAATTTTGGATTTTGTCTGTCGTTCTAACGCCCCAACGGTTTCTCAGCCTATTGCCCGTAAAAAAATTAAGTTGTGACCACAAAAGTTGCCCAAAACAGGCCAAATACTTGACAAAATATCTTGGAAAGCGCACACTGGCTTCTATACATGTTAACCCTTTGCACGCTATCGGCGACTCCAGTCGCCCAGCGCATTTATTCCCACACTGCTACGGGCGACTACAGTCGCCCGCGACAACGTTCTATTTATAAATGAATGAATATGACAAACCATTGACCCCTGACCCTCACCCGGGTACCATTGGATAGATGATTACGAGGCTAACGTTGTTCAATCATAAATTCACACTCGTTTCTTACAAAATTCTCTGCTATTTTCGATTGAAAATCTGTCCGTTCCGCTGTTCGAGTGTTCAATGGACGCCAGAGCTGCATTTCAGGAGATTTTTGGGGACTCGGACTCCGAAGATTCGGACTTTGAAGGCCTTTTTCAGGACGATTATGTCAACGATAGTGTCGACAACGAGTGTGCCAGTGTGTACGAGAACGTGGTGAAGGTTCCATTGATGACGATACTAGTGATGGGGCACAACGCGACGATGGCCCCGGTGAAGTTCGCCAGCAAGCGGGAGGTTATGCGGCTCCTAACGCGGCTCGGATCGCAGCTCGTAATGATGCATTTCGGAAGGCTTACCACCACAACTGGCTGATCAATTTTAGCCATCCTCAGGGCCACCAATGGAAAGGAAATTTCATACTGAACAAATAGTTTATGTTGCATTTTCCTGTAAAACACACCCATCATAGAATAAAAAGCTTCGGAACATATTAGTGTGCATTACTTAGTGACTTGCACAGGGAATCCAGCGCCATGGGAATACGTGTGTATATGAATGGTAGCGTGCTAAGGGTTAAAGAACTGTTATGGCTTCATTGGTACTCACGATTATTTGGGGTTGCAAATCCGAGCAATTTCGACCAGCTTTTTAAAACAATGTTGCCCACAACGTTCGGTCAATATAAACTACATAGACATCCCGACAGCACCCGACTCGCATAAAGAGCACACTATGCGAAGACGGGGGACACGACAATGGCTTTTCGAGCGACCACCAACGACTGTTTTATGGTGCAAGGGTGCAGGCCTGCGTCGCTGCACTGTACCTTGCAGCGACGCAGGCCTGCAACTTTAATAATCCCTCCATTTCCTTTTTTTTTTTTTTTTTTAACTCAAGGTAGATTACAGAAATGCTACAGAGACCTAGACCCAGCGTTGTTAGTAGACGGAGCAGTGATTGACATGGAAAGACCGCATGAAGCAATGCCTATACTGGCTGCATGCCTTAAATCTGGCAAGACGGCTGCTCTGTACATTGCTAATATAACACAGGTTTGTGAATTCATCAGTCTTTTTTCCTCAATGAATGTGATGGAAGGGCCGTACGTATTCGTATGGGCTCCATGCATGAACAGCATACCCACATGAGCCCCAGCGGTAGCAACATATTGGGGACCATTAGATTTTAAATTATGCATATGGGATACGTATGTAGCTCGGCAAAATTCGGCCATTAAATCACAATTTGTGACCCGCTCTGCAAAAATGAGTCTGATGTGTTAACAAATATCTTTTAAGTTTTACATTTGATCAGAAAGAGCAGGAAATAAGCTTTCATTTGATATATGGCACAACTCTGTAGTGTAATGCATCGGTTGGTCTTTTACAATTGTTTGAAATTTGCTTTCTCTGAGTTATATTAAAAATGTCTTTGAACAGAAATGAAGAGTTATAATTGTAGTGCTTCATTAGATGCTATGGTTAGAGGATGACAAAAACCTTGATTAAATCTACTTTAGAGATCAAAACGACCTTTTCAAACGATCAGTTCTGAAAAAAATAGGTGTCGGAGAAACCAAAAAATTATTTGTTCAAATAAAAAACCTCTGAGACAATAAGCAGTCCTTTACGTGAAAATGTATTATGCGACATCAGACTCATTTTTGCAGAGCGGGTCACATTTTGTGTGATTATTTCATCAGTTTTACATTATACCGGTACATTTCAACATTTTTATGATAGTGTACCAGATGAATTAACAACGCAAAATAGTGATTAAACTTTTTCGAGCCGTATACGTATTCTATACGTGTATCAATTCTAATGGTCTCCAATCTGTTGCCACACTGGGGTATTGTTTCAGTTTTCGGTTATGATGTGATCACGTGACCGTTCTGGCTATTGAACCATGGTTCGGGGTTGGTTGTCACTCAAAAGTAAAGATTTGAAACATTTAAAACATTTTGAAAACTATTTCCTTTTTTTTTTTTTTTTGAATTGTATTTGAAAAATAGTTAAAATACAAGAATGTATCACTACTTCAACTTGTCGAAACAGAAAATTCTGACGTCTTTCAAGTTGCTTCTAAAGGCATAGTGTATGTGGCAGACAATTCCGGTCATGCGTATCTGTGCATTAAACAATATTTTGACGGCTTTGAGAAAAAAAATCGGTCAGATCTCGGCAGATTACATGTTTAATTGGTATTTTTCATCCTTATACATGTACGTGTACATGCATAGAAAGATGTGCTATGTTTAAAAATGTGTTCCTTAGCTACATGAAGTCCTGTTTTGTCATAACGACTGAGAATTCCCTATTGTGTTTCTCTTTGTTCCTGTACTATAATCTAACTCTAGAGACTTATTGTACACTAACAACAGAGGACAAATTCAACAAAAGACGAACGCCCAAGGACTTAAAGCTAGGATACACCATTTTCAGATATCGAAAATATTTACTACCAAATAATTAAGAAATATCTTACTCATTTGAAAGTAAATAATGATTCTAGGCATCCAGCAAAATGATTGCGTTAGATATCCTGTAATTAATCCGAAAAATACAATTTTATAAAGAAAAAAAAGATAACATAAGAATAACTGCCCGACGCTGGTTGAAAACGAATGCCGTTTTTTGTGCTTTTCTCGGCATCCATGATTGTAAAACTTCGAACAGGTCAGTTAAACGATATTTACTATAAAATACAACCCCCAAATCTACCCATTCATAATAATCCAAGCAATTAACAACAGTGTATCCTACCTTTAAAGGATCGAGTGTTCGTCTATTGTGCTTCTGTCCTCGGTGGGTTATGTAGTACACGAACATATATACACGCCGCGGAATGTTTAATTTTATTATCTGTATTGTAATTTTGTTAGATAGTTGAAGTGGCTGAATTCTTGCGTGTGCACAGCCTCCCTCTTACCATTGAGAACACACTAGAGGTGAGCCATAAGGTGTGGTTAGTGCACCCTGCTAGACGTCACAGTGGTACCGGTATCTCCCTGGCAGAGACAACACTTGACGTCGGCATGGATGGCCAGTCGGACCAAAGTGGTAAGATATCCATGCACTTGCCCACTGCAGCCATGTTTGTGACAGTCTGTTTTATTATCATCTCTAACCCTGCCACACGCAGCACATACATGTACATTGCATCAGGAAAAAGGTCTGGTGCAATTTGATGCATTTGGCTGTCGACACCAGTACATATAAACACCACAGTCAAATTAAGACTATTGAGATCCCCATTGAACAATGCCAGAGATGGATTCTGCTGCTGGAGTGAGCAGCGACTCAGAGGCAGTTTGACCTTGGTCGATCTTGCTGCACTGGTTCTGCTGCACTTTGGTGTGTGTGGCAGGGTTCCTAGCCAAAAGGGTTAGGGTTAAGATTGTGTTTTGTCCAGAGCAACGAATAACTGTTTTGGTTGTGATCAAATGTTCTGACCAAAGTTAAAGATGGAGGAAAGGTAAACATGTTGCAAACATTATTATTTATTTTGTTTGTTTGTTTTGAGTTGTATTTGAAAAATATACTATTAAAAATTATAGCCATGCGAAGCAAATAATGTGTCACAGCTTCAAAATCTGTTGAAACAGAAAAGGAAATTCTGTCATCTGCTAATCAAGTTGCTTGTAATGTGTGTAACAAACTTTCGGTCATGCGTTTTTGCGCATTGAACAATATTTGTTTCCGGTTGAAGTTATGACATGAGAAACAACTCTTGCTTGAGGACGACCAAAATGCACCCTAGGTAGACTATGTAGGTTCTGGGCACGGTGGACACAACTTATAGTCTCAAATTACTCATATACTGCCTTTAATTCTGATGGTGTTTCACAAGTTCACAGTTCACAAGTTCACAAAGTGTTGTAGCCTATAACGTTAAACGTTAGCCTGAATAAGCGTCAAGTTACTCACGGTAATTTGCTCACAAGCTGCGGTTCACAAATTCACAAATGGCGAGTTTCCAGTTTGCCGATTAGCAAGATAACGGCAAAAGGCACACCAGTTGAAATAGGCAATAAGTTGAAAGGCAATAAATATGTGTCTGGTAAAAGATTGGTATCAGCTCCACCGCGGAACACTAAAACGAGTCACTTAAAACTGTTAAATTCAAAAATTGTGTAACCACGCGCACCTGCGCTTCACTGTACGCCCGCGTTGTATTGTGCTGTTCTGCGCCTTTGCTAGTTGAGCGGATAAACAGCGCGTAATAATTACTTAAAATAACTTTGACATAAACCGAGATCTTGGAAACTACAGACTACTAATAGTCTTGGTCATAAACTGGATTCGATTTTTGTTCTCACAAAGAAGCTGCTCACTTCCTAGCCTTCCTAGCCAGTCGGTTGGCCTGCAATATCCAAACTTGTTGCAGACTGTAGTCATACTATCTAGTTCTCTAGTCTTGTAAAAGATGACCCTGCAGGACCAAACAAGTACCGATTAGTAATCTCATCTTTACTCGCACACAAGGTTGTAAAGGAAAATGCAGCGACAAAATAAAGAAAAACCAACTAGAATTTATAGACAAACGATTGTTGGGGGGTGGGGGGGGTGGGGATGGGGGGGGGGGGGCTTTGTGCCTCATTGTATTCTCACTGAGACCCACCATAAGCAGAATTTAGGGGAGGCACAATTTATAGAGTTTCCTCTTTCATAAAATTAGGCACCTCTAAGTTCCCCCTACAAATTAGACTCCAGTTACGCTGCTGCCAGTTGTTTACACGTGAACTTTTGTGAGACATAACAAGTGGTGAACTTTTCAACACTCCTGTATTCTTAGCAATCCACGTTTGACGTCAATTTTCTTTGACAGCTACTGAGCTGGAAGACCCTTCCAGTTTGTACATCAAGGACCACGTTCCCAAGTACGTAGCGAGACCACACAATGCACAGCCTGGACACACTGCCTTTCTGGTCAAAGTCAGGAAAGTTGGGAGTGTGGCTCCGACCTACAAGCTTTGATGTTGAGAGGGGGTGAGCTAAACTTGTCACCAAATGAATATTTGTACATGTACCGTAAGTCTCTCACTTCTTTTATTGTGTATGAGCGCAATGGCATATATGGACTGTATTCCGGAACATAGAGGGAACTGTACATGTATTTACGGCATTATGGGGTATATTAGGCCAAAAAACAAGCAAACATGTTTAGCGTCACCGCCCGCTTCCTTTTTGGGGGCCGCCTCCTTTTTTCTTTTCTTTTTTCTTTTTGAAAGAAATGATAAATTTGACCATTTTGGTAAAAAAAAAATTTAAACAATTTTTTTTTTTTAAAGATAATAAAATTTTAAAATTGTATTTTAGACTTTAGCATCACTGTGTACATGCTCTGGAAATATTTTTTTTCTAATAGGAAGGCTAGGGTTTGTCGTGTACGGTGCATACATGATTGACCCACATGAATTTTGATTTTTAATCGTGGGTGAACCATGTTTTAATTTTAAATTGGAAGATACATGTAGGGTGTAAAATGTTCACTACATGACTCAAATTAAGATGTGTCGGGCGACCATTTTTGGAAAAAAAAGGGAAAAAAGGCCTCCTTCCTTTAAAAAAAAAGGCACGACGGTAAACATGTTTTTTTTTTTTATTTGGCCTTAATAGTGAATTGAAGATAACCCACGTCTATATTTCTGAACAATGGGAAATGCACTTTTTTCCCAAACAATACTGTGAAACTGTTTTTACACTTTAGTTTTAGCCAATTTTCACGATGCCAAGTTGGCTAGATCTGTAGAGGATTAGTTTACTGCAGTTTCATGGCATTTTTACATTTATAAGCCTCCTGGAACCTCATTGCATTTTCACTGTGTTTTTACAAAGTTTCCTTATCAGGTCACAATTCAAATAATTTTCACTGCGATTTCACCAATGATAAGCCGTGTAATAATTGAGGAAAGAAAAATGTTGCGGCGATTTTTTGGGAAAAGGGCATTTCCCACGGTTCATAGTGATTCATGTGATTTTTGCTTGTGTTGGTACCCAGTAAATGGCGTCATTAAAGCACCTCGCTCAACCAGGAATACAACCTATGTGTGAGGCATTCTGGCAAAATGAGACGGAACTGGGCACAGGTATTATGATGAAAAATGCCAAAACAATTATTGGAATGTGTTTTTTTTCTTCGATTTTCAGATTATTTATTTTTGAAACCATCCTGAAGAAATAATATAAATACAAATAAAAATCTTTCATTTTCGGAAACTCAAAACTTCAAAGGCCCTTTCCCAGTATTTTACTTTTTGGACCTTAAATTCAAACTTT
The DNA here is from genome assembly GCA_037893245.1 of Crossaster papposus. Taxonomy (NCBI): domain Eukaryota; kingdom Metazoa; phylum Echinodermata; class Asteroidea; order Velatida; family Solasteridae; genus Crossaster; species Crossaster papposus. The sequence continues at coordinate 319,415 of JBAIAA010000173.1, forward strand.
AAATGTCCATTACCTATAAACAGAATGTCCACTTGAACTACAACAAACAGTATTGCGAGAAGAATTTGATTGTCTTTCCTAATATACCAACAAACCTTCATTTCAACCTCTGCCGAATTCTGTCTCATTTTGCAAGAACGCCTCACAATTTTTAGTTGTTAAAAATGCTACAAAGATGCCAGAATTTAGGCATACATGTATTTAATAGTTGTAAGTTTTGTTATAAGAAATCTTTTTGAGTTGCTTTTGGCAATAGAGGGACCCCTTTCACTGATCTCTATGTACCGACTGGATAGCATTACACCCTATTAGCCATGGTTTGTTATTTCTTTGGCTTTTTGACGAGTCGCACCTGCTTTCCTCAACACGATGACACAGCGATCAAAACTTTCAAAAGTCAAAGTAGAAGAATGTATAGTTGTGACAAGAGCAATCAAGAAAGCTATGATTTGTTAACGGGTCGCTGTATATTACTAGCGCTGGCGATACAACATTATTTTGTAGTCAATATTCGTTTCTCGCGATATTGCCGATATCTGACACATTTTTTCTGACACAAAAAAACCCAAACTGGATCCATCTGCACTTTAGCACGGCTCAAAATTGAGTAAAACTCGTCAAGCCCATGTTCCTGCTGCTTCAAAATTCCACTACCAGAGTAAAAATATGTACACTGTACATTTGTACAGAGTTTAAAGATGAGGATGTTTCAAGAAAAACTTCAAGACCATTTACTGGCCCGATGCAAACAGCACCGACGTCAGACATACGGACCAGTGCATATTTCTACCCCTAAACTTACCGGAAATATTGAAGACTCTTTATTCCAATGAGCGGTTTGAAGTATGGACCAAGGAATTCTTGCCAGTCATACTGATCGACAAAGAAGTTGCCTGCCTCATCGCCTACTACATGTAGCTGGGGGATGCTAATGCTAAAATGTATGGCATGCTTTCAGCCGTTTTGGAAGATAAGATCATTTTCTTCTTGTTGGTGAACTACATGTACATGTACAGTATGTTGTGTTAATGATTTCCCAAGTTTCTAATTGTTGCCATGTTTGCCTTCTCAGCTTTTTACATTTATCTGGCACAGCCAGTTTTTTTTCAGAATGAAATCTTTGACAATGAAGTGCAAGTTTTAGCTACACTTGCACAGTCAGTGCAGGGTATGCCATTTTCTAGACATGTACATGTATAATTAGCTAAATCTGTATACAATGTAGTTAGTACGCTTAGATCTGCCAGAGCAATTTACAAGTTCCAGGACACCTTCTGGAGCTGGAGAAAGGCTTCTTCAATGTATAGCTACACTTGTAGTTGGTCATCTTTCATTAGTCAACCACAGGTAATTGGATGCGACGGCATTTGCATAGTTGTTGTAACATTTATTTCAATGTTGCCATTCATTACAATATATTTGTACAATAATATAGAAATTACAAAATAATTCAAGAAGTTGATCGTATACGTTTGGTAATTACTCCAAATTTGAAACTACAACGTCTACGTTTTGGTGGGGGAATTTCACTGTCATCAGTTGAGCTAGAACTAGATCCTTCATCACAATTCTTCTGCAGCTGGTGGAGGTGGGCAAGTAATATCACATGTTTGAGGGGTGCAGTACTCGCGTATAGTTTGGAACAGGTGTACGCTTCGTAGAAAGACCTGGGGGAGGAGTTGGCTCAGGAAGATTCTTGGGCGGCATGGCAGTGGGACTGCGTAAGAGCTGAACTCTTGTCTCTGGAGTCAGCGTAGGCTTTCACGAAGGCTGCACCTGGATCGTCTTTGCAGAAGCTTTTATTAAAGGCATTGTTGCTGGCATTGTTGTTGCATCTGTCTATCAAAGTGAAGGTATTCACATGCAAATTTGTGTCGCCGCGAGGTAGCCCGACACGCCCAGTAGCTATTCACATCGCATGCAGGCCAAATTCACTCGATACATTATTAAAAAAACGCCGCTGCATCAACTTTCCTCCCATTGGTTTAAATACCCCGCTAATAATATTCATGAGCTCATCAATACGTGATGAGGTCATTCAAGATGGCGGTTTTACACAGGCGAAAAACAGTCGCTTGAAAATTGTGAAAATGAGGGGGCGACTTCAGAAGTGGTATATATTATGATTTTATTTGATTAAAATAAGCACACAATACAAGGGCGAGTTACATTTTTGTTCAGAATAAACAATTTATTGCCAAACTACAACAACAGATTGGACTTTTGCACGGCAGTGTACCGGTACATAGGCACGAATGTCTCCCCATCCTCGCGCCCAACAAGTCGTGGAATGTTAACTCCACTCATAGTGCTTGTCCTCACACACCTTCAAGATCCGTTAGGCAGCTCACCACACAACGTCGAAAACGTTGCTTCAGTAGCCCGAAGCACCAGTCCAGTGAAAACTTTGTGTGGCCAGCAATTAGAAATTTCAGCGACAGTGCAGCGTATGCCATGCGAGGTACCACATGACATAATTGTTTTTGTTTTGACCCGAACAGTTGTCGCAATGAAGCTGTACCGTATGTTCCTCACCCAGACCATATTTCTTGAAAAAATATTCAAGGTAGCTCAAGACTGCATTGGATCCCCTGGATGAGGACATACATGTACCCTCATCTATGAGGAAGTTTACCTGTTGTGGAAAACCCTCACAACATACTCTGTATATGCCACACTTCCTAGGGCACAACAAATACATCGGTCCTGGCTGATTTGGGTCATGTGGATAGTGCACCTGCTGTGCAAAATTGAAAAAGGGTAATGTACTTTACAGTGCCCGGCCTCGAAGCTTGCTCATGTGGGCCACTAGCTGCCTTTTTGCAGTCCGCAACCATGGAACGATATAAATTCCTTTCGATGTTGACCACTCTTGGGTGCTCGTCCTGCCGATGTAGCTGCTCCAGTTTTTCCTCCACCACTTGGTGACGCTCTGAAAAACCATGCTATTTACCATTATTTTTGTTTAACATCACGTTTTTATTTATTTTTCTTCTGTCATTTTAACTTTTTTTGCCTCCGTATTTGACATTTGTCTTGTTCTCTGTAGATAGCACTTTGAGTTACTTTTTATTATTTGTGTTTTATTGCCCAGATTTAATTCTATTTTGGGGCAATTGGAGTTATTTTACATAAAGTGCAATACATGTACTGTACAATATGCATTTAAAACAATTAAATCGGTCACACCATTTTATGCATAATCCAAACTTTATACAGTATACTAAAAACAAAACTATAGCACGTATATTTTAATAGAAAAATAAATTCATAACTATGAACACGGAGATAAAAACACTTTTAATATTATCCAACAAAATTATCCTCAATTAATTAAATAGACAAATCAAAACTTATTTTAAAACGTACATGTAAAAAACTTAAATTGTAAATAATTACGTAAACTTAATCAGCACCTACATAATATAACAATTAGTAATTAAAACAAATTACCAACTTACAAGCAACTGACAACACACAATTTGGATAAAGTATTTCAAATATTTTATTTAAGTCTATCTATAAGAGAAACGTCTCTGGATGGGAAAGAGCCACCATCATTTTCACACAGCGCCGTAAAGGTGCGCGCATGCATGCAGGAGTTGCTTTGGTGTTTTACTGCCTGCATCGAACTCGTTCCACAACTGAAAGAGGCGCCCATGTACGTTCTTGTACTTGCGCTGTTGGTAACGGCACAGCCTCTTCTCGTTCACCAGGCGAACTTGAACTGTCACCAGTTTGGCTTGCTCGCTGAGTAGCCCGATCAACTTGTACATTGGTAGCGTCCCCTTCTGAGCTGCAGAGTCGAGGGCCCGATGCCAGCCCTCAACATCGTTGTTTGACCGCAAGGACTGCTGGTACGTTGTCTAAGCCTTCGTTGGCCACATCGTGGATGTTATCCATGTAGTCTCCACGTAGGTGAACAGCTGCAGAGAAAAAAGTCAAGTTTTATGTGCAATTGTAGTGCCGTACTAGCATCAAAATTTAATTTACTTTTGTACGGTTCAAGGTAAAGCAAGTTCAACCTGTGTCAGAACGGGTGGCCCGGCCGCCTTTCGCTTTAGGTATTCGAACAGTACAGGGATGACTTCCCATGGTAGACACGGTAGAGCCAGCAGCTTGGTGACTATATTGTACACATCGCCCCTCTCCCGGTACTCCGGTAGGCTCTCTGGAGGCCATGCTCCTGAGTCTTCTTCCACACGGCCTGTTTACAGTGGATCACGCAGCCATGGCACCGGACCAGCGATGACATCCGTCGCATTCCACGGCGTGCTGTCTGGAGGTAACCTCTTCCACGTACTTAAAGTATACAGGGAAACCTCAACTTCCTCGTTTCAACTGGCATGCTTGAATCTTGTAGAATTGTAGATAGAATATCGTCTTCGATGGTGTCTTGGTCACGAATGATAAGTACATGTAATTCGTGGACGCCGTACTTTTAAAGCAGAAAGTTTCTTTTGATTGAAAGCTGGCTACGCGCCTGTGTGCATGTGTAAGTTAAGGTTTTATTTTTTAGTTTTTTTTTAATGTGTGCCATTGATTGACGTATCCATCATGGCTGCCTCTTCCGGAGTCTCTAATTGAGACTTATTTTATCAGACACTTTGATTGGCGCCGCTTTGATCTTTTTGACTGACTTCACATTGTTGGCCTTGAGATATTCGAACCCACCCGCATCCCTTAATTTCAGGGAGGTCTCCAAAAGGCGATTCCTCAATTCTTCTGCACTGGCACAAGACCCTATACTTACGGGGTTTTTCTTCTGGATTGGGCGAACATAAAAACGAGCCTGCTTCGCATACTCTTTAATGTAGCGCGTCGTGTAACCTCCAAAAGAAGCAGCAGCTCCTCAAATTTTCGGTTGACATTGTTGGCCTTGAAATATTTCAACCCACCCACATCCCTTAATTTCGGGAAGTTCTCCAGAAGGCGATTTCTCACTTCTTCTGCACTGGCACATGACCCTATCTTTACAGGTTTTTTTTTCTTCTGGATTGGGCGAACATAAATACGAGCCTGCTTCTCATACTCTTTCATGTAGCGCGGCGTGTAACCTCCAAAAGAAGCAGCAGCTCCTCAAATTTTCGGTTGACATTGTTGGCCTTGAGATATTCGAACCCACCCGCATCCCTCAATTTCGGGAAGGTCTCCAGAAGGTCATTTCTCACTTCTTCCACACTGGCACATGACCCTATATTTACGGTTTTTTTTAACCCAGTCCAAACTCGTAACACCTGCTGAGTTAAGGAGGTGGGCACACCAGTTCTTTCCATCGGAGGCTATCTTTTGGGTATATCTTGCCTCTAGCAAATGAGTTGGCGCTTCTGGCGTTAGTCGCCCTGACGTGGAGGGTCGTTGTCTTATTGTCGTGCTGTACTCCAGCGAGATGTTTGGTTTTCAGGTGCGACGGTTTCTGGCTTGTTGATATTCTTTGCTGAACCTCAGGCACACACATTTCGAAATTGTTGGCAACGCGCTGCCTGTCTCAGAGTCATAAACAATCTAAACAAAAATTAAAAACAAAAATAAACCGAGGTCCAAGTGAGAACAGGAGCTTTTTGGGGTCTAGTTGACCATTATTCGCCCCCCACCCCCCCTTGTCCTTGGCACATTGTAGCACCTCTGGGTGTTTGAGGTCTCTGTTCATAGTGATCTGAAAGGTACCTCCACCTTTAAAAGTGTAGACCTGTTTATATTGCCTTTTGCTGGTATCGTAATGCTTCCAGCCCACTGTCACCGTCTGTGGTTTGACCTTGTAAGGAATAAAATATAAAAATTCATAAATAGTTAATAATATCAAATTGCTTTTCGAAAACCATTTATAATGTGTTGGAATACTAAAGGGAAAATCATGAATGCACCTGCCCGTAAGGTTAGCTGTGAAAATAGATCAGCACACCTATAACAGTATATGATAAAAAGAATACTGTGATTTATAAGCGTATATTATGGAAACGCAATTGCGGTAAATTTGTGTTTTTTGTACAAAAAGTATATTGAAAAAAAGAAATTGGTGAAATGTTGACATTGTTAACATACCGGAAGTTGACAAAGTAGTTAATGTTGGAAAGGAACTGCTTGTCCATGATGACACCCTTCAGTGTGTTGTGGGGAACTTCGCCTGGAATGAGGTAGTCATCCCGTGGCTTCTCAAGGGGCTCATGCTCGCACTTGCCTTCTCCAACCGATCCACCAAGCAGCCACTCATGTTTCCCTGCCACATGATAGAGAAGACCTCCATTTCTCCTGCAAATAGACAGAAAATTAAACTGTCGTGATTGTCTTTTAATTTGTTGGACTTCATGCATTGTCATTGGTATTGGTTTTGTTGTACTATGTAAACATGAGCATTTTCTTTTATGATTACTTTTAATGTTGAAACCTAACAGCTTTTGGGAATGCTTGCCGAAAGTATTAATGGCCTTATTTAGATATGACAATAGGAAATCCATGAAGAACAATGAGTTATATTCCTCTATTCGGGCTTTTGCAAAATGTTTATTGATTTGCATTTATTGTCTCCACACTTAACAAAGCGCATTCCGAAGCATCTGCGATCATACCTTAAAAACGTTGTCAGATCCTCCGCAGGTACGACTACAATACCAAAAGTGATTTGTAATGTCCTGGTTCCATTTCAGCAATGGACGATTCACAGCTTTTGTGCTGACCTGCAATTAGAAATAACAAAGCATACAAAACGTTACACCAACATGTGCCCTGACTGTACAAATACTGGTCACTATTTCACATAAAACATAAGTGAGTGAACCAGACATACATGTATTGTGCCTGTCGATCATTAACTTATATAAATGAATCTGTTACATACAGAAATAAATTCAATTAATAAGTTATTAATAATGCTGCTGTCAGTTACAGTATGGTATTCCATAATAATTTAAGGGGTTTACATGTATTTCATAAAGGTATATACATGTATATCAATATCTTACCTTTGCCAGTTTCTTCCCCAGATTCTTGGCTCCATGGCAAAAATCGTAGGAATGTTTGATTCTTTTGTGATTATCACCTTATGAGCAAACAATACATTGTTTCAAAACTATTATTAGTAATAAGTTGAGGGTACAGTTGACTTTTGCTAAATCTGCTTCGATCTTGACCACACTTGGTTATATTAATTTGTGGGTGACGGGTCTTCATATAATTTGAGACGTTTGTAGGTTATCTATTAGTAAAATGAGGTCGATGTTGATTTGGCAAGTTCAATTTGTTGGTGCTGTTGTATAAAAGTTGACCACACTTGATGTTACTAATCTTCGGATGTGGGACTCCAGATGAAGTCAGATGCTTTTTTTAACCAAATACATGTATTACAACCGTTGAACACCCCTAAATTGAGGTCGTTGGTAATTAACAACTTATATCATTATTAAGGGATCTTGTGTCATTGATCAATTTCTTTTTTTACGAAGACTGGAGACCTAACTTTTCTTTGTTATAGGCAGGATATTGTATTGTCGGTGCTCTTATTATCAGGGTTCGATTGTATCTTTCTTCCAACCCCCCCCCCCCCCCCCCCCCCCACCCCCTCCCCCCCCACAAATAAATTGAATGCACAAGCAAAAAACAATCGAAAAAGAAATCAATCAAGTGACATTAGTGTACTTACGCATTCTAGCGTCGATTCTTGTACGTGCATTAGTCACTAGCTCGCCGATCAGGACATTTTTCTTTTTTCAAGAACTCAAGGCCCTTCTGTAGTGCTTTCGGCTCCATGCGAACACTGATCAGTTCTGTCGACCTCTTGTCCAAGAACTCCGCATTGATGATGGATTTTGTCGTATTCTCCATAAAGGTATACGTCAGATACTGTGCCGAATGGCCAGGGCTGTCATTCCGTCCGTCACCTAAGCAGCGATATAAAATTAACTGTTAGTACACTAAGAAATGACATACAAAATGAAAAGAATACGAGTATTATGGTAACAACAGAATTTTCAATTCAAAATTATACAGTTGCCTTAAATCAAAACAAAAACAAACAAATTATTTGGTTAAAAAAGTTGTTAAAGTTTTTTCAATTCATAAATTTTATACCTGAATCTGCTTTTCACAATTACCTAGTCTCACATTGTAACAATTGTTGATCATCTTCTTTTTTTTTTAAATTTCAATCATGGAAAAATAGAGGACGGTTAACTTTCACAAACACCTGTGCCACCAATATACTTTACATGTACTTGTTTTGTACTCTACCACATACTTATTTCTTGCCAGCATTTGAACAGAATTGATATGTTTACCAACAATAGTTGATTACCCGTTTGTTATTGATTATGAAAAAGATGACTTTCTTTTGTAACCTTCACCATGTGTACCGTTTTTGTTTTTTGTATATTAATTTTTTTGTGCAAAATTCATATAATAATTACTATCTGCTTCGTATTTTCTTTACTCACCGAGAAATACAATGTGTTTTCCAGCGCATTTTTCCCTGGCCTCCTCGAAGAGTGTTGCTGCTGCCTCTTCAATCACAGGGAAAATGAATTTGTCCTGGTATGCCTGAAAGGTGTTTGGGTGTATTGTGTTTAAATTCATGAATTTAAACATAAGGGACACCTTGCCGAAGTTGTCGACAGCAGAACCTAGCAACAAGTCCCCGAGGTGGCACCTATGGAGGGTCTCTTGGCAACAGAAGACACTACTGTGTCCATTGGAGCATTTCTGATGAAAAACAACCAAATTAATACCTAATGATTAGAAAGTCCTTTCTAGAAAAAAGTAAAACAGTTTGGTAACTTGGATTACTAACAAGTTATCACCGGTTCGTGTGCGTGGTTTTTCCTCGCCCTTTGATGCAAGTAAATGACTGCATCAAATAACCCATGCATGGCTATTGACCTCAGAAAACCCATTAATAATTGTACATTTCTATCCAATGGTAAACTGCATTCATGTTGAAACTACAACACAAAATATATATATACATTGTTATGTATGGACCAAACGCACCAAATCGGGATTACAACAAGATGGTCCATACACAACAAAATACACATTTACCACAACAACCAGCAGTTATCAATAAAAACGGACAAGAGAATTTATAACTTAATTACTAATATTCCAATTTAATCATACAAATAAACCCCACACCTCAGCAACTCTTTAAATTAAACAGGAGGATAAAAACAAACACCTCAATTAACAAAGCCAATTATTTACAACAGGTAATTTTAAACGTAATTTATATACACATACCGGTATGGACAAATGCCTGGGTGCTCGACTAACTGGGACAGGGAATACGGCGTCACCACCACCAAAGCACCACCATCGATGTCCACGAAAAGTTCAGTAGACAGCACATCGTCCCCGGTGGCAACACCACAAGTAGGCAGCACATCCCTGGTGGCAACACCGCTCGGTATCCTGTCCCACTCCGAGCTAATCGAGAACCCAGAACTACCAAAAAACAACCATTATATACCAACTACACCAACACGTCAATAAATAAATACAAAGGGAAGGAGCTCACGAGATTATTGGATTACATAATGCGCCATCGGGCCACGCATCCAATATGCATAATCCCTAATACAAAGAAATGAGCGCCGACAGATGGCCAACAAATAACCAATTCATGACAAATATCTGGCTCCGTAACAACATACAACAGAAAAGTTCACCCTAATTCACTAGGGTGCATTCAATTTCGATTTTAAAGGATTGAGGACTGTTGATCATTCAACATGACCCTTCTTTTCGATAATCTATTTTTTACTCGCACAGTTTTGTTTTTGTTTGTTTTCTAGCAGGTGAAGATCGAAACATAACGAGTCTCGCATAAATACAAAATAATAAATTTACTGGTATAAATTCTTTAAAGCTTGATATCCAGGCACGAATCCATGTGATGTGTGCCGACGTCCCTGATGGATGGATGGTGACATCCAGTGGCTTTTCACAAGAATGACAATGAGGTCTTGCCTCAAGTGCGAGATCTTTCAGTCTGGTCTCTGTCACCAAGTACATCTTGGTAGATTCTGCGCCTTTTGGCGTGTTTAAAACGTGTAAACCACTCCTGTTGAAGGAGGGTTTGTCATCCACTGGTTCAAACTGTGGGGTGCTGTCATCCACCAGCCGACCATGCACTTCCTCACTAGTTGTTATATATTGTAGGCCGACTGGATTTACTCTGAAATGAAAAACAATTTGTACACAGCTATTGCCCATTACACCAACCAAATAATAGAATGTTCTAGCTGCAGTGTATGAGTACAACCTGTTTACAAACCGACCTAGGACAGTATTACCGGATAATAGTTGCTAAAATTTGCAAGAAAACAAAGGTGAATTGTCTGGATCTTAGTCAATTTTAGTTGTTAGGTTCAGCTTACACTATGTCAATTAAAATATTTCATGTTATGATTTGCCTACATGTATTACAAAATCGCATAGGGTAACAAAAATTTGACGGCGATCGCGAAAATTACATCCTAAAATTTAATTTCAGAACAAATACAAAATATCTCGCGCTATAATTTAGCTGGATGACTAGAAACATTATTAACTTTCAAAAGAGTAAGATATTTCTGGTAAATTTTTTCGAAATCTACCAATGGTGTATACTACCTTTAAAAACGAGCCCTAATTTGGAGCATACAGGCAACCACAGGCCTTCAACAACTGTGCTGGCGTTCGCTTTTTACTGCTGTATTCGTCCCAAAGTCGGAACAGGCGACCCTGCAGGTGGCAATACATTTTCCGCTGATGGTGCTGAAGTTCAGCCTACCGAACAAGGTGCACTTCTATGGATGTCATCCTTGCTTTTTTGTACAGAAGTGCCACCATCAGTCAGGAGAGCTGACTTTTCCTTGCATGGTCATTGAGGCGCCTACATGTATGCCAACCTTCTAGGTTGTTGTTGGTGCGGACACTCTGCTTATATACCGACCGAGACTCTGGTTGCCAAACGGGATTGTCAATCCGAGTTGCACGGATGTACCTAGTGAGGGCTTGAAGCTAAGGGCTGTGGGCCTGTCTTTCCAGGTGAGCGAAGACTCCTGCAATAATTATGCTCATGTGGCAAGAAGGGAAGGCTCAAGAGCATCCTGCAACAGCGATGAATCTTGTCTTCCTTGAAGTACGCAACTTGCAGGCCAAGTTCCTGGATTTTTACGCCACACAGCTTGGCCCCAGTGAAATGAACACCCCTTGATGCTGACTCCTGGAGGACTCAGGACAGCACCCACGGCCTTCCATATCGCCCTTTTTTTTAAATCGACCAAAACCTCCTCTACCTTTGGCTGCCCTGGAAGAGACTTAAGTACCGCTCTGAAAGCGGCCGCTCCTCGAATTTTCGGTTGACATTGTTGGCCTTGAGATATTTGAACCCATCCGCATCCCTCAATTTCCGGAAGGTCTCCAGAAGGCGATTCCTCACTTCTTTTACACATGACCCTATATTTACGGGTTATTTTTCACCAAGTCTAGACTCGTAACACATGCTGAGTTGAGGAGTTGGGCACACCAGTTCTTTCCATCGGAGGCTATCTTTTGGGTATTTATTGCCCCTAGCAAATGCCTCGGGGATGGTTGTCTGGGTTGCGCTTCTTGTGTTAGTCGCCCTGACGTGGAGGGTCGTTGTCTTATTGTTGTGCTGTACTCCAGCGAGATGTTTGGTTTTCAGGTGCGACATCATATTGGTATAGTGTTGCCATCTTTCACGGCAATTTTTTCTTGCACAATCTGCAAATCACCTCCTTTTCATTTTTTATCTTTCCGTCATCATCCACTTCGATCTCGAAATGGACCCAGACGTTGGACTTGGTTCATTTTTTTCTTTGAGGAGCGGTGAAAATGAGAAAATGTTTTACCCTTCACAACACGCGAGTGACGTGACCGTGATGGTGGATCCGACTGTGACTGCAATGGTCTTTTGTATATCGAATTCCCCGGTATGCCGGTATTTCTTAAAGGGGCCGATTCGATTTCCGAGATGAAAATAATTTGCGAAATCGTAAAAATATCGTCGTATCGAACAGCCTTACATTTGAAGAATGGTTTGAAATAAAAACCTTCGCATATATGCCACAAAGGGTTATTTCATCTTTGGATTAGGGTTGCCATTATCTATGATACTGTGGTTTGTTTTTCTTCATGCTCTTTATTGGCGTAACAAATCCCCTTTAGTTAGCCATGGTATTTCTTTCTTTGGTATCTTGAAAGCCTCTTTCACTTTGTTTTCATGCTTGTGCGCTTTTGTGATATGTCTTGATAGTTTACCCTGTGGTGGTGGCAGCGAGGGGAACTGACATACTGAGAGGTGAGACGGCTGCTGGTCAAAATGCATGGTCGGAGTGCCCTCGTGCGGTGACAGTTTGTAAACCATACTTACTCGTGGATAACACGGACCAGATGACATGACTGGGCCTGAGCCACCTCCTTTGCCTTCACGGCGTATTCCATCCCGTCGATCCGCTTGTTTAGGATCCGGATGGCATCCATCACATCCGTGAGCGTGATCAGCGGTGGGGACTGGAACTGGGGTGTTTGGGAACACTTGTCCATGTAATAGCTAAAATTATGCTTGTTAGAATTAGAGGTCCACATTAATTACCAAATCACTGTGCGCGGTGCTTCCATCTATTTCCTACTGTTGGGGCGATACTAAAATACGTCTTTATAAACTTCTTATTTTTTCAAAAACAAATTAAGGGTAAGCGACAACAAAGTAATTTGGGATATTCCTTTACCAGTTTGTAAAATTCATTCAATATTTGTTTGCCTACTTTTTTTGTAAGCCGCAATTACCATAATATCCAAATTTGGTAAAAAAAACTCACCCCCTTTTTTTTTATCTCGTCAAAATTTTGAAATGAAACTTATAGCCAATTACCAAAAGTTAAACAAGCTCTTGTTTTCTCCCTGCTTATGAATTTTGTTGCATTCTTTTACGCATTCTTCTAAATGTTTTAAACTATAATCTTTGTTAACCACGTAGGGAATATCGGGCCTTGACCCCCCTTTTTTTTCCTGGGTAGCCCACCGGGCTAGCAAACTGCAGATTTTACTAGCCTGTTTACATTTTTGCTAGCCCATACATGTACATGTATTTTGGGGTTTTAGTTATTTTTACAGTAGAACCGCGTTTGTAAGAGGTCCTTGGGACTTTGCAGATTACCTTGTTACAACAGGAACCTTGTATTTTATTAGGAATTAAAAACAATGAAGAACAAAGGATTGGGACCTAAGAAATTGCTTGTTATATGCAGAATGTTGTATTAACAGTGCTCTTATTATCAAGGTTTGACTATAGTAATTCTTCCCGTTGACTCCTTACGCTATGGTATTATACATACAACATGACTGCCTAAAAATCAGAATCACTCGTGGTTGAGTCGGAATGAATCGAGTTGCCTTCAAATTTAGCTTTCTTCCGGACCCCGCCCCTCTTCCGAATTTGCGACAGACCCTGCAAAACATGACACTCTTCTTGGCATTGTATTCCAACCACGGAAACTCTCGTTCCCACTCCCGCCTGCATACCCGTTGCCTTTTATTTTTGTCGTACGCTTGGTCGTATGCCCTCTTTGACCCACCTTTATCTTTGTTTGGGTTGCTGACGTTTTGTAAAAATCGCCACATTTTGCTTGACGATTTTGTTTGGCACACAATGCACAAAACTATTAGTTTGGTACGTACGTACACGTACACCTAGAGTAACATACACAGTGACAAAGGTGACATCATGACATGGACCACATTTTGGAACTTTAACTTTACAAGTAGATGTGGCTAGAAAGTGCATTATTTTTAATTTGAAATAAGTTTGGAGGTATGCCAAATTTTACAAAGCATTAATTGTATGCCAGAATTATTTTCAGATAAAACAAGCTTAATGAAACCAAGTAAACATGTCATTCAAACAAAATGTTGAAAACATGGAAAAAATGATTACATGTACCGTAGATGTACTAGTTATTCATTCAGATTGATTGGAAATAATGATGGTAAAATACGACGAAAGCTACGAACCCAAAATTGCATCACGAACCTAGAAATACACTGTAAGTTGCACAGGGATATGGGTGATTCTATAAATCTACTAGTGTATTTGTGACCCGCTCTGCAAAAAGGGGCTTTATGTTGCAAATTTCCAAATCAGGTTTTGTACCTAGATGGAAAGGCCTTTTCATAAGCTTTCGTTTGATATATGTTTGAACCCTGTGGCATTTTGCGTTCTCAAGATTTTTAGGTAATTTGCATATTCATTTTCAGGAATTAATTTTAATCACTTAAGGAGAAAAAGGGCTTTGAAAAACGGTGTACTGAAATGCATTCAACTGAAAATGTTAACCACGAATATTCCTGGCAACGGACATGATGCGTTTAAGCTATTGCTCTGAAATTTTCAGGTATTATAACGGAGTGGGTTTTGAGTCTACACCATAATTTTTTTTTAAATTCCATTACGTCATCACAAGGATTTGCTAATTTGCATAATTTGTTCAATTGAGCCAAATTGAAGATTAACAACCACATGCAGGAATGTCGAAAGGGTTCAATTAATTTCATTACTGAGCTTTTGTTTGTTTAACATGTTCTTGTGTTTAGAAGATTTTAGTGATTGAATGCATACCTTTTTGAATTTGTAGCATTTAACATTCATTGCAAAATTTCGGGTCGAAAATCATGTTTTTGGGACAAAATTTTTTTTTTTTTTTTTTGTCTAAAACACTTGTGCTTGACGATCTGCATGTTCTTATTGCTATGCACATTGACACTGACAATTGTATAGAAAAAAAGGCTTTTTAGATAAAATACATACCTTGCAATAATTATTGCATTAGATAAGAAAGCCTGCAATAAACTCGAAAGTAGAAGATAGAAGTTAGAACAAAAATGTGGCTTATCACGAAACTGGTGAAACAGTGTTGATTAAGGTATGATGTACATGTAAGTTTTTTTAACATTCAAGAAGGCGTAGGCGTGCATTTATTATGAAAAGTATTGAGGCCAATGTTATAAAATTAAGACCTACCTCGTGTCAGTTCTGAGATTTCGTACTGAGAATTGACGAACTCGTCCACGGAGAACCGCTCGGAGCATGGCCCACCATTAAGATTCCTCGTGTACGGCTGAGTTGACGAAGTAATCTTCGACAAAAGCTATCGCATCATTTTCTTCACGGAACAGATTTGCATCACGAAGCTCGTTCAAAGCCTCAGCAAGACACTGATCTTTGGAGAACATTATTATTTTAAGTATTTAGATATAATTTGTGGATTAAAAAAGACATTTACTTCAGAAAAACTCTCCAGTAATGGCCTGAAACAGACGTGGCATCGGCTACGAAGTCTCCGCTGTTTAGTATAGTACACGTACGCAGCTAGCGATCAACAGCGGATGAGGTCATACTGAGCGTGCGCAGTAACAATATTGCGCGTATTACCCAATCAGAAAATGCCATTCTAATCACGTGATGAAAATGTTTGGCACTCAATAGCAACAGGTGGCGTTTGTTTATTGCTTATTTTGGCCTCATACTCATTTGCATTTGACCTATAGACATTCTCTTGCCCAAATTTGGAAAGAGCAAGCGTGCAGCTTTCGGGCGATACCAAAATTATTGATAGGGGAAGATTAAAATCATGCACCAAAAAAGCGTAAACTTCGGCGATTATTGTTAATTCTGGAGAACTAAAGCAGCAACAATGCATGAATAGCACGACACAAACACGTAGTTTTTTTATCTTTATTCATCGAAATCAACATTTCTGTCAATAAATTATGATAATTTAGGTTTCAAAGATGAGAAAAAAAAACAAAAACAGAAAAACACATTTTTGATATTTTTTCACCCTATCCACATGGTACAGGCCACTACGCGTGAAAGCATACCGCGACTTAAGTGCCCTTTTTGCAGAGCGGGTCACATTTACGGACGGCAACGGCGTTGGGTTGAGGAAAAAAGCTGGCGCGTTTATAGATAACGAAGCTACCCCATGCTCCCCGTACCAACAGTACATGTACTACCACTACTAGTATAGTTACGATTGCTACCAATACAACTACTATACTACATGTATTATTCACTACTTCTTGTGGCTCGCCCTCTGCGGGGCTGCTGACGGACGTCACAGCAACGTCGGGTGGAGCTGTTTCCAGTGCGGGTGC
Source organism: Crossaster papposus (assembly GCA_037893245.1). Classification (NCBI taxonomy): domain Eukaryota; kingdom Metazoa; phylum Echinodermata; class Asteroidea; order Velatida; family Solasteridae; genus Crossaster; species Crossaster papposus. Next base: position 335,564 of record JBAIAA010000173.1, read on the forward strand.
CTGCCGGCTCACCACCGCTGACTTCACGGAGCTGGCCTGGTCAATGGGCACTGTCGAGATGGCTGATGGTGTCCACATCCTGCTTGTGGTCCTTCCCCGCGGAACGGCAGTTGCCGTGGTTGGCTTTGCTGGCCGCCCGCGAGGTCGTCCTCGCGCCGCTGGCTGTTTTGGTGGAGGCGGGATGTCCACACCGCCTTCCTGCAGTCGTGCCGGGGGCTGGGCGCGGCGCTTCGAGCGAGGCATTCTTGAGGGATGTCCGCCTGATGTCCGGTCCTCCTTTAGTTTCTCCAGCTTGAACCTCACCAGTAGTCCCGTACAAATGACAATTCCCCCGGGAGAACTCAGCTCTACGCTGACCTAAATATGTATTCTCTATCCTCGCGAAATAAAATGTTTTATTTCCGCGAAACAAAAATTCTCCAAGATAATATTTTTATCAAGAAGTTTATAATATGTGTTTATTCGCTGAAGGATATTTAATTTCCTTCTTCAATGCAAGCTGCAGCAAAAGTGGTTCAGTTTACTTTCTGGGATTTCCACTTGCGCTTCTGCTTCCAATGCTGCCTACTGATTGGCCATTCTGCATACACCTTGGCATGTACCCCTGCAATATTCTGGCCAATCGTTGCCAAGCGCGTGAAACCCTCAGCAAGTTGTCACTCTGGCATCTCGTGTTAAGTTCTGACCCCTTATGACCTGAATACCAGTACTTGGGTATTCCCAGAGCAATTGCTGCCCGTGTGCCAAGTATAATATATTTTATCGCCAATTTGCGATAAAATGGAATAACAAAAGCATTATTTTTTCACCGTTCATCCCATGTACATGTAGCTTGTGATCGGACTTTTGATCGGGTATTTTATCGGACTTTATTACAACTTGAAAAAAGCACTTTCACCAAAATAAATGTTTTGGTACTATTTTGTCAATTTTTTTAATCTAATCCAACGGGTTTTCTAGATCGCATCACAATTACAAGTAAAATGTCCAAATACATTTACAAAGAATGTGATGACTTTTACCACCAACCGCCTTCACATCTGTCAGGGGCATACTTTAGACATCTGGAGATAAATTCACACACCTCCTTCTCTGTGCCTGGCTGATTCTTGAGTGCACTCTCTGAACAATTTTAATTTATCTAAGCTTTCTCAATAAATATGGGTAGGAAAAACAAATGTATGCAAAGAGTGGTTCTGTACGTAATTTCTAAATTTTATCAACAGGAATAAATAAATACATTTGGGGACACAAAATTAATCACAACTTATGAAAGCAATTATCATCAATTAGTGTTCTGTTCATTGCGAAAGGCCACAATTTATGCATACATATCATGATTACTTTACCTGTACAGTTGCAACTCGAATGTAAATTTGTGAAAAGTACTGGTACATGTATATTTGCCACGTTGAGAAGTGGTTTTTCCTTCAATGTTGGGGAAATAATTTAATCTGGGTACACATACATGTACCTGTGTACAGTTGCAGTTGAATTCTAATCTACAAATATAGGTTTTCCCGGACGATATCGCGAAATGTGCACATAAGTTTTATAACTGGTGCATTCGTTTTCGTGCGAAGTATGAACGTTCACATTCCCGTTTTCTATTTAACAATTGATAATTCATTTTTGCATAAGGGTGCATCCAGTCGTAAGAAATCAGCACACGATTTCCCGAATGATAATTCAATTTAGTGCGAATTTGAATGCACACCCGCAATCATGTTTTCCTTTTAATCTTGAAAGATTTTGGGTGCTGATCTTGAAAGAAATGAAAATAATGAGTGGTCACACTGGTCGGCATAGGCAAAAAGTCAATACATGTAGACGTGAAACGTAATGTAAGCACTTTCCTACAGGAGCGAAGTCATCAGGACGCCAGATTACAATTAACAAAGGGCGGTATAGGAAACGAGTTACATGTATTGAAGTGACAGCTTGCTGCTGACAGACATTTCCGGCCTTGCTCATGGCTTGTTAGTGCGTCCTCTGTTTTAAATCGGGGGAAATCTTTGCGATTATATACATACATGTACGTCATCCGGCGCAAACTGTTTAAAGTTCGGCGTGTGACTCGAAAGCGGTCTGGTTTGCAGTTTGACATTACAAGTCAAATGTAGTGTGCTTTTCATGTGCGAAATCTGCAGCAAGCGTAAGCGCTCGATCATTCATGCCATCTTCAAATCCATTCTAACCTACAGTGTACCATCAGACCATGCATGCCTAAATTAATATCTACATTATTAATGGAAAAAAACATTAGTTGTTTTCTGCAACTGTTACTTAATGAAGTGGAATAACAAATGAATGAATATACCGTAGCTTGCCCCGGTACGTTGGTTTCATAGTGATCCGACTTGTCGAGTGCCTAATTGAGAAGCGCGCAGCATGGATATGTGTACGCATGCACCAAACTGCAGCTCCGCCGCGGAGATCGAGCGGTAGCCTTCCTCCCATGCGTTAGTTGTGTTTTCTTGTGCGAGCTGCAGCACCTGTACAGAGGGCACGAACAAAAGACGTGTGATATTAAAAAACGGTAACAAGATTGGAGATGCTGATATAAAAAATGATGAGCGCCACGCAACCTCGCCCAATTTACAATTTAAAGAAGATTGCCCATTACACTTTGACTCTAGCAAAGCACAAAGCAAAGTTTCACACACACAAAAACACCATGTATTCAAATCTTATTCTCTTTCAGCAGTTTTCGGAAAGAATAATAAGAACCTAAACAAGCGGCAAGAGGGACACGAACCGTTTAAGTAAACAGCAGCTCTATAGCTGAAGCTATTTTTATAAAATTCACATTTATGTTTAGGAATTACATAAATTAATGTGTAATTGCCCTAGTCGTTGGTCAAACGCCGGGCTGGATCCTGATAAGCCTCTGGCAGAGATAGTCAGGGTCAACACCAATGGCAGCCCTAAAAGCCTGGCAGCAAAGTTGAAAATGATTACGCTGGGCAAATGTCATTATGTCATGATTACTGAAGATTACATTTGTTGTTGAAAATGGTGGAAGCTTAAGAACAATACGAAGTGATCGATTTTGAAGTTTTTGAATAGGTTAACCAGTTTGCGCCGGGATAATTTTAACAACGCCGAGCCGACGGGCGGGATTATTTTTAACGAAACTCGATCCGAAGCGTGTTCAGGCTGATAGTGCCGGGAAGCACACCCACGCATTTCTGGCCTTGCGCGCTGCGGACATACCGGTACATTTCCGAACTTGAACTTGGCGTGTTAAATGCGTCATCCGTTTTGAATTTTTGAATTTTTTTGCGTTTATATACGTCATCCGGCGCGAACTGGTTAAGTAGGTTTCGCACCTCACACCATACAGCAGTAGTCTTAAAGAGATAGCAGAATTTATTTTATTACAGAGGTTTTTTTAACATGTTCAGAGAAATTATGTTTGCTGTCAATTACTACCCCAAGGTGTTTATGAGAAGCAACTTGTTGAATTATGTGACCTGAAATAGCAATTTCCAAGGGATTACTCTTTTTAAGTTTTTGAGCAGTACAAGCATAACTTCAGGTTTTTGGTTTTTTTGCTCATCTGGCGCTTGTAGTGTCACGGAGGCTGAGGTAATTTTCTACCGCTGTAGTGGCCTCCTCATCAAGGGACTTGGGATTTGTCATTCCAATGAAAACTGCCACCTGCTGATCGGTGAGATCCTTTAGAAATTGACGAAGTGCGATGCTTTCCCTTGTATAAACTGGGTCAGCCGTTGGGCAGCCACTAAAGACGAGGCGGTGAATGTCGGCTACAAACTCCACCAGCTTCTCTTTCGGCTGATGTTTCCTTGTTTCTAGCTGAGCGAATTTCGTATTTGGGCAACTGTCGGGTTTCAGTTTTTGAAACGCGTACTCAGCCGCCTTTCCCTGTAAGCTGCTTACAAGTCGAAAGCATTTTTCTCCTTCAGTCCTGCTGCATGCCTCGACGAGACCCATCAGAGGACAGACGAAGCCTTCCCACGACTTTGTGCCGTCAAAAATATTTTTCAGAATAATTACAGGATATCTAGCGCAATCATTTTGCTGGATGCCTAGAATCATTATTTACTATTAGATGAGTAAGAGATTTTTTAATAATTCAATAGTAAATATTTTCGATATCTGCAAATGGTGTATCCTAGTCCTACAATTACCTTTAAGCCTCTGTCTAAACCCCCCGACACGTTCTTCAACTGTTTTGGTCATTCTGAAATAATGTAAAATAATCATTACATTTTTAGGTTTGTATGACCTCATGCTATGGTACATGTACATGATGTAGGGTATGAACATGTATCCATTCTACCTTTTAATTGTTGGGGAATCATTTTGAAGAACTGTAAAAGCAACAAAGAATTTGTAAGACTGCAGTACATTGTACATTGTATGTGGGCCTACATGTACTGTACATGTATATAATACATTAAGTGTGTACACAGGAGTTTTAAATACTTTTAGTACTGGTCTAATTATGCACTCAAATGATTACTGTATGTACCACAGGATACCTAATGTTACAGATTTAAAACATCTCCCTTAATCAGGATTTTTATAAACTTATATAGTTGATTTGTTGCAGCATACTAAAAATTGCAAAATGTTTAAAGAATATATTGATGAAAACAATCAAAATCATTTATCTTTTGGGGTGCTTAAATACCGACATGTACTGCAATCTTTTTTTTTTTTTTTTTTTTTGTTCTTTTGGAGTTCGATGACTCCATTTATTTCAATTCAATTCATATATTACAAAGTTTACACAATTAATTAAATTGCATCAAGAATTGTACATAAAGAAAGATTACAATTTACAGTGATTAAAAAAAACAAAATTAAAAACAAAATTTTACTTGATTTGATTCCACATAACATAAGGCCTTGTTTTTGGCGTATAACAGAGTAAACATATTTGCCGGAATTCTGGAATTCTCTAACATAAGAAGTTTTTTAAGGCTTGATTTGTAGTAAGTGGAAATATTCAAAAAGGATGCATCCATACGGTCCAAAGCAACTTTACACCTGATATTCCAAATAATTTGAAGTTTGCCAATAAGAAGTAGAGCCATTTCATTAATTCCTTTTCCAACACCTAAAATTCTGTTGTCATCATTTAGAACAAAGTGGTTGTCATTATTGTACTTCTTAAGCACCTGTTCAACAAAAACCCAAGCCTCAGCGTGTTTAGGGCATGAAAGAAAAGTGTGTTCGACCGTTTCCCTATACTGCTTGCACAAAATGCAAATATCATCATTAGTAATTCCCATTTTATACAACTTGTCTTTAGTTGGCAAAATTCTGTGTTTAAGTTTGAACCAAATGTTTCTTTCTTCATGACCCAACAAATTACACCAGCAGTTTTTCCAAACAGTTTCCCAAGGCAGACTTTTAACACAAAGTACTTGTTCCCAAGTTTGTTCTGCCTTAGGTGGAACAAAAACGTTTTGGATAAGGCTAAGATAAATGTGTTTAACAGAGATTTTGGATATGTCATCAAAATCTTCCTCCGAGTTTTTAAAAACAATTCGACTACTGGTGTGATTTGCGGGCCCTTCTCTCTGTTCTTGCAACCAATCTTTACGTATATTAGAAAGTAAACCATGTCGTATTCTACCTGCAATAATACCCTTAATGTCACAAACTTCAGCAATCTTTTTGTAGGAAACAAGATCACTATTATCGACGATTTGTCGAAGGGTGGTGATCCCTTTAGACTTAAGAATTTTACTATCCATACCTTTCCCCCGCCCACCAGTAATGATCGTATTTTTCCATAAGGGGATTTCGTAAACCTCATTAGTGCAGGTAAAATCCAAATTAAAGGAACATCTCGTATTGTTGAAGGTGGTAATAAGATCTTTATAAATTGGGGGAATTCCAGTCTTGACAACTTTAGGATTACTCAAAACATACCAGCCTAATCTGTTATTGCCACTTGCTTCAACAATCCAGAAATCAAAAAGAACACGCCATTTCCCAGAAGATTCATGATATCTCTTTAAAATATTCATTCTGATTGATTTCAATTTGGCACTTATGTTGAGTAACTCAGTACCTCCCCTGTCTTTAGGGCCCCTGATGGTATGCCTTTTGATTTTATCCGGTTTGTTGTCCCAATAAAAGGCAAAAATAGCATTGTCCATGTCTTTTACAAAGTGCTCAGGGCAAGCGATGGCAGCACCAAAATAAGAGATGCCAGCCCCAATCATGCTATTGACAAGCACAGATTTTCCTTTGAGTGTTAAATTTCTGGTTTTCCACATGTTGAGAGTGGCTTTAATTTTATTCACTCTGGGCTCCCAATTATCTACAGAGGTATCGACGTTGCCAACATAAATCCCAAGAATCTTAATCTTATCTTTAAACAAGTTGCCCAGGTTGTCATTCCTGCTTTTCCATGATCCAACCAAAAGACCTTGGGTTTTCTGTTTATTGATTTTTGATCCAGACCCCTTACTATACACATTTAATATATTGTCTAATACCCCAAATTCTTCATCCCTGGTAATTATAACTGTCGTATCGTCCGCATGTTGGACCAATTTAAAAACCGCATCAGCTGTTTGAGGAATGAGCCCTTGGATTTGATCATTGTATCTAATCAAGTTAGCTAGTCCCTCAGCGCATATGGAATACAGGAGTGGAGACAATGGGCATCCCTGTCTAATACCTCTTCTAATGTTGAAGGGTTCAGTAATAAAATTGTTTACGATGACAGAACTGATAGGATTTTTGTAAAGGATTTTGATCCAAAGAATAAATTTTCTTGGGATGCCCATTTTCTCCATAACTGCATACATATACTGCCATTCTATGCGGTTGAAAGCCTTTTCCTGGTCTAAACTTAAAATAGCCGCTTGATTATTATTATTATTATTATTATTATTATTATTATAGTTAACAAAATCAATAACATCTCTAATAATCATTACATTATCATTGATATTTCTTCCTCGAACCCCACATGTCTGGTCTTCCTTTACAATATCAGGCATAATTTTCATCAGACGCCTAGTTAAAGATTTGGCAATAATTTTATAATCTACAATTAACAGACTAATTGGTCTCCAATTCCTTAGATCACATTTCTCGCCTTTGTTTTTAAAAATCAACCTGATGAGGGCATTATTCATACTATCCGGTAAAGTATCTAAAGTATTACAACCGGTCACGATTTCTAGAAAATCATCCTTAAGAATCGGCCAAAATTGCAAATAAAATTCTACTGTCAGCCCATCTGGACCTGGGGACTTGTTTTTCTGCATATCACACAAAGCAAGAAAAAGTTCGTTGACACTAATATCCTTATCCATGTTATCATGAGTGGTAGTATTAAAAACAGCCGTCTCGGTGCAATTCAAAATCTCTCTTAATTTATCACTATCAATCCCTTCACTAGTATATAAATTTTGGTAAAAATCTCTAATACACTTCGTCATGGTAAATGGATTATCACAATATTTTTTGTTCTCATTTAAGAGAAAGGTAAATGCATTATTGTTAATTTGATGCTTTTCGGTAAACAAAAAAAACTTGGTCGGTTTTTCACCTTCAATTCGATGGATATTATGAATTCTAGATCTTGATTTTTCCCAGTCCTTGACTTCCAGCAGATGCAGCTCATGCACAAGTTCTCTAATTTTATCGGTATGATCAACAGGATTGTTAATTAAATTCTCATAGCTTCTTTGGATTTTGTTATGTTTGTTCTCTTCTTTTCTTTTGTCAATGCCATACTCTCTAATAATCTCTTTTATTTGAGTTTCCCCTAAATCCCACCAAATGAAAATATTATCACAAATACTTTTTTGGGATCTCCAGTAAATCCAAAATTGATTAATTCTAGACTGACATTGATCATCACAAAGTAAGGTATTATTACACATCCATCTGCCACGACCCTTAATGACCTTATTTTTATTCAAACGTATAGTAATAATTCTATGGTCAGTCGCACTCATAGCAGTGTTAACGATACTATTAGTTTCGTCCAAAAACTTGGGTGAAACAAAGAAATAATCGATTCTACTAGACCTTTTAAATCCTTTATGGTAGAAAGTGTAGCCTTCCTCGTCAGGGTGGATTGTTTGCCAAGCATCACTAAGATTGCACTCTTGAATTACATTTTGTAAAACAAAAGAGCTTCTGTCACGAGACTTACTGGGGCTTAATTGGCAATTAAAATCCCCTCCAATAATCCAATAACGGTCCTCATTGATTAGATTTTTTAAATCTTTAAAAAACTGAATACGAGAATATAAAACATTGGGGGCATACACACAAACAAAGGAAAACTGATCTTCCCCCCATATAGCATCAACTTTGACCCACTGGCCATCACTGTCACTTTGATGATCTAAAACTTTGACGGAACATTTATCCGAGATGAGGACTGCTGCCCCCTTCGAATTACTGGTCCCATGGCTGAAACAAATTGTCCCACCCCAAAGGTTACGCCAAGCAATTTCATCAATGGTCGTGCTGTGTGTCTCTTGCATAAAAACAATGTTGCTCTTAGAGCGCTTTAAATAATCAAAAACAAAATCGTGTTTGTGCAATCTCTCAACCCATTAACATTAATTGTGGCAACAGTGATGGCCATGATTGTCAAAAAATGAAAAAACTCTTTACCCATTACGAAAATAAAGCATTTATAACTTATCACTTATTCAGTTATTGATATGTCTCCCCCTTCCTCTTCCTCTCGGAGATAGCTGCGGCTGTTGGGATGACTGGGATGGCTGTTGTGATGACTGGGATGGCTGTTGTGATGACTGGGTTGGCTGTTGTGATGACTGGGTTGGCTGTTGTGATGACTGGGTTGGCTGTTGTGATGACTGGGTTGGCTGTTGTGATGACTGGGATGGCTCTATTGTCCCCTGCGATGCTGTGGCATTCATTCCTCTCTTCTTCCTGTATCTCCGTACCCCACTTCGATAGTAGGGAACCTTTCCTTCTTGTCCACTTGGGGCATTTATATCCATTTTCTCTGTGTTGTCCTCTCCACCTGTCATGTCTGAGGAGTCGTATTCTTGTTCCGGTTCATATTCAGGGTCCTCGTCGTCATAGTCGTCTGATGATTGCCGTTTTTCTAGCTTCCTCTTCCGCCCGTCTTGGATGTGTTCGTCCCAAAATCCTTGCTCTTCCTTTAGATCTTTTCTAACAGAGTCTCCTGTCCATTGTTCCTCGCCTCGCTGATTTGTCTTTTGAACCCCTTGTCGTTCGGGCCGTTTCGCGTCGGCTGGTTTCCGCTGTTTTCCATCTGTCGATTTCTGCTGTTTCCCATCCGTCAATTTCTGTGTTGTCTTTTTACCAGAACTTGGTTCTGCTTCTTTCTTTTTGTCTCTAACCTGTTTGTTCGTGCTTTCCACGTTGTCTCCTTTGTTGACATCGGGTTTCTCCTGCGGCCTTTCTTGTTGTTCCTCATTTTGTTGTTTTTTTCCTGCTGCATCCAGCTTGCCCTTTTTCTCCTGATTTTTTTCTACTGTGGTTTTCTGAGTCTCCTCTCCCATCTTTTTGGAGTCTCTTTTATAAGTCTCCTTCGTAGATGTTCTTCCTCTCGTTTCTGCCGAGTCTCCTGTTTCTTTCGCTGTGCCTCCTCGTCCCTTTTCCTTTGTTTGTTCTCCGCCACCTGTTCTGCCCACGACTTCTTGGTCCATGCTTTCTTCTGGCTCACTTGTGCTGGTTGAGGTGTCACTTCTTGATTTTCCCCTTCGTCTTCTTGGGATTTGACTATCTACCTCCATGCTACTATACTGCCTGCCTAGTCATAACACTCATAAGTCCTTATAAACACATTGGCCATAAAATTGATACAATTTATACACAAATAACCTCATTATTCTGTGTGCACGAGGGTTTTTATTTTTAAAATAGGGATGTGTAATTATTGCCATTCATACACATACACCCGATCCCATAATGCATTGCAGCCTAGGACTCGATTTAAGATTTTATAGTACGAGCATATTTTCTTTTTCCCCCGGATTGATTTCTGTTAGTCTTTTATCTTCTTATAGTCTTGCTTTAAATTGTTTAACTTATTGCGACAATGGCTGGGCGTGTTGTCGTGGATTCCCTAGCCTTCCAGATCCTCGGATATTTTTGTAAACACCTTGTTGTTTCTGGTCGTGCCGTCCAATTGCGACTGAATAGCAGCGTCCGACCAAATAGCCAACAGAGCATTTACTTCATCGTCCCACCACGACGGTCTTTCAGCTTTCGTGTACGACTTTTTTGGACCCATTTTTACGAACTAATTTGCAGTTGGAGTTTGGTGAATAATCTAGCTATGCACATGCACAACATGCATACGTGCACGTGTACATGTATGTGGCACATTGACCGCATCATTATCATTAGTTAAAAGCATGCTAGGAATAGGTTGATCATAAATTTGATGTATTTAAACTTCTGACTCACTCTGCAGTATTTAAACTGCTGTCTCAGCATTTATTTGTTACACTTTCTTGCCATTCCTCCAGGGTTTGGCCCGATCCAGGACAGTACCAGTTGCCCCTTAACTGCGTGTGGCGAGTCATGCTGTTCTTAGGCTGCTGGCACTTACTCCATTTATAATGTTCAGTCCTCTTTTTGTATTTTTTTTGGGGGGGGGGGGGGGGGGGGTGGGGGAGACAATTGGCGAGACAATGGCAGGCCTTCAGGAGTTGGAATTGCCAGTGGCTGGGATGAAATCGGCTGAGGTGGTTGCGGCTGGGACGACAGTGGCTGGGAATTTCCATTCTGCTGTGGGGGCCAACCATACCACTGTGGTTGACTAAACTAAACCATGGTCCCTGTGGTCCCTGCCATTCAGGTGGTCCTTCTGTGGTGGCAGTTGAGAGGCCTGATGATGATGTTGTGGCTGTGGCCAAGGTTGTAGCTGTGGCTGGGGCTTTCCGCATACGTCGCAAAACTGCCTCTCCTTCTCTGTTGGCAGGTTCATCAAACCTGAGAGGGGTGTGACCGTGCTCCACTGGAGCAGATGAGAGAGCCCTTGGAACAGCCAGGGGCTGATCCGCAACCTGGATCGTGCCTGGCTGGTTTACACCTCGCAACAACGCATCACAATCTGCCCGCTTCTGTCGTGCATTCAACCTCAAAAGATGCTAAGTTAAATATCAATATTCTCTTCTTTTGTGTGAGTGAATAATTCATTAGCGGTGTTAGAACATATCTCACAAAGCACAGACTGTGGTTGTGTTGATGGTGACTAGCAGCAAATTGGTTTCTTTCTGGACCATGTCAGTCTTCCACCAGCTGCTGAATAAGTGCATAAGTCTGCACAAATGACTGGGGTATAGGCAGAACCTTGGAATTTCTGTCCTTTGGGCGGTTCCTCTTCTGCCGATATTCTTTGGCCAAGTGCAAATGCACACACTCCAAAATTCTGCTCGTGTCTGGTTTTTGTGCCACCTGCCAAGTACAATCTGAAACATAGAAGAGAAGTCGTATTGCAGCGTTAAACAAATATGTTTGCAATGTTCAGAGTTGTAATTTTGTAATTCAGATAGTCATTCACAAGTCAGTTCACAAGTCAGTTCAGAAGCATCAAGAGGAACAATTACAAAGAAATGCTTTTGTCAAAGTTCATTAAAATAGCTTGTGAGTTGACTAAAGACTGAATGGCTTGACAACCCTGGCAATGTTACAGACAATAACGTTACAAAAAATTTCTGAATTAACCTTTCTGCAACCTGCTGACAAGGTGCTGAGCCGCTCCGCTTAATTACGCGAGGCTCGCCGGGGCCCAGGCAGGTGACGCTTCTTTGTCTTCAAGCTGTACTTGATGGGAGACTTGTTCATCTCGTCTAAACTTGTCATACAGCCACATCACTACTTCTGCCTCGGTGAAGGACGTGGCTGTGATGGTCCTGTTGAGGCCAACCAGAAACTTGGAAAGATCGTCAACAGCTCACCATCCAGGAAGATCTGTGGCATCGGGTGTGACATCCTGGAGAAAATATGGATACAAAATATATCTTGCAACAATCAATTTCACTAATTGAAATTTTTCAATTGCATTATGTGCTACTTTAAGATTTATAAATCAATAGTCTCTACATGACTAATTGGTGCGTGACCTCAGACGGAGATGGCAAGCAGCTTGATATGTCCATAGGAGACGGTGAGCAGCTTCCCCGGGAAGGGGACCGAATAGAACAGGACAGTCCTGGCCCGCAGGGGATGGCGAGTGGCTCTTACTGGAAGGGACACGATGAGAACGGGAAGGTCCTGGGTCCGGCGAAGATGGTGAGCGACTCTCATGAGGTAGGAAGCGACGAGAACAACCAAAGCGAGATGACGGGGCCCAGGTGTGAAGCCTTGTGGCCACAGGGACATCCATGTTAACATCACCAGCCTCACACACAGTGACATCTAGGATATCATCCTCTGGTGGTCCGCCCAACTGTGCTTTCAGTGTGGTATCAATTTCCTCGCCATGAATTGCTGTGCAGATCTCCCTAGTTCCAGACTGGGCCAGGAGATAGTCCATAGCAATTCGCTCGCCTAAAATGAATTTTTTCAAGAATATAGAATTTTTGAAATTCATGGAACTTTAATATACAATATACATGTCTAAAGGAATCGTGCTTTAGTTCATTTAATTGCAAGTATTACTATTCTCGATATTACCGGTAGATTTCCTAAGAGGTATAAACTCATCAGGCAGGAGCTTGTGGCCGAGTGCATTGATGCTTGACATCAATGCACGTCATAGACTCGAGTCCGCGACGTGGCACCTATCTCCAAGGTACATGTATCCTGCCTGCGGTTCAGGTTTCATTTGGGTATGTACAGCATTGCACCTCGTTCCTCGACACAATGCCGATGAAGGCATGTGCCATCGCCACCCTCATACCTACGAAGAAGCAAGCACTCTGGAGTGGTTGCTCACTGGTTTCAGCCTCACGAACAACGTCAGCGAAAACTTTCACAACACCGTCACCGACCATAATTTGACGATAGACTTTTTGAAGATTGACGACTGGCTTCTCTCTCTCTTAAATCTTCCTGGCCCTGAGAAGAAAAATAATTTGGACAAAGTAAGAATTTTAAAAATATATATATACAAACACAATTTAAATGTTGATTACCATACATATTTAACAAATAAATAATGTTCAAAGTGAACAAAAAAATTGGCAAGGCGGGACTTGAATATGGGAGGTCGCAAATTTACCTAGCCCGTTTTCCTTTTGGTTTATTTATGTTAAATAAATAATGCATCGCAATAACTAATGCACTTAACTGGTAAATTACCAGGAATTAAGGTGCACTGGCGACGATGACAACTCTCCAGGGAGGAGGAACCCCTTCCACAGCGCAGCACATCAAGGACCTTGCCTCCCTTCTCTATGTGGCCGGTCTTTGTATAGAGGTTGACTCCAGGTACATCCTGGATACAGCCAAGGTGCGTCTGCTGCACCTCCAACACGTGCGTCATGCTTACTGGGTTTATAAATTGCAGACTTGTGGAATCTGTCAGATCCCACATGGCGTCCAAGAGCCCTTGGATCATGCAGCGGGTGTCCTCCACTCCCCATGTTGTCCGGCGACAGTGCTTCGCCAACTCTGCCGTGGTGATGTAGGCAGTGATATGGGTCTCCGTAGCCACAGGTCCACTATACTGCTTTTGCAGCTCACCCCTCTTTGCATTGCGGAGCTGGTCCTCGTCCTGCTCATACCACTGAAATATACAGCTGGATATCTTTGAACAGAACGTGCCATAAAGAAGATGATGCTCTGTGGTGAGGCCCTCGGTGAAGACATTCAGCTTCACGCTTGCATGTCCATGGTTGGAACCAATGGAGAACTGGCTGTACAACTGTGTTCAATTAGAAAAATAAAATTACAGTTAATATAGGGACACAGAGTATAGAGTATGTTAAGATACCAATTAATCTTTAATTTTTTTAAACAAACCTACACAACTACATATTGTAATATCAAGGTTACACACCTGACCCACTACAACAATCTCGGTCGACATAGATGATGTACGGCTCTAGACAATCCCCTGACATAACTCTTCAAAACCAGCACCCTCGCTCGTGGTCAAAACACAGCTTAGTATTTCACCATACTCATTTCCGAAGTTTGTCATCCAAGTGACAGTAGCGGTGACATCACCAGCCAGCTTCTTTGTGATCTGTATTAAAAAATTCAATCAATTGTTTATTACAACTAAAAGCATACATATATAGTAAATTCAGTAACGTAATTTAAAGGTAGGATACGCCATTTGCAGATGTCGAACAAAATGTACTTTCAAATTATTAAGTAAACAATGATTCTAGGCATCCAGCAAAATGATTACGCTAGATATCCAGTAACCATTCGATAATATAATAATCGTACTTAAATATCTTATTGGTTGAATTTAACTTGAGGATTCTCCCATAGGTGGAGGTGATAACCCCCTTCATCTCCTCCATGTGGCCGAGGATCTCATTGGAATGAGCTGTCTCGAACCACTAGGCCAGGGGTGTCGGGACGTAGGGTGGAGGTTACTCGTAAAATGGCTTAGCCTGTGTAAACTGAATTCCTTTTCTGTGGAGCTCAGTCAGTAAAGTAATCCACTCTGCGCCGTGCCCATTACTTCCAGGGTCTGGTGCAGATAGCTGGTGCTGTTTCCCACTGTCGGTGGCTTCAGGAGTGTTATGCATTTTTTTTTCAAATTGTGCAGATGCCTGTATCTCTTGCGTTTGTGCCGCCTCATCTTTATATATTGTGTCTTGGTGTGGAGCAGTGTCAACAAGACGTAGTGTCAGCTGCCCCTTCTTGGCCTTTCGGTTGATACGGTTGTGCCAACCTTACAGATCGTTATTATTACAGACGGACTGCTTGTAAATGCTCCATACACCCGGAGACCACTGTTCTGTCATTCATGTCGTGTGTACGTACGGTACTTCATTACCTGCTCAATCATCCCAGTAGTGACATTCTCCTTGATCTTGATCCGCCATGCATGTAGCTTCGCTGAAGACCGACCTCTTGTATTTTGCGCCAGACACACTGGGTCCAATGAAAGACACAACCAATACAACGGACCTCGGGGAAGATACTTTTTGCAGCACCCTGTCCCATCCTGTTTCTAAGTTCGGTTTTTATCAAACACATTCTTGAAAAGTCTCTTTCACAGTCGGCTTTGTGTGGAGGCTGTACCTTATTATTTGCATTACCTTTGTTGATTTTCTCTTTTATGTTCAATCCTAACAAGCTCAGCAAGTCTAATAATTTAGGAAAGTTTGTTGTGTGAGCAATTCCATTTTTACACAAAAAATAGAGGCTTTGGAATGCTTTAATGCTATGTTGGTGGTTGTAAAGGTGATCGTTGCAGAACAGTTTTTTTTCACAATGTTGTTTTTTCCTTGTCCAAGAAGTTTCTATGTACATCTAGAACCGGTTCCCGACATAAATAGTAGAGTACTCTACTATGAGTATAAGAAAACTCTAATCTTCAAATGTGCAGAAGATACATGTGAAGAGTTCAGATGCAAAAACAGACAAATCCAAATTTGTCATTGTCTGTAAAAGATGTTTTTTTGTTTTTGCTCTCCATGTAAAACTTATCAATTCTATATATGGTGCTTCTGAATCAATGCAAGTCAAGTAAATAAAGGACAGAATTTCAAAAATCTAAATTTATTCAAAAACATTGAAAACATGTTTTTGTATTATAATTGGTGGCAAAAACGGACAAATCCACTTATATTTTTTTTTTACAAAACGAGATAAATCCAACATTTGTTTTAAAGTACATAAACATGCTAAAAATGGCATGTATTATGACTTATTAACAATTCAAGATAAATGAGTCTTAATCAATCTACAAAGTTGGACAAACAATCATGCATACGACTGGATTGTCTTGGCCAAGATTCTCAACTAGCCTACATCGAGATTCCACTCTTCTCTTTTTCAGATTCGCTTCGGGAAAAAAGACGATAGTCAATTAAACAAAAACACTAATCATGCCAGGATTTTGCATTAAGCTGTATAATCCCAAGGGAGCTGAGATGGTGTTTGGAATGTTTCATGGGCCCAGTGAACGGGGTAATAATATGAAGTGCTTTGATACTGTTGGTAATTATTGTTATTATTATTATGATAAAAAATAGTATATTCTATACCGAAATTCAAACATAATAAAGACAGTGAAAAAGATTCAATATGGTTCACAATCCCAGTACTGAATCGAATGAACCGGTTTGATTATATTTCACTGAATTGGTCAAGTTTGTTTCAAGCAGTACAAAAATAATAGTTTGCTTGCTACCAGAGAAACAATTTGCTTATTAAGACCTAATAAAGATCAAATTAAACATCAAAGGGTTTGCCCTTCCTGGCGAATATTATTAAAATCCTTAAATTACGATCATTAACACTGTGTACTCAGTTCTTCTGAGTGCAGTGATGAAAAAATAACACGGCCATCGCCAACAAATCAATGACCATCAAATTAAAAATGGCTGTTTGATTACATTCGAGTCTCAGCAAGCAAACTATCATTCTGAGTTATTGAATGTTCAGTCCTCATCACTGCTCTCCTCGAGGTCCTGTTTGCCAATGTCATGCTGACCCACATCAGCAAAGGCATCGTTATAGAAGTCGCGGACAGTTTCAGGAGCACCAATCTCATCAATAAGTTTGAGCACGTCACGTTTCTTGGCAGGCTTCACGCAGTTGACCATGGGAGTGACAGCTGGCTTGAACTGTCCCCATTTCCTGCCCTTCTTGAGAATAACGTGCTCACAGAAGTCACCGCCATACACCTGCTTAAAGCCGACTTGATCCGAATTAATGCGTAGGACCTTGGCGTGACTGATCTTAAAAGATCGCTTGGACTTGCAATGGGCTGTTGCTGCTGCCTTGAAATCACGACTCTTCCATTCTGTACCGTACACGTGTACGTTACCATGTTTGGCCAGAATGGCAACGTAATCATCAGGAAGGAGAATCGTATTCTGTTTTCTGATGTCCTGCTCGATCCTCCCGAATGCCCGGTCCGCTGGCAGAAAACTGTGGCCGCGGACAGGAAAGGTGTACTCGTACTCGATGCTCAGCTGCGGAAAGTTCTGTTTTCGCATAGCAGCCAGCATTGCCAAAACATTGATGTTCTTGTTTTGGCCGAAGCAGGAGTCTGAAAACAAGCGCAACCTTTGATACCTTTTCAACTCATCCCCCACAACAGATATGAAAAAGTGGTTTAAGGCTGAAGCCACCATGTTGCTGTCCTTGAGGTTCTGGCTTTCTAGCCAGACGTACAGATGAACGTCATCTTTTCCCTGTGGATTTCCACGGCCGTGGTGATGAACGACACCAAAAACATAGAGGTAGAGCTGCCGCGAATAGGTTTGTCCGATTGGAGACTTTGGCAGTACTAGATTTTCCATGATGTCAAAACAAACGGTGAATGAATCCTCAACATTGTTTAAACTGTCATAGAAACATCTTGCGCGACGCCTGTGAAGAATGTACCCAAACGTGCAAACTTCAGCGGGGGAGAAGGTTCCCCAGTATTGTGTTAAATTGAAGTTGATTTTAATTGAAGTTTAATTGAAGTGTCCATAATCGTCGATTTTGAACAGCATCCCCGTCAACAGAAGGTACCAGCCCCCAGCCGCACACGCCCCCAGCCGCACACCCCCCCCCCCCCCCCCCCCCCCCCCCCCAATTGACAGATGGTACTAGCCGCAGTCATCCCTCTATTTTATTTTACGCAGGCCGCCCTCTTCAAAAACAATTTACCCAAGGCCCAACCCCCCCCCCCCCCCCTACCAAAATCAAAATTACCTTGCTTGCTACGCCACTGACTGGGACCATGTACAAAAATGTAGAAATTAATACGAGACTTGTGACCACATGTATTAATACTGGGTACTGATTTATAACATACTTACCGAAAATGCTCATGAATGAGGCCTTGCACAATGGCACTTTCTCCTTGTTTACAGTCAAAGTGAAGTACTTTACTGAAACTTCCCTAGCATTCCTCTTGTCAACATCGTCTACCTTGAGTCGCCTCCGCTCACATTTATTGATATCCATGTAAGAAAGCAGGGTTGCATCCTGTTTAACTTTGTCTACAGTCGAGTAAAGCTGATTATGTGCAAAGGTTAGATCTTCATTGGAGAGGGAAGTTGCCATGCACACGTTACGTGCATGGTGTGCACACGAAATGCTAGCGATTTTTTCATCACCACTATGACGCGATTTTTTGGCAAGGGAGCGCACCGAACTGCATGAATTGTTTCTCTTTTTACGCCCAATTGGCGAAAGCACCACTGCCTCATCCATATCATCAAATACCTCCATTATTATAGGCGAATTTGCGGTGAAATGTGCGGATATTTTAGCGCGAAGCGAGAGTGAACACGGGCGCCGCCATCATGCATCACCTGACTAAATTATGGTGCGCTGATTGGCTGAATGGAGTTGTCGGCTTTTGGGAAAAAAATAGACTGGCGCATGTCGGTTTTTGAAACAAAACATCGAATTGCAAGGCATGTTACATAGGACATGACGGCTTTTGCAACGAAACAGATTTAATGATCCGATAGAGGGCGCCACGGACTATTTAATGGTAGTCATAATTTATTTTCGGAAAAAATGGCGTTTGTCGGTTTTTGCGCATGAACTCTTCATGTACATGTACATTTCGGTTCTGATGCACACTCCTAATACACGAACATCTTTTCAATAGGTATTTAACACTTTTGCAAAGCACTGAAGATCCTAATGAAGTAAAACATGCAACTTCAAAAATAAAATTAGGCCGAGTAAAAATAAAACATGTTTATGTTTCTCGTCCGGGTTTTCCAAAAAAAGGGAGAGGGTCTTTTTTTTTTTTTTTTTTTTATGGGCGGCCATCTTGAAAAAAAGAGAAAAAAAGAGATTTCCGGCAATCCCTGATGTGTTCGCTATAAATGAAATGTTACAAATAAAAGGGACAATTGTTAGCCACACAAGAACTGAACATAATTATATTTACATTGTTTTAATAGCCTTATTTTACTGTTTGTTACATTTTTAAATGAGCAATCGGCAAATATACACCGTGGCATGGAACAGAGATATAGGTAGTAAGTTCACAAGACTACTCAACACTTTTGTTCTACCAGAACATGAACTAAGAGTTATTCTCCTCTTGGAGCTCTAGTGTTTTTCTTCCTTGGTTGCTTTCTTCCATCTTTACACACTGCACACATAGGGTAAACATCATTTCTAGTCTGGAGATCCTCTTCACTGCCGCAGTAAAAGCACAGGGGATCAGTAAATGTGACATAATATGGCGCTTCAATCGGGTCGTCACATGTGAGTTTGTTATTGACAAATACAACATTGAAGATAGAATTACCGTCATCATCTTCATCATCTGTTGGAACGTTCAGGAAACAGGTACCACAAGAGAACATAACATCCAGTTCTTGCTCCAGTTGCCGTCTTTGATCAGGTTTCAGCACTCGTGCAGAATGAGGCATTCTCCACACTGGAAAAATTAAAATTGACAAGCAATTAATATTTCTAGACCACACAACACATGCAGCTGCATGTATATTGTGTACTCTCGCCTCAAAACACTGACATAAAGCTCACGCGGTCTCTAGAACTGGTCTGAACTGGTTCGGCGTATGCACGATCCGGGGACGGGTTTCCGGAGCGCATGCACTAGCAGGAGCCACCAGGGCGATCCAACCACCGTGGAATCACTCCAGCGCCCCCTACCGGCCAACCGGCACGGACGCTACAATACATTTAGACTTATAAATATTACCTGTAGCACTACACATATGTGTATAGTTGAGAACAATTATTACTGTATTTGGAGTTAAAACTGGTCTGACAAACTTCAGTCTGTTCTCGTTTCTCCATGGTATGACAAACTTGACAAAACTAGCAATGTTTGAAACTCAAGTTACATGTACATGTACTTATATACATACATGTACATGTACCACAAACATACATTCGCATTTTTGTATCACTGTGGAGACATGGCTTTGTTCTCGTGTACAAAATGGTTAGAAAGTCGAGCACGTTTTTTCAAAATGCTCCCATTTTAACCATAATTTTTTTCCTGGGTTGAAATTTCGACCCAATATATCCTATATTATACCCTAACCCAAACACTAACCCTAACCCACATCCTAATCCTAGTTTTTGAGTAATTTAAGTAAAATCCAAAAATCTAATTCGTGAAATTCCCAATGGAGACCTATTCATCTATAGAAATTTACCCTCCGGAGACGTTTTGTCTCCATTGTACACATTGTGTTCATGTCTCCAGAGGGTACGGTATTTCGCACCACGAAGACACAAAATGTGCATTCATGGTTTAAAATACCATAGATCTATTCTAAATTAGAAGATGATTACAAATTTATAGTTAATTTAGGCTACAACATTTAGATAACCATACACGAGTATAAGAAAACTCTAATCTTTAAATGTGCAGGAGGTTAGACATACATGTACATGTATATTTAGCAATTTGTTTGACAAAACTAATCACGACCACATGTTCTTTTATTATGGCTTTCGTTTGCAAATACTGCACTCAACTGTCCATTTTGGTTTTGGCTTGCACCCATCTTGCAACAATTGTAGCCTGTGCTGTTTTGCCATTATTTGCCCCATTGCCTTACTGCTAAAATTTGGTTGAACGACGATATTATATACTCGCATCTGAACTTGTCACGTGAGAGACGGAAGGGTCTTTGTTGAACCTGGTGTGGTCATCTGGAGAAACACTTTGATCCAAAAACAAATTCCCATTTCTGATTTCTATACATATATGGCTCATTCTATAAATTGTGGGTCCAAGGTGTGACATGGGGGGTCAAATTTTAAATTGCTTTAATTGACAGCTTTGCTTTTCTGTGGAATAATTAACTGTGTTTTGTTTTGTTTTGTTTTGTTTATTGGGAAGGGGCGTACAACCATTGTAATATTACTGGCGACTTCAGCATTTAATTCACTGCAACTGGTTCTTGATTACTCTTTGAAGTTCTTGTTCAGAAAATTCATAAACAATGGTCCTTTTTTTTAAAATTTACATTACATTAAAAAAAACGTCAAGTACCTTGCGCATGCGATGGTCTACATAGCTTCTGGAGCAGTTGCTGCTGAAGCTGTATGTTAGGCTGCTGGAGCGTAGTCAAAGATTCCTTCAGCTCATCCCTCTCCTTCTGGAGGTCCATTGCTCGTGACTCAGCCTCCCGGCACTTCCTCTTCGCATTCTTCACTCTTGCCACACACTCTGCTCTGTTGCAGCTTGTGTCGCTTGAACTCGGTTCACCGAATAACGGGGCTGTCCGTTTTTTGGCATCTTTGCTTCTATAACACTTTTCAGACTCTGCTGCTGTGACTTCACTTGAAGGTCTTTCCTTTCTTTCTGTAATTATAGCTTTCGTTTGCAAATACTGCACTCAACTGTCCTTTTTGGTTTTCGCTTGCACCCATCTTGCAACAAATGTAGCCTGTGCTGTTTTGCCATTATTTGCCCCATTGCCTTACTGCCAAAATGAGTTGAACGACGATATTATATACTCGCATCTGAACTTGTCACGTGAGAGACGGAAGGGTCTTTGTTGAACCTGGTGTGGTCATCTGGAGAAACACTTTGATCCCAAAACAAATTCCCATTTCTGATTCCTATACATATGGCTCATTCTATAAATTTGGGGTCCAAAGTGTGACATGGGGGGTCAAATTTTAAATTGCTTTAATTGACAGCTTTGCTTTTCTGTGGAATAATTAACTGTTTTGTTTTGTTTTGTTTTGTTTATTGGGAAGGGGCCAATATTACTGGCGACTTCAGCATTTAATTCACTGCAACTGGTTCTTGATTACTCTTTGAAGTTCTTGTTCAGAAAATTCATAAACAATGGTTCTTTTGTTTTTAAACAGCATAGTTAGAGGTGAAAAGACTTCAACTACATGTACATCATCCAGGGGATGGGTGTGTTCATTTCCTTCTGTCCAGTAATATCTTCACGTTTGTTTCGTCTCATAAACTTAAGACTAACTGTGCTGGCTTGCAAGTTGGTCACCTGCAATTTAGTAAACAAAAAAGAATATATTTAGTAGGCTGTGTGTTCTGTCATATTCAACCTTTTAATATTTTGGGGGATCTTCTTCAGCAATCTTCTTTTGACAACCAAGTTTCTTTTTTTGTGTCACGCCAAACCCAAATTATATTTCTAACTCAAGTTATCATCCGGAAACCGGGTAGGACAGACGCCGTAGGAGATAGCCCGGCATATTGCCCTTGCTCCCAAGGTCTTCGGCGTTGCTGATGAACTACATGTAGGAGTCTGGGGGAGTTTCAGCTGGACAAAGGTGCTCCGGCTCGTTTTTGTTCCAGCTGTTCTAGCCACAAGGACAGGGGTGGCCAGCAGATGTACTGGGCCTCTGCTCCAGCTGTATCAGCTGCTGATTTCGGAGAGTCGATGTTCTGGGTTTCTAGCTGGAAGTTTTGTGCTTGTACATGTAGCTGCTGCACCTGTTGAGCCAGCTCATCCCTCTCCTTCTTCTCCCTACAGTATTTAATTGGACAGATTTCAGAAGTTCTTCTTTTTCGGTATCAGCATTTTGCACAGCATGTCTAAATGCTAGTATATCCAAGTTATGGATCATTATTTGAAGTTGTTTACAATGGAATGTATCCATTTAGCAACCTCCTCACATCCTTTGCACTTTGCAATAGCCATAATTTGTTTCTTTAGTCCTGCAAAATATTTACACAAAAAGAGTTGCCAAAAATGCAGGATTTGTGTTCGGTTTTATGTGGGCAGAAAAATAGTGATGATGACAATAATGATATTTTTTATAGTATGCTCAAAATAGAATATGATTTAGAATGTTACCCTTTGCTACATTCCACACATCGTAAAAGTGTTTGGTTCCACGGGGAACAAGCTCGTCGTTGATGTAATTTGTTATCTGTCGGTTACGATCAGTGACGATCGTACCAATCCTCACATCATCCTCGTCGAGCCATTTCACTGTCCTGACGAGCCCCTTCTTTTCCATTAAGGGAGACTTGAAGCTTGTTTCACTTTTCTGTATTTATCGGAATTAAAGGAATAAAGTTAACGGAGTCAAGTAAAACAACAAATTATATATTATCAAGGCACTGCAAGTTTTCACTTGATATCGTTATCTCATTTTTTATAGAAGTGGCGTTGAGCAGTTTTTTGCCCATGGAGTCTTAATTTAATTACCTGGACAAGTTCTACGTGCAAAAATTTCCCCTCGTTCATCTCCAGGACACTGTAGCACCCGTACTTTGCAGAATGACCCATGCTATCAGCCCCCATGTCTGTGGCAAGAAGGGCTCCAGTTTAGTGGGCCTTCACACTAGTGAAAATTACACATTTTGTATTAAAATCTTAAATGGACCAGCTGACTCTGAAACATCTAAATATCGTTTTAAAAATTTCTTGTAATCGACCAAAAACAAATACTAATTTAAAATTAACTTCCACAGGTTGGTTTCTGTATATATTTGTACCACGAGTGTCCACTGCCCCAACACAACCAACTAAGTTACTTTTTTTTACAAACATCTTCAATATGTATATTAATGTTACAAGATACAAGAACATTAATTAAATCGTATGGCAAATGTTTACCTTTGAGGTTCTTTAGCCCTTGCTCCCGAGGTCTTCGGCGTTGCTGATGATGAACTAGGAGTCTGGGGGAGTTTCAGCTGGACAAAGGTGCTTGGCTTCGTAGCTGTTCTAGCCACAAGGATAGGGTGGCCAGCAGATGTACATGTACTAGGCCTCTGCTCCAGCCGTATCAGCTGCTGATTTCGAAGAGTGATATTCTGGGTTTCTAGCTGGAAGTTTTGTGCTTGTAGCTTCTGCACCTGTTGAGCCTGCTCATCCTTCTCCCACTTCTCCCTATTTAATTGGTCAGATTTTTTTTCTTCGGTATTAGCATTTTGCACAGCATGTCTAAATGCTACTATATCAAGTTATGGATCATTATTTGAAGTTAGCAGAACAAAAAGACACACTAAATAAAAACTATTATGTTCTAAGAGGGTTTTTATGCGGGCTGAATGTTGGTCTTTATTTTGATTACCTTGGAACAGAACAGTTTTAGGTTCTGAAACTGTACCAAGGGCTTTCTCGAAGAGTGAATCCATGTTTAACACTTTGAGTGCCAGGCTTTAATTTTAAAGTTATCACCCTGGGCCAGCCTTTTCAGTCAATTTTACCTAATTTCCATAGATCCTTCAGAATAAGTAGATACGTAAATCATCAATTACTATATACCAGAATAAAGATCAAGTCTTCAGCTTTACATTGATACCATTTGTTTTATTTTCAAGGTAAAACATAATATACAAAATCTAATTAGAAGATTGCCACTTTTTACGATTTCACACAGAAAAACACAAAAAGCTGAGAAAAATAGCGTTTTGTGCTTTCCTGAGTGAAATTGTCAAAAGTAACAATCTTCTAATAAGATTTTTCAACAAAACACCGAGAAAAAACTGTTTTGTTTTCGGAAATGCATTTACATGACTCTAAAACTCTTATTTATATTTTATGAGGATTCTAAGCCACAATAATAGCAGAAGGTGATGTGTCTCTTTCGACATGTGACTAAATAATACTGGTTGAAATATTGTAAAGTGTACAAATAAAAATGGGAGCCATAAAAATGTTGTGAACTTGGGCTTGGCTATTTACAATTTATCGTACTTTTTTAGCTCCAATTGTGCCATTATCGTTTTATCATTGTACACACAACTACCTACAATAAGTGTACTTACATCTTCATCATCACTGGGGAAATAATCGTTCTCAGAATCGGAATCGGCGAATACTTCATTCGCTTCTGCAACTGAAAAGCATCGCTTTGCCGTCGCCATTTTGATTACTCTGAAATTCACGGGTACTTCCGGGTAGCGCCCTCTACAAAAAGTGCACGACACGTTGCAGCGCAGCACAAGGAGAATTCCAAATTGTTACTTGACATGGATAATACCGCCCTCTGTCGAATACCATGAAAAAACCCGAAAGACGGAGATTTCCGTCTTTGGCACTCGAGCGTTGTGTTATCAAAGACGGAAATTTCCGTCTTTGGCACTCAAAGTGTTAACAATCTTAATTCCTTTGCGCGCTTTTGTAGATGAGTTTTGAGTAATTGCTCTCTAGTTCTTTTAAAGACCAGCTGTGTTTCTTTGATGG
The DNA here is from genome assembly GCA_037893245.1 of Crossaster papposus. NCBI lineage: Eukaryota > Metazoa > Echinodermata > Asteroidea > Velatida > Solasteridae > Crossaster > Crossaster papposus. Next base: position 360,775 of record JBAIAA010000173.1, read on the forward strand.
CATCCTCATACTTCTTTACAATCATGATCACGACATTGATGTCCCCCTGCGCAATATTCTCTTCTGATTTATCTAACTCAACGTCATACGGGCATGTGCACATTTTGTCAATTTCTGTACTCAATGCATGGATACCATGTGGTTTTATCAACACAGTACGGTCTTTTTCTTTACACAGAAATACTGCTGGTCTTAACTCAAGAAACTCACCTCGGACATTGTCCTAGGTGAACATGACATAATAGTAACAATAATAATAGTGTGAACACAGAAGAAACGGAATGGCTGATGCAGATTATTATCCTCCAAATGCTTGGAAACACGACGAAGAGCAGCTTTTTCTATCATTTTAGACAGAAAGGCAGTGTTAGACACAGGTCTATAGTTCTTCAGACTGTCGTGATCAAGCATAGGCTTTCTCAAAAGTGGTGTAACAATAGCATCCTTAAGAGCTGAAGGAAAACTGCCAGTCGTCAAAGATGAATTTATAATGGAAACCATAGCTGGGGTGAAAATACTCGGGTTCTAGGTCACCTACATATGTACTACAAGATCACCGAGTAAGATGGGATGATCATTATTAATTGTAAACTTGCAACCATCACCATCCCCTGGGCCTGGTTTGACTGAATTCACTAAATACTCTCCTTCCTATTAATCCAACTGAATCCTAACAAACTTCCTTGAGTAACATGTTTGTACCTTTTTAAAAAGAAATTACTCATCTAATCCAACTGCGGATATCGAAAACCTTTGTATTTGCCATCTGCATTGGGGTACGTGTGACGAATTTTGTAGATGATGCATGATGGCAGTGGAACTCTATTGTGCCGTCCGAGGTATCCCTAACACCAGCGAACTACTTGGCGATATCCCACGTGGCGATATTTCCTGTGTGAAAAGAAGTGGAAGTGGAAAACCAAACGTGCGAATGATCGATCAAGACAAAAAGAGATCAATTCTGGGCACATACAGTATGTAATAAACTCCAGACAGTCCACAGGGTGGGTGACAAACAAATTCTTCGGTCGGAAGCAAAAACCAATACTCCCCCCCCCAAAACAAAAAAAAACAAAAAAAACAAAACCAAACAATCAACTGTACATACTGGTCAAGAGTGCCCTGGACAGCGTTTCTCCCATACTGTGTCTGATACTGCATGTGTGCTGTATGAAGTGTTGCAGGAAGTAGACAGCAGGCGGCAAACCAGTCATGTTCAGAGATGCAGGAATCAGCGTCATCCACACTCGCGTCAATTTCTACCATCTTTGCACATATTTGTGGAACATCCTTGCAGCATGTGTTGTTTATCAGCATGTATTTTTTTGAGAAACATTTACTGCCCGATATACTTATGTGTGAAAACATTAATAGAGGTGGTCATATTATATAATTAACTTCTGAACATGTGTGGCAACGCTCAATATTGAGAAAGTCTGTCAATTGAGCAATTTCCAGGTACTAACTAACTGCTTTACTAACTGCCTACCTGTGTCTCCATATTGCTTAAATCGTGCTCTAATCCCTTTAACTCTTCAACACAATTTGCTGTTTTGAAGTTGCTATTCGATGATGTTTCATTGACATTAGTTCTTTTCTCGACCTTCTTGAGCCTCTCGGTGATATCCGCTAGTTGCCGAAGGACAGTCTTTTGGAATGCTTACATATATCAATGAAACCAATACATGTTTAGGGCCACAAAAAAGCTTAATTGTTGAAAAGATTTGTCTGCTTGATGCAGGACACCTCCACAAATCATGCTCATATGTCTGACCTGGAAGAATACCCCTCCAGTAAAAAATTAAGAACATTTCCAATCATCTATGTAAAGATTCAACTTTGACAGGCCATGTTACGACTACCTATTAACTAAAAATGTTACTTTTCAGGTATAGTAAAAATCAACTAATATAACTATTTAAACAACATTTTAACCTGAATATACCGTATCAAACCACCAAACTTAACTTGAGTTTGCAGATTGAGAGTGTAGAATGCAAGTTAACAAAAATCTTGGGGTGATTCTTGACCAATCTAGAAAAACAACATCCATTCTTGGGGATCTAAGATATTAGCCCAGTCTTGAAAAACGGTGGATAGTTGGGTAATGCAAGACCTTTTGGAAAGAAAGCCATGTTGACAGTCGGATATGATGCCTCCTCTGATGTGGTTAGTAAAGGTGATTAGCAACGTTTTTTTCAAGGCATTTGCTAATGGTGGAACAGAGGGAGATTGGTCTGTAGTTTGACGGGTCATAACGGTTTCCACTTTTATGAATGTGGACCACATTGGCAAGTTTACATTCAGATGGAATAATGCCCGAGGCAAGTGACAAATTAAAACAATTTGCTAAGGGATGAGCTAGACTTTTGGCAGCCATTTTGAGGAGCATTGGAGAAATATTGTCTAGCCCGGGTGACTTATGGGGTTGGAGATTATCCAACAGTTTCATAACTTCATTGGGGTTTGTTTGTACAGAGGTCAATCTGAATTGATTCTACGTGTGATTACAATGAATATTGGGTAGTGACGGATTGTTGTCAGTAGAGAAGTTGCGTTGGAAGCTGCGATTGAATTCATTAGCTATGGCATGGGAATCTGTTATGGTATTCTCGCCAATGTGGAGACAAACAACTGGAGACTTCTTACGATTAGAGCTGACAAAAGCTGATAAAATAATCGAATTAAATCAACCCGTTAAATTTAACTTGTTCGCACCGGAGGCAGGGATGTAGTCGAGTCCATCACAAGTCCCTGCAAGTCCATCACAAGTCCTTCAGTTCCAATTAAAATCGCAAGCTATTCAAATGAGCTTTGACAAAAGCTTTCCTTTGACATTGTTCATCCAGTTACTTGTGACTGGCTTCACGAAAGGACTTGTGAACAGACTTGCTTACAACCCTGACCGGAGGACATAAAACAAAATAAAACAGTCTGGGGTGTTTCAAGTAATATCAGTTATATGAGTTTACCGAATTGAAACTCTTGTTGAAAACTAAAACAATTTAGTGTCTATTTTAACATTCTTTAAAAAAATACATTCCATGTGGATATGATATGTGATTCCTTAAAATTGCATACATGTATACCATGTTTTTCTTCTGTGGTTATCAAGAAAATTTGCTGTTTTCATCGAAATATTTGCCCAAATTTTTCAGTTATTGTATTCGCTTCCAACTTCTTTCTTGTTTCCTTCCCCACTTTTTCTTTTTAATTTCTTTTTATTTGCTTTCCTTTTTGGCCATTTTCTTTTTTCTTACTTGCAATTTTTTTTTTGTTTTTTTTTTTCTTTCCTTTTCTGTTTTTTTAAGCCATGGAATAAGCCATGTTTTCATGACATCTCATTTTGTTTTGGAATACCAAATTACCTGGGGTCAACCACTTTCTTGGGGTCAATGGTCCATGGGCACACTTTGGAAATAGTGGATTTCCCTGTTCATGGAGGTTCATGATGTGGTTCGTGACGCTCTCGAACTTAGCCCACATCAGGCTTGGGTCACCATCGGGTGTCAATGCTGCCACCCAGTAAATGTTGTTTACAATGGAATGTATCCATTTAGCAACCTCTTCGCACCCTTTGCACTTTGCAATAGCCATAAGTTTTTTCTTTAGTCCTGCAAAATATTTACACACAAAAAAGTTGCCAAAAATGCAGGATTTGTGTTCAGTTTTATGTAGGCAGAAATATAGTCTTGTATGTGTCTAACGAAGCAATGTGTTAACAGTTCTTTTTTTACAAGGCATTGAGCAATTTGCTTCAATCTATTGTCGTCATCATCAAGTTGACTAGTGGTACTGCTTATTTGGTCACACATCACAACTTTGTTACGATTATCGACATCTGTTAAAGCAATTGCTTCATTATTACAAGCCATCATGTCTGTATGGCTTCTATTACCATATTTTAACGCAAATGAATTACAGCAATTAAAAGTGCACGTACATGGTTGTGAACTTTGAAACATCAAAAAATCCACTTCAGTTGTTAGATTTAGACTTACATCAGCTTGTGACCATTACAGGGTAGTCTACATTGTTAATAGTGTTTATAACTTGTATGTTTTTACTGACAGGACTGGCTACAATTTTTACTGGTTCATAAGTGTCATGAATTGAACAACTTGTAAAATCGTCACATATTTCATCTATGTAAAATAAATAATCGTTTTCAGCAGTTTTCTGTCTATACATTGTGTCCTGACAAATTTCAAATCCATTATTAAATTCTAAAGCACATAACCACTGTTTTGTGTTTGATACAATTAATTCACTGTTTGATTCCACCAATGTAATAAAAGCAAACACTTGTAAAAACAAGAAAAACATTTTGACACACAAATTAATTGTTTTTCTTTCTGAAAAAAATAAATACAAAATCAGTTAAATAATATTACTGTAATTTAAAACATCTTGTCCACATGGAAGCATCACGCAGAAATTGGGTTTAGCTGCCTTTTGTTCGTTTTGTAGCAGTTCGATGTAAGCGTGTATAATCTTAGTAAAGATAAAAGAAATATGGTTTTATTAAAACAATTTATACATGTAAATGTTTGTACTTTTTTAATAAAAATATCACTACATCCAGTGACAAACATATGCCAATACAGATGAAATTATCTGCAGGTAATCGCTCTGCTGAGATGGACTTTTGCAAAAATAATTGTACTTTCTAGCTTGATCAACGTACAAGTGGTTCATAATATAATATTGCGAAATCACAAACGTTAAATCATTGCTTTTGGTCATTTCCATAATCAAGGAGTTTACAGGATTGTTTATCTTATGTAGGCTTAGCGTGTAAGCACTTCCGTGAGCAACGGACTTGATCTTTTGTTGACTAATATCCCATATATGTGAATTTGTCCGGTGTGATTTTTTTTAGAAACTGTGCGAGCTCCGATCTATCAAAATCTGGAAAAAAATTAAACAAACAAATTACCAAAAACTTGCATACATGTACATAAAAAATAAATAAAAAAGCCAAATAAACCACAATTTACCTTCGTGTAGCTGAAGGGGGTATTGTACTTGGTGTACTTTGCATGATGCTTGTTGATGCATCGTTGATGCTTGTTGATGCATCACCGTTGCGCTTTAAAAATAAAGGAAACAAAATGTGTTAAATAATAATAATGTGACGCTGTATGTCAAAACCAGGCACAATTGGGCAAGAGGTCAATTTTGAGTTATTGGTTACCGGTACTAGTAAAATAATAGACCTTGCACTTTACAATGCCACTTTCTTTTTTCAAATCGGAAATTCCAAAGCGAAGTTATAAGGATTTGAAATCGGACTGCCCAAAACATCAAAACTGAGAAACAACCCTTTAAAGTTTGAGAAATAGCCCTTTAATGTTCGAGTTTAAACAAAACAAGTGGGTCAACAATGTTACCTTAGCAACAGGCATGCAGGAGCAAAGAAACTGGTCCATAGTTCATTTTCAAACTTTTTTCAGGTATGAAATTGCATTTGTTACCAAAGAAATTAAGATTTTATTTAATTATGGCCATGCAAAAAAAAGTCTAGTTTATTGTATTTTTACCGATTTTTAAATTTTTTTTCAATGCTCATTTCCAATTAAAATAAAACACTACTTTAGCTAATCAGAATTTTTTTATTTTTGCATTGAAGGTTTCACTTTGAATATATAATTATGGCCACGCCAAAAAAAGTCTTGTTTGCTGTATTTTAGGTTTTTTTTTAATATTGCTTCCCGACTTTTGTTCATTTATAGGCCTACTCATTTTCAATGAAGAGAAAACATAACTTTAGCTACTCAGTTGTTTTATTTTGCATTCAGTGTGTTTTCAATTTGAAAGACAAGGCTATTTAAATAAAATCATGTTTACCAAAATTCAAACACTGCAGGAAATAAGCCTTTTTTTAAAGAGCTAATCTAATGTAAACACTTTTTATGCATAATGTGAACCTTAGTGTACTTTAGTTAATTGTAATAAGGGGAGTTATCCATAATACCATGTGGCAGAGGGGTACCCCCCCCCCCCCCCCCCCCCCACCAAAAAAAAAAGAGTTCCTATACCCTAACTCTTGTCCTTTTGTTGACGATTGACCCCCCCCCCCCCCCCCCCCCCCCCCCCCTCGCCACATCCTTTGATTCCTTACATGTACATAGTTTACGATACAGGTTACGTTCAGCTTGACTGTCTGCCAAGTGTTTCTGCGCATTCACTAGAGCTTCCTCTTCAGAAATGTTGGCGCTACGAATAATCAGTGTATTATTCTTCTGCCACATAGATCAGCCATGGGCCTACAAATTACAATGTATGGAAGTAAGGATCGCCACAATTGTCTAAAAGTACTTTCTGACACTTGACGCATACCTTCAGTAACCAATGCCGCTTCACGATACAGTTTGTAAACATTGAGCTTGGTGCATGAACTGGGCAGTACTTTAAGATCATCACGACGAAATCCTGGAATACGTCCTGGCAGTGGAATGGAGTGGACTTCAGCATAGTTGGAAATGAACTTGACAACATGCTTAATCTCATCAAATGTTAATGCATTCTTGGTACGGCCACCTGTTGAAACAAAAGTTTAAAGAAGAGAGAAAGAGAAGAAAGCAAGGGGAAAAAATAATAGATTAGAATTGTAAGACTTCTACGCTACATGATTTTCATAACATAAAGAAAATTGATAAGAATCTGGATCATAGTATTAAATTAATTATGCGAATTTGTAAATGATTTATTTTCTTTCATTCCAACATTTCAACCGTCAATATTTCTTCTTTGATTTTGATAAACAATGTACAATAACTGTATTTTAAAATGTTTTATGTATGAATATAAAAACATTGATAGTGATTTTAATTATGCACACAACCATAAAGCAGTCAAAGTAAAGTGTATTAATGTTTTAATCAAGTTGGTCTATTATTTGTATTATTATAAATACAAACCTGATTTCTTCTGGTATGGTGCAAGTCCATTGGCCAAGAAATGTTTCTTCATCGTGTCAAGCTTGGTTCTGGATATCTGGAAGAGGTATGTAAACATGTCCCTGCAGATCTGACGATGTCCATAGAAAAAGCCTCGGATGCGTGTATTTTGCCGATCTTTGGTTTGACGCTTCCCTGCCGATGCCGTTTCACCATCATTGATGCTGCTTGATATGATTCCTATTACACTCGGATACACGCAATAAAGGACAAAGGAGAACGAATTTAGTTTTGCTATTTTGCTGCAGCTTGCAAATTTATTAATGTTCGCTAAATGGTACCGTGCCCTGACGGGGGTCAATCGGCCACCGACCGCAAATAAGAAAAGTTAGCAGAGGTCAGGCTTGACCACTGCACCTGGTAATTATCAATCTATTAAATCCATTATAAACCACTTTCATACAAGCACGTGATGACAGCTTGCAAGATAGGCCACAACTTGTGGCCTAGACCATGAATGAATGGGCAGCTTGCCCCAGTTGCAATTGACTTATGGGCTGATTAGACCCCCATGGCAGCTTGCCAAAAGTCGATTGCAATGAACGATTTTTATCAAACCGTATTGGTAATAATGAATCTACAATCGATTACACAAAAAGATAATAAGCATTCTACAATAAACTTGCATTAGACTTGTATGGGCTAATCACACCCCCATGGCAGCTTGCCAACAAGTCCAGTAACCACAATGCATTACTATGTAGAATATCAATAAAGACTGCCCTAACACAGCCCAGTAAATGCAAATACGATACGAGCCTTTAAAACGATTACAAGTTTTAGGGTAATATAAAATGCCACTACTATGGTTATACGTTTTCCTCCTATTAAGAACCCCAATCGTCTTCTTAATGATTAGGAGTTTCTAAAAACCCTAATGGTGATTTATTAAAAGTTAACCGTATAATTTTACTGCATAGTGCTTTCCACCGCCTGAACTGGCAGTTGGAAATGAATTGCCCCCGCTGAACTTGACGTGGGTGCAGACTATGCTTACAATTGTTTATATCTACTTCTTAATTTACAGGTTAACTAAAGCAAAATGAGTCTGTGTCAGTCCTTCCCCCAGCAAAAATGCCCCATAAATCCGCACGTGACCCAAAAGGTCCCGTGCACCCCCAAGAGGAGGCTAGGGGAGGAGGCGGGTATTTAATTTCCTTCTTCAATGCAAGCTGCAGCAAAAGTGATTAAGTTTACATTCTGAGATTTTCGCTTGCGCTCCTGCTACCAATGCTGGCTACTGATTGACCATTCTGCGTACAGGCAAGTACGCCTACCATATTCTGGCCAATCGTTGCCAAGCGCGTGAAAACCTCAGCATTGTCACCCTAGCATGTCACGTTAAGTCCTGCCCCCCCCCATGACCTGAATACCAGTACTTGGGTATTCCCAGAGCGATTGCTGCCCGTGTGCCGAGTATAATATATTTTATCGCCAATTTGCGATAAAATGGATTACACTCGGATACACGCAATAAAGGACAAAGGAGAACGAATTTAGTTTTGCTATTTTGCTGCAGCTTGCAAATTTATTAATGTTCGCTAAATGGTACCGTGCCCTGACGGGGGTCAATCGGCCACCGACCGCAAATAAGAAAAGTTAGCAGAGGTCAGGCTTGACCACTGCACCTGGTAATTATCAATCTATTAAATCCATTATAAACCACTTTCATACAAGCACGTGATGACAGCTTGCAAGATAGGCCACAACTTGTGGCCTAGACCATGAATGAATGGGCAGCTTGCCCCAGTTGCAATTGACTTATGGGCTGATTAGACCCCCATGGCAGCTTGCCAAAAGTCGATTGCAATGAACGATTTTTATCAAACCGTATTGGTAATAATGAATCTACAATCGATTACACAAAAAGATAATAAGCATTCTACAATAAACTTGCATTAGACTTGTATGGGCTAATCACACCCCCATGGCAGCTTGCCAACAAGTCCAGTAACCACAATGCATTACTATGTAGAATATCAATAAAGACTGCCCTAACACAGCCCAGTAAATGCAAATACGATACGAGCCTTTAAAACGATTACAAGTTTTAGGGTAATATAAAATGCCACTACTATGGTTATACGTTTTCCTCCTATTAAGAACCCCAATCGTCTTCTTAATGATTAGGAGTTTCTAAAAACCCTAATGGTGATTTATTAAAAGTTAACCGTATAATTTTACTGCATAGTGCTTTCCACCGCCTGAACTGGCAGTTGGAAATGAATTGCCCCCGCTGAACTTGACGTGGGTGCAGACTATGCTTACAATTGTTTATATCTACTTCTTAATTTACAGGTTAACTAAAGCAAAATGAGTCTGTGTCAGTCCTTCCCCCAGCAAAAATGCCACTCGCGCCACCAAAAGCGACCCCTGGGAAGAAGGAACTGACACGATGACTCATGTTGCTTCCTCATCGGCAACACTTAAGTTCACATAAAATATGAAATGATGCCATCGAAAATATTTTGCCGAAATAGAGTGAGCCCTTCAGCAGAGAGGTGTACCCCATCGAATCGATAAAGATGAAAAAACGACCATTTAAACTGTGGGTGGTGCACTACTGTTACGCCCAACCTGCGTGCGACCGATCGCGCCCATCTATTTATTGCCCGCCGCTTCATTTCAATTTTTGACTGAGAAAAAGCCCCATAAAAACAGGCCCGAGGTAAAATATCTGACCACACTAACTGTGCTTCAGGAAATCGGGCGCGACACTCCGCCATGAATATGCAGATGCTTTGGCGAATACAAAAGGCATCCAAAGGCACAAGATCGTTTGTACCAAGATGGACCAAAATAAATGCGGGCGGAGGCCCAGTTGTGGCCAATTCTGACAACAAATTGTTAAGGTCAAACAGCTGTGCCCCACCCTCAGAATTCCACCGAACTGGGTGTGTAAAATTGAAATCTTGTTGAGACTGTCGGATGATGGAATCTCCGACAATCCAGATGTCACCTGTTCAATAACGCGAAAACAAAGCCTTGTTATAGCGATTTACAACCCTGGTAAATGACAGTGAACCTCTGGGCGGATGTAAGACAGGACTGCCTCGGAACGCCAGCGACCCATGGGCTTAATATTCTCTGGAGAGACTCCTAAGTGAAATGCCGTTGTGGCCGCCCCAATGCGAAAGGAATGCGCACTGTAATTACTGTCGCCCAAACCCATTAAGTTGGTAGTTTTATGGAGGACTGAATTGAACTGGTAACGTGTCAGGGGACTGCCATCGAAATGATTAAAGAACGCGGTGGACCCTGAATTGGGTCGTGCCGCAGCGAATAGGGACAGCGCCCGGACAGGGCAAAGTTCGCTGTTAACTGAATTAACCAACCTGATTACCTGCGGAGCGCCTGTTTTGTCAGTTTTCGTATAGCGAAAATAAATCGCTATCGTGGCCGCTGCAGTGCCGGCATCCTGAAATTCAACATCTGTAATTCTCAACAGCGAATCTTGCAATCGATGTCGTGAGTCTGCTGTAAATTCAGCAATTCGCATAAACCCAAAAAATGCACCCAGCATTGCTGCTCTGAATAATGTTACCTCATACTGGCTAGAGCAAATGTGCGTTAATGTACCTAACATCCGTGACAAAATTTGTGGGGAAATGGGCAAACGGGCATCTGCTGAAGGGCGATCCTTTCTACATCCTTCTAACAACTTAGTAATAATGAAATCCTTGGTCGGGTTCGGTAAACCTTGAACCTTAAAATGAAACCCGACTCCCGAAACATAAGTGGCTATTGTTGCGGGGGATAACTGCCGCAACGACAACCAAGCTACAAATTCCCGTAAGTCGTGGACTGACGCTCTGAAAGTACAATCTAATTGGAGGTGCCGGAACTGGCAAAAAGCTCTCCACCCAGTTTGATACGTTTTGTGACTATTCTTGGCCAATGATACTGACAAGAGCCGGTCTATCTCACCTGCTAGAGCATGAGAAGCTGTTCCGGAATGGGGGTCATTGTGGGATCCGCCCGTGGAGCCACCGACCTGAAACGTTCGACCTGAAACCGAGACAGTGAATCCGCAATGTCGTTACAAGCGCCAGGCACGTGAACCGCCTTAAAAACCACATTGTGCACGAGGCACTGACAGACAAAGTTCCGCACTAACTGCATGATTTTGTCGCAACGGGAGGTCTGGTTATTGATAATGTGCACTACGGCGGTATTATCGGTACGGAATCGAACGTTTCTGTTTGCCAAAACTGTGCCCCAGCAATGAACGGCTACAACTATCGGGTAAAATTCCAAAAAGGCGATTGAGGGTGGGTTATCTAATATTGTCTTAGGCCATTTCCCCTGAAACCACATACCCGCAAAGAACCCCCCATAACCGATGCTTGCTGCCGCATCTGTGAATAGCTCGAGCGTATCGTTGTCATCCCAATGCCCATGACGAAACGGGGACACCCCATTGAAATGGGTAAGGAATTCTAACCATGTCGATAAATCCCGTTTTGCCCCGGCCGAAAGGCGGATTTTATAGGACGGCCTCCGTACTCCAACGGTTAATGCAATGAGTCTCCTAGTAAACGCCCTACCCGGGGCAATCGCCCGACACACAAAATTTAGGGAACCCAGTAGGGATTGAAGCGCCCGTAGCGAAATCTTAGGTTTTCGTAGAGTGTGTGTGATTTGTTCACATAACGCCTGCACCTTTTCATCCGGCACCCTAACCTGCCGTTGCACTGAGTCAATTTCCAACCCCAGAAAAACAATGGACTGACTTGGGTTAGTAGTTTTTTCCACTGCAAGTGGCACCCCCAACGTGGAACACTCCTCCTTAAATGTATTCAGCAGGTGATAACATTTCTGCTCTGTCGACCCCACAAATAGAAAATCATCCAAGTAGTGGGTTATAAAGCGTGACTGTGACACGCAACGAACATGAAAATCTAAGAACGTGCTAAATGTCTCGAAATGAGAACAAGAAATCGAACACCCCATTGGCAGACATCGATCATAAAAATACTGTCCATTAAACTTAAAACCTAGCAGTTCATAATCCGACGGGGCCACGGGAAGTAATCGGAATGCAGATTTTATGTCCGACTTTGCCATCCAAGCCCCCTGCCCTGCCCCCATAACCAAATCGACCGCCGTGTCAAACGACGAATAGCGAACTGCACATTTTTCTCTGTCGATGAAATCGTTGATTGAATCTCCCGCAGGAAAGGATAGATGTTGAATTAATCTGAACGAATTAGGCTCATGTTTGGGCACTAGACCAATCGGTGAACATTGGAAATTTGGGAGTGGGGGAGAATCAAAGGGGCCGGCGACCCTGCCTAAAGTGATTTCCTTACGTATTTTCTCAGTAGCCACTAATGGGCGTTGCAAAGCCGAAGACAGACAATCTGCATCCCTACCCACCCTAGGCCCCTCGTAACTAAGTTTAAACCCATGAGTAAACCCATCTAACAAAAGGGTAGCCGCCGCCCTGTTGGGGTATTCCGACAGCCAATTCTGCAGAATGTCCACTTTAATTGGTGTTGGGGGCACGAAAATTGTTGGGAGCTTTGTTACCACTAGTGTTAGACTTGGTGGACGGTTCGTTGGGGTGATACTGGCCAGTATTACCCCGTTTTAGACTTGTGCCAGCGGCACCACTACGCGGGGTCCAGGTATTGGCCCGTGGCCGGGCAACGCTCGAATTAACCCTACAATTTGTAGCCCCGTGCCCAGGTGCGGCACAGCGCCGACATTTGTGTGCAAATTTGCAGCTCTGCCAGCGACAACCCTTATCATTGTTAAATGCATAACACACTTGGGCGGCAGCCCCTTGGTAATTAGTGGCCCTCGGTGGGCCGCCGCGCGTATTGCTACCGGCGGAAAAGGCCGTGTTCAAACCAGGGGACAGGGCAGATGCAGCAGCAACTGTCACCCATAGATCGATGTCTATCTGTGCCCATGACCGCATTGGATTTTGCTGCTGCCTCAATCTAAACTGTTCGTCATACGAACGCCAGCCCCAACCCGGGAATTGCGCAGCGGCCGTCCTGATTGTTTCAGCGTATTTGAGCAGCTCGCCGCAGCGAGCTGGATGACGGCCTATGTATACCGTCATAAAAGTATGAAAGGCCGTCATCCATTTCTCAATTGCGTCGATCTTTTTTCTATGGGTTGACACCGGGCGGAATACCACAGTGTTGCCCTCAACGGCCAGTGTCAATTGCTTGCTGTCAGCAGTTGCCAATGCGGCAACTGCGTTGTCATTATAGAGGGTAGCAAAGTCTACGTATTCGCTGTTCCATATCTTCTCCTTCACAGAGAGAGCGATATGGGACCCTAAATCTACTTTATTGACGGACGGCAACGGCGTTGGGTCAAAGGAAAGGGCTGGCGCGTTTATAGCTAACGAAGCTACCCCAGAACCCGTACCAACAGTACTACTACTAGTGTAGTTACAATTTCTACCAATACAACTACTACATGGCTTATTTGCTACGTCTTGTGGCTCACCCTCAGCCGGACTGCTGACGGACGTCACGTCGGGTGGAGCTGTTACCGTTGCAGGCGCCTGCCGGCTCACCGCCGCTGACTTCGCGGAGCTGGCCTGGTCAATGGGCACTATCGTGACGGCTGCTGGTGTCCTCATCCTGCTTGTGGTCCTTCCACGCGGAACGGCAGTTGGGGTGGTTGGCTTTGCTGGCCGCCCGCGTGGTCGTCCTCGCGCCGCCGGCTGTCTTGGTGGAGGCGGGATGTCCACAGCACCGTCCTGCAGTCGTGCCGGGGGCTGGGCGCGGCGCTTAGAGCGAGGCATTCTTAATTGGAATGTCCGACGGATGTCTGGTCCTCCTTTGCAGTTTCTCCGGCTTGAATCTCGGTAGTCCCGTACCGATAACAATGTCCCGGAATAGCTCCGCTCCACGACGCAGACCTCAATATGTAATCCTTTCCACGCGAAATAAAATGTTCTATTTCCGCGAAACAAAAATTATCCGAGATAATATAGAAACAAAAATACTCCAAGATAATATTGAAACAAAAGTACTCCAAGATAATATCGAAACAAAAGTACAAAAGTACTCCAAGATAATATCGAAACAAAAATTCTCCAAGATAATATTAAAACAAAAGTACAAAAGTACTCCAAGATAATATTTTTATCCCGATGTGTTTATTTGCTGAAGGATATTTAATTTCCTTCTTCAATGCAAGCTGCAGCAAAAGTGATTAAGTTTACATTCTGAGATTTTCGCTTGCGCTCCTGCTACCAATGCTGGCTACTGATTGACCATTCTGCGTACAGGCAAGTACGCCTACCATATTCTGGCCAATCGTTGCCAAGCGCGTGAAAACCTCAGCATTGTCACCCTAGCATGTCACGTTAAGTCCTGCCCCCCCCCCCATGACCTGAATACCAGTACTTGGGTATTCCCAGAGCGATTGCTGCCCGTGTGCCGAGTATAATATATTTTATCGCCAATTTGCGATAAAATGGAGTAACAACCAATCCTTCTCTTTAGGTGTCATCTCTGCTATGCTATCTCTGCAATTAAAAAATAACACATAGGTGTTTATAATAATTTTAATAACAAGGTACCATACAGTAGTAGAAGTATGTTTTGTTGCCGCCTCCAATCACTGCCCATAATAAGCAACGTTACATTGTACGCAAGGTGGGAATGATTTAACTTTTTCTTTTCATTGTATGCATTTTTAAAAAATTAGGACAAGAAATTAATGTACCAGTCATGCCCTTGACCTTGTCACTGACCTGTGGCTGTGCAAATGTTCTGCCATTCATAATACTTGTTTACAATAGTCTAAAATTGTCATTGACCAAGATTTTGGTGCTTAGTGTGGGGGTCATCTCGTACCTTCGCAAACTCGTACCATCAGTTAAGTCAAGTCATACCTTTACAAACCCAAACTTCTTATCCAGCGATTTCCCGAACCCGGCAATTTAAATTAAATCTATCCAGCAGTTTCCCAAACACAAACCCAAACTTCTTATCTTCAAACCCAAACTTCGCAAACCCAGCAGTTTACCGAACCAAAATCAAAACAAAAAATGTGATACGAGTTGACTTAGTCGACGGTACGAGTTTGCAAAGGTACATGTACAAGTTTGAGAAGGTACGAGTTTGCGAATGCACGCCTACTTTGATGACCTGTTAACAGAATGGAAACTTTGTAATTGTAGGTCTAGCTGTAGTAGGCTACAAGTTACAAAAAGAACTTGGCAAATAGGCTTAGCTTTTGGATTTATTTTAAAAGAAATTGTACAAAATTAATGTAGGCATACTGACCTGATTTTGACCCTTTCTTCAGGTGGAAACTGTTCTTTGCAGTTTTGTTTACAAATGAAGGGGTGGGGGTATAAATCTAGCATCTGAAGCACCATGTTTGATGATATTGGTAGTCTGAATTATCTTGAATGTTTTTTGGACAGACATCTTCAGAAGTACTCACTTTCTACAACAGCCCTCAGCCGCAACGAATGTTTTCCCACCTTGTTCGGTCCAGTTGATGAGAGGCTCAAGGTTGTTTGTCATTGTTTTTTCAATACGAGTCACGGTGTTGTAAATAGTGCTTCCACCACATGCTGACCATGACACGACCTACAAGTAAAAAAAATTGAAAAAAGTTATAACACCCACAAAGCTGCCAGCGCTCACTTTGCACATCCTGAGCCACGCAGCGCTTTTACGCACCTTCTAGAAATATCGCTCAAACCCCTGCGGACATTAAACAAGTTGGCCAATACATGATATGAAAGACCACCCCTGGTAAAAGGTCAATTTCTACCTTTATACTTAATTTTATTGGCGTTTACGTAGCTGTTCAGTCTTTTATGTTTCTTATTCTGTATAATATATAATAGCAAAGCTTTATTTCACGTTATGTACGTTAATTTCTACAGACTGTACGTTAACACCTCAGATGTCCAAGCGAATGGACCAATAGAAATGCGCGTTGCGCATGTATGTCGCTTGGCGTTTTATGAATGAAAAACTGCAATTTCATGCCTAGGGTCGAGGTACATGTAGGTTCGCATGTTTCCGAACCCCAGCTTTGTCTTCGTCTCAGGCTTTATTCATACATTTCAGCAATAGGCTGTAGCCGGAGACGGAGCCAAAGCCAGGGGTTTGAAAAACGGCCTTGGTCTGTTTGTAACGGAGGCTCTGATTGGGCGCATTATTTATTGCGCTAATAACCACGGATCTGGCCGAATGTCCGCAGGGGTTTTAGCGATATTTCTAGAAAGCGCGTAAAAGCTCTTACACATTTTCCAACCCTAGGTGTGCATACCTTGCCAAAAATCACTATGAGCATTACTCTTTTCGATCATTTGATGATATCGGTGGCCCATTTTGTGGACCAGGGCTGATGGCCTATAATATACATATAACAGTATATCCATACCAGGTACTTTTCAAGCTCCTTGTTGGTCTCCAGGAAATGTTCCATGGAATTTATGTCCTCAATTGTATCTAGTGGGAAGGCCAAGGCATCAGGCATAACAAACTCATCAGCCAATTGCCCGGCATCAATTTGGTGAGACAGCTGGTCCACTTGTTTCTTAAGACCTCGCATCTCCGTTTTCATCTCAGTCAGGAGCTTGATGATTAAGCGAAGGTAATTCGCGCGTGGTCTACGACGTACGTTAGAGGGCGCCCCGCATCGCGAAGATCGTCTTGCAAACAAGACTATACGCACGCTGCCGAGTGCTAAATCACATGTATACATATACATGTACACACGTACATGTACGGTCGTAGGGGGATCAACACATCGCGGCATTGTTAATGGAAACACGGTCACAATGTCCGGAGAGTTGAGCTAATTGGTTGACCGCATTATTGAGTAAGATTGCGGCGTTCAAAGAATTCTTCACACAAAGACCATCACTTTGAACTCAAGCGACATCATATACGGCGCACCGAAAGATAAGGCGCGGTGATGTTTTTGTGGTCTAGAAAGTCAGATAAGCCGCGTCTTTACCGCAGGAAATTACGGTATATATACGCCATAGACTTCTTACATGATGACCATGGACTTACAGTAACAGCTGTAATTGCTTTTATTTAGTATTCCCTGTTTTTTGGTATACACATTTTTAGTGAAAAAGAAGGAATATATCATGTGCTTTTCTATTATAATTTCTGATTTTCTTAGATGTTTTGCCAACAGCCAAACAACACCTACATGCTTTTGTGCTAGTTATTAAAAATCTATTGTTTTCGTACACACTTTTTATTCTGCCAGCATGGACCCTGGATCCCAAAGTGACTTCATGACAACGTAGATGGATAGTCGAACACAGCATGTTTGTGACTCAACACAAACGCATATCTACACAGCAATTGTTTTGCCTGTGGGTGTGTTGGCATGGATTGTTTGTTTTGTTAATTTTGACTAAATAAATAATTAATGTATATAGGCACATACATGAACAGAGTGGCTTCGACGACAACAACTGAGCGTAAAATATGGTTTTGGAGTGGCAAACCACTGGTGGTATGCCACTGGTTACCGCTGGAGGTGTTGGAGTGGCAAGCCACTGGTGGTATGCCACTGGCTACCGCTGGTGGTCCGCTAGTGGTTTTAGAGCGGTAATACGGCCGGTGCTCGTATGCCACTTGCCTCCCACTGGCGGACCGCTATCGGTGTTGGTCGGCGTGCCGATGCCAACAAGCCGCTTAACAACCACCAGTGGTCCGTCGGTGGCTTGCGGACTGGGAGAGAGGCATTCTGGCGTTCTAATTCCTCCTGCTGATTCTTCAGGACCCGGATCTCTTCTTTCAGTGTTTCATCATGGCTATTACTATTAGTGTTAGTTTCCGGGAGAATTTCACCCCTTTCTGGTGCCGGTGAAGACGCTTCATGGTCCTTCAGCTGAAGGCCGTAATACAGGTAGACCGGCCTGGGGTTGTACCTCGAGCGTCCCAGTTTGGCACGCTTCAGTAGAGGCTCGAAGGAGCTTGCCTATCTTTCTTCCGTTGAGTGTTGGGTATAGGCCATGCACCATACCGTGGGCCTTGCTTACTGAGATACGCCCAGATTTTTTTCGTTCAAAGACGCTGAACAAGGCAGCAGCAGGAGATGTCATGATTATAGGATAGGACGTGCTAGAGTCCCACTGCGGTAATGTTTCCAATCACGCAAGCACTACAGCATGATTATTAACTATACAATAATAGGTACATCATTTGCCGCCTAGCTTTCTAAATAATTAACGGTGGCCTATCTAAACACCAGGAAAGTAACATTGCCCTTTCAAGCATGTCTGTTTAATTTATGTTTAGATATTTTCTGGTACATTTCACGTCCTCGTGCCAATACCTTTCTCATAATTGATAATTTCATTTCATTCTAAGTTCCCCCCCCCCCCCCTCACGGTTTTGCATAATTATCAATTGATTCAGTTACATGTATTTAATTTGTCCCAGTATAACTATTTTGTTGTCGTATTCCTCTATCTCTAGTCTTCGTATTTTTCGCCCACCACTATCCCAGTATGTTATTCCCCTGCCCACCCCACCCCATGTAAATCCCACAATTACAAACCCCCTTTCCACCTCCACCTTCAACCCACGAACCAGGACCCCACCGCCTCCATCCTCGTCCCGCCCTGTTTACAATGTAAATTAATACAGTTTGTACATTTATATGTCATAATACTTGTTTTATACATAAAGAGAGATTGTTTGTATGTTTATCCTATTCCTGTAATTGGCGGTTCTTCCGCTTTTGGAAGTGTTTACTACAAAATTAATAACAAACGCAACACGCCTAACTTTGCAATAACGGCTTACTTTCTTAAATCAAATCAAGTTACATTTTCCTCCTTCGTGAAATGTTAATTTCTTATTATGCCCTACAATTAGCTGATGTACTTGATCATGATCGGGTTTTGTTTATTTGTAGCTGTATATATTTTGGTTTCGATTGTCTAAGTTATTATGAGTGAAATGTATAGGACTATGAGTTTGGGTAGGGATCGGACCTTTGTTGGTTGGAGTGCCCATATGGCTGTTGTCGTTGTTGATGGAATGTGTATTGTCATTGTTAGGCCAGTGATGAAGGCAATGGTAGTGAAGATGGTTGCTAGCACGTAGCCACCGCAACTACTTACTTGCGGCTTTCGTTGATACGTAGTTAGCTACTGTATTGGGAAGCATGTTGTCGATGTCAAATTCCATCAAAGTTTACGGCGATGTAGAGAACACCATGTTGCCTCCTGTTGTCGAGAAAGCTTTGCATGGGCCATCTCAAATGGCGAAAGATGTTGAATAACAATCGCGTATCGTTTGGGAATCTACAACTAATCGTCTGAAATTTTTTGATAGATCAGCAAGTGTGGAATTCTATAAGTGATGAAGATAAATGAGACACTTTGCGGCAAAATTGAGATTTTGATTTCATCATTTAAAGCTAAACAAGCTTTAAATGATGAAATCAAAATCTCAATTTTAATTTTTGCCGCAAAGTGTCTCATTTACTCAAAATATGTTTTTTCGAAATTATATGTTAAGCAAAGAGCACGTCTCTCTGATTGCGCATGTTTGCGAGATGTGAGCAGGCTGACGTGAGATTTGGGGTTTCTATGTGATGCCATAGTCCCTTTGTGGTTTGTGAATGGTTGGCTATTTTGGAAGTTTGTGAACCTTGCCTTTGATTGGCGATGATTCTATCATCGAGCAGTGTTTTAGTCAATTTCAAGAAGATGTTGCCTTACTGCATCTCGTAAAATTTCAAGGACATCAATGTGAGACTGCTATATTTTACATGTAACTTTTCTAATCAATGAAGTAAGAAAAACTTCTCCTTCATTATATGAATCTAGTGGAATGCCATTCAAACTTTGAGGATAGTGCAACAACTGATTGTCTGCAAAAATAACTGTACAACGATAAAAGCAACCATCACCAAACACTTTTACAATCTGATATTTTCAAGTAAGTTCTTCTGGCAACCTAAATTCCAAGTATGACAAACATTCAAGAGGGTTTTGTGTCCCGAGCCATTACAGAGGTCCCATGTCAACTTCTGGCATGACCCTTTGCAGTAATTGCAGCATATGATGCCAAAACATCAATGTTGTCCACAGATATAATTGTAAAACGAGACATACCAGTACTTCTTGCAAAACTACTTCTGCTCAACCTTTGCACCTTGACTTCTTCTTAAAAAAACGTCAAGTGTATCTCTTGAAACACAAAAATCCAGCATGATTGAAAAGCTGCAACAATTTTGTGGATGTGACATAAGCTGACCGCGATTTGCATAAGCAATGTGCAAGGGATAATTATTACTTTTATTCAAAATGAAATGCATTAAGAGAATCACATTGATTCGTCTATTCAATTGTCTCTTTGCATGATTGTTTGGAATGTTTGACAGAAGGTACGAGTCTGATGGAAATTCCAACAATTGCTTCTGTTCCTGCTCACTCATTGTTAAATAAGTGACTAAATTAAAAATAAGTGAATCCATCATCTGCAATAATTCCGTATAAGAAAACCTAACCACACTTAACAGATTGCATTTATTGCGATATTTTCTTGGATTGTTCTTTCAATTTGGAACCAATAAGAGGCAAGATGGGTTTCAACGACTGTACTAAGCTTTCCTTTGAAGTGGATGACTTTAATTCAAACTGTACTTGAATTTCTATCTGTTGTTCACGGTTGTTTGCAAGAACTGTTTAGCATCAACATGGCAATATAACAAGGTACTTTTTCAGAGTGCCTCTAAACGATTGGAGCGACGTAGTCGGGCCAAAACACGCGCACACACACAAAAATGGGTCGAGCTTTGTAATCAAAATTAAACAAGTATTTAAATGTATTAACTACAATTAACTAGGGCGATTCCTAAAAAGACCAAGGGTTGTGCTTTAATATGAGAATAGAGTTCCAAACTAGTGACTGTTACAGTAAATACAAATAAAAAGGCAACAACTTAGATTAATTTGGCAAAGTAAAAACTTGCATACATCATGGTTTCATACCTCCATGCATACATGCATGTACCCAGTCCGCAGTCGGTCTGTCAGCGGTCCACCGGTGGCACCGCCAGCGGGCCGCCAGTGGATGCCACCGGCGGACCGCTGATACAAACGTCTGCCTAACCACTGGTGGTCCGCCGTCGGCAGCCTCGGGAGGGCCGCTGGCGGCCCGCCAGCGGTCCGCCGTCTGCAGCCGTTAGAAGACCGCTGGTGGCCCTCCAGCTGTCCGCCGTCGGCAGCCTTTGGAAGGCCGCTGGTGGCCCTGTAGCGGTCCGCCGTCGGCAGCCTTTGGAAGGCCGCTGGTGGCCCTGTAGCGGTCCGCCGTCGGCAGCCTTCGGAAGGCCGCTGGCGGGCCACCAGCGTCCTGCCGACGGCGGGCCGCTGGAGGGCCACCTACAGCCTTTCGTAGGCTGCCGACGACGGACCACCGGTGGGCAGGCAGGCGTTTGTACCAGCGGTCCGCCGGTGGCATATCGACATTATGGCCTGGCGACAGTGGACCGACGGTGAGCGGGCAGCCGTTTTTACTGGCGGTCTGTTAGTGGAACTACGGGCCGATTGTGGCTTGCATTGTGGCGAGAATTAACCACCTATTTACAGCAGTCTGGCCACTGCGTGGTGGGACAAGAACAAACCATCGGCTTGCATGATATTCAAATTTATACACATGTATTAACAATTGAGGACACACGCCATTTTTTTAATTGTAAAAAATACTAATAAACTCATTTATTAAGTGTGGCAAGACGTGTACAATATACTAAGAAATTCATTTTTTGAGTGTGGCAAGACGTGTAATGTACAGTACTGTAGCCTTTAAACATTACGAAAATATTAAATGAACGTAGCACTGACAAAAAAATAACACTTTATACTAAGAACTAACTAAATACATTTATTTAGTGTGGCAAGACGTGTACTGTCTACGTGTACTGTAGACTTTAAACATTACAAAAATGTTAAATGAAACTAACGTAACACTGACAAAAATAACACTTTGTAATTGTAATTGTTTGTACATAAAGTTGCATAATAATAAATTACACTCGACCCAAAAAGAAAGTCTGCTCTAATCCGTTTTGTTACAATTCCAAAACTACTGAGCACTTTTCAGTCAAATAACCATTCTAATAGAGAAACACATTATAATCCAGTCATACTCCGTATGTTTCCAATAACAATGACTTTATGTACGAAATTAAGCAATTTATGTGAAAAGGTCTTGAAAAAAAGTTGCACTTTTGTGTTACTGAATGAGAAAGTGGACCAACACCTTTTAACATAAAATTCAAACATTTTAATTGTTCACTTTATAACTTTAAAGAACCTGAACATTATGCACATAGTCCAGGGAAAATAATTGTTTTGTTGACTTCACACAAATTGCAATATAATATTTTTCACCACAGTGCACTTCTATAAGCTCCCTAGAATAACATACTAAAAAACTCAAAAAATCCAAGTGGTGGAAATATGACTAATTTGCATAAATCGTTAATCCCTGCCGCGTAATATATTTATTCCTATATTTGGGTATATTATTATTTTAAATTTTTTGGAAAAGTTTATTTTGGTGATTCTACTTATATTACACATCCTTACGTCAACCTGTTCTAAAGCTTGCAAGTGACTGAATAATTATGAAAATATAGTAATGGTGCAAAATGACTACAATAATACCCTATAATTTGCACGCATTTACCCTGTCTCCAGCTATCATCAAGTAGTCAGTATTTACGAGCTTCAAATTCACCTAGTTGCTTACTGGCACAGTTATCATATTAAAACCTTATTGAAAATCATATGAACAATGATAACATTGTGATATTTAGCCCAGCAAACAAAAAACTGGGGGAAAATGGTGTGTCCATAAATTGGGCTAAAAAGTAGGTGAAGGGTTGCCCAAGGTGAGAGACTTGAACAAGTTCAAGGAAACCCCCCAAATTAAAGATTGTAGTTGTTTACATACAATAATTATGATATAAGTATGATAGTTAGATTTTTTTTAGGGACCTTATATAAGTGCACTGTGGTGAAAAATATTCTATTGCAATTTGTGTGAGGTCGAAACTTATTTTCCCTGGACTAACACTAAACAGGGAGTAAAGATGACCAACTACATTTGAAATCTTGTTGGCATGGCAATACCTCTTCAGCCTGCAGAGGTAATGGTAAGTTACTCTATTCCCCCATGATTGTTGGCGCGCTCCATTCGTGCCTTCCGCCCCCCATTCCTGTCCACTGACCCCTTCAGGTAACGGGCTACTTCTCGTTGTATGTCCGCTTCGGTCGCTTTCGTGGTTGGAGGTTTTTTTCGGATTGATTCTGAGTAATCAATGGGTAGAACAAAGTACATTTGAGAATAAAATGATGTACATGAAACTGAGTAACAGTACACGGGGGTACAGTTGAAATGTTGCAGAATGTATTTTACTGTTTTGATTTTTTTCTGGATACAACAGCGACAAGCAAAGTGAGAAGCATACTAAAGAAACTACCAAAACTCCAACAAGAGAAGCAAAGTTACATTAAACAACACATTTAAAAAAAAATTGTACATGAACACCTTCAACAAGCGACAGATGAGTTATTCTTGCACATATTGCATGAGTGACATGTGATCTCGACCACAAAGTAATTATGCAAACCCATCTAGAATGTTTTGTGTTAACATATGTGACACAATGTCTTATAAATGCACAAGAAAAAAAATGTTATAAAGTACATGTACTGTTTACTTCCAAGCTGTGTCTCAATACCATTGTGCATGCAAGAAGCAAAATCCTTTACATTTTACAAAAGTATTAAGCCACATGTATTGGTGCTGCATAAATCGGTGATGTACACATCTGAAATATATGTTAATACTCTTCCAACTTATGGATTTTTTTACAATGAGATTGGTAATTGCAACATACATTGTATTCATACTTTAATTAGTGAAAATAAAATCTTTTTTTTGAGAATATTTCTTAAATAATTAAAATTGATATATCGACAGTCATTGGAAATCCGCATGGTACACACCGTACTTGATGCAGAGCTTTGTGATGCAGCGGTAATGGGTATCTGAATCAAGTGTGACAGAAGTCTTTTGAATGTAGGCTCCCCAGACAGAGGATCATGGCACTATTGTGCTTCAGCAAGACTCTTTTCTGTGATTGCTTCTCTCCACCCAGAAGCAAATTGGTACCTATGAGGGCAGTACTATATATTTGGTTTTAATTAGCTGAGGGAGCTAAGAATTTGTAAGGAATAACATGGGCCCTAATGAAGGGGTGGGGGTATAAATCTAGCATCTGAAGCACCATGTTTGATGATATTGGTAGTCTGAATTATCTTGAATGTTTTTTTGACAGACATCTTCAGAAATACTCACTTTCTACAACAGCCCTCAGCCGCAACGACTTAAATGATGTTTTCCCACCTTGTCCGGTCCAGTTGATGAGACGCTCAAGGTTGTTTGTCATTGTTTTTTCAAATATACGAGTCACGGTGTTGTAAATAGTGCTTCCACCACATGCTGCCCATGACACGACCTACAAGTAAAAAAAAATTGAAAAAAGTTATAACACCCACAAAGCTGCCAGCGCTCACTTTGCACATCCTGAGCCACGCGGCGCTTTTACGCACCTTCTAGAAATATCGCTCAAACCTCTGCGGACATTCGCAGCAACCATTAAACAAGTTGGCCAATACATGATATGAAAGACCACTCCTGGTAAAAGGTCAATTTCTACCTTTATACTTAATTTTATTGGCGTTTACGTAGCTGTTCAGTCTTTTATGTTTCTTATTCTGTATAATATATAATAGCAAAGCTTTATTTCACGTTGTGTACGTTAATTTCTACAGACTGTGTACGTTAACACCTCAGATGTCCAAGCGAATGGACCAATAGAAATGCGCGTTGCGCATGTACATGTCGCTTGGCGTTTTTGAATGAAAAACTAGGGTCGAGGTAGGTTCGCATGTTTCCGAACCCCAGCTTTGTCTTCGTCTCCGGCTTTATTCATACAGTTCAGCAATAGGCTGGAGACGGAGCCAAAGCCAGGGGTTTGAAAACGGCCTTGGTCTGTTTGTAACGGAGGCTCTGATTGGGCGCATTATTTATTGCGCTAATAACCACGGATCTGGCCGAATGTCCGCAGGTGTTTTAGCGATTCTTCTAGAAAGCGCGTAAAAGCTCTTACACATTTTCGAACCCTAGGTGTGCATACCTTGCCAAAAATCACTATGAGCATTACTCTTTTCAATCATTTGATATCAGTGGCTCATTTTTTGGACCAGGGCTGATGGCCTATAATATACATATAACAGTATATCCATACCAGGTACTTTTCAAGCTCCTTGTTGGTCTCCAGGAAATGGTCTATGGAATTTAGGTCCTCAATTGTATCTAGTGAGAAGGCCAAGGCATCAGGCATAACAAACTCATCAGCCAATTGCCCGGCATCAATTTGGTGAGACAGCTGGTCCACTTGTTTCTTAAGACCTCGCATCTCCGTTTTCATCTCAGTCAGGAGCTTGATGATCAAGCGCGCAGTTGCTAAAATGTAAAAACAGATTGATATAAATGAACATGTACACGAAATAGTAATATGTATTTTTTTTTTTGCAGTGGAAAACTTAATTGGGATTTTCAGCGATTCACCGAAACAACTTGACAAATAATTTGAATATATTTTTCATATATATAATTGTAGCAGAGTTGTAAGACTCATATTACACATACCGTAATTTCCTGCGGACAAGGCGCTCGGCGGTTAAGGGGCAGGTCCCTAAAATCACCCCCAAAAAATTCAAACGTCAACAGATAAAGCGCACCGCCGAAAAAGGCGCATGCTTGAACGCACCCAGAAGAACACCAGGCGCCACCCGGTGTAGGTACATCGCCACAAAGGGGTCATTTTGTTGCCTTAGAACGATCCCACTATTCCAAGCAAGAATTTGCTGAGTACTTGAGTTTATCTGGCACGCAAACAATGTATGAAAACTTCAAACCAGTAGTCACAATATCGAGGTTTACTTTGCCGATACATATCATGTATCACTGCAGTATAAACTGCATGCATGTACATGCACATGTACATCACATGCAGCGATCGCATGCGGGGTATGCCTAATTGCGACACCCCATAGTCTTTTTTCCAGTCGTTGTGAATGCTCCGCGCTGTGTAGTTCGGATGGTAAATTGCATGAAGCCGGAACATAGACAAAACAAAAATGTTTAGAAAAAGGCCACATAGTACAGGCCAGCTTTTTATCGCTGTTGTACGCGTCATGCAGCGCACGCTGTAGTCTTGTTTGCAAGACGATCTTAATCGCGGTATATGCAGCGCGCGTAGGCCGCCGATGCGGGCGTCCTCTAACGTACGTCGTATTATACACACAATGACCTTCGGTCTTAGCGAAGGTAATTCGCGCGTGGTCTACGGCGTACGTTAGAGGGTGCCCCGCATCGCGAAGATCGTCTTGCAAACAAGACTACGCACGCTGCCGAGTGCTAAATCACATGTATACATACATGTACACACGTACATGTACGGTCGTAGGGGATCAACACATCGCGGCATTGTTAATGGAAACACGGTCACAATGTCCGGAGAGTTGAGCTAATTGGTTGACCGCATTATTGAGTAAGATTGCGGCGTTCAAAGAATTCTTCACACAAAGACCATCACTTTGAACTCAAGCGACATCATATACGGCGCACCGAAAGATAAGGCGCGGCGATGTTTTTGTGGTCTAGAAAGTCAGATAAGCCGCGTCTTTACCGCAGGAAATTACGGTATATACGCCATAGACTTCTTACATGATGACCATGGACTTACAGTAACAGCTATAATTGCTTTTATTTAGTATTCCCTGTTTTTTGGTATACACATTTTTAGTGAAAAAGAAGGAATATATCATGTGCTTTTCTATTATAATTTCTGATTTTCTTAGATGTTTTGCCAACAGCCAAACAACACCTACATGCTTTTGTGCTAGTTATTAAAAATCTGTTATTAAAAATCTATTGTTTTCGTACACACTTTTTATTCTGCCAGCATGGACCCTGGATCCCAAAGTGACTTCATGACAACGTAGATGGATAGTCGAACACAGCATGTTTGTGACTCAACACAAACGCATATCTACACAGCAATTGTTTTGCCTGTGGGTGTGTTGTCATGGATTGTTTGTTTTGTTAATTTTGACTGAATAAATAATTAATGTATATAGGCACATACATGAACAGAGTGGCTTCGACGACAACAACTGAGCGTAAAATATAGTTTTGGAGTGGCAAGCCACTGGTGGTATGCCACTGGCTACCGCTGGTGGTCCGCTAGTGGTTTTAGAGCGGTAATACGGTGCTCGTATGCCACTTGCCTCCCACTGGTGGACCGCTATCGGTGTTGGTCGGCGTGCCGATGCCAACAAGCCGCTTAACAACCACCAGTGGTCCGTCGGTGGCTTGCGGACTGGGAGAGAGGCATTCTGGCATTCTAATTCCTCCTGCTGATTCTTCAGGACCCGGATCTCTTCTTTCAGTGTTTCATCATGGCTATTACTATTAGTGTTAGTTTCCTGGAGAATGTCACCCCTTTCTGGTGCCGGTGAAGAAGCTTCATGGTCCTTCAGCATACAGGTAGACCGGCCTGGGGTTGTACCTCGAGCGTCCCGGTTTGGCACGCTTCAGTAGAGGCTCGAAGGAGCTTGCCTATCTTTCTTCCGTTGAGTGTTGGGTATAGGCCATGCACCATACCGTGGGCCTTGCTTACTGAGATACGCCCAGATTTTTTTCGTTCAAAGACGCTGAACAAGGCAGCAGCAGGAGATGTCATGATTATAGGATAGGACGTGCTAGAGTCCCACTGCGGTAATGTTTCCAATCACGCAAGCACTACAGCATGATTATTAACTATACAATAATAGGTACATCATTTGCCGCCTAGCTTTATAAATAATTAACGGTGGCCTATCTAAACACCAGGAAAGTAACATTGCACTTTCAAGCATGTCTGTTTAATTTATGTTTAGATATTTTCCGGTACCTTTCACGTCCTCGTGCCAATACCTTTCTCATAATTGATAATTTCATTTCATTCTAAGTTCCCCCCCCCCCCCCCCCCTCACGGTTTTGCATAATTATCAATTGATTCAGTTACATGTCCCAGTATAACTATTTTGTTGTCGTATTCCTCTATCTCTAGTCTTCGTATTTGGGATCTTCAGCGATTCACCGAAACAACTTGACAAATAATTTGAATATATATTTGAAAAAAACACACAATTGTAGCAGAGTTGTAGGACTCATATTACACATATATACCCCATAGACTTCTTACATGATGACCATGGACTTACAGTAACAGCTATAATTGCTTTTATTTAGTATTCCCTGTTTTTTGGTATACACATTTTTAGTGAAAAAGAAGGAATATATCATCTGCTTTTCTATTATAATTTCTGATTTTCTTAGATGTTTTGCCAACAGCCAAACAACACCTACATGCTTTTGTGCTAGTTATTAAAAATCTGTTATTAAAAATCTATTGTTTTCGTACACACTTTTTATTCTGCCAGCATGGACCCTGGATCCCAAAGTGACTTCATGACAACGAAGATGGATAGTCGAACACAGCATGTTTGTGACTCAACACAAACGCATATCTACACAGCAATTGTTTTGCCTGTGGGTGTGTTGTCATGGATTGTTTGTTTTGTTAATTTTGACTGAATAAATAATTAATGTATATAGGCACATACATGAACAGAGTGGCTTCGACGACAACAACTGAGCGTAAAATATAGTTTTGGAGTGGCAAGCCACTGGTGGTATGCCACTGGCTACCGCTGGTGGTCTGCTAGTGGTTTTAGAGCGGTAATACGGTGCTCGTATGCCACTTGCCTCCCACTGTCGGACCGCTATCGGTGTTGGTCGGCGTGCCGATGCCAACAAGCCGCTTAACAACCACCAGTGGTCCGTCGGTGGCTTGCGGACTGGGAGAGAGGCATTCTGGCGTTCTAATTCCTCCTGCTGATTCTTCAGGACCCGGATCTCTTCTTTCAGTGTTTCATCATGGCTATTACTATTAGTGTTAGTTTCCGGGAGAATTTCACCCCTTTCTGGTGCCGGTGAAGACGCTTCATGGTCCTTCAGCTGAAGGCCGTAATACAGGTAGACCGGCCTGGGGTTGTACCTCGAGCGTCCCGGTTTGGCACGCTTCAGTAGAGGCTCGAAGGAGCTTGCCTATCTTTCTTCCGTTGAGTGTTGGGTATAGGCCATGCACCATACCGTGGGCCTTGCTTACTGAGATACGCCCAGATTTTTTTCGTTCAAAGACGCTGAACAAGGCAGCAGCAGGAGATGTCATGATTATAGGATAGGATGTGCTAGAGTCCCACTGCGGTAATGTTTCCAATCACGCAAGCACTACAGCATGATTATTAACTATACAATAATAGGTACATCATTTGCCGCCTAGCTTTCTAAATAATTAACGGTGGCCTATCTAAACACCAGGAAAGTAACATTGCCCTTTCAAGCATGTCTGTTTAATTTATGTTTAGATATTTTCTGGTACATTTCACGTCCTCGTGCCAATACCTTTCTCATAATTGATAATTTCATTTCATTCTAAGTTCCCCCCCCCCCCCCCCCCCCTCACGGTTTTGCATAATTATCAATTGATTCAGTTACATGTATTTAATTTGTCCCAGTATAACTATTTTGTTGTCGTATTCCTCTATCTCTAGTCTTCGTATTTTTCGCCCACCACTATCACAGTATGTTATTCCCCTGCCCACCCCACCCCATGTAAATCCCACAATTACAAACCCCCTTTCCACCTCCACCTTCAACCCACGAACCAGGACCCCACCGCCTCCATCCTCGTCCCGCCCTGTTTACAATGTAAATTAATACAGTTTGTACATTTATATGTCATAATACTTGTTTTATACATAAAGAGAGATTGCTTGTATGTTTATCCTATTCCTGTAATTGGCGGTTCTTCCGCTTTTGGAAGTGTTTACTACAAAATTAATAACAAACGCAACACGCCTAACTTTGCAATAACGGCTTACTTTCTTAAATCAAATCAAGTTACATTTTCCTCCTTCGTGAAATGTTAATTTCTTATTATGCCCTACAATTAGCTGATGTACTTGATCACGATCGGGTTTTGTTTATTTGTAGCTGTATATATTTTGGTTTCGATTGTCTAAGTTATTATGAGTGAAATGTATAGGACTATGAGTTTGGGTAGGGATCGGACCTTTGTTGGTTGGAGTGCCCATATGGCTGTTGTCGTTGTTGATGGAAGGTGTATTGTCATTGTTAGGCCAGTGATGAAGGCAATGGTAGTGAAGATGGTTGCTAGCACGTAGCCACTGCAACTACTTATACTTGCGGCTTTCGTTGATACGTAGTTAGCTACTGTATTGGGAAGCATGTTGTCGATGTCAAATTCCATCAAAGTTTACGGCGATGTAGAGAACACCATGTTGCCTCCTGTTGTCGAGAAAGCTTTGCATGGGCCATCTCAAATGGCGAAAGATGTTGAATAACAATCGCGTATCGTTTGGGAATCTACAACTAATCGTCTGAAATTTTTTGATAGATCAGCAAGTGTGGAATTCTATAAGTGATGAAGATAAATGAGACACTTTGCGGCAAAATTGAGATTTTGATTTCATCATTTAAAGCTAAACAAGCTTTAAATGATGAAATCAAAATCTCAATTTTAATTTTTGCCGCAAAGTGTCTCATTTACTCAAAATATGTTTTTTCGAAATTATATGTTAAGCAAAGAGCACGTCTCTCTGATTGCGCATGTTTGCGAGATGTGAGCAGGCTGACGTGAGATTTGGGGTTTCTATGTGATGCCATAGTCCCTTAGTGGTTTGTGAATGGTTGGCTATTTTGGAAGTTTGTGAACCTTGCCTTTGATTGGCGATGATTCTATCATCGAGCAGTGTTTTAGTCAATTTCAAGAAGATGTTGCCTTACTGCATCTCGTAAAATTTCAAGGACATCAATGTGAGACTGCTATATTTTACATGTAACTTTTCTAATCAATGAAGTAAGAAAAACTTCTCCTTCATTACATGAATCTAGTGGAATGCCATTCAAACTTTGAGGATAGTGCAACAACTGATTGTCTGCAAAAATAACTGTACAACGATAAAAGCAACCATCACCAAACACTTTTACAATCTGATATTTTCAAGTAAGTTCTTCTGGCAACCTAAATTCCAAGTATGACAAACATTCAAGAGGGTTTTGTGTCCCGAGCCATTACAGAGGTCCCATGTCAACTTCTGGCATGACCCTTTGCAGTAATTGCAGCATATGATGCCAAAACATCAATGTTGTCCACAGATATAATTGTAAAACGAGACATACTTCTTGCAAAACTACTTCTGCTCAACCTTTGCACCTTGACTTCTTCTTAAAAAAACGTCAAGTGTATCTCTTGAAACACAAAAATCCAGCATGATTGAAAAGCTGCAACAATTTCGTGGAATGTGACAATACCTTATAGGAACACAACTGTAGTTATATCTTACTATGTCACTCTGGGCAGATCATTCCAATGGGCCTCTCTTGGGTTTTCAGCTATTAAAGCACTGCTAATTTGTATTCACTGTAGGATTTAAAATTAACTGTTAGGGTTCGTGTCAATAACTTTAAATGTGTATTAATATAAACTTGCTAATTACCTCACCCCCATCAGAAAGTGGGGTGGGAGCTCGACTTGTACTTGGTGTACTTTGCATGATGCTTGTTGATATGTATCGTTGATGCTTGTTGATGCATTATCACCGTTGTGCTTTAAGGAAACAAAATGTGTTAAATAATCACATATTCCCTGCAC
The DNA here is from genome assembly GCA_037893245.1 of Crossaster papposus. Classification (NCBI taxonomy): domain Eukaryota; kingdom Metazoa; phylum Echinodermata; class Asteroidea; order Velatida; family Solasteridae; genus Crossaster; species Crossaster papposus. Next base: position 392,574 of record JBAIAA010000173.1, read on the forward strand.
CGTGATGTGACACATGCACACACCCACCCATATGTAAACACCGGCAATCGTGGACCTCTTTTTTGTTTGTACTTCAACTTGTTATATTCACTTTCATAGATACAGCTTTCATTTGTGCCATAAAGGTCTTGAAGGTAGTAATAAACTCCGGTATTCCTGTAACCAAGAGTTATAATGGACACAAACAGTAAGTTATATTTACATGAAGCACTATCAAGTGTCCAAAAAATGTGTTATTCCCCAAACTTTTCGGGGGGTGCAGGTGGGGGAACCACATACCTTGGAAAAAGGAAAGCTGGTTTTCCTCCCTTTCTCTTTTAAGCTCCAGGCGAAGCCGACTTATTATTTTGCCATCACTTTGCTGTGCATGAAGAAGGAAAATAGTAGACGTTTTAAAAAATGATCAACAATACAACACAAATTACAACCAAACAAAAATTATGATACTTAAAAAAATGTTCTACATGTTTACACCTGTGTACTAACCCCATCATGATCTAGGTCTTGCTCCATTTGCTTGCGCAGTTCCTTGGCCATGTCATTGACCTTTTGAAGGCCAGTTCTGGTAGACTTTGGTCTTTTGCTCTGAAAAGAAATTGATTAAACAAATGTTAATAATAACCAGTATGAGAATGAAGGGCATTTCTTTTGAAATTTCAATTGGTGGCTATATATGTTTTTCTACACTGTTTTAGCGCGTGTTTGTACATTAGACCTGGTGGACTAACGGCAATCTTGGATTTGACCTCTGACGGTCCTCAGAGGTCAAATCTGATTTCCCTCCATCTAAAAATAAACCTTATGGTATATACTAACTATGCTAGAAATTTCATGCTTTTCTCAAAAAGTGCACAATTTTCATAATATGAGAGCTTATCCGCTGTACTACTAGAGCAAAATATAAAGTATGTATTGAATCACGTTTGTGTTGATGCGGTGTTTTCCCTTCTCCATGCGGTGGTACGTTGCAGGTGCGTTTCTGATCGTTGATGCAAGCAAGCCGTACTTTCATGTTATGCCAGGCACATTCACGAGTAATGTGCAAGAGGATGCCTTAAGAAAAAAGTGCATTGATATTATATTAAATGTAGCTTTGGGAATCTTTGACTTGTAATAACCTGTTATATATACATGTACACAACATTTACACAGTTTGCAATATGACTACATGATTATATTAGCGACACATGTTGAGAATGTGTTGTCCCAAACATACTTCCCACAACTTTAAACATTGTCTCCAGAGCATGATGTCAATGTCACACCTGGCAGCATCATATACATCGTGAAGATTTTAGGTAAATAAAGTGCTCACCCGTATTATTGGCGGGGCCTGAATCAGACGTGGCGTCCTTCTTTAGGGAAAGTGTTGCTAGATTGAACACTGATGGCATGATTTCTAGAACAAGAGCAGCAGCCTCTAGTTAGGAACATGACATTTGCACGAATTTGTTCAAATAATCTATATCACAGGGTTATTTCCATTATTTGTATACTATATTAACAAATAGCAAAGAACATCTATTCAAATTATAACATACAATATCAACATCAAACACCAGCTTCAAATACTTTAAAACCTTTGTAAACTCTTAAAGCCATCCCTTTTAATTTATGCGATTCGTATTTCAGAAAAACTTGTATTTTTCAATAATATAAAGAATATTAAATGGTAAATCAATAAAACTATTGGCTTCACTAATTACAGAAACATCGGAAACATTATCAGAAACATCTCTTTCTTGATCGTTAATCACATTTTCAATATTTACATTTTGACAATCTTTACAGTAAACAAGCCCGGCCCACACACAATCATGATTGGCCTTCCTATATTTACACACTGGTGTTTTACACTGAATTTTAGAATAGGAGCAGCCTCTTGTTAGGAGCATTACTTTTGCACATTCTTTCAATATTTTTATCATTTTGCCGTGGCGAACAAAATATGAAACAAAATCACAGCCACTGCAAATAAACAGAACCTGAATTACTTTTAGCAAATCACAGCTTTTATCAACAAGAGAGGCAAGGTCTGGATCTCTAAAGTATGCATTTTTTTAATTTTTCAAGGTGAAGAAATGTTTGGTCATTGGGCTTTTCTCTATACTAAATAATTACAGTTTTGTTAGTTTCCAGAGGAAGGCCAATCATAGCAATAGCACGATCAATAGAATAAACATGAATTTTAGAACAAACTGAGTCCTGGACATGAACCCATCTGGTGACTGTTCAGTGTCAAAAACGCCACTTTCTTGTATTTTCTTGAAATACAATTTGCAGTTGGCTAGTTCACTAGTTACAGATATATAGTACCTTTACAGTCCTTATTGATTAACATTTTATGGGCTTCGTCAATAGCAACATTTGAAAATTGAAAACCTTTGATACTCGATACATTTTCAAAGTGTTTTAAAACTGGTTTGGGAAGTGCATACATTTGACTTAAATGCAAAGGAGTGAGCCGAGAATAGTTTTGTCTGTCGAATACAATTAATCTTAACAAAATATGTTACTTTTGTCAAATTTGATTTGTGACAGCAATTTCACAGTTGCCCCATCCCCTGCAATTAAGATGGTTGATGTATTTGCTAACACCAAATGACTTTTTTAGTGTTTCAGCAGAAACTGCCTTCTCGTTCAACACTTATAGGTAATTAAAACTTGACTTTTCCCAATCTGACTTGCAAGGGCAAGGAAAGGTGACATTTAAAGCCTGGTTTACTTGGTTCGTCATTTCAGTAATATCGTTGCAATACATACAGTAGGAGAATACCATGTGTTCAAAGCTGGCTACCGTACGGTAGTTCATTTTTGTCCAAGCTTGACAAGCAGTGACTTGTTGATCATCATTGTTTAAATAATTTTGAAGACTTAATTGCTCGCCAAAATTGTTAGAGCCATCTAATTCATAAAAAAATACTGCCTGCTTAGACTGCCTCCTCGTGGAAGATATTTTCAGATTCTGACCTGCAGTCATCTTTTAGCAGCAATTCAAAGTGGCAAAGCAAAGACACCACACCAGGTGTGTAACGAAGGCAGATATGATTAATGCCTATGTGGGGAGAATCATCCTTAGGATACATGTACCTTGTAATTTCTTTATAAGTCCTTGTTTATTTTCTTGATGTATTCTTATTTTGGTCCTCATAGCGAAAGCCACTGCATTTAGTTCAAGATGGCCTGCATCTGTGTAGTTTTCTTGAATCTTCTGGGTTGAAACTGATGTGGGCAATTGGTTGGAGGTTTTCGTATGTGGCGGACATGATGTCGTTGAAAGTGAACGGCCATTTATTTACTTCGTCTTTTGCTTGGGCAGTATCAGCGGGTGTCAGTCTCAGACAGAAAGGTATGAGCAGGATAAATCTGTCGAGTAAGCCTTGTCCTTTATTAACAGAAATTGGCAGATCCAAAATAATGCATTTGTCCTCCTTTGTAGCATATGAGATTGTTACTTTTTCTCCGGAATATAGATCGCACAAAAATGCTGGGTCAGAGTCCATGTGTTTCAGCAATCTTGTGAGAGAGTCCGATATCTCTCCGCTCACGACGTATTCGCTCTCATTTTCTAAATAAAAAAAATGTACATTTCTGTAGTAGGGGTTTATCCTTTTCTTGAATGAGGATTGAGATCGGGTCTGTGGCAAACTCCTTATCAATAAATTTGCTGTTTTCACCGAAATATTTGCCAACATTTTTCAGTTATTGTATTCGCTTCCAACTTCTTTCTTGTTTCCTTCCCCACTTTTTTCTTTTTAATTTCTTTTTATTTGCTTTTCTTTGTGGCCATTTTCTTTTTTCTTACTTGGATTTAAAAAAAAAAAAAAAATTTCTTTTCTTTTTCTTACTTGGATTTCTTTTCTGTTTTTTTAAGCCATGGAATAAGCCATGTTCTCATGACATCTCATTTTGTTTTGGAATACCAAATTACCTGGGGTCAACCACTTTCTTGGGGTCAATGGTACATGGGCACACTTTGGAAATAGTGGATTTCCCTGTTCATCATGGAGGTTCATTATGTGGTTTGTGATGCTTAGAACTTGGCCCACATCAGGCTTGGGTCACCATCGGGTGTGATGCTGCCACCCAGTAAATGTTGTTTACAATGGAATGTATCCATTTAGCAACCTCCTCGCATCCTTTGCACTTTGCAATAGCCATAAATATTTTCTTTAGTCCTGCAAAATATTTACACAAAAAAAGTTGCCAAAAATGCAGGATTTGTGTTCAGTTTTATGTAGGCAGAAATATAGTCTTGTATGTGTCTAACGAAGCAATGTGTTAACAGTTCTTTTTTTACAAGGCATTGAGCAATTTGCTTCAATCTATTGTCGTCATCATCAAGTTGACTAGTGGTACTGCTTATTTGGTCACACATCACAACTTTGTTACGATTATCGACATCTGTTAAAGCAATTGCTTCATTATTACAAGCCATCATGTCTGTATGGCTTCTATTACCATATTTTAACGCAAATGAATTACAGCAATTAAAAGTGCACGTACATGGTTGTGAACTTTGAAACATCAAAAAATCCACTTCAGTTGTTAGATTTAGACTTACATCAGCTTGTGACCATTACAGGGTAGTCTACATTGTTAATAGTGTTTATAACTTGTATGTTTTTACTGACAGGACTGGCTACAATTTTTACTGGTTCATAAGTGTCATGAATTGAACAACTTGTAAAATCGTCACATATTTCATCTATGTAAAATAAATAATCGTTTTCAGCAGTTTTCTGTCTATACATTGTGTCCTGACAAATTTCAAATCCATTATTAAATTCTAAAGCACATAACCACTGTTTTGTGTTTGATACAATTAATTCACTGTTTGATTCCACCAATGTAATAAAAGCAAACACTTGTAAAAACAAGAAAAACATTTTGACACACAAATTAATTGTTTTTCTTTCTGAAAAAAATAAATACAAAATCAGTTAAATAATATTACTGTAATTTAAAACATCTTGTCCACATGGAAGCATCACGCAGAAATTGGGTTTAGCTGCCTTTTGTTCGTTTTGTAGCAGTTCGATGTAAGCGTGTATAATCTTAGTAAAGATAAAAGAAATATGGTTTTATTAAAACAATTTATACATGTAAATGTTTGTACTTTTTTAATAAAAATATCACTACATCCAGTGACAAACATATGCCAATACAGATGAAATTATCTGCAGGTAATCGCTCTGCTGAGATGGACTTTTGCAAAAATAATTGTACTTTCTAGCTTGATCAACGTACAAGTGGTTCATAATATAATATTGCGAAATCACAAACGTTAAATCATTGCTTTTGGTCATTTCCATAATCAAGGAGTTTACAGGATTGTTTATCTTATGTAGGCTTAGCGTGTAAGCACTTCCGTGAGCAACGGACTTGATCTTTTGTTGACTAATATCCCATATATATGTGAATTTGTCCGGTGTGATTTTTTTTAGAAACTGTGCGAGCTCCGATCTATCAAAATCTGGAAAAAAATTAAACAAACAAATTACCAAAAACTTGCATACATGTACATAAAAAATAAATAAAAAAGCCAAATAAACCACAATTTACCTTCGTGTAGCTGAAGGGGGTATTGTACTTGGTGTACTTTGCATGATGCTTGTTGATGCATCGTTGATGCTTGTTGATGCATCACCGTTGCGCTTTAAAAATAAAGGAAACAAAATGTGTTAAATAATAATAATGTGACGCTGTATGTCAAAACCAGGCACAATTGGGCAAGAGGTCAATTTTGAGTTATTGGTTACCGGTACTAGTAAAATAATAGACCTTGCACTTTACAATGCCACTTTCTTTTTTCAAATCGGAAATTCCAAAGCGAAGTTATAAGGATTTGAAATCGGACTGCCCAAAACATCAAAACTGAGAAACAACCCTTTAAAGTTTGAGAAATAGCCCTTTAATGTTCGAGTTTAAACAAAACAAGTGGGTCAACAATGTTACCTTAGCAACAGGCATGCAGGAGCAAAGAAACTGGTCCATAGTTCATTTTCAAACTTTTTTCAGGTATGAAATTGCATTTGTTACCAAAGAAATTAAGATTTTATTTAATTATGGCCATGCAAAAAAAAGTCTAGTTTATTGTATTTTTACCGATTTTTAAATTTTTTTTCAATGCTCATTTCCAATTAAAATAAAACACTACTTTAGCTAATCAGAATTTTTTTATTTTTGCATTGAAGGTTTCACTTTGAATATATAATTATGGCCACGCCAAAAAAGTCTTGTTTGCTTGTCTTGTATTTTTGGTTTTTTTAAATATTGCTTCCCGACTTTTGTTCATTTATAGGCCTACTCATTTTCAATGAAGAGAAAACATAACTTTAGCTACTCAGTTGTTTTATTTTGCATTCAGTGTGTTTTCAATTTGAAAGACAAGGCTATTTAAATAAAATCATGTTTACCAAAATTCAAACACTGCAGGAAATAAGCCTTTTTTAAAGAGCTAATCTAATGTAAACACTTTTTATGCATAATGTGAACCTTAGTGTACTTTAGTTAATTGTAATAAGGAGAGTTATCCATAATACCATGTGGCAGAGGGGTACCCCCCCCCCCCCCCCCCCCCAAAAAAAAGTTCCTATACCCTAACTCTTGTCCTTTTGTTGACGATTGACCCTCCCCCCCCCCCCCCCCCCCCCCCCACCTCTAAAGAATTCCTGAGATTCCTGGAACACAATGAAAATACAATGGAGGGGGGGGGGGGGGGGGGGGGTGGGGGGGGGGAGGGTACCCCTCTGCCATTATCGTGCACCAAATGATCCATATCACTAAAATATAAATACAAATACAAAAACTACAGCAAGACTTTTGGTGGAAAACCTACCTGAGACAGGCACACATTGTTTTATTTATCAAAGCACACATCCTGAGGTTAATACATCATTGTGGCCAATAGGCCTATAATTTCAAACTAAAGCATCTTGTACAATTAGTACTTAAGTTATGTGGGGATGTGTTTATTGATAATCTCAAGGCTTGGGGCACACAATATCATGAGTTTCGGGAGTGCAGAATTGCCTGATCTGCTCGTAGAGATAGGTCTTGATCCGTGCATGATCTAACCCGTTTGGTCTGATGCGTTCTGGCAAGGTTTTGGGTGGCTGTTCTTTAGATATGTGGAATTCTTGAATTGGGGAATCTGAGAGGGCTCTAGACTTGACAATTCCAGGTGCGTCACTTGAAATGTAGAAGTGTTGGTAAGACAAATTGTGTCCCCTGTTCATCTCCACATAACTGTGCCTGGTTGACACAGGAGGATGCATTCACAACATCTACAATATCTTGTAAGCAAGACACGGCAGTCCTTCGAAAACGTTGCTTAACCCTAACTCCCTCACCATTGTTATTGAACAATACAATTCCTTCAAAATCCTCCAACTTCCTTTGTTGTGTAGGGAGTTAGGGTTAAACAGACCGAAACACCAATCGGGGAAGAACTTTGTGTGTCCTGCTAACAAGAAATGTAGGGATACTGAACTGTGCAGGCCAGAAAAAACACGCCAAGCAAAATACCACAGAACAAAGTTGTTTTTGTTCTGGCCTGAACAGTTGTCAGCATTTAGTTGCAAATGCATCTCTCCCATGCCATAGTTCTCCAAAAAATGGTGCATGAGACTGATGACAGTGTTTGCACCCTTACCGCTAGCGACTGCCGCATCAATTAAATAATTCACTTGTCTGTTAACTCCTTCGGCATTTACTCCAAATATACCACACTTACGGGGGTCTTGAAAAAGATAGGACCTGGTTGGAGCGGATCAGATGGGTAATGAATCTGTTGCGCAAAATCAAACGAGTAGTGAAATTCTATTGGCTTGGAGTTTGCTTGATTGTTGCCCAACAGATCCAAACCCATCCGTCTCGCCACATCCTTTGATTCCTTACATGTACATAGTTTACGATACAGGTTACGTTCAGCATTCACTAGAGCTTCCTCTTCAGAAATGTTGGCGCTACGAATAATCAGTGTATTATTCTTCTGCCACATAGATCAGCCATGGGCCTACAAATTACCATGTATGGAAGTAAGGATCGCCACAATTGTCTAAAAGTACTTTCTGACACTTGACGCATACCTTCAGTAACCAATGCCGCTTCACGATACAGTTTGTAAACATTGAGCTTGGTGCATGAACTGGGCAGTACTTTAAGATCATCACGACGAAATCCTGGAATACGTCCTGGCAGTGGAATGGAGTGGACTTCAGCATAGTTGGAAATGAACTTGACAACATGCTTAATCTCATCAAATGTTAATGCATTCTTGGTACGGCCACCTGTTAAAACAAAAGTTTAAAGAAGAGAGAAAGAGAAGAAAGCAAGAGGAAAAAATAATAGATTAGAATTGTAAGACTTCTACGCTACATGATTTTCATAACATAAAGAAAATTGATAAGAATCTGGATCATAGTATTAAATTAATTATGCGAATTTGTAAATGATTTATTTTCTTTCATTCCAACATTTCAACCGTCAATATTTCTTCCTTGATTTTGATAAACAATGTACAATAACTGTATTTTAAAATGTTTTATGTATGAATATAAAAACATTGATAGTGATTTTAATTATGCACACAACCATAAAGCAGTCAAAGTAAAGTGTATTAATGTTTTAATCAAGTTGGTCTATTATTTGTATTATTATAAATACAAACCGGATTTCTTCTGGTATGGTGCAAGTCCATTGGCCAAGAAATGTTTCTTCATCGTGTCAAGCTTGGTTCTGGATATCTGGAAGAGGTATGTAAACATGTCCCTGCAGATCTGACGATGTCCATAGAAAAAGCCTCGGATGCGTGTATTTTGCCGATCTTTGGTTTGACGCTTCCCTGCCGATGCCGTTTCACCATCATTGATGCTGCTTGATATGATTCCTAGTAACAACCAATCCGTCTCTTTATATTAGGTGTCATCTCTGCTATGCTATCTCTGCAATTAAAAAATAACACATAGGTGTTTATAATAATTTTAATAACAAGGTACCATAGTAGAAGTATGTTTTTTTGCCGCCTCCAATCACTGCCCATAATAAGCAACGTTACATTGTACGCAAGGTGGGAATGATTTAACTTTTTCTTTTCATTGTATGCATTTAAAAAAAATTAGGACAAGAAATTAATGTACCAGTCATGCCCTTGACCTTGTCACTGACCTGTGGCTGTGCAAATGTTCTGCCATTCATAATACTTGTTTACAATAGTCTAAAATTGTCATTGACCAAGATTTTGGTGCTTAGTGTGGGGGTCATCTCGTACCTTCGCAAACTCGTACCATAAGTCAAGTCATACCTTTACAAACCCAAACTTCTTATCCAGCGATTTCCCGAACCCGGCAATTTAAATTAAATCTATCCAGCAGTTTCCCAAACACAAACCCAAACTTCTTATCTTCAAACCCAAACTTCGCAAACCCAGCAGTTTACCGAACCAAAATCAAAACAAAAAATGTGATAGGAGTTGACTTAGTCGACGGTACGAGTTTGCAAAGGTACATGTACAAGTTTGAGAAGGTACGAGTTTGCGAATGCACGCCTACTTTGATGACCTGTTAACAGAATGGAAACTTTGTAATTGTAGGTCTAGCTGTAGTAGGCTACAAGTTACAAAAAGAACTTGGCAAATAGGCTTAGCTTTTGGATTTATTTTAAAAGAAATTGTACAAAATTAATGTAGGCATACTGACCTGATTTTGACCCTTTCTTCAGGTGGAAACTGTTCTTTGCAGTTTTGTTTACAAATGAAGGGGTGGGGGTATAAATCTAGCATCTGAAGCACCATGTTTGATGATATTGGTAGTCTGAATTATCTTGAATGTTTTTTGGACAGACATATTCAGAAGTACTCACTTTCTACAACAGCCCTCAGCCGCAACGACTTAAATGATGTTTTCCCACCTTGTCCGGTCCAGTTGATGAGACGCTCAAGGTTGTTTGTCATTGTTTTTTTAATACGAGTCACGGTGTTGTAAATAGTGCTTCCACCACATGCTGACCATGACACGACCTACAAGTAAAAAAATTGAAAAAAGTTATAACACCCACAAAGCTGCCAGCGCTCACTTTGCACATCCTGAGCCACGCAGCGCTTTTACGCACCTTCTAGAAATATCGCTCAAACCCCTGCGGACATTAAACAAGTTGGCCAATACATGATATGAAAGACCACCCCTGGTAAAAGGTCAATTTCTACCTTTATACTTAATTTTATTGGCGTTTACGTAGCTGTTCAGTCTTTTATGTTTCTTATTCTGTATAATATATAATAGCAAAGCTTTATTTCACGTTATGTACGTTAATTTCTACAGACTGTACGTTAACACCTCAGATGTCCAAGCGAATGGACCAATAGAAATGCGCGTTGCGCATGTACATGTCGCTTGGCGTTTTATGAATGAAAAACTGCAATTTCATGCCTAGGGTCGAGGTAGGTTCGCATGTTTCCGAACCTCAGCTTTGTCTTCGTCTCAGGCTTTATTCATACAGTTCAGCAATAGGCTGTAGCCGGAGACGGAGCCAATTAAAGCCAGGGGTTTGAAAAACGGCCTTGGTCTGTTTGTAACGGAGGCTCTGATTGGGCGCATTATTTATTGCGCTAATAAACACGGATCTGGCCGAATGTCCGCAGGTGTTTTAGCGATTCTTCTAGAAAGCGCGTAAAAGCTCTTACACATTTTGCCAACCCTAGGTGTGCATACCTTGCCAAAAATCACTATGAGCATTACTCTTTTCAATCATTTGATATCGGTGGCCCATTTTTTGGACCAGGGCTGATGGCCTATAATATACATATAACAGTATATCCATACCAGGTACTTTTCAAGCTCCTTGTTGGTCTCCAGGAAATGGTCTATGGAATTTAGGTCCTCAATTGTATCTAGTGGGAAGGCCAAGGCATCAGGCATAACAAACTCATCAGCCAATTGCCCGGCATCAATTTGGTGAGACAGCTGGTCCACTTGTTTCTTAAGACCTCGCATCTCCGTTTTCAGCTCAGTCAGGAGCTTGATGATTAAGCGCGCAGTTGCTAAAATGTAAAAACAGATTGATATAAATGAACATACACGAAATAGTAATATGTATTTATTTTTTTTGCAGTGGAAAACTTAATTGGGATTTTCAGCGATTCACCGAAACAACTTGACAAATAATTTGAATATATTTTTGAAAAAAAAACACAATTGTAGCAGAGTTGTAAGACTCATATTACACATACCGTAATTTCCTGCGGACAAGGCGCTCGGCGGTTAAGGCGCAGGTCCCTAAAATCACCCCCAACAAATTCAAACGTCAACAGATAAAGCGCACCGCCGAAAAAGGCGCATGCTTGAACACACCCAGAAGAACACCGGCGCAACCCGGTGTAGGTACATCGCCACAAAGGGGTCATTTTGTTGCCTTAGAACGATCCCACTATTCCAAGCAAGAATTTGCTGAGTACTTGAGTTTATCTGGCACGCAAACAACTTCAAACCAGTAGTCACAATATCGCACGAGGTTTACTTTGCCGATACATATCATGTATCACTGCAGTATAAACTGCATGCATGTACATGCCCATGTACATCACATGCAGCGATCGCGTGCGAGGTATGCCTAATTGCGACACCCCATAGTCTTTTTTCCAGTCGTTGTGAATGCTCCGCGCTGTGTAGTTCGGATGGTGAATTGCATGAAGCCGGAACGTAGACAAAACAAAAATGTTTAGAAAAAGGCCACATAGTACAGGCCAGCTTTTTATCGCTGTTGTACGCGTCATGCAGCGCACGCTGTAGTCTTGTTTGCAAGACGATCTTAATCGCGGTATATGCAGCGCGCGTAGGCCGCCGATGCGGGCGTCCTCTAACGTACGTCGTACCATACACGCAATGACCTTCGGTCTTAGCGAAGGTAATTCGCGCGTGGTCTACGGCGTACGTTAGAGGGCGCCCCGCATCGCGAAGATCGTCTTGCAAACAAGACTACGCACGCTGCCGAGTGCTAAATCACATGTATACATGTACATGTACACACGTACATGTACGGTCGTAGGGGATCAACACATCGCGGCATTGTTAATGGAAACACGGTCACAATGTCCGGAGAGTTGAGCTAATTGGTTGACCGCATTATTGAGTAAGATTGCGGCGTTCAAAGAATTCTTCACACAAAGACCATCACTTTGAACTCAAGCGACATCATATACGGCGCACCGAAAGATAAGGCGCGGCGATGTTTTTGTGGTCTAGAAAGTCAGATAAGCCGCGTCTTTACCGCAGGAAATTACGGTATATACGCCATAGACTTCTTACATGATGACCATGGACTTACAGTAACAGCTATAATTGCTTTTATTTAGTATTCCCTGTTTTTTGGTATACACATTTTTAGTGAAAAAGAAGGAATATATCATGTGCTTTTCTATTATAATTTCTGATTTTCTTAGATGTTTTGCCAACAGCCAAACAACACCTACATGCTTTTGTGCTAGTTATTAAAAATCTATTGTTTTCGTACTTTTTATTTTGCCAGCATGGACCCTGGATCCCAAAGTGACTTCATGACAACGTAGATGGATAGTCGAACACAGCATGTTTGTGACTCAACACAAACGCATATCTACACAGCAATTGTTTTGCCTGTGGGTGTGTTGTCATGGATTGTTTGTTTTGTTAATTTTGACTGAATAAATAATTAATGTATATAGGCACATACATGAACAGAGTGGCTTCGACGACAACAACTGAGCGTAAAATATGGTTTTGGAGTGGCAAACCACTGGTGGTATGCCACTGGTTACCGCTGGAGGTGTTGGAGTGGCAAGCCACTGGTGGTATGCCACTGGCTACCGCTGGTGGTCCGCTAGTGGTTTTAGAGCGGTAATACGGTGCTCGTATGCCACTTGCCTCCCACTGGCGGACCGCTATCGGTGTTGGTCGGCGTGCCGATGCCAACAAGCCGCTTAACAACCACCAGTGGTCCGTCGGTGGCTTGCGGACTGGGAGAGAGGCATTCTGGCGTTCTAATTCCTCCTGCTGATTCTTCAGGACCCGGATCTCTTCTTTCAGTGTTTCATCATGGCTATTACTATTAGTGTTAGTTTCCGGGAGAATTTCACCCCTTTCTGGTGCCGGTGAAGACGCTTCATGGTCCTTCAGCTGAAGGCCGTAATACAGGTAGACCGGCCTGGGGTTGTACCTCGAGCGTCCCAGTTTGGCACGCTTCAGTAGAGGCTCGAAGGAGCTTGCCTATCTTTCTTCCGTTGAGTGTTGGGTATAGGCCATGCACCATACCGTGGGCCTTGCTTACTGAGATACGCCCAGATTTTTTTCGTTCAAAGACGCTGAACAAGGCAGCAGCAGGAGATGTCATGATTATAGGATAGGACGTGCTAGAGTCCCACTGCGGTAATGTTTCCAATCACGCAAGCACTACAGCATGATTATTAACTATACAATAATAGGTACATCATTTGCCGCCTAGCTTTCTAAATAATTAACGGTGGCCTATCTAAACACCAGGAAAGTAACATTGCCCTTTCAAGCATGTCTGTTTAATTTATGTTTAGATATTTTCTGGTACATTTCACGTCCTCGTGCCAATACCTTTCTCATAATTGATAATTTCATTTCATTCTAAGTTCCCCCCCCCCCCCCTCACGGTTTTGCATAATTATCAATTGATTCAGTTACATGTATTTAATTTGTCCCAGTATAACTATTTTGTTGTCGTATTCCTCTATCTCTAGTCTTCGTATTTTTCGCCCACCACTATCCCAGTATGTTATTCCCCTGCCCACCCCACCCCATGTAAATCCCACAATTACAAACCCCCTTTCCACCTCCACCTTCAACCCACGAACCAGGACCCCACCGCCTCCATCCTCGTCCCGCCCTGTTTACAATGTAAATTAATACAGTTTGTACATTTATATGTCATAATACTTGTTTTATACATAAAGAGAGATTGTTTGTATGTTTATCCTATTCCTGTAATTGGCGGTTCTTCCGCTTTTGGAAGTGTTTACTACAAAATTAATAACAAACGCAACACGCCTAACTTTGCAATAACGGCTTACTTTCTTAAATCAAATCAAGTTACATTTTCCTCCTTCGTGAAATGTTAATTTCTTATTATGCCCTACAATTAGCTGATGTACTTGATCATGATCGGGTTTTGTTTATTTGTAGCTGTATATATTTTGGTTTCGATTGTCTAAGTTATTATGAGTGAAATGTATAGGACTATGAGTTTGGGTAGGGATCGGACCTTTGTTGGTTGGAGTGCCCATATGGCTGTTGTCGTTGTTGATGGAATGTGTATTGTCATTGTTAGGCCAGTGATGAAGGCAATGGTAGTGAAGATGGTTGCTAGCACGTAGCCACCGCAACTACTTACTTGCGGCTTTCGTTGATACGTAGTTAGCTACTGTATTGGGAAGCATGTTGTCGATGTCAAATTCCATCAAAGTTTACGGCGATGTAGAGAACACCATGTTGCCTCCTGTTGTCGAGAAAGCTTTGCATGGGCCATCTCAAATGGCGAAAGATGTTGAATAACAATCGCGTATCGTTTGGGAATCTACAACTAATCGTCTGAAATTTTTTGATAGATCAGCAAGTGTGGAATTCTATAAGTGATGAAGATAAATGAGACACTTTGCGGCAAAATTGAGATTTTGATTTCATCATTTAAAGCTAAACAAGCTTTAAATGATGAAATCAAAATCTCAATTTTAATTTTTGCCGCAAAGTGTCTCATTTACTCAAAATATGTTTTTTCGAAATTATATGTTAAGCAAAGAGCACGTCTCTCTGATTGCGCATGTTTGCGAGATGTGAGCAGGCTGACGTGAGATTTGGGGTTTCTATGTGATGCCATAGTCCCTTTGTGGTTTGTGAATGGTTGGCTATTTTGGAAGTTTGTGAACCTTGCCTTTGATTGGCGATGATTCTATCATCGAGCAGTGTTTTAGTCAATTTCAAGAAGATGTTGCCTTACTGCATCTCGTAAAATTTCAAGGACATCAATGTGAGACTGCTATATTTTACATGTAACTTTTCTAATCAATGAAGTAAGAAAAACTTCTCCTTCATTACATGAATCTAGTGGAATGCCATTCAAACTTTGAGGATAGTGCAACAACTGATTGTCTGCAAAAATAACTGTACAACGATAAAAGCAACCATCACCAAACACTTTTACAATCTGATATTTTCAAGTAAGTTCTTCTGGCAACCTAAATTCCAAGTATGACAAACATTCAAGAGGGTTTTGTGTCCCGAGCCATTACAGAGGTCCCATGTCAACTTCTGGCATGACCCTTTGCAGTAATTGCAGCATATGATGCCAAAACATCAATGTTGTCCACAGATATAATTGTAAAACGAGACATACTTCTTGCAAAACTACTTCTGCTCAACCTTTGCACCTTGACTTCTTCTTAAAAAAACGTCAAGTGTATCTCTTGAAACACAAAAATCCAGCATGATTGAAAAGCTGCAACAATTTCGTGGAATGTGACAATACCTTATAGGAACACAACTGTAGTTATATCTTCCTATGTCACTCTGGGCAGATCATTCCAATGGGCCTTTCTTGGGTTTTCAGCTATTAAAGCACTGCTAATTTGTATTCACTGTAGGATTTAAAATTAACTGTTAGGGTTCGTGTCAATAACTTTAAATGTGTATTAATATAAACTTGCTAATTACCTCACCCCCATCAGAAAGTGGGGTGGGAGCTCGACTTGTACTTGGTGTACTTTGCATGATGCTTGTTGATACATGTATGTATCGTTGATGCTTGTTGATGCATCACCGTTGTGCTTTAAGGAAACAAAATGTGTTAAATAATCACATATTCCCTGCACCGTGATGTGACACATGCACACACCCACCCGTATATGTAAACACCGGCAATCGTGGACCTCTTTTTTGTTTGTACTTCAACTTGTTATATTCACTTTCATAGATACCGCTTTCATTTGTGCCATAAAGGTCTTGAAGGTAGTAATAAACTCCGGTATTCCTGTAACCAAGAGTTAGAATGCACACAAACAGTAAGTTATATTTACATGAAGCACTATCAAGTGTCCAAAAAATGTGTTATTCCCCAAACTTTTTTGGGGGTGGGGGAACCACATACCTTGGAAAAAGGAAAGCTGGTTTTCCTCCCTTTCTCTTTTAAGCTCCAGGCGAAGCTGACTTATTATTTTGCCATCACTTTGCTGTGCATGAAGAAGGAAAATAGTAGACGTTTTAAAAAATGATCAACAATACAACACAAATTACAACCAAACAAAAAATATGATACTTAAAAAATGTTCTACATGTTTACACGTGTGTACTAACCCCATCATGATCTAGGTCTTGCTCCATTTGCTTGCGCAGGTCCTTGGCCATGTCATTGACCTTTTGGAGGCCACTTTTGGTAGACTTTGGTCTTTTGCTCTACTTTGGTCTTTTGCTCTGTAAAGAATTTGATTAAACAAATGTTAATAATGTAGCGGTTTTCCCTCGGTTGATAAACCCCCCAGACTCCACCGGTATTATCTGACCCTAAAAAAAAACCGCACAGCTACATGTATGGCCAGGGACCGGATCCGTTTGGGTGGAAATATACCGCCCGTTACAAAGAGGACAAGGAACGCGTGATTAACGGCACACCAGAGAGGCAGTTCCATAGTTCGACTAGGATATTATTACAGCTAGCTACTTTATTGTCTCCGCTTATTGTCTCAACTTACTTCCCCGACTGGGTCCTAAAAAGAATAAACACAAATTACATAATGAGTCTAATCGTCCACAGGTATATGTAACGTACCCCACTATAGCGCGGTAGTTCCATTAATGTGGACTACCCTACATCTACGTAGTGCTACTTACATTATCCCAGCCACTTGTGCTCACTCGTCTGAGATCCTGCGTACACAATCGGCCTCCCAAGTACATAGACTTATACGACACAACTTGATCACAAACTAAATCTTCACTCTATCAGAACCATAAGAACACTCGAACCACTTCCATCGATTAACATCGAACAACTGCCCCTTTTCCCCCTTGTGCTCCGTATCTTATAAGCAATAACCCCCATTTAGTCTTCTATTATGTTTCAATAACTAACTTAAAAACCAGTCTACTATGTATTTTCATGAAACCTTTAATTTACAAACCCTTTCCAAACAGAATTTAGTCCCATTTGGTGATCTGCCTAGTATAGTGTCTGCTGTTATGCGTCCAAAAGTGTTCCCAAAACAACTAAGGCCGTGCCGGGTACCCGGGTACCCGTAACCCGACCGCTGATTGCGGGTACCCGGCTCCAATTTATCGATTTTATTACCCGAAACTGCCTTTGTAAATGTTGACACATTATTTCAGAAAGGCAAGCGTCTTTTATGTTCATTGCGTGCCGATAAATTGTTAAAAAACATCTGAGTAAAACGTCTTTACCGACAATTTCCCGATGTCTAGATAGCAGCCTAACGGATGATTGTGCTTTCTTTGTAGTCATTGTGATAATAAAATGCCTTTGAAGTCTATTTACCGACAATTCTGACAGCTGCTATAACTTGCGGCTGACATTGTATCAGTGTTTTGTTACAGTTGTCCTTTGAGTAAGTTTTTCCGAGGTTTACTTTTTGGAAAATGTGCTGAATTAATTCACGATCCCACGGACCCGTACCTGGAATGTGGTTTTGAAACCTGATACTGCAGGAGAGGTATTTGCTTCTATTGTATCAACTCTTCGGCCAGCCGGGAGCATCTGCGGTCGGCTTTTTTGCTACATTTCGTGTCAGCTCACTCAAAGGATTTAGTTCATTGAACCTTATTTATTTTGGAAAAAGACGTGCCACTGTAGACGTGCAATTATGGGGAGCGGCAAGTCAATTCATTTACAAACATTTTTTACAAGCTGAGAGTAAACTCCACGCAACACGGGATCGCTGTTGACAATCTGGCTCTGAAAACCGCGCGGTTAACTTATCTTGTTTGTTTTTTTCACTGGACCGCCGGACTACTTAGAAAAGGGTTTTGACTAGACCGCAGCTGTTTTGAGTGACTAGAATTTGTTTGTGTCGAACCCCGAGTTGCAAAGTAGGCCCGTGCATTTGTTTAGTTGCGGAATGCAGGGGAAGTAAGCACGCCATGCGAGCGTGGCAGTCGCGCTGCAGCTTGCTAGTGGAGTGAGCGGGGATGTACATGCACGTGCCGACGGGTGTATACTTCCGGGTTTTTGTTATGATTCTAATAATAGTCACGGGTACCCGGGTACCCGACCGTGACGGGAATAGGGTACCCGGGTCCCGTACTACCCGTAAACGCACACCCTTAAAAACAACCCTGTTTTCCCCTTTTCAAGTTGCTAAGTTATTCTTTAAGATAATGCCAGATTTCATACAACCTCATTTATACAACTGACAACACCCTGTCAGACCACTGACAGCTAATCTTAACTTAGGGCATGTTCAGACGGTGGCGTAAGTTAAGCTAATCCAAAAATACCGAGTTATTCCATTTTTAATCCAAAACATGCTTGCGTTCAAACGAGAAAGTTACGCCATTCCCCAGGCGGAAAAGTTGGTCAAGTTACGCCATCGTAGTTACGCAACGCAAACACCACTTTCTCAGCCTTCCGGTTAAAGCGCGGGAAACAAGGAAAGTGTACATGTATACAGTATACAGTATACAGTATAGAGCGCAAGCGTACTGCCGTTTTCCAAACTCCAGCCTCTTCGCAATATCGGCTTTGTTTATGCAGTTTGGCTATGATAATGGAGCGCAGTGGACCGACTGGCCTAAGCTAGGGTTTGTAAAACGGTCTGGTAAATAAACCGATCACGGACGTGTACATGTACATGTACATGGTCATTGCACGTGCGACAGGCCATGCGTTATCAAAATGGCGCCGATGATGATCAATGCTAAAGTTTTTCTCGCGTTTTTGCTTGCCTGTATTCGGGATTCCGAGGCCGGAGAGTTGAATACTAAATCGTGTGCTGGAGAGGCCCAGAAGACTGAAAAACAACCAATTGACTCAACAAGACCACGCTACCCGTTGGCGTTTATGGCAGTTTGTCAAACGAATGCAACGGGCGATCGGATGTATTCTCGGCGCGGTGGCCATCATTGCGAAGGGTTAACAAATAAATCGCCTTGTCCGTGCCCGGCTTATAATGAGCACGGCGTGGACCTGTTACGAAAAAGGTCAATGTGAATAACTACCACCGGAAGTGGCAGGGCAGTTGCGTTCCAACGGGACTTCACGGCTCATCGCCGCGGGGGGAGATCGTTATCTTTAGCGCAACTTAATCTAATCGGCCACTTTTGGGAAGCGTAAGTTACGCCACTTTGGTCGCGTAACTTACGCCGCGCGGGTGGATTAGAGCGTTCCAACGGACGGAATAACTTAGTATTTTTGGATTAGCTTAACTTACGCCATCGTCTGAACGTACCCATATGCTATAACTAGATTCCGTTGCGCTTGGCTCCCCTGGGTTTCTAAACTTCAAGTACCAACCCACAATGCTCCATTGTACTCGGCTATAAGGAGTTTCCCAAACATCTGGATAGCCATCAGACCCTACCTATTTACTCGCCCAGCCACCGTGACCCTATTGGTTCAAGAATTCATGCACCAAACCCTTTTTCCGTTACAATAATAACCAGTATGAGAATGAAGGGCATTTCTTTTGAAATTTCAATTGGTGGCTAGAACAAAATATAAAATATGTATTGAATCACGTTTGTGTTGATGCAGGGGTTTTCCCTTCTCCATGCGGTGGTACGTTGCACGTGCGTCTTTGATGTGATCGTTGATGCAAGCAAGCCGTACTTTCATGTTATGCCAGGCACATTCAAGAGTAATGTGCAAGGATGCCTTAAGAAAAAAGTGCATTGATATTATATTAAATGTAGCTTTGGGAATCTTCGACTTGTAATAACCTGTAATATATACATGTACACAACATTTACACAGTTTGCAATATGACTACATGATTATATTAGCGACACATGTTGAGAATGTGTTGTCCCAAACATACTTCCCACAACTTTAAACATTGTCTCCAGAGCATGATATCAATGTCACACCTGGCAGCGTCATATACATCGTGAAGATTTTAGGTAAATAAAGTGCTCACCCGTATTATTGGCGGGGCCTGAATCAGACGTGGCGTCCTTCTTCAGGGAAAGTGTTGCTAGATTGAACACTGATGGCATGATTTCTAGAACAAGAGCAGCAGCCTCTAGTTAGGAACATTACATTTGCACGAATTTGTTCAAATAATCTATATCACAGGGTCATATACATTATTTGTATATTAACAAATAGCAAAGAACATCTATTCAAATTATAACATACAATATCAACATCAATAATATAAAGAATATTAAATGGTGAATTAATAAAACTACTGCACATGGCCTGCGTCTGTGTGCAGTTTTTTTTAACCTTCTGGGTTGAAACTGATGTGGGCGATTGGTTGGAGGTTTTCGTACATGGCGGACATGATGTCGTTGAAAGTGAATGGCCATTCATTCACGGTGTCTTTTGCTTGGGCAGTATCAGCGGGTGTCGGTCTCAGACAGAAAGGTATGAGTAGGATAAATCTGTCGAGTAAGCCTTGTCCTTTATTAACAGAAATTGGCATTTGTCCTCCTTTGTAGCATATGAGATTGTTACTTTTTCTCCGGAATATAGTTCCCATAAAAATGCAGGGTCACAGTCCTCGTGTTTCAGCAATCTTGTGAGAGAGTCCGATATCTCTCCGCTCACGACGTATCCGCTCTCACTTTCTAAATAAAAAATATGTACATTTCTGTAGTAGGGGGTTTGGCAGATCCTTTTCTTGAATGAGGATTGAGATCGGGTCTGTGGCAAACTCCTTGATTGCTTGGCTTTTCCCGGTTGAAGGTGGACCTACGATGAGTGGATACACATTCGGTCGTGCCGTTGTCGTTGTTGATGGAATGCGTATTGTCATTGTTAGGCCAGTGATGAAGGCAAACGTAGCCACCGCAACTACTTATACTTGCGGCTTTCGTTGATACGTAGTTAGCTACGGTATTGGGAAGGATCTTGTCGATGTCAAATTCCATCGAAGTTAAACGGCGATGTAGAGAACACCATTTTGCCTCATGTTGTTGAGAAAGCTTTGCATGGGCCATCTCGAATGGCCAAAGATGTTGAATAACAATCGCGTATCGTTTGGGAATCTACAACTAATCGTCTGAAATTTTTTGATAGATCAGCAAGTGTGGAATTCTATATAGTGATGAAGATAATTACTCAAAATATGGTTTTTCGAAAGTATGTTAAGCAAAAGAGCACGTCTCTCTGATTGCGCGTGTTTGCGAGATGTGAACAGGCTGACGTGAGATTTGGGGTTTCTACGTGATGCCATAGTCCCTTAGTGGTTTGTGAATGGTTGGCTATTTTGGAAGTTTGTGAACCTTGCCTTTGTGTTTTGTGTCCCGAGCCATTACAGAGGTCCCATGTCAACTTCTGGCATGACCCTTTGCAGTAATTGCAGCATATGATGCCAAAACATCAATGTTGTCCACAGATATAATTGTAAAACGAGACATACCAGTACTTCTTGCAAAACTACTTCTGCTCAACCTTTGCACCTTGACTTCTTCTTAAAAAAACGTCAAGTGTATCTCTTGAAACACAAAAATCCAGCATGATTGAAAAGCTGCAACAATTTTGTGGATGTGACATAAGCTGACCGCGATTTGCATAAGCAATGTGCAAGGGATAATTATTACTTTTATTCAAAATGAAATGCATCAAGAGAATCACATTGATTCGTCTATTCAATTGTCTCTTTGCATGATTGTTTGGAATGTTTGACAGAAGGTACGAGTCTGATGGAAATTCCAACAATTGCTTCTGTTCCTGCTCACTCATTGTTAAATAAGTGACTAAATTAAAAATAAGTGAATCCATCATCTGCAATAATTCCGTATAAGAAAACCTAACCACACTTAACAGATTGCATTTATTGCGATATTTTCTTGGATTGTTCTTTCAATTTGGAACCAATAAGAGGCAAGATGGGTTTCAACGACTGTACTAAGCTTTCCTTTGAAGTGGATGACTTTAATTCAAACTGTACTTGAATTTCTATCTGTTGTTCACGGTTGTTTGCAAGAACTGTTTAGCATCAACATGGCAATATAACAAGGTACTTTTTCAGAGTGCCTCTAAACGATTGGAGCGACGTAGTCGGGCCAAAACACGCGCACACACACAAAAATGGGTCGAGCTTTGTAATCAAAATTAAACAAGTATTTAAATGTATTAACTACAATTAACTAGGGCGATTCCTAAAAAGACCAAGGGTTGTGCTTTAATATGAGAATAGAGTTCCAAACTAGTGACTGTTACAGTAAATACAAATAAAAAGGCAACAACTTAGATTAATTTGGCAAAGTAAAAACTTGCATACATCATGGTTTCATACCTCCATGCATACATGCATGTACCCAGTCCGCAGTCGGTCTGTCAGCGGTCCACCGGTGGCACCGCCAGCGGGCCGCCAGTGGATGCCACCGGCGGACCGCTGATACAAACGTCTGCCTAACCACTGGTGGTCCGCCGTCGGCAGCCTCGGGAGGGCCGCTGGCGGCCCGCCAGCGGTCCGCCGTCTGCAGCCGTTAGAAGACCGCTGGTGGCCCTCCAGCTGTCCGCCGTCGGCAGCCTTTGGAAGGCCGCTGGTGGCCCTGTAGCGGTCCGCCGTCGGCAGCCTTTGGAAGGCCGCTGGTGGCCCTGTAGCGGTCCGCCGTCGGCAGCCTTCGGAAGGCCGCTGGCGGGCCACCAGCGTCCTGCCGACGGCGGGCCGCTGGAGGGCCACCTACAGCCTTTCGTAGGCTGCCGACGACAGACCACCGGTGGGCAGGCAGGCGTTTGTACCAGCGGTCCGCCGGTGGCATATCGACATTATGGCCTGGCGACAGTGGACCGACGGTGAGCGGGCAGCCGTTTTTACTGGCGGTCTGTTAGTGGAACTACGGGCCGATTGTGGCTTGCATTGTGGCGAGAATTAACCACCTATTTACAGCAGTCTGGCCACTGCGTGGTGGGACAAGAACAAACCATCGGCTTGCATGATATTCAAATTTATACACATGTATTAACAATTGAGGACACACGCCATTTTTTTAATTGTAAAAAATACTAATAAACTCATTTATTAAGTGTGGCAAGACGTGTACAATATACTAAGAAATTCATTTTTTGAGTGTGGCAAGACGTGTAATGTACAGTACTGTAGCCTTTAAACATTACGAAAATATTAAATGAACGTAGCACTGACAAAAAAATAACACTTTATACTAAGAACTAACTAAATACATTTATTTAGTGTGGCAAGACGTGTACTGTCTACGTGTACTGTAGACTTTAAACATTACAAAAATGTTAAATGAAACTAACGTAACACTGACAAAAATAACACTTTGTAATTGTAATTGTTTGTACATAAAGTTGCATAATAATAAATTACACTCGACCCAAAAAGAAAGTCTGCTCTAATCCGTTTTGTTACAATTCCAAAACTACTGAGCACTTTTCAGTCAAATAACCATTCTAATAGAGAAACACATTATAATCCAGTCATACTCCGTATGTTTCCAATAACAATGACTTTATGTACGAAATTAAGCAATTTATGTGAAAAGGTCTTGAAAAAAAGTTGCACTTTTGTGTTACTGAATGAGAAAGTGGACCAACACCTTTTAACATAAAATTCAAACATTTTAATTGTTCACTTTATAACTTTAAAGAACCTGAACATTATGCACATAGTCCAGGGAAAATAATTGTTTTGTTGACTTCACACAAATTGCAATATAATATTTTTCACCACAGTGCACTTCTATAAGCTCCCTAGAATAACATACTAAAAAACTCAAAAAATCCAAGTGGTGGAAATATGACTAATTTGCATAAATCGTTAATCCCTGCCGCGTAATATATTTATTCCTATATTTGGGTATATTATTATTTTAAATTTTTTGGAAAAGTTTATTTTGGTGATTCTACTTATATTACACATCCTTACGTCAACCTGTTCTAAAGCTTGCAAGTGACTGAATAATTATGAAAATATAGTAATGGTGCAAAATGACTACAATAATACCCTATAATTTGCACGCATTTACCCTGTCTCCAGCTATCATCAAGTAGTCAGTATTTACGAGCTTCAAATTCACCTAGTTGCTTACTGGCACAGTTATCATATTAAAACCTTATTGAAAATCATATGAACAATGATAACATTGTGATATTTAGCCCAGCAAACAAAAAACTGGGGGAAAATGGTGTGTCCATAAATTGGGCTAAAAAGTAGGTGAAGGGTTGCCCAAGGTGAGAGACTTGAACAAGTTCAAGGAAACCCCCCAAATTAAAGATTGTAGTTGTTTACATACAATAATTATGATATAAGTATGATAGTTAGATTTTTTTTAGGGACCTTATATAAGTGCACTGTGGTGAAAAATATTCTATTGCAATTTGTGTGAGGTCGAAACTTATTTTCCCTGGACTAACACTAAACAGGGAGTAAAGATGACCAACTACATTTGAAATCTTGTTGGCATGGCAATACCTCTTCAGCCTGCAGAGGTAATGGTAAGTTACTCTATTCCCCCATGATTGTTGGCGCGCTCCATTCGTGCCTTCCGCCCCCCATTCCTGTCCACTGACCCCTTCAGGTAACGGGCTACTTCTCGTTGTATGTCCGCTTCGGTCGCTTTCGTGGTTGGAGGTTTTTTTCGGATTGATTCTGAGTAATCAATGGGTAGAACAAAGTACATTTGAGAATAAAATGATGTACATGAAACTGAGTAACAGTACACGGGGGTACAGTTGAAATGTTGCAGAATGTATTTTACTGTTTTGATTTTTTTCTGGATACAACAGCGACAAGCAAAGTGAGAAGCATACTAAAGAAACTACCAAAACTCCAACAAGAGAAGCAAAGTTACATTAAACAACACATTTAAAAAAAAATTGTACATGAACACCTTCAACAAGCGACAGATGAGTTATTCTTGCACATATTGCATGAGTGACATGTGATCTCGACCACAAAGTAATTATGCAAACCCATCTAGAATGTTTTGTGTTAACATATGTGACACAATGTCTTATAAATGCACAAGAAAAAAAATGTTATAAAGTACATGTACTGTTTACTTCCAAGCTGTGTCTCAATACCATTGTGCATGCAAGAAGCAAAATCCTTTACATTTTACAAAAGTATTAAGCCACATGTATTGGTGCTGCATAAATCGGTGATGTACACATCTGAAATATATGTTAATACTCTTCCAACTTATGGATTTTTTTACAATGAGATTGGTAATTGCAACATACATTGTATTCATACTTTAATTAGTGGGAAAAAAACTCTTTTTTTTGAGAATATTTCTTAAATAATTAAAATTGATATATCGACAGTCATTGGAAATCCGCATGGTACACACCGTACTTGATGCAGAGCTTTGTGATGCAGCGGTAATGGGTATCTGAATCAAGTGTGACAGAAGTCTTTTGAATGTAGGCTCCCCAGACAGAGGATCATGGCACTATTGTGCTTCAGCAAGACTCTTTTCTGTGATTGCTTCTCTCCACCCAGAAGCAAATTGGTACCTATGAGGGCAGTACTATATATTTGGTTTTAATTAGCTGAGGGAGCTAAGAATTTGTAAGGAATAACATGGGCCCTAATGAAGGGGTGGGGGTATAAATCTAGCATCTGAAGCACCATGTTTGATGATATTGGTAGTCTGAATTATCTTGAATGTTTTTTTGACAGACATCTTCAGAAATACTCACTTTCTACAACAGCCCTCAGCCGCAACGACTTAAATGATGTTTTCCCACCTTGTCCGGTCCAGTTGATGAGACGCTCAAGGTTGTTTGTCATTGTTTTTTCAAATATACGAGTCACGGTGTTGTAAATAGTGCTTCCACCACATGCTGCCCATGACACGACCTACAAGTAAAAAAAAATTGAAAAAAGTTATAACACCCACAAAGCTGCCAGCGCTCACTTTGCACATCCTGAGCCACGCGGCGCTTTTACGCACCTTCTAGAAATATCGCTCAAACCTCTGCGGACATTCGCAGCAACCATTAAACAAGTTGGCCAATACATGATATGAAAGACCACTCCTGGTAAAAGGTCAATTTCTACCTTTATACTTAATTTTATTGGCGTTTACGTAGCTGTTCAGTCTTTTATGTTTCTTATTCTGTATAATATATAATAGCAAAGCTTTATTTCACGTTGTGTACGTTAATTTCTACAGACTGTGTACGTTAACACCTCAGATGTCCAAGCGAATGGACCAATAGAAATGCGCGTTGCGCATGTACATGTCGCTTGGCGTTTTTGAATGAAAAACTAGGGTCGAGGTAGGTTCGCATGTTTCCGAACCCCAGCTTTGTCTTCGTCTCCGGCTTTATTCATACAGTTCAGCAATAGGCTGGAGACGGAGCCAAAGCCAGGGGTTTGAAAACGGCCTTGGTCTGTTTGTAACGGAGGCTCTGATTGGGCGCATTATTTATTGCGCTAATAACCACGGATCTGGCCGAATGTCCGCAGGTGTTTTAGCGATTCTTCTAGAAAGCGCGTAAAAGCTCTTACACATTTTCGAACCCTAGGTGTGCATACCTTGCCAAAAATCACTATGAGCATTACTCTTTTCAATCATTTGATATCAGTGGCTCATTTTTTGGACCAGGGCTGATGGCCTATAATATACATATAACAGTATATCCATACCAGGTACTTTTCAAGCTCCTTGTTGGTCTCCAGGAAATGGTCTATGGAATTTAGGTCCTCAATTGTATCTAGTGAGAAGGCCAAGGCATCAGGCATAACAAACTCATCAGCCAATTGCCCGGCATCAATTTGGTGAGACAGCTGGTCCACTTGTTTCTTAAGACCTCGCATCTCCGTTTTCATCTCAGTCAGGAGCTTGATGATCAAGCGCGCAGTTGCTAAAATGTAAAAACAGATTGATATAAATGAACATGTACACGAAATAGTAATATGTATTTTTTTTTTTGCAGTGGAAAACTTAATTGGGATTTTCAGCGATTCACCGAAACAACTTGACAAATAATTTGAATATATTTTTGAAAAAAATCACAATTGTAGCAGAGTTGTAAGACTCATATTACACATACCG
Source organism: Crossaster papposus (assembly GCA_037893245.1). Taxonomy (NCBI): domain Eukaryota; kingdom Metazoa; phylum Echinodermata; class Asteroidea; order Velatida; family Solasteridae; genus Crossaster; species Crossaster papposus. The sequence goes on from JBAIAA010000173.1 coordinate 419,777, forward strand.
TAATTTCCTGCGGACAAGGCGCTCGGCGGTTAAGGGGCAGGTCCCTAAAATCACCCCCAAAAAATTCAAACGTCAACAGATAAAGCGCACCGCCGAAAAAGGCGCATGCTTGAACGCACCCAGAAGAACACCAGGCGCCACCCGGTGTAGGTACATCGCCACAAAGGGGTCATTTTGTTGCCTTAGAACGATCCCACTATTCCAAGCAAGAATTTGCTGAGTACTTGAGTTTATCTGGCACGCAAACAATGTATGAAAACTTCAAACCAGTAGTCACAATATCGAGGTTTACTTTGCCGATACATATCATGTATCACTGCAGTATAAACTGCATGCATGTACATGCACATGTACATCACATGCAGCGATCGCATGCGGGGTATGCCTAATTGCGACACCCCATAGTCTTTTTTCCAGTCGTTGTGAATGCTCCGCGCTGTGTAGTTCGGATGGTAAATTGCATGAAGCCGGAACATAGACAAAACAAAAATGTTTAGAAAAAGGCCACATAGTACAGGCCAGCTTTTTATCGCTGTTGTACGCGTCATGCAGCGCACGCTGTAGTCTTGTTTGCAAGACGATCTTAATCGCGGTATATGCAGCGCGCGTAGGCCGCCGATGCGGGCGTCCTCTAACGTACGTCGTATTATACACACAATGACCTTCGGTCTTAGCGAAGGTAATTCGCGCGTGGTCTACGGCGTACGTTAGAGGGTGCCCCGCATCGCGAAGATCGTCTTGCAAACAAGACTACGCACGCTGCCGAGTGCTAAATCACATGTATACATACATGTACACACGTACATGTACGGTCGTAGGGGATCAACACATCGCGGCATTGTTAATGGAAACACGGTCACAATGTCCGGAGAGTTGAGCTAATTGGTTGACCGCATTATTGAGTAAGATTGCGGCGTTCAAAGAATTCTTCACACAAAGACCATCACTTTGAACTCAAGCGACATCATATACGGCGCACCGAAAGATAAGGCGCGGCGATGTTTTTGTGGTCTAGAAAGTCAGATAAGCCGCGTCTTTACCGCAGGAAATTACGGTATATACGCCATAGACTTCTTACATGATGACCATGGACTTACAGTAACAGCTATAATTGCTTTTATTTAGTATTCCCTGTTTTTTGGTATACACATTTTTAGTGAAAAAGAAGGAATATATCATGTGCTTTTCTATTATAATTTCTGATTTTCTTAGATGTTTTGCCAACAGCCAAACAACACCTACATGCTTTTGTGCTAGTTATTAAAAATCTGTTATTAAAAATCTATTGTTTTCGTACACACTTTTTATTCTGCCAGCATGGACCCTGGATCCCAAAGTGACTTCATGACAACGTAGATGGATAGTCGAACACAGCATGTTTGTGACTCAACACAAACGCATATCTACACAGCAATTGTTTTGCCTGTGGGTGTGTTGTCATGGATTGTTTGTTTTGTTAATTTTGACTGAATAAATAATTAATGTATATAGGCACATACATGAACAGAGTGGCTTCGACGACAACAACTGAGCGTAAAATATAGTTTTGGAGTGGCAAGCCACTGGTGGTATGCCACTGGCTACCGCTGGTGGTCCGCTAGTGGTTTTAGAGCGGTAATACGGTGCTCGTATGCCACTTGCCTCCCACTGGTGGACCGCTATCGGTGTTGGTCGGCGTGCCGATGCCAACAAGCCGCTTAACAACCACCAGTGGTCCGTCGGTGGCTTGCGGACTGGGAGAGAGGCATTCTGGCATTCTAATTCCTCCTGCTGATTCTTCAGGACCCGGATCTCTTCTTTCAGTGTTTCATCATGGCTATTACTATTAGTGTTAGTTTCCGGGAGAATTTCACCCCTTTCTGGTGCCGGTGAAGACGCTTCATGGTCCTTCAGCTGAAGGCCGTAATACAGGTAGACCGGCCTGGGGTTGTACCTCGAGCGTCCCGGTTTGGCACGCTTCAGTAGAGGCTCGAAGGAGCTTGCCTATCTTTCTTCCGTTGAGTGTTGGGTATAGGCCATGCACCATACCGTGGGCCTTGCTTACTGAGATACGCCCAGATTTTTTTCGTTCAAAGACACTGAACAAGGCAGCAGCAGGAGATGTCATGATTATAGGATAGAACGTGCTAGAGTCCCACTGCGGTAATGTTTCCAATCACGCAAGCACTACAGCATGATTATTAACTATACAATAATAGGTACATCATTTGCCGCCTAGCTTTCTAAATAATTAACGGTGGCCTATCTAAACACCAGGAAAGTAACATTGCCCTTTCAAGCATGTCTGTTTAATTTATGTTTAGATATTTTCTGGTACATTTCACGTCCTCGTGCCAATACCTTTCTCATAATTGATAATTTCATTTCATTCTAAGTTCCCCCCCCCCCCCCCTCCCTCACGGTTTTGCATAATTATCAATTGATTCAGTTACATGTATTTAATTTGTCCCAGTATAACTATTTTGTTGTCATATTTCTCTATCTCTAGTCTTTGTATTTTTCGCCCACCACTATCCCAGTATGTTATTCCCCTGCCCACCCCACCCCATGTAAATCCCACAATTACAAACCCCCTTTCCACCTCCACCTTCAACCCACGAACCAGGACCCCACCGCCTCCATCCTCGTCCCGCCCTGTTTACAATGTAAATTAATACAGTTTGTACATTTATATGTCATAATACTTGTTTTATACATAAAAAGAGATTGTTTGTATGTTTATCCCATTCCTGTAATTGGCGGTTCTTCCGCTTTTGGAAGTGTTTACTACAAAATTAATAACAAACGCAACACGCCTAACTTTGCAATAACGGCTTACTTTCTTAAATCAAATCAAGTTACATTTTCCTCCTTCGTGAAATGTTAATTTCTTATTATGCCCTACAATTAGCTGATGTACATGTGGGTCTTTCCATAAATAAGGGGGCCAAAGCAGGACATGGTGTTATTTCTCAAAATGTAATTTACTTTCTATATTCTTTGCATGTTCGTATGGTGGGGATAGCTCATACGTTTAATGTATAACTTCAATTTCTTGAATCAGATGTTTTGTTTTCATATACGATCCAAAACTATCCATCACACTTTGCTAGATTCAGACATTTATGATGCATAATAAGAGAGACAGGACTTTTTGAGTCACGGTGTAACAAAGACACCATGGTGTCACGGCTACGCGTAAAACTGTCGGCCTTTACTGCTTGGCCAACGTTTGAAGGTTTTCATTGAAAATAGCTGAATTACAGTATACCAATGATGTTTACATATTACCCTTTGAAATTTAAATTTTCAATGAAAACCTACTAATTTATGGCAAAACAAGTCACAAGTTTCACACTTCACACTGTAACTGTGTCTCCGTTACATGTACAATCAAACTTGTTATAAAATTACATAAGACTAATTTTGTTGTTACATAACAATGAAAAAAACCTTTGTTTTAGATTGAAAATTAAAAATTAATTAAAAATGTCCTTATAAATTTAATAAGAAACTGTTATACAAATTAGCATCGATTTGATTAATTTTCAAACCTTATTACGCTTCTTCCGCTTTTTCTGTGCACAGTCAATTCTCCTCAAGCTCCTTTGCTTCCCTGCTGTCTTTGCTTGAATATATGGGGACAGAAGCATTGGTGGCCTGATGTCAGCTCCGGCTTTCTTCATCTGGCTACTATAAGAAAAAACTGGAATACAGTGTCCTGGGTTTTGGGGGATGTCTGGTTGGCTGGGGGGATAGGATGTCTTTGCAAACCCAATCTGCACAAAGCCATGATCGTCATCTGCTTCAAACACATGAATTTTAATTCGTGGAAACATCTATTGTTATTGCTAATTTGCTAGGTCTGAGTTTGGCAGGTTTTGTTTTGCCAAGAGATAAGGGCCGTATCGCATTTAGCGAGGTAGGCAGCAAGTGGGAAGACGGCCTGTCACTTGGCACGGGGAAGGACAGCTTGTCTTCACTTGGCATGGAGGATGACACCTTGTCACTTGGCATGGAGATGACGGTCTGTCACTTGGCACGAGGAAGGACAGCTTGTCACTTTGCTAGTGGCTCTTGTCTTGGGTCGTCTTTTCAACTTAACAAGCCTTCTCAGCTCTTTTGGGATAGTACAATGGAACTAACAATAAGTTTGGACACACGAAATTTATCTCTTGCCATCATAAAGATAAAGCGGGACTTTTGCATGTGTGGAGTGCAACACTTCATTTCACAGATCGTGAGAACGACGACATGTGTCTGGAAGTCACTTTCTCGCTCACTTCTCACAATTTCGGCTAACTGATCAATTTTTCAACCTGGCAGCGTTGCCACTGATGCTGTGAACAAATCACTGTCAAAGTTATCTGGTAGATATCTAATAACTGAGTCGCCAAGCACTCTGACTTTGAAAAATGGGAGGTCAGCCTGGCTGATGGGCCTGGTGTATAGCGGGTAAACTTGTCTTGTTGCATTTGTATCAATTTGTACCCATTATGAAAATTTTCGTTGGCTGTTTGCCAGCAAGGTTGGGGCCATCGTGTTGTTTGCGCTCTAATGTTGACTACTGCACCGTGGCAACCATCAGCTGATTCGCATACATGTAGAGATTTTATCTTGTAGTGATAAAATAAATTATATGGCTCGTTCCATAAATACCCAAGAAAATATTCAAGAAAATCCTGAAGGTTTCTCTTCATCACTTCAACAAATCCAGCCATGATCTTCTCCAAAGCATTCTTGGTCAAATCAGAATAGGGTATTTGCTTTCTAAACAAACTTTCATACACAGTCTTGTTGAACTGCAAACACTAGAAAAAAGACAAACGCTTTCCTGTAACAGCTCTGTCCCATCCCGAGACCAGCCCTGGAATGTGTCTAACCTGACCTGAATATACTTATGTTTGTCCAAATAATGTACGCCACTTTGAAGCATGCTTAAGAAAAGACTGGTGATTATGTAGTAAATTATGCTAAAAGCTCTTGCGGCAGTCGCAATCCAAGAGTACACTTCTATTTGTGTAAAATGAACCTTTGTGTCCATGTAAAAAAAAATGATGACTTTGTCCGTGACCCTTTTAGTTTTACCTCTGGCAGCTTGTAGTCTTCCTCTTCCAAATCTGTTAAACGCTTCAGCCCATCTCGGCAGCCGATGCTTTTAGCCCTTAACTCTGCTGAATCAAACAGGATTCAACCAGTTGACATTTTCAATGGTTTGATGATTTAGATGCAAGTGCCGCTAGAGTTGATGGAACTGATGGTATCCCTGGTGAAGTTGGCGGTTCTATCTCTTTTGGAGTGTCATCATCACTGGTCTCTGGCGCATCAGAAGACTCGTACCGTTTGTTTCTGATTCGCCTAAACACAATGTCAAAGCTGCTTTCGTCAGTTAAAAGGTTTAGCAGGATCAATTTCATCTACTCTAAATTTGCTCAACAGGGTGTTGCAGAATATGTTTGACGCAGAGATTATACAGCCGTAGGATATGCTTGTTCTTAGGTGTATGCTGAAGATTTTCTGCATCTGAGCGATTCCCACTTTATCAAGGACTTCGAGAAAGGCATCTGAAAGTGGCAGGGTACTGCCAGGAACTGGGGGTCCAGGGTTACTCCCAACATCACCAGATAAACTGATTTCACAAAAATTATTGGAGAGCATCAGCAATGTAAGATGAGAAGTATAACAAGATAGGCAGACACCACCTTTTAAATTGGTAGCTTCGTTCATTTTTAAGCTTTAAAATGGGGTTCGTGGAAATAATGGTACTGTTATGTCCCTTCTAGGGTAGAGTATATGTTGTGTAATAAATGGACATTCATCATCATGATTACTTGCTATTTAACACCGGTACTTACTAACTGCTTATTTGTCTCTACATTGCTTACATCGTGCTCCAATGTCTTCAACTCTTCAACACTAGTTGCTGTTATAAAGTTGCTATCCGATGATGTTTCAGCGACATTAATTCTATGCTCGATATTCTTGAGCCTCTCGGATATACCTGCTAATTGCCGAAGGACAATCTTTCGGAATACTTACATAACAAAGAAACCATTACATGTTCAGGGCTACACACAAATTAATTGTTGGAAAGATTTTTCTGCTTAGTGCAGGACACCTCCACAAATCATGCTCATGTCTGACCTGGAAGAACACCCCTCCATTGAATTTTTTTAGGAAAATGTTCAATCATCTATTTAGAGATTCAACTTTGACAGGCCATGTTACGACTACCGATTTACTAAAAATGTTATATTTTATAAGTAGAGTAAAAATCAACTAACTCTCTAACCATTTTAACCTGAATGTACAATGTATCAAACCACCAAACTTTAGTTAAAAACCGTCATTTTGCTCAAGATCAAACGTTCATAGGGGTTTTAAATTTAAATACAAAATACTGCATATACTTTTTCCAGAGCATTATGCTCAAGACCTGGATATGTTCCCAGATGAAAAAGCAAACAAAAAAGTACAGTTGGACTCCGTTGGATTTAGCAGGCAAGTCCTGATGAGGAACCATAAAGGGTTAGGGTTAAGTCGCAATTTTGGGAGGATTTCGTCTACGGAAAAAGCCACTACTCTTAGCTTTGATTTCCCAGAAGTCGGTCTGAAGTGTCCCTTTATGAGAGCAAAGTCATCCTTCTTGATGAGGTCAACATCTTCTTACTGCCCTTTCCTCATTCGTAAATTCTCATTTGTTCCCATTTGTTCCTCATTCCTCGCTCTTCATCAGTCTGGTATAATAAGTTGGTAAAGTGATGAAAAGCTCTGCTGAAATTTGGCTCAGGTTTTGCCAAAATGTCTTATAGTAACTGTTTTCTACTTACTGTCCTCTCCTCTTCGCAAATGTTGTGTCAACTGGTAGTGACCTTCACTAGCATAGCCAAAAGGTAGCCTTGGTAACCATCAGTTGTGACCTTTGGATTACCGAGAAGGATGCTATCTGTTGCAGATTGATACCTCATTCCTTCAACTCGCGGAGAAATCCGAAAGTTTTCTCAACTACCACCGTCGGTGTGTAGTCCAAGATACCGAGGTCATTCGTCCCTATTTCTACACAAAGTAAATTGTGTTTTTTGGTCCATGTAGGCATTCACTCAAGTAGTGAGCCAGTTTACCGAAGATACGGGCATAGGTGAGCCCTGGTGTCCCTCAATGTGAATGCTGTATTTGTTGCCTACTCCGAGAAGAGCGTCAATAGACTGGCCGCGTCGATGTGCAACTCGAGTTTTAGCCTTGCGGGAAATGAGTGTCCAAATAAATACACTGAGTGTGTATCAGACATATTCCAAACTGTAAGGAGAAAAAAAAGATGCTATGAGTATTTCAATCTAAACACAATCATCTGTCTACTGTAGGTGTTAAATTCACAGTGTGAAGTTGAAAGACTCCAATATTGATATCCATTCGCCAAGGCTACCGTGGCTTGACCTTACACATGAAAGACAAAGTGACTGGATCAGAGACTATACTGTAGAATGATGACTATATCAACCAGTCGCACATTCTGATGTCAATTAAAACTTGTCCAGATGTTGTTTGCTATCAGACTTGAAATCAATTGAGAAATAAAGAGAACAGAATTCCAACTAAATGTAGGCAGGTATGTTGACCACTGCAAAAATAACTTTAACAAAAAATTGAAATGTATATCAATTTCAAAATAGACATTAGATTTAGCCAGCTAGGGTGATACCACTATGTTCGTTTAGGTGTCCGGGCCCATGAACAAATTTCTAATAAGTGTATGGTTCCACCTATTATCTCTCAAACGGAGTGACCAAAGTTGAATGTATACACCCCAAAACATCACATGTAAGTTGGATTACTGAAGGCTAAGTGTCTAGTGGGTGCATAGCACACCTAAAGGAGTTCAACTTTCAGCCTTTCACCTGTTCCAAACCTCTATCAACTGCTTTATTTGTTACGACTCGGTCAGTCATGGTGTTTGATACATTCTCCATTATGTTTGTGTTCACTTCATCTAAAACTGATTTTATTATGCAATCGACATGATCTTTTGCTTTTCCACCCCCAGTTTCTTGGCCACCTACAAAGTATGTGCTCTCCTTTGGTTCAAGTTCTACTTCCACAATGAGACGGCCATTCTTTGTAGTTCCATCATATTTTATAGTCGTGTCTCTTTCTTCAGCCAATACGTCTCGCAGATGCTGTTTTGACACCACTCATTTCACTACTGATGTTGTGATGATTTCGATGGCAATTTGCCATCCAATGTAGCCGGGGTGAGTGTCGTGATAACAGTTTCTTTTGCAGGGCCAACTTCTTGTTCTGCCACGCATTGATGCTTCCTTGAAAGTGGGATGAATTCTTCCCAAGTTTTGTGGATCGCGAGTTGGCACTTTGTTGTTTTGTGCATTGTTGAGTTGCTCTTCTGTGGTTAACAATTTGTTCCCCAAGTAATGTAGATCCTCATTCGGTTTTTGAACAATATGCCTACTGTTGTTTTGTGCATTGAGTTGCTCTTCTGTGGTTAACAATTTGTTCTCCACGTAATGTAGATCCTCATTCGGTTTTTGAACAATGCCTACTGTATATGTACTAATGATTTCAACATGTCTGTGTCCACTTTTGCAGCAGATTGTTCAGTTCTTTTATTTTTGGCACGGCACTTGCTGTTCAAGTTCTGTGTTTGCAGTGATTTCAATTTTCCTGATTTGGTTTGCATGCGGGACTCGCATGCTTGACCATTTTTTGCTACTTTTTTTCGCTTAAATGTGCCACTTTGTTACTGACGAACGTTGTATATGTGTCTGCATGCAGACTGAATTGTTTATGTACATGCAGACACATACAAAAAACAGTCGTCTTTGTGACGTCGTATATATTGTCAATCAGTGTGTGCGCATGCGCGACATATCATTTCGTTCAAACATGGCGATTGTTGACGATACATTATTTGTTACTAGCTGTACCAAAATGTGCAGTTTCTTGAAGCAGATGACGTACGCGCACAAGTTATTACGCTCAGCATATATATTTCATATAATTTCCAGTCTTTTAAACGCAGGACCCAAACAATTTCATTCTGTTTTGTTTAATATTTTTTATTCACCATCCTTCATGTCCAGTCAGTATAGAGATCAGTGTACTGTCTTTTAAGAAAAATTATAAGTTTAACATATCAACAAACATGTTTTTGCATACTATGTTGTAACCAATAGATAATGTATCGCCAACCGATACCGGACTGGTCTACTGTATCAAATTAACTCATCGGTCAATTGTTAATATACAGGAACATGTATATTCGGTCCTAACTGATAATGCAACAGAAATTGATAGTGTTGTAACTTTTCCTACAACATCTGTCAGTCAGTGATACAGTATTGGTGCAATTTGTGTGACATTATGGTTTGGTGGTGTATTATTCGTTGGTACTACATTACTAGTTGTAACTATTTACCAAAAATATAAAGAATCAAAAGCTGTGTATGGGACAACCAGTCAGTGATACTACTACATTACTAGTTGTAACTATTTACCAAAAATATAAAGAATCAAAAGCTGTGTATAGGACAACCATGCAGTCAGTGATACAGTATTGGTGCAATTTGTGCGACATTATCGTTTGGTGGTATATTATTTGTTGGTACCGGTACTACTAGTTGTAACTATTTACCAAAAATATAAAGAAACAAAAGCTGTGTATGGGGCAACCATAAATTAGGGGTACATTAACTACATTTGTATGTATTCCTGTTGCATCTTTGATACCTGCTAAGCAAAGTTTGAAGTCGATTTTAGTGACACTTGCATCCACAGGTCGGGTGTAAGAGGAGCACCAACAAGTTACGCTATTGGACCCCGTTTTATGATATTTTTCAGAAACCGTTAATTATAACTCAAATGATAAAACAGTCTGTGTACTAATTTGCCGTCCAGCTTTATTTTTCACAAAGAATCAATGATGTATAATTCTGTTTAATTAAATTTAACATGTTTATTACTTAGAAGAACCTTGAGATTTCATCCAGGGAAGGTTTACATATGTAATTATTCAGTTTACAGTAAAAGGCCAATTGTTCCAATTATACAAATTCACTACGATTTATTGCACGGGTCGCTACAGTCGGTCACGAGCATAGGTCACGGGTCATTCAGTTTTTGGTCGACTTGCGAACTGTTTGAATGGACTTTGACTGAGGCATTCCTTTGTTGTTGTTCCTCTTTATGCTTTTGGGCTGGCTTGTGAATGACCTGTGATTTGATCGATTACAGCTCTGGCATGTGTGTATTATGCTGTGTATATTGTATTATGTTCTGTTACTAATAATACTAGTGATCGTATTTGATGTATTTTTTAGAAATGCCAGCTAGTGGAAGCTGAATTTTTATGCTTTGTATAGTGCAGATAATAAATTGAATTGAATTTTGGTAATTTCAACATGCAACACACTTGTAAAGTTTTGTTTAAGTGTTGGAATATTACAAATTTCACAGAACATTGTCAATTTTTCAAATGCATGTAAACCACGAAGGGAAACTGACTACATACGTGTACAAGTACGTGTATTTTATTGACGACTGGAGTGGGTTTTGAACCTGCAAGGTTCCGGGGGTTTACAACTAAGCTTAGATCCAGACATGTGTTTGTGGCAGTCTACTGGGGATTCTGACTAGCTCCGTTAACCAGTTCGCGCCGGATGACGTATATAAACGCAAAGTTTTCCCCAGATTCAAAACGGATGACGCATAAACACGCCACGAGCAAGGCCGAAAAAACGTGGGTGCATGTGCTTCCCGGGACTATCGTCCTGAACCCGGATCGAGTTTCATTAAAAATAATCACGGCGCAAACTGGTTAACATAGGGCTGGCATGGTAGAACACTCGCATGTGATCCGGAGGTCGCAGGTTAAATCCCTTGTCCAGTGGTGAATATTTATCAATTTAAATTTAAGGTTTTACGTGGCGCCGTAGCTGAAAACCATGAGCCTCCACTATTTTTTATAATTTTCTTGAAACAAATGGTTTTATTACACTATGAGTTCTTGAATGATAGAATGCAGTTTCACCCTTAAATCTCATTGAAATGTCATGGTGTTTTAAGGGTTAAACTGCATTTCCATTGTTCAATAACTGTATTGTGAAGTTATTGTTTTGTGAGTTATTCTTACACAAGCTTGGCAATAAATATGATCTAAAAAATGCAAAGAAAATGTTGCACAAGTGTCGTTTTTGCTATGTGTATACAAATTACTCAAACCTTAATATTTGCCATCGTTCCCTGTACTACTCTGATATATACTACATTCCTGCATGTTGTGCAATCATCTGTCTAGATTACTGCCAGAGTTGTATTCTAGTCGTCACAAGTCCAGTCAGAAGTAACTGGTTGAACAATGACAAAGGAATGCTTTTGTCAAAGCTCATTTGAATAGCTTTTGATTTGAATTGGAACTGGAGGACTTGTGATGGACTACATCTACTGTATGCCTCAAACTGTTTCCCAGCATTCCAGGAAAATTAAATTTGACACATGTTCAGCATCTTTATCTGAAAAAAATAATTTGTGGCTATTTTAACCAGTTCGCGCCGGAGGACGTATACGTAAATGTCTGTCAGCAGCGAGCAAGGCCGGAAATGCGTGGGTGTGCTTCCTGATGATCATACCATCAGCCTGAACTTGCCTCAGATCGAGTTTCGTTTATAAAAATAATCCCGGCGCCAACTGGTTAAGGCTGATTGCTCATGATTCTGCTGTTTGGCACAAAGCAAGTAATATTTGTATACCCCCACCACTTATCAAGATTGTTACATCAAGATTGTTACCCAAATACAGGAGTTTTAATCAATAAAATGCAAACATTCTCTTATATGACCCTTGAATTGGTTGCCATGGTAATGTAGACCACACTTCATACTGCAGCTAGGGTAGCCTCAAGATGTTCAAGGAGGATGGCGACATGCTTGGGTTGAAATACGAGTGCAGGACGGAAACGTAGCGTCCGAGTTCCGCTGTTACCTATCTGAACACCTGATAAAAAAAATTAAAAAGGATCATCAATAAATTTGTCTTACATTCCGATTCAGCATTAGGCCGCATGCTTGAACGTTAAGAGTGCTGTACCCAAGACATTTGTGACCTGTCATCACAACATGAGCGTAAAGTTGGCAAAATAAAAAATTGAGATATGGGTATTTCTAAATTCTGTGGAAACAGAGCTTTCCAATGGTATATAACACTTGGAGGTTTGATACTCAATATTTTTTTTATTTATTTTTTTTAGTCTGGAGTCTTAATACAGAGATATGAGAAAACGGGCATTTCTTGCAAGAAATTGTGTGAAAGGCATAGTAAAAATTGTCTCAAACTAATTTTGTTTTTATCTGATTGTCCTGAAAAATTGGGAATTTAGTCTTTAAAAAAACCATAATCTCAAAATCGACCACCCCTTCAAATTTTTGACTGGGCGTACTGGGAAATCACTCCGTGCGACTTTACGCTCATTTTGTGATGACAGGTCACATTTGGGGTATAATTGAAAGTGATTAGAAAATAATTCCTGTCAGTTTACATATTCTTAGAGCTCCAACATTTTAATTTTCCATTATTAAATTTTTAGATATAAGTAAAGGTTATACTAAACTACTTAAATAAACGAGATTGTGCCTGTGGCGGGTATCCAGAAAATAGCGTCTTACAGCGCCCTCGGGCAACCAGGAATACGGCGCATTGATAGGCTTCACCAGGGTAGAATGTCATAAACTATTACAATGTCATGGCTGACTCATTATGGCTTTGTGTTGATTTCAACACAGGTACATGTAGTATAGGCAAGGTACTACAGTGTAGTTGTGAAGCCTAGACCGAGTTACTGGCCTAGCGCGACGATTATCTCTTAAATGTGGTTCAAAATGTCGCCAAAATCCACACAAATACTTAACAAAATACCTCTAAATTGTCCATATGTGTCCAAGCTGGGCCTGGGTTTACCGAACTCATAAGGTATTCACGATCAATTCTTGACCTGCAAATCGAGGAATTTCAAAGACAGTATTCGAGCGAGTACTGCACACTTGTTGATAGAGCATTGTGGGAAGCCTGTGACGTCACTGCCAAAGTGCATGCCGACCGTACCAATATACGCGGGGGTGCTCTGCGATGTCACAAGTCAGTGTATCTCATTGTGGTGACAGGTCACATATGGAAGGCTATTTAGACGATTTAGAGGTATTTGTGTGGATTTCGGCGACAATTTAAACCACATTTAAGAGATAATCATTCGTCAATATTCGTCTCGCTCGGCCTCGTAGCGCAAGATAATGCCCAAATGTTAAAAGAGCGATAACTAGAGGCCAGTAACTTGGTCTATGTGAAGCCCTAGTACTCAAATACATTGGCTCAAAATTCCCATCATCACCTTAAAATGTTGTTTGTAAAAGATTCTAAACCACGCAGATTATTCTGAAAGGGTTACCTGTATTTCGCATTTTTGAAGCAATCTTTAGAGTTGTATCGGTGTCCTTGCAGTCTACAGCACAAAATGTCCCTACACCCCTTGCTCTGGACAAGACGTGAGGATATCTAGCCTGGTGGTAAGACACATGTAGAAAAAACAAGTATACATTTGTGAAATGTTCAATCAAAATATAATAAAGTACACTATTACCCAACCATACAGATGTTAATTATCAAACTCCAAGTTTTTGATAACGCTATTTGACATGTTTAAATGAGATGCAATATTTTTCCAACAATTTAGCTTAAAGGTAGGATACACCATTTGCAGATATCGAAAAAATGTACTACCACATTATTAGGAGATATCTTACTTATTTGAAAGTAAATAATGATTGTAGGCATTCAGCCAAAGGATTGCGCTAAATATCCTGTAATTGTTCATACAAAATTGAATTTTATAACAAACAATTCGCGACCGCCGTCCGGCGATCGCAAACAAAACAAAGACAACATAAGAACCACTGCCCGACACCAGCTAAAAAACGAACGCCATTTTTCTTGCTTTTCTCAGCATCCATGATTGTAAATCTTTGAACAGGTCAGTTAAACGATAATTACTTTAAAATACAACCCCCCCAAATCCACTCATTCCTTATAATTTAAGCAATTACCAATGGTGTATCCTACCTTTTAAAGGTAGGATACACTATTGGTAAACTTTGCTTGAATTATCATGAATGTGTGGATTTGGAGGGTTGTATTTTATAGTGAATATCGTTTAACTGACCTGTTCGAAGTTTTACAATCATGGATGCTAAGCAAAGCATTACAAAAAAGCGTTCGTTTTCAACCGGCATCGGGCAGTGGTTCTTATGTCGTTCTTGTTCGGCGATCATGATTTTATTTTTTATAAAATTCAATTTTTCGGAACAATTACAGGATATCTAGCGCAATCCTTTTGCTTGATGCCTACAATCATTATTTACTTCCAAATAAGTAAGATATTTCCTAATAACTTGGAAAACGTGACCTATCAAATCATCATTTTGTGTGAATTTCACCAGACTTAAGGCCAGTTCATACTTTCTGCTAATGCAAATCTAATTAGACGTCACGAAGCATTTACTGTTGAAAACTAACCCCGATGACATCATGGAGCAATCGACAATCGACCAATGGTTCCCTATAGTGGTTGGTTTGTGACGTCACTAGCGCACGCGCCATGAAGTTGCAGTGTGAACGACTCTAGTCGTATAATGGTCATAAACTTTTGTGGCACCGAAAAACATTGTACTCGCACCGAATTGATATTTCCGTATATATAGTTATTGCGTAGTTTAAGATAACTTACATAACAGCCGTTCTTATCGTACATTGGTGACAAAAGTGACAGAATAACGTCGAAGAAACATATGCCAGTTTGCGTGGCAAAGTTTCGTTGTCTGCCATTTTCTGCCGATAGCTGGTCCATGCTGCAATATACCATGTTAGTGTTGATATTGATTACCAGCGCTACGAACCGCGGTACCGTAGAATAGTTGTGACTCGCAAATAGTCGACTAGCGTGAGTTCGGTCAGAGTTAGACGAACTTTGGTTTAGTCTTTGATCGAACTTGCTAACAAAATCGAATTAGCCTTTATATGAACCAGACCATGCATAACATATTATAAACATATAGACTGGCATGATTCGGTCACTAGAGCATGTCTATTCCATCGAGGGACTGTGAGTGACCAGAAGGGGAAATAGGTCCCCCTTCTGGTCACTCACAGTCCCTCGGGGGAATAGACGTGCTCTAGTGACCGAATCATGCCATTCTATGTTTTATAACACACATGAAATAATCGTGATCTGATCCAGACGTTGCCATTTTTCATATTAAGATGAGCCTGGCAAACCTCTTGAGGGCGCTCTAATCAGTCAAACATTTTAAGTCTATTTCCCGCAAATTCACGGTGGCGCAAATCTAATGCACTAGCCTATATTAGTTAACCCCACGTGACTGTGTTTCAGCCAACCAGAATAGAACTAGCAAGAGGTGTTATAATTCAATTTATACTGATGTGAAATGTATATTGCTGGTATAGTGTGCCCATAAAAGAAAGACAAAAACCACTTCTACATGTACATGTACAGATGCGCTTTCCTATGGGTGCTTGCGGCTCTTGTCACCCACCTGGCTCCCATAAGAAAGTTACCTGTAAATCCTCCAAGCCCCTCATCAACTTCTGTCCAGACATTTTAACTACATCCTGCAGGTTGTGTTTCTTGATTTCATTGATGACAGCCTCCAACAAAAGTACTTTAGAAGGATCACCCATCCATGTGTTAAACACACGATTGGCCTGCAGGCAAATGTAAAACCACAACGTTTTTATCAATACACTGCTCACTTGACCCAAACAAAGTTTCAAATGAAAACTTGCGTTTTGAGATTATGCACACGAATGTTTTAAGAGAGATTGGGATGCATTTCTAGGGTGGATCTAGCTTGACATTTTATTATTATTTTTTTTAAAATTTTTTGGGGGGGGTTATTCACCTATTGTGAAATCTAGGGGTTTTCTCCTGCAATCTTGAGCATCTCGATCAGACATTGTTTAAAGCTACGTAATTGGTTTTTTTGAAGAAGAATTTGCTTATAATAAGCAGTTCTTATATAGCGCACGTATCTACCAAGACTGGTACTCAAGGCGCTCAGTGATTTTCAATGACAGGTTAATGAAGTTTATTATGAGAATATGAGACCCATTATGTAGCACCTTTGTAAGAGCTTTTACAAGGTGCTTATAAGTCATACTGAAGCTAGCTTGTACCATATACTAGCCTATGGACCAGCGGTAACAAGGATGTGGTTTAGCATTGCTTATCACAACTTTGCTCAGCCCTAGCTCCCAGATCTGCTGTCCTGTACATCTTACCCCTACGGGACCATACTCCTCCTTGAAGTAATACCCTGCCGTCAACATCTTCTTGCTGAAGCAGACAAAGTCGGGTGCCTCGGGGAGGTCCCAGGCCTCGTGGGCCCAAAAGGTCCCCGTGGCAAGGCAGCCTGTCTGGATCTCATCCAGGATGAAGGATGCTCCAATCTAAGCAAAACAAAATTTAAAAAACGTGTGCTTTCTTTGGATAATTTGAGATTCAGTTGTCCACGAAGGATATTTTTTAGAAAAGGTTGAAGCTAGACTAAAATGATTTGTTGTTTAAAACTGCCAAAAGCGATTGCTGACATCTCTGCAAAAGTTTTCAGTGAATGGTATATTTGATGTTGACATCATTTTCCCGAGCAGAGACTGGTCTTTTGTACCAATTCAGTATTGAACCTGCTGTGTATTAATAATAATAATAATAATAATGGGCGGTGCTTTATAACGCTTTATCACCAAAGTCTCAAAGCGCTTAACATTATTACCTCGGTCATTGGGCCCATGAAACATTCCAAATACCATCTCAGCTTCCTGGGGAGTATACAGCTCGATGCTGCTATTTCGGCACAAAGCAGCTAAATCAACCACAATAACCATCTCTGCCCTCGCAGGTACCCATTTACTCCTGGGTGGAGAGAAGCAATGAGTGACAAAGTGCCTTGCCCAAGGCCACACGCACCATAGTCCCGAGCTGGACTCGAACCCCAAAACCTGTAGCTTTTACCTACAGATTACAAATTCAACACTCCAGATCACGAGGCCACGGCACCACACGATGACGTCACTCCCGTGTTTGCCACATGACACTGCAGTTTTAAGTGGGGGTCATTATTATTATTAGCTGTTTCGGTTTTCCACCGAAACAGCTTTTGTTTTCCACTTTCAGTGTTTTTACCCATAGGATTTACACACGTTTGTTCTGCCAATACACTTTGGCACTTTGGTGATTCCAATCGACTTGAGACTTGGTGTACACTTAGACCTCCACCCACAGATGGTCCTAGAAGAAATTTGGCTCGATTGCGTCATTCAAGGTCACGTGACGTCACTTTAAAGGTTTAATTTTCCCCATAGGTTTTGTACACGTTTTTCTTCAGACTATTGACTTTGGCACTTCGGTAAATCCGACCGACTTAAAACTTAGCATACACTTAGAACACCACCCCCAGATGTTTCTGAAAGAACTTCGGCACGATTGCGTCATTCAAGGTCACGTGACGTCACATTAAAGGTTCACATTTTTCTCCCATTGGTTTTGTACACGTTTTTCTTTAGACTATTGACTTTAACACTTTAGTACATCCGATCGACTTGAGACTTGGCACACACTTAGACCACCATCCACAAACGGCCCTAGAAGAAATTCGGCACGATTACGTCATTCAAGGTCACGGGGCGTCACGTTAAAGTTTCAATTGTTTCCCATAGGTTTTGTACACGTTTTTCTTTAGACTATTGCCTTTGACACTTTAGTAAATCTGATCGACTTGAGACTTGGCACACACAAAAGACCACCACACACATATTGAAAGTAATTTTAGACACTCGAAACAGCTCTGTGTTTGTCCACAAACACATGTCTAGTTATTATTATATTTATTCGGCCAATAGCAACATACAACAAACAATTCACAGATTTGACTAAACAAAAACTATCCAATTCCAGCTGGCCAGGATTGACAAAAGTATAATTAAACACTCTGACTTGAAAGCCTGTCATCACCCAACGCTCGCTATACAATTCGTGGAAGATATTCATCAGAAGTCTGGGAAAGATGATTTCTGTGCAGGGGATTTACCTTGGGAGCCACAGAGTCGAAAAATGAGGGAGGAAGAGGAAAGTGATTTTGTATGTGTAATGGTGTAGAGGCTCACGAGCCGCGGCGACCCCCACTTTGACCCATGAAGCACTGTGTTAAACATTGGCCTATTTGGGGGAAAATTTTACTGAGACCGCGGGAGAAGTAGCCGAGCTGTCATTTTAATGACTCATGAAGGCGAATGTGATCACAATGTGATGTGCACGCATCAGCGCACGCATGTAAACAATGCAAAGAGCGCATGCGCGGTGTGTTGTGTAGCATGAAATCGCAGAAGGGGGCCGGATGTACGTTTTCCTTAGCCACTTTTACCGACTCGCGCTGTTCGCACTGGACTTATCGTCTAGGGAAAAGTTACCTGGGAAGTTTTCCCGGGCAGCAGTTGGCCGGTAAAAGTAACCACTGGACTCGGGAAAAGTAACTGAGAGGAAAACGTCCTAAGCCGTGTTCGCATTGGACTTATTTTGGGGAAGGTTTTACTGAGACGATGGTAAAATAAAAAATGGTCAAATGTTACCACTGTTCGCACTTGGACTTTCGACACGGGAAAATTTTACCGAGACCGTGGGAGAAGTAGCCGAGCTGTCATTATAATGACTCATGAGGGCGCTTTGCGTGACCTTTCTGCATTGACCCCGGTGTACCCATTCGCGCGCGCGTTTTTTTCCCGATCGCGTCATTGACAATCTTTTTGCAGAACCACATGCGAATGTGATAACGATGCGATTTGCATGCATCAGCGTGCCCGCACGTAAACAATGCAAAGAGCGCATGCGCAGTGCCTTGTATAGCGTGACCTTGCATTGGAGGGCCTGTGGACGTTTTCCTGGGACGCTTTTACCGAGTCGCGCTGTTCGCACTGGACTTATCGTCTAGGGAAAAGGGACCAGGGACGTTTTCCCGGGCAGCAGTTGGCCGGTAGAAGTACCCACTGGACTCGGGAGAAGTACCTGAGAGGAAAACGTCCTAGGCTGTCCGCACTGGACTTAAAATGGGAGAAGGACCCATCGTCTAGGTACGTTTTATCATTTTAAGTCCAGTGCGAACAGGGCTATAGGCTGTCCACACTGGACTTAATGGGAAAAGTACCCGTCATCCCGGTAAGTTTTATCAAAAAAGTCCAGTGCGAACAGGGTTTTATACTACCGGTACCTCTTTGCCAATTTTCTGGAGTTGTTTGAAGAAATACGGTGTGGCGTGGTTGTCACCACCCTCCCCTTGTATGGCTTCAATGATGATGCTCACGACCGGTTCTCCTTTTGCCTTCTGCTTCTCAATCTGGGAGTAAACCTACAGGATAAAACAGTCCACCTAATTAGCATACTCGGGGACCTTTTTTTCATAAAGAATGTTGCAACCTGACGCCACTTTTTTCTTCATAATCATCTCAATAAATGTCATTTTCAGAAGACATGAACCTGGGACTGAGAAATATTTCCAATTTTATTAGGATATACAAGTCATGTACTTAGAAAACTTTCTCGACTCTAAAGTGGCGTCGGGATACTACATTCTTTCCCCCTTATTAAGGAGTGGAGATTTTTGCATTTATTCAATAGGAGAAATTTAGAGAGACAAATTGATGTTTAGGAAAATAAGATTTTTTCTTCTTTTTTTGAAGGGAAAGTTGGAACTCTCAAAGACTTTTAAGTTACAGTTTTGAAAAAAAAAAAAAAAAAAAAAAAGGAATTCAAAAAATATAGGGAAGTTATTGCTTTATACCAAAAAAAATTTAAAAAAAATTAAAAAAGGGTTTCTACAAGGGTAGATTGTGAATCGGAACTGGGTACTCCAGTACCTGACCGTTGATGTCAGGAACCAATAGGCCGTATTTTTTAATGTTGAGGGCGCTGTGCTCACGGTATTGATGGTATAATTAAAAGTGATTCGAATATAATTCACGTCAGTTTACATATTCTTACATCTCCAAAATCTAAATTGTTCAATATTCCATTTGTTAGATAAAAGTAAAGTTTCTAAACCACTTTTTTACATTAAACGCGATTTTACCTGTGTTGGGTACCCAGAAAATGACGTCTTAGAGCGCCCTCGTGCGACCAGGAATACGGCGCATTCCAGATTATGGAATCAATTAAACTCGTAACCAACTTTATAAATTACATAGTAATTTCTCAGACAATCAAAGCAAATTTTCCAAATGAAATCAGGCTACATAAAAGCAAATATTTCACGTGGATGATGCTAGAGAAAGTTGCAGTTTACACCTCCAAGCTATAAAACTCATTGCAGTACATGCATATACATGTTAACGCACACTGATGTGATAATATTACTGTGCGGACCTTTGTGAACAAGCTTAACTTAAATCTAAAACGGGTACCCAGTTTCCAACCTATAAATTCTTGCGTTATGGGGACATTCCATAGGGTTTGTGTGCTAAGGAAAATCTCTCTAAACTCAAACTCGAAACATTCTAAAATTCCAAATTTGTCAACATCACCCTATTAATTTGTCTTCTTTTACATTTTCTTTCATTAAACCTTAACTGAAATTTACCTCTAAACCCCATTACTGAAGACCCAACGCGCTATAGGGACTTGAAATTGTCCCCACTACTTGGTCTGGGTTTTTTTCAAACAAAAGAATCGACCCACAACTGCAGGTGAAGGCTAGGGTAGAGAACATACTATTTATGGGATTTGCTATATAAACAAGACTCAATTTGCAGAATTCATCAAACAAAAAATAGAGAAGCAAGTTACAGAAGAAACTTGTGACATTTTGCTAGATTTTTAGGCACTGTTAAAATAGACTAGTGACCACTACTACCCATTTCTGTGAGGAGGATATATGTGACCAGCTCCATCAGAATCAGGAATAAGTCGTTTTTCTGAACATAGTATTTTTAGGAAGTGTAGTTATCACAGATTATTGTCATTAATGTCTTGTATGTAAACACGATCAATAAAGATGAAAGAGGATTAAGAGGATTTGTGTGCGTTGTCCGTATGATTTTGGTCAATTTTGTTTATTTCAAAGCTGTTTTTCTCGGAATGAGGATTCGGCAAATACATATAGGCCTTGTCATCTTCATCAGACCATAACTCGTTAACCTAAGAAGATACACACATTGTGATGGGTATCATTAGAAAGCTTATGAAATTCCCTTTCTCACCATGTGCATATATATCTCAAAAATTATTTTGAGACTTATTCCTGATTTCGATGGAGCGGGTCACATATACACCTACCAGATTTCACAGTCGATTGTGAATTATGTGCTTTTTATTTCACTAACCTCGGCTAGACACCTGTCCTCTTCGGCTTGGTTCTCTTGTTCATACTGATCCAGTGGGTACTGTAGTCTTGGGAAGGGGGCGATGGGCCAATCCAGTGTGGGTATGTCGATCCTATGGGCTACCTTGGAGTGTGACAGGGAAAGACAGGCTGCACATGTGGGCAGGAAAATCAGCAAATTAATTTAACTTTAACCTTAGTTTCCTGAGAAATGTTGACATTTTATGAAAAATTTAGTACTCTGATGTAACAGAGGACACCGTGTCTCGTTTACTTGCTTTTGTTATGTTGCAAAATGTATCACACAAACAACCTCTGCATACTGCTAACGGGCACAAACTGGAACAATTTGTATAGGGTTCTTATAGATAAATTACAAGGGATATGTTCCAACGTATCAAATGTCACACTATATAGGAAACACTATGTTAAATTGTTAATACATGTAGCTACTGATTCAATTATATTTCAGGTAAGAGTATGCAAAAATGAGTCTGTCGCATAATACATTTTACGTAAAGGGCTGTTTATTGTCTCAGAGGTGACTTTTCTTTCAACAAATAATTTTTTAGTTTCAAGGAATTTTGGGTTCTACACACCTAGGCCTATTTGATCAGAACTGATCGTTGGAAAAGGTTGTTTTGATCCCTAAAGTAGATTTTATCAAGGTTTTTGTCATGCTCTTACCATAGCATCTAATGAAGCACTAAAATTATAAATCTTCATTTCTGTTCAGACATTTTAAAATAACGGAGAAAAAGCAAATTTCAAACAATCGTAAAAGATTAATGCATTACACTACAGAGTTGTGCCATATATCAAATGAAAGCTTATTTCCCGCTCTTTCTCACCAACTGTAAAGTGAAAAAATATTTTTAACACATCAGACTCATTTTTGCAGAGTGGGTCACAAATGTGGTCCCTTGTCTGTGTTGTACTTAAACATGCATAGAAAAACTGTGTAGTGATACATGACTGTATAGAATTACTGAAATATCCTCACGACAGGTCCTGGACATAATGCAATATAGGGACACCGAAAACATAGAGACGTACACAAATATATCATACAAATAGCCTGTTTTCCAAGCTCAACTCACCAACTGTTCTTCCATGGAAGGACCCATCAAAAGACAGCACACTGTATTTGGGATTTCCCGGTTGCTGGAAATGTAAGAAAGTATATATAATATTACCCTATGTAGGTTCAAAACTTAAATAATTTTGCAGTACCATTTAAACTGGACTTTGACATACTCGGTCCTTCTCGTCATAGAATATTGTACAAACTAGTATATTAAACCCACTATTAACTCAGTGATCCCCAATAGCTGGTTATCTGAGATTCCAATAGTGGGTTTAAAGTTGGAGCACATACCTAAGCAGAATAGTTGATAAATCCATCCCACATTGCCTTAGAATGCAGGCCAAAGCATTGTACACACTTAAAACTAAAGTGTTGAATCAACATTATAAGTGTGCGGTCAGTGACTACTCCGATCTTTAAAAGTTGGGATTTCATCATCAACCATGAAAGTGCTGAATTCAACGCATTTAGTGTTAAATTTATCAGTTTTATATGTATGAAATCCCAACTTCCAGCAAGGCATCTTTCAAGTATCACTCCACTCCCCCCCCCCCCCCCCAGCCCCCCCCCCCCCCCCCCCCCCCCCCACTATTGTTTAATGGAAATGGAGTTTACAAAAGTGAATTGCGCTGCCATATGTTACTGTATGCACTTATGCTAGTGTTTGGTTATACAATCAAGTGTCACAACATGTGGACAGCCGGCAGTATATTCCAGCCATGCATTGTTTTCATGACTTGACCAATAGATAATACAGTGTCCTTCGGATACAACACCATTACAATACTACCCAAATCCACTCTACAGGGTGGTTCAAAAAAGTTACCAAAACCAATGTTCACCCACCTCCTACAATTCCATCGATTTTGTGTTTATAGTGTTGATGATTATTAGGGTGTGTAGAAAAAAATCCTGCAAAATGGTAGCTCATTACAGATCACATATGTACAAAACTGGGTTGCAACTTGCAAACGGGAGCTTCTTACATTTAGTTTGTCTTCAACATGTTTATTTTACAATGAATTTCCCGTACACTAAGCCAGTTTTGTACATGCCAATAGTAATGGGCCATATCTATAAGATCCAATTAAGCTAGACCTACTATTTGTACAGGATTATGTCTAAACACCATACTATATGAACAAACAATCACTTTAAATGTTGGTTATAACTGTTTGTGAACCACCCTGTATTTGCACGACGTACGTGTTCGTGTTTGAGCTAACCTTATTCAACATACATGTGTCCAATTCTTCTTGTGTCGGAGGCCCACCTCTCTCTTTTGCCTAATAGACCAAACAATTGGGAAAACAATTTCAAACGCACAAACATTTGCACAGTTTTTGGAACTCTTACACAAGAGGAAAATGTTTAAACAAATAAACCTCGAAGGGAATGTACACACTGTTTGCTTTTGCTGTAATTTTCAGATGTATGGATTTTGTTGGGGGGTTTATGTAGGAAATATTGTTGCACTGACTTATATTTGACGTTTTGGGTTCGTAGATGTTATACAAATCAAGAAAAACAACCATTTTCTTTGGAGCTAGGTATCCTGGGGCCGGGCCTGACCCCACTTAAGATAAAACGGAGCGTTTTGTAGATGTTGGGGAATTGTAAGGTCAGAGAATCAATTGTATTTCTTCATAGATGTGTAATCAATGCGAAGAAAATATGGATTAACTAAATATGAAAAATGAGGAGCAGTCTTTGAAACAAGTCGGTGTTTTTTCAGCGCTGGTCGGCTAACCAGCATTGGAAATTGATACAAAAATGCCACTTTACTTGAAAATGTCAGCACCGGGGCATGCAGGATGCTTTAGACAGTACTATTCACCAACAGTCCAGTAAAGTATTTCGACGTAATTTGGTCATTTATTTTGTTGATGTTTGCGAAAGTTGTATATTCCCTTTAAGCAAATTATGACAACATAGAACTTTATGCCGTTTCATGCTCTTTTACTGCAACGACTATCAGAGCGGCTCGGTGTGACTGGATCTGCTTTGCAGTGGATAAAGTCATATCTTGCTGACAGGTCTCAAACGGTGTGCATCGCTCAAAGCAGATCAGAATCCCGGCCCCTAGACTGCGGCGTCCCTCAGGGCTCCGTTCTAGGCCCTGTCCTCTTCACGACATATACCCTACCACTAGGCGACATCGCTAGACATCACAACGTCAAGTTTCATCTCTATTGCCGACGATACCCAGCTCTACATATCCTTCACTCCTGGTGTAACTGCAGATGAGTCCTTCAAGCAGATGCACGACTGTGTCAGCCATATTCAAACGTGGATGAGTCGTAATTTCCTGCGACTGAATGCGGAAAAGACACAGGTTCTTGTTGTGGGATCGCGACACGACCATGCAAAGTTTACTTCACAACAGTTCTCAATCAACAACCACGATTTGTCAGCCTCCAAAAGTGCACGCAATCTTGGAGTTGTGTTTGACAAACTGTTCAACATGGAAGCACACATCTCAAGTGTGTGCAAAAGCGCTAACTTCCATCTTCGTAACATAGCCAAAATTCGCAAATACTTGTCTCTGGATACAGCTGAGAAAGTCATCCATGCTCTGGTCTCCTCCCGCATGGATTGTTGCAACTCGCTCTTAGTTGGCCTTCCAGCTGCATCTATTTCTCGTCTGCAACGTGTACACAATAATGCCGCTCGAGTCGTTGTCCAAGCCAGAAAATACGACCACATATCGCCCGTCCTAAGACGCCTACATTGGCTCCCCATTAGAAAGAGGATCACCTTCAAAATCTGCCTCCTTGTGTTCAAAGTTCTGCATGGACAAGCCCCACAGTATCTTTGTGAACTAATCTCCACTAAGCACAGCAGTCGTGCTCTACGGTCTGCTGGATCTCACTTGCTGGTAGAACCAAGGTCTAGAACAATTCGTTACGGAGACCGTGCTTTTGCCAAAGCTGCTCCTGCCCTATGGAATAAGCTCCCTGTCTCACTTCGCAAAACAACATCACTCAACAACTTCAAGAGGGAACTAAAAACACACTTGTTCACTTAGACTTTCATTGGGTTTTATTTAAGTTCAATTATGTTTATTTTTCATTTTCTATTGTATAATGTTTTCTTTTTGTGTAGGCGCCTTGATCGGTTTTCTGGAGAAGTGCGCATTATAAATCCATATTATTATTATTATTATTTATTTTGTTTTAAGTCCAGACTGCTGGTTTTGTATAGACCCTATTTAATCTCCAAAGCGGTGTTGTTTTTTTGTATACCCAATACGGCTATACACAGCTACCATGAACATTACCATTTCTTTTACAGTTACAATTGCTGTTTTCTTTTTGCTGCCGCTGCTATATATGCTATGCTATACGCTATATGCTATGCTATATGCTATATGCTATGCTATATGCTATATTTAACGAGACCACTGTCTCTCCTTGAGTAATGTACCTTACACACATAATGGTATCTTTTCGCTGGTAATAGTTGGTTATATGCATACATAGTTCTTATATCATGCATACAAAGTTTGTATCCTATCAGACAGGGTTCGATATTGAGAAATGATAAAACAGTACGGTCTGCTTTCGGACAAAGGGTCAAGTCAGTGACACAATGTAAATATTATATGATAAAATGTGCTGTGTTTGCTAACACAACAATTACTCGACACAGACTAAAGTCCGTTATAATAATAGTTACTCACCCTGTACCATATGTAGGTCTGTTTGAGCGCATGCTCTACGGAGCAAGCGCCACACATCATTGTCTGCACATTATTCAACCCTTTGGGCGCAACCTGTTGAAGTTCATCACACCATTTGCAGACATCGAAAGATTTTACTACCGAATTCTTAAACATATCTTACTTATTTGAAAGTAAATAATGATTCTAGGTAATTGCGAAAAATAATAAATATAACAAAAACAATTGCCCGACGGTTGAAAACGAACGCTGTTTTTCTTGCTTTTTTTCTCGGCATCCATGATTGTAAAACGATATTTACTTTAAAATACATCCCCCCCCCCCCCCCAAAAAAAAAAAAAAACACCATAATATACGCCCTTTAAAGGTAGGATGCATTATTGGTGATTGCTTGAATTATCATAAAATGAGTGGATTTTTTGGTGTTTTTTTTTTTGGGGGGGGTGTATTTTATAATAAATATCGTTTAACTGACCTGTCAGAAGTTTCACAATCATGTACGCTGAAAAAAAGCAAGAAAAACGGCGTACGTTTTTTTCCGATTATCTAGCGCAATCATTTTGTCGGATGCCTACAATCATTATTTACTTTCAAATCAGTAAGGTATGTATTATTAATTCGGTAGTAAAATGTTTCGATATCTGCAAATGGTGTATACTACCTATAAATGGAATACAAAAGAGCTGAACTAATTCGTAAACGTCACATTTGGGGGTCACATGGTCAGCTCCCATGAGTCTGTTCGTCCAACAATTGAGTTTGTAAAGATTCGGGACACTCTGAAAGGCATGGCATATTTACTGGGTATATAATCTGACCAAGAAATGTGTGATGATTTGTATATCTAACTACTAAAATGCAAGCTGGTTTTTATTTATGTCAGGTGAAATAGTAATTAGGATATTGTAAAACTTTTCGGGCTAGTTAATCTGGAACAATGACAATTTCTATTCGGGTATAAAAGCGATCAAACACAGAGGCCCGAACTGTTTAAAAATAATAAATAGACACGTAGCGTTGTCATTAAGTGAACCTCCAATTGAAACTCCAGTTGGTGTTACCTTTGAAGTTTAACCATCATAGCTACTTGACTTTGACACCGCAGCCACACTCAGTCCAACTGCTTTTGTTCATAAAGCAGTCGTCACGTGGTCACTGGCATAATAAATCTCGGTCAATTAAAAGGATTGTATACGTTTGGTAATTGGAACCCCCAGTTTGTTTAAATTCTATATGGTTATAGATATATAACATAAAAATAACCTGTGGAAATTTCATTTCAAAAGGTGGTAGCGATTTTGAGATATTGCCGAAAATCTGGAGCGGTTAAGTCTACGCAGGAAGAATAATCTGCATTGGAATACATAATCTGAGAAACGTCACTGCAGTAACGCTTCTCAGATTCAAATATTTGGGGATAAAAAGTGATATCTTTTTCCATAACCGCAGTACTTCGAAGTGAAAAGTTTTTAAAAATGCATTATACTATCCAAAGCTGCTGTACTTCTTACCAAGTAAGTTGTTATTGCCATTAATTTTTGGAGTAATTACCAAACGTATACGATCCCTTTAAGAAGCAGACAGCAACGCCCAAAAAATATAGTTTGGGTAGGGCAGTGATTTCCCCAGTAGTGCCGTCTGCGGTTTAGCTCTTGGTTCAAGTTACACTAGTTTAATTGCCTTATCCAATATTACAATGGAAACCTAACAGTAAGGTAAGGGTTTGTTAATGGATGTTCTCCTTATGCCACGAAACAAATGTTACACAATTCCGATGATGCAGTACGTACCGATATGAGTGAATTCAAAAGCTGAGATGGATATCCTTTCGTCGGTGTGTAAGCCAAGGCCGGCCGATTGGCAAAAAGACTCTGTTCATAGATTCAAATCAAAATTACAAAACTTTTGTTTAATGATCAGTCAGCCAGACTATATTATCCATCATTTTAACACAGCTGAAGTGGTATATTAACGCCGGTGCTTTTCAGTACGAGTCAGTGCAAGTACATTAACCAGTTCGCGCCGGATGACATATATAAACGGATGACGCATAAACACGCCAAGTTCAAGTTCGGAAATGTCTGTCAGCAGCGAGCAAGGACGGAAATGCGTGGGTGTGCTTCCCGGCACTATCGGCCTGAACCCGCTTCGAATCGAGTTTCGTTAAAAATAATCCCGCCCCTCGGCTCGGTGATGTTAAAATAATCCCGGCACGAAGTGTTTTTGTCAGCCCGTACGGGTACTAGTATTAACCAAACTTTGTTGGAATGTTACAAATCTTGAACTACCACGTCCGGCCGTATAGCATATCCGTAGAAATTCGCGCGCGTCATCGTTTTACGTCACTTAAATGCCGTCGTGCGTTACAAAGGCGCAGCTCAGTACAATAATCCCTTGGAAATATAACATTGTTTTACGATCATTTTAAATTATTAGGCCCTATAGTCCTACAACCTCAACTCACCAGGTTTGCGGGATTTCTTACAACATCAAGAATAGCAGGATGGTTGTAACCTATAAATGAAAACACGGCAGTCTTCACTACTTGTAGCAACGTCAGAACGTTTGTTCAGCCAAAGTAAAAGTTAAAGAGATCGTATACGTTTGGTAATTACTTCAAAAATTAATGGCAATAAAAACTTACTAGGTAAGAAGTACAGCAGCTTTGGATAGTATAATGCATTTTTAGGAAACATTTCACTTTTTATCCCCAAAAATTTGAATCTGAGAAGCGTTACTGCAGTGACGTTTCTCAGATTGTGTATTCCAATGCAGATTATCCTTCCTGCGTGGACATAACCGCTCCAGATTTTCGGCAATATCTCAAAATCGCTACCACCTTTTGAAATGAAATTTCCACAGGTTAGTTTTATGGTATATATCTATAACTATAATAAGATTGAAACAAACAATAGGTTCCAATTACCAAACGTATACGACCCTTTAAGTATACATGTAGATAGACCATAGTTTAAAGCAGCAACAATGATACAAATCTAAAGACAATTGCTTGACACTAACCCGGTAGAGTTTTATCTCTGTGGAATGTATATTCTAGTAAAGCAATATTCTGGGATCTCGATTTCAATTCAAAATATTTATTTTAATAGCGGGACAGGTGCTCGATCCATGGATAGCAGGTGCGCCATGTCGTGCACTAAACCGACGAATACTAGCAGCAATAACGTGTGTGTCGTGTCAAAACTTGTGAGCACCAATAACGGATTACAAACCAACCATACTTTTTACTCACAGAAGTTTTAAAAAATCCGTCTCCCGAGACACATTTTTGAAAACAAAATCGTTGTTTTTCTCAAAATGACAACATGCCAGAAGGAATTTCACAGAGAATTTAGTGTCAATAATATTTTTAAAACAGAGTATAAGTCTTTCAACAATAATCTGGTTGGTAATAAAAGCCTAGCTGTTTGGTACTACATGTACATGCATGTATAGTCATGTCTTTACTTTGAGCAAGGTTAGTTTAAAAGTATAGGATACACCATTGGTAATTGCTTGAATTATCACGGATGGGTATATTGAGGGGTTATATTTTATAGTAAACATCGTTTAAACTGACCTGTTCAAATTTTATAATCATAGATGTCGAGGAAAGCAAGAAAAATAGCGTTGTTTTGAACCGGGGTCGGGCATTGGTTCTTGTTTTGGGATTTTTTTTCGCGATTGCCATCCGGCGATCGTAAATGTTTTTTTTTTAAATAAAATTAAAATTTGTCGAAACAATTATTATAGGATATCTAAAGCGCAATTAATTTGCTGGATGCCTCAAGAATCATTGTATTTACTTTCAAATAAGTAAGATATTTCCTAAGAATTCGGTAGTCAAATGTTTCGATACCTGCAAATGGTGTATCCTACCTTTATAAGGAATATTACCTACGTTATGTGCCTTTACCGATCAATTACGAATTTGTTTGTACCGATTGGAATGGATGATATATGCATGAAAGCATCTAGGAGTCGGTTGCCGTCTGCATCCACGACATAGTTACCCAGACTCCGCTCAAAGTCCACGAAATACTGCACAGTTTCCACGTTCTATTATATAATGATTTTAAAAGAAAGGTGGTTAGATAAGTTTGAGACGATACCAAAGTTATCAAAGATTTGTTTGCTGAATACAATTGTTTCATTATTTATTCAATTTTGTTTCTTTTAATAGTATGTTTGCCATGGTTAAATCAATCGAGGCAACGTATACTAACAAGCCTATGTACTGATGGCGTCATACTTTGTTTACACCTGTGCTTTTTTATGGGCGCCTGGTGACGGGGATTTTACATGCAATTATATCAAACAATCGCACTCGTAAACAATGTGTGACGTCATCAGGCTTAGTCGAGATGTAAAACCACTCCCTTATTGGCGAATAGTTGTCAAGGGTAACAAGTAGAATATAATTATATACATATACTCCTTCAAATTGCGTGTTTCTTGTTTAATTTCGTGACAAATATCGGTCAGTCATTTTGTAGAACCAAGTGTTTGATTCCACAAAATGGCGGACTGTGTTCCGCTGGTCGTTTTCCTGTCGCAGCTGGTTGAACTACGGCTGAGCAATTATTAATTTATACGATTGCCGCCAGCAACAAAGCGCATGTGTTTATTGTGTCCACGTTGCGCGCGCAACGCGTGCTTGATAGCGAAAAATACGCAGTTGCGTTCTCCTACGAATATGGCTGCCTGTGAGAGAGATTTATTTATAGTTCATGTTGAATTTAACTTATTATTCCACTATGGTCAAGGCGCAAGCCCTGCAACGAGCTTGTGGAGGCTGACCTGGTGAAGCGCCTGCCCCGCGTCTTAGGTTCCTGGCTGCGGCTTCAGCCTATACTAGCGACTGTACATCACAGCACATTTTGCGCATTATTTAGACGGTGGTATTTACTGCTGGAAATACGTCTATGTTTTGCAAGTCAGATGTCAAGGGTCGGAGGCCATTTTTTTATCACAACTTTCCAAACAGCAACATTTCATCAGATTTGAAGGCAATGTGCCCCTTTAAAGTGGAAAGGTGTATTTTTCAAACCATGCATAACAACAAATGCGTGGCAATAGTCACTCACCTTCGTAACATCATCTAGCGACTTTAACAACTCCTGCAAAACAAACAAATAACAAGCAAATAGTAGTTTCAATAGTTAAGACTACAAATTGGATATTTGTTTTTTACTGTTCCTTCTTTTTTTTAGCGCTACTCGCAAAGAACAAAACCATAGATGTCAACAAGATGGGAAATGATAATACTTTTTTTTTAACTAAACATATAATCCATAATAATCGTTATTTTAATAATCAAAATGTGACCTCTCATCGAAATATCAGTGTCATTTCCTATTGGAAAGAATTGACCGAGGAATCAAGTTTCAGCGCAAAAACGGACTTGATACAGTTTACTGCATAAGAAAGCTATAATCGTCATTACTCGAGACTTCGGTCCCGGGACGGTGGTTTTCATCAAGGGTTCATCGTATTCTACGAGGTGAGGTAGAATATTGTCCGTACTGCTGCGATCTTCTCTCGATTTGTCTAAAGATAAACGAACCGACAAAAGTAAGACAAAATGTAATCATATTCATGGTTAAATGGTGTCGTTGTGTCAATTGTAAAATCGACTCCCAGTACCGATAATAAAGGGGAAAGGTAATCTTGGGCCATTTCTCAAGCCAAAGCGTTATACCTACATGTAATTATACTATATGTTGTAATGCACAGTGCAAATGATCGACCATGTACGCGTCATTTATGTTCCTATCGATGGCGGGCGGCGATTTATTTTTTCTAAACGGTTCTGGTTTCCAAACTTCTGACTGGTTCATTACATGCATATCTAATACCTTAATGGTTCTCCACAACACAAACCTAAAATAGGATGTACATCTTATGAGAAATGTTTCTCCCCTTGACACCTCTTTAAAAGTAAAATGAGAATAGGTGAAGATACGCTCACTGGGTTCTAACTTCGATCACCTGATTGAAAGTCAAGATAACCAGTCCACGAATCAGCTGTCAATCGTCGGTGACTCATATACTGCAAACTCTGTTTCTTGCTCTAGGCCTATATATCAGGCCCGTACGCAGGATCTATTGTGTGTGGGGGGGGGGGGGGGGGGGGGGGGGGGGGTGCGAATTTGTACTGACGTGACCAAAAATGAAACCAAACATTTTCGTGAGCCAGTACCGTTATTTCTACATCAAAATACCATTATTTACCCCGGAAAATGTAGACCTTTTGGTAATTTGGGGGCCGAATTTACTTGATGGGACCAAGATGAGACCAAATATTTTCGTGTGCGAGTACAGTTATTTCTACATCATAATACCATTATTTACTCTGAAAAATGTGGACCTTTTGGTAATTGGGGGGGGGGGGGGGGGGGGGGGTGTGCGTACGCTTCCGCTTCCGCCCCCCCCCCCCCCCCCCCCCCCCCACCCCCACCCCCCACCCCCCCCCCCCCCCCCCCCCCCCTCCCCCTGCGTACGGGCCTGTATATGGCTTAACTAAAACAATGCACGCACGTTTCAACGCGGGAAATGACCAGGAAATGAGACCTAAATTCGGGGTGAACGGTTTGGGCAAGTAGACACTAGTTATTTCCATATAAATCTTGATATCATGCAACCTGCAGAGGTCCCGCCAAATGTTAGGGAATTGTGTGTTTCAAGCCACGTATTGAAAGGTACGCGATAGAATTTCGCCATTTTTAGATATACCCAGCACGATATGTGGCAGCGGGGTTACCACCCTATTATACCCTAAACACACTCCACACTATTGTTACCTAACACATCCCTCAAAACCTAAAAAGAATCCTGAGATTTTGGGAACACAATGGTCAACACAAAGAGTTTGTTTCTTTTCTCTCCGCCACATATCGTTTTGAAAACACAATTTCACGTTCAAGTAGGTTGTAGATCAATAACCGCTTGTCGTATAGACTCCGGGTGAAAAGCTTTGTGTTGCCGATTTCAATGGTACAGCTTCCTGGTGATGAATGAAACATTGTTCAGCCACCCATTCACAACGAAAATCAAGTACAGTCACGCAATCACGCGTTTTCTACTTCGGTACCCGGCTTGGTGACCTTCTGAACCCCGTGACACAATGACACATGCAGGTATTGATACACAAAACATCTGCAAAGAATTCTGCCTTGTTTCACTTATTTAATCGCGCTATACGGGGGGGGGGGGGGGGGGGGGGGGGGGGGGGGGGTACCTTGATCAGAAGTAATGCGAGC
Source organism: Crossaster papposus (assembly GCA_037893245.1). Taxonomy (NCBI): domain Eukaryota; kingdom Metazoa; phylum Echinodermata; class Asteroidea; order Velatida; family Solasteridae; genus Crossaster; species Crossaster papposus. The sequence goes on from JBAIAA010000173.1 coordinate 453,224, forward strand.
GCGAAGCACTAGTTCCGGTATGATTCTAGACGCTCTGTGGTGCGATTTATGATCACTTCAAAATTAATTTCACTTTTAAATAATCTTAAAAATCTTTAAAAGATTAAAGTGACTTATAGAATTTCGGAGCCTTAATGCAAGGCAAAATGTATAGAATCAAATGTAATGTTTGTATTTGGGGTCCAAATAAAAGTGTTTGTGGGGGACAAACGATATGATACCCCCCACCGCCCTCACTTTAAAAAGTCGGGGACGCCCCCCCCCCCCCCCCCTTCCTCTCCCCCCCCCCCCCCCCCCCCCCCCCCCCCCCCCCCCCCCCTCTTCCTCCCCCCCTCCCGATTGGCGCCAATGCCTGCACATCATGTAATTATACTGGTCGTATAAACTCCCCCATAATCCGTAATGGAATAACTAACGTCGAAAGATCTCCATTAGCCTCTGTCATGACCTTTCTAAAAGGTCAACGCGAGGAAAATTGTCAAAATGGCGGCGCTTACCAACAGAAACACGTGTGTCGTCGATGTCAGAACTTTATGGCTTACGACGGAGCTCTGAAGGCTGTGGTTATTTCGAAAGGATAAACCGTAGGCATAAGGCTAAATGTCATCCAAAACCGTAAAATTACGAAAGAAAAAGAAACAGCGACTGAAAAAATGGTCAGTTTGTGAAAGCGTGCTGCGCTATATACGTACGTGCGTAGCTAGCGGATGTCAGACAAGTCGACCGTTGAGACAACTCGACTCGGGACAAGTCGACCGTTGAGACAACTCGCCCGTTGAGACAACTCGCCCGTTGAGATAACTCGACCTTTGGGAGAGCTATAGCTGTACTTCGACGTTTACATTGTTTATAAACAGTTAGTGTTGGGCCGACTTTCCTCATGCAATGTTGCCATACTTCTTTGTTGACAAACTGCAAATTCATTGTACCTTTACCATGTTAATGTTATTAATGCTTGCTATTTACCCTCTGTTAACAATTTAGGTGTAAGCTTGGTCCGAAAAAACCCAAAACGGTGGCGTCCAGAAATTGTGCACACAATCGACCGAGTGCTCCCTAATTGGTCGTGGCGCAATTGAATAATTTTTGAAAAATCCAAGTTTAATATTTACGAACTTCTTTTAATGTCAGGTTTCAGTCAATAAAAGGATAAAATATTACTAGATTTCACAGGCGTCTGTACATTTAATGTGACAGTATTTAAAACTGGTTTTTAAATTAACATTGCAGGATCAGGAATTTTGAGGTTTAACGTCCATATAGTAATTATGTGAACCAAGTGCTTGTGTGAAAAGCCCCAAATTTATATTTGATGTCAAAAAATAATTAAAAATACAAAAATAATATTGCTTGTACATGTATCAAGTTGTTTGTTTACTGTATGGCATTCAAATATGGCTTTCAAATAAAGCTTCAGTTCAGTGCCACTGAATTTTTTGTTTTGTTTAAATGTTAATTTGGCCTAACCGGTTTTCTAAGGAGCATAAATACACGGCGGGTCTTTTCAAGTGCAGGAAAGAAAATCTAGTTTTATGATTGGCCATTTTTTATTAAGTATTTCCCCGCAATTCATTAACTATCTGTTGTCTTTTCTCCATGGTATAGCTACTTACGTTAGTCTTACGCGCGAGCTCGAAAGCCATATTGACAATTTTCCGCAAAACGCCCTCTTCGGTTGATTTTCGTCATTTCATGACAGAGGCTAATGGTCTGTGTATGCCGCGCGTGTTATTCAAATTAGCAAGGTATCTTTGCGATCGATTACACATTCGCTTTAAAAAAAAACTGACTCGAACCATAATAATTGCTGTAACCAGTCTTTAATGCCTTACCTGTAAGCGATGACAGAATACGCGTAGGCCTTACGTAGTTCACAGATCGAGCCCTTCGTAAAATCCCGGCTGACAACGTATATAAGCAGTTCGCCATCAGGAATATTCAGTCCCGCTAAAGTCAACACCAAGGGAAATATTGTATTTACAGTTTGCACCCCCCAACCCCGCACCCACCCTACCCCGTAACTCCGCCCCCACCGCACCCCAAATGGCTACAGTTCGAAATTTCGAATGGCACACAAACAAAAAATCAGTTGTCATTCAGTGATCTTCCAGGTACCCCTACAAATTAAAAACTATACGCCGCTGGATGAAGTGGGAAATCATAAGGCTACTTTCAAAACACATGACATCGGGAAATATACTGGTGAATGTAAAATGATTAACACATACACTTTAGCTCAACTCACCTTACGGTTATCAACACCCTTCAACGGCAGTTTGAGAGTTAGAGCTTTGAGTTTTGAAAAGAAAGGCAAGTGAATACAACGCCATAAAATAGGGCATACCATTTAAACGTTATTGTATTAGCCTGGCTGGTAATAACCTGGGCAAATATTATGCAGAACATATTGTTGAACCTCTGCTATGATTAATGCATGGTTGAGTCACCATACCCTATAGATTAGTACGTCATTGTTATGGAGCAAGGTTCGCGCACCAGCTGTAACTGGATTGAACCACATGAACCGAGCGTTCAAAGGGATCGACTCTGAGTTTATTAAAGGGAAATTCCAGGCTCAATAATATTTTACCTAGTCTAAAAGAAAATATGGTAACATACTGACTCCACAAAGAATTTGTTTTGATTTGTTATCGAGAACGACACACGCGCTTATTATATTCACGATTTCTTGTCAATCAGGAGTACAAGGGCGCGGCCATATTGTTCAAATTTCCCGCCTCGCCCGGGAAATTATGACATAGGGCCTTTTCGAATCCCTTGCTTCGTCTTCGTCTTTGGCTTAAGGCGATTTTAGATTCCCAACTGCGGGAACCCCTGCCACATTTTGATACCTGTTGCGCTTCAGAAACATTCAATATACTGATATGAACCTAAAAGTTAGACTATTTCTATTTGCCTCAATTTCTATTTGCTTCTCAGTAATTCAGAATTCGGAGGCGAAGCCAAAGCCGAAGACGAAGCAAAGGTTTCGAAAAGACCAATAGTGTCTGCACCTCAATCACTGATCTCTACAAACTGGATAGGTCGATCGTACATTGATGGGATAGCGAGCCGTGAAGTCACCGGCGGCCATGTTGCGATATTCAATACAATGCAGTGATCGCACGTGCGCGCACTGAAATTGTCTAATTTATTTTATTATAAAACTGGCACTTTTTAGTGTCTGGATATAAAATTAAACCCAAAAATTTAAGAATTTCCTTGATCCAAAAAAACCTCGTTTTTAATTTTCCTATGGTTTGTGCATAAGGTTATGATGTTGGAAATGTTAAAACAAAATGTTGGTCCCATATCTTTTCCCGAAAATATGGCTTTTTAATATTCAAACTTGGCGTATACATCTCATTCTTGGGTGTTATTATGTTTAACTTAATTTTCCTAACCAAACTGGATCGTTTTTGCGACGTTAACGTCGTTTCCTGTGATAATAAATGAGTTTTCTCGGTCGTGCGCTATACAAACGTGTGTACGCCTGCAATGTTTTGAATATCCCAATATGGCCGCCAGTGGCTTCACGTGCAGAGCCGCTCGACCTATCCAGTTTGTAGAGATCAGTGACCTCAATGCACATCGCATTATTGCCTGTTGTTCGCGCTGGTATCCCACCTGGACGCGGCCAACTACATTATGCAGACGTATGTTGTACGGCGCCCGACTATTGCGAGTACATGTATTGCATTTCTGTGCAGAATATCGACTTGACGCGCCACAAACTATCGTTTGTTTTTTTGTTTTCTGAGAAGAATAGAAAATCTGTGAGCTAGTAATTATGGCATCAGGTCCTTCTCCGTATGATTTTGAGCCCACTTTCACATGTACAGTACACATTGTGTACGCCGTACACAAAATAAAGGGTTCACTTGCATTCCTTGCGCGTGCACTTACGCTATCGATCGGGCTTCGCGTCTGATGCATGGTGAAGACACTTCGTCACAATATCTCAGATGTACCGATAAACCAGAACAAAATGGCGGCTCGCATGACGGTAAGCGCAGTGCGAGAAAATCTCTGTTTTATATGATTACCGAAACCGATAAAAATGAAATAAAAATCAAGTCACAAAGGCAATTGACACTCTTTAACATTATGTAATTATAAACTATGGGTGGAGTTTCCCTTTAAAGGCACTGGCTTCCAGGGTTCACTGGCTTCAACTCGACTCTAGTGAGTCACTGCAGGCAAATTAATTAAGGCGACTCGAGTGAAGGCTATTATTAATAACAATCGCAAATTTAATACGGAACATCGGCTGCTTATTTATGTCACGGACTCCCATCTTGTGGTTCTGTATGTATTGCACAACTTTAAAACTACGCGTCTGGACGAAGTGGGAAATCATAGATCTATTTCGAAGAACATGACATCTGGTGCAAGCAAAATGATTAGCAATTTTAACACTTCCACTTTAGCTTAATTCACATTTTCGATTTTCAACACTTTTCAACAGCAGTTTGTGAGTAAAAGGATCGTATACGTTTGGTAATTGGAACCCACTGTTTGTTTCAATCCTATATAGTTATATATAATGTGACCCAGCACGAGTAACTGAGACACTTTGCGGCAAAAATAAAAATTGAGATTTTGATTTCATCATTTAAAGCTTGCTTAGCTTTAAATGATGAAATCAAAATCTCAAATTTAATTTTTGCCTCAAAGTGTCTCATTTACTCGTGCTGGGTCACATTATATACCATAAAACTAACCTGTAAAAATTTCATTTCAAAAGGTGGTAGCGATTTTGAGATATTGCCGAAAATCTGGAGCGGTTATGTGAACGCAGGAAGAATAATCTGCATTGGAATACACAATCTGAGAAACGTCACTGCAGTAACGCTTCTCATATTCAAATTTTTGTGGATAAAAAGTTATATCTTTTCCCATAACCGCAGTACTTCGAAGTGAAAAGTTTCTAAAAATGCATTATACTATCCAAAGCTGTTGTACTTCTTACCAAGTATTAGTTTTTATTGCCAATAATGTTTGGAGTAACATGGGCGGATACAGGGGGGGGGGGTCCAAGGGGTCCGGACCCCCCCTTTTTTCTTGAGTGAAAAAAAAAAAAAAAACGAAAAAAAAAACGAAAAAAAAAAAAAATGTATTTCACCTAACAAGCAACGTACATACATGTACATACATACATACGTGTATTATTCTCAAACCACACACACAAAATAACAATCATATAGACTATGATTTGACTTTTTTGGCTTAGTTTTTCGAGCCGCTAGTTTGTTTATTCCTTCTTATTGCATTTCAGGCAATTACATATTTTAATTTTTTTAACGCTTTCATAAGCTTGAACGGGGCAGGCTTGCCCCAAATGCCATGCTTGGCTCACCACTGGGCCCATTTACTTGGCAGACTTGCCAATAAAAACACTGGAATTTCACCGTTTGAAGTGACGGTTGAGTAGCCCCAGCAGAACGAGTGCAATAGGCGCTAACCACAGTGTTTATATATTTGTCACGTGACCTAAATTTAAGCTAAATTTATGTAAATTACTAAACACTAAATTGGAACAAACACGCCGCTTTTTCCACCGTTTGTAGAGACGGTCGGAATAAACCCCGCTAGCACAAGCGGGCGTTTGGCGTGTAGTTTGTTAAAGATTAAACACAACTTGTAACATTTTATTTTAACATACAACTTTAAATTAAACTTACTTAATAACTATTAGGGCTTGTAATTTGTTTATTATTTTAAATGGAGTCATTGCCGGTCGCTCCCAGCCAAATCCTGCCTATGTTAAGTATGCCTATAAGGTTTATGACCAATTAACCGTTACCTCATTTTACACGTAGTGTGAGTCAGTGTGCGTTGTTTTTAAATCCAAACTTCCAATACCGGTATCCATAATATACTCCTCTGGTCAAAATTTATTTCAAGTTATCATTCTAGCTAAAAATGGTAAATATTAGATTTAAAAAAAAAATGGTATAAAAATCAGGCTTCATATTGCCACAACATTAACAAAAAATAGGTAGAAATTGGCCTCAGATTGCGCCAGAGAGCACCTAAGAAACAAAAAAAAATTCAGGGCCCTTAAGCGGGCCCTGAACCCCGGCCGCAGGGACTTCGCGCTACGCGCTCGTGATGTGCGCTTCGCGTACATGCTTCCCAGTTACATGTACTCAAATTGTTACACACCCACATTTTTTTTTTACACACCCAATTCACAAAATCCTGCCTAAGACCTTGGGTGGACCCCCCCTTTACAAAAATCCTGGATCCGCCCATGAGTAATTACCAAAACGTATACGATCCCTTTAAAGCTAGATGGCTTAACACTTTTCAACTCTAATATGCTATCATAATGACATGCTCTCTCTTAACTTTAATCTTCACCTTTGACCTCTGGTGCAGCATCGTCATCATCTGGTGCAGTATCTTCAACGCTGAGGTACACTGATGTATTGGCACAATTTTATCATAATTGACATAATTATAATGTCGGTGCAGCGTTGTTGAGCGTTTGACTCTTCTGCACCTCAATGTGCAGTAAAAAGAAGCGGTCACAGTTTCTTGGAACTATACATCAGATTTGCACCCACATGATACCATATTGAGCAACGTCGTAACAGTTTACGGAGAATCGGGGTTCGATCCCGGAGAGGGAGCTTGAGAAACGGCTACCACATCCAAGGAAGGCAGCAGGCGTGCAAATTAGCCACTACCGACATGGGAAGGTAGTGACGAAAAATAGCAATACAGAACTCCTTCGAGGCATATAATTGGAATGAGTACACTTTAAATCGTTTAACGAGGATCTATTGAAGAGCAACTTACCAGCAGCAGCGGTAATTCCAGCTCATAGCGTATATTAAAATTGCTGCAGTTAATATGCCCGTAGTTGGATCTTGGGTGCAGGCTGGCGGTCTGCCGAAAGGCGCGCCACTGCCCGCCACTTCCTCTCGGTCTTCGCCAGGCCCTCTTGACTGAGTGCCAAGCGTGGCCGTAACGTTTACTTTGAAAAAAATGGAGTATTCAAAATGAAGCAGACCGACCGTCTGGACAGCAGAGCATGGAATAATGGAATAGGACCTCGGTTCTATTGCGTTGATTTTTGGAACTCGCGGTAATGATTAAGGGTGACTGACAGTGGCATTCGTACTGCGGTGTGAGAGGTAACATTCTTGGATCGCCAAAAGACGACCAACTGCAAAAGTATTTGCCACGAATGTTTTTATTAATCAAGAAGGGAAGTTAGAGGTTCGAAGGCGATCAGATAACGCCGGCGTTACTCCAATGACGATGCCCTTAGATGTCTAGGGCCGCACACGCGCTACACTGAAGGTGTCAGCGTGTCCCGTCCTTTGGCCGGAAGGTCTATAGGCAATCCGTTGAACCCTCTTTGAGCTTGGAATAAGGAGTTGAAATTGTCTCCCTTGAACGAGGAATTCCCAGTAAGGGCGAGTCATCAGCTCGCGTTGATTATGTCTATGTCCTTTGTACACACCGCCCGTCGCTATTATCAATTAAAAGGTTTAGTGAGATCCTGCAGGCTGACCTGCTGCCGGCGGGGCGCCAACCGGTGCCTCGCTCGTGCGCCCGGAAGACGATCGAACTTGATCAAAATATTGTAGAGGAAAAGTCGCAACAAGGTTTCCGGAGGTGAACCTGCGTAAGGATCATTACCAAGTGAGACCCGCCCCGCGTGGGGGGCGCCTTGTCGGATGTCCGCGGCCGGCCACCGGTGGGGTATAGGGTGTAGGTGGGAGTGACCAAACATTGGCTAAGCTTAATTGGCTAAGCACCGGCTAAGCTTGGCGCGGCTCCGCCGCGATCGTCCGGTTTGTTTCCAGTGGGAATCCGGCGTGACGTGGCCGGTCGGCTATGAGCTATTTCCATGTTTTGGCCTGGTATTATGATCTAATGCTAATTGTGCTTTCTAGTGTCCCTGATAACTTACCGCGTCTGAGCGGAAACTTTCTGCGACCATTTTCGGCCTGCAATTTTACATCACCGCTGGAGTACGTTGACAGTGACGTTACTCTACCGCGCGTTCCTACTAAATTTAATGTTGTTATTCTCAGGGGTCTTCGGTGTTTTTTTTTCGATATCAAGTGGGGTGGGGTTGGTCTAACCGGGTTGCTGACATACTTTTTTCCTAGAAAAAAACATTGAAAAATAAGGGTGGGTCCGAGCTTCATTTGCCTCTGAATTGTTTTTGTTATGCCACAAAGGTAGGTCCGAGCCTCAATTTGGGGGGAATATTTTGTTTCGCAACATCAAAAACGGTAGGTCTTCTATCTATATAATAATACGCTACTCTCTGTCTGTGTGTCTGTGCGCGCTTTTTCGTCCCCTTCCCGGGGTCGTGCGGCGTTCGAACTCGGTGGGTGGGTCCGGCTCGGTCCCCGCAAGAACCAGTTTGCATTCGCTAGGGCGTGCGAGGTCAAAGGTCATCTAGGGGTCACCTTTTTGAAGTTGGTCGGATCGTGCTTAAACTCGGTGATCGCAATGCTCGATGCGAGGTGAGCGTGGCAAAAATAAAACGGGTTAGCGTTTTTCGGGTCTTCCGGGGTCAAAGGTCGTCTAAGGGTCGAATTTTCAAAGTTTGTCCTATCGGGCTTAAACTCGGGGACGGGAAGCCCGAATGCAAGTTGAGCGTGGAAAAAAAAGCGTTTGTCGGGTCAAAGGTCATCTAGGGGTCAACTTTTTGAAGTTGGTCCGATCGGGCTTAAACATATAATAATACGCTACTCTTAAACTCGGTGATCGCGATGCTCGATGCGAAATAAAACGGGTTAGCGTTTTTTCGGGTCTTCCGGGGTCAAAGGTCGTCTAAGGGTCGAATTTTCAAAGTTTGTCCTATCCGGCTAATGGACTGGGAAACAAATTCTAACCCGGGAGGTCGTTCAGGGGGTGAAACATCCCTTCAAAATAATGGTTTGGGCCAAAAGCCATAGAGTTGTGCAGACAAATCGAAATCTGATCCCTTTGTGTTTAGCCGCTGTCAAAAAAAGTCTCTGACATCTCTTTGAGCGGCCTTGGTAGAGAACAAACACAGCTGTTATCAATCGCCACCCAGATATCCCCTGGGGGGTAGTTAGAGCTGTTGGTCGTTGTTATCATGTATCATATGGCTGTTTCATGTCTGTATTGCGCAATACTGATTTCAATGTTTACATGCTTGCAATGGATGTCCTTAAAAAAATACATAAAATAGCCAGAATGTTTAAATCTTGATATATTTACCAGCACCAGTGTTTTCACACGGACAGCTATATGTAGCATTCTCACGAGCTCGGGCATTTCATGACATATATGTGAAAGTAGAACCAACCAACTCACAAGGCTTCATGAACAATACTTTGGTTACAACCAATGTAATCTATCCTGAAGTCTTGCAAATGTAATTATTGCATCATCAAATATGTCATACATCTCCCACAAATATCTCCCATTTTAAAGGTATCATTAACCATATTTGTGAATGTGTTTCTTTCAACATTTTTATTTGGCACCTCCATGATAGAGTCAACATGTATCCACAATCCCCATCCATCCAGGGAAGTAGCTACAAACCCGAGAACCGACAAACCCCGGGTGACCGCCTAGTCAATATTATTGCTTGATAAAAAGTAATTTTTGACATGGAAAACTGTCTATACAAACTGAGACATACAAGTCACAAACACTTATTCACACAGTTCACCTGAGTTCAACTACGTCTTTCCGACCATCCGGACCATCTATGGAAGCTTGCAGACGATTGCAGATGACGAATTCCGGCTCCAACTAGCTTGGGAAGACATCAAATTATCAAAATAGTCGAAAATCTAGTTGATCGAAATAATTGTTTCGCCATTTTTGTACCACAATGCCCAATAATGCTGATTTGCAGCGTTACTCATGTGGCTGCTTACCAGCTAACACTGGAATCCAGATGTAGCGAGATACCATCATCGACTAATCGACTAGTCTCTCTCGGTCTCTTCAGGCAAAGTCTCTCCCGACGGATCCGAGATAGCAGTTACCAAAACTGTCTCGAGTTGATATAATTATGTGCAAACTATAGGAAGTGCCTGCAAACAGGATAAATGGCGACAATACCACATACACTAGGGATCGGAAATCAACTGGACATCGAGCGAACGTAAGAGATTTTACAATTTTTTAATTATTTATGCGGCAATTTATTGGCTTAATTAATGCATGCTCACGAATGGTGAAGGATCACCATTCATAAACTTCATGTGAAAATGACAAGAATTGGAAAATGCAACATTCCTGAGGGGTGGTCTGGGAGCATTGACCTCACAACGAGATTGTTTTCCCGCGAGCTAGGGGTAGGTCCGGAAGTACTGACCTCACAACGATATTTGTTTCCGCGCAAGGTACGTAGGGGTGGGTCCTGAGCTGGAAGTCTGCACGAGGAAAAAAAAGTCTTGGAATAAAAGTGGGTCCCCATGCACATAATTCCGGTTCATAATTTTGTTGGGGGAAAGGTGGGTAGGTCACTGGTCAGATTTATGTTGGGATTTTCTATACCCGATATCAAAAAATCAAAAAATCCGGAGACATTCGAGAAAACCCGTTCCCTTACGCAAAGCTTGATAAAGCCAATACACAATGTAATTTTCAAAGCAAAATTGGGCGAAGGAAAAAGGAAAACTGGAACCCAAAAGCATTTCTAAACTCGCATGAAACTCATGATCAACTTAATATTTATTTTCCATATTTTTGGGCCAATGAAACCTATAATCTGTTTAATACGATCCTACTACTCAGTACTCACCCTCCCATAATTCACGATTTATAATTCACGATTTCGCCTGTGAATGAGGCGAACTTGTGTGAGTAATTTTGTCACTGGTTGGTACCATACCCCTATTGAGAATAATCAAACGCTATAAGTACTTTTTTTTTTAATGGTAGCAAATAGTTTGCCAAACAGTCTTGTTATACTCGTAAAGGCTTGGTGTAAACAAAAACTGTGACGTCATTTGCATAGGCCTAATAATATGTAGAGAGAGTTGCGACTATATAGATAGCTAGACACGTCGCGCGCGTACCACCGGTGCTCTGTTTTTGTTCCGCTCTAAACACAAATAGTTTAGAGCGCCCTCTAGATACGTTTGTACACTGGTTTCGCTCCCACACCTACATTATTGCGCGGGTACCAGCCAGTTTGCCAGCAGACGATAATGTTTGGACGCGCGAAAGTTCAAAAAATCACGTAGCTTCAACTAGTAAAGTTCCGCTGACCGGCCAGATATCAAACGTCTCTAAACAGGCTTAAAACTGGGCTAGTTTATTATACCTAACAAGTAACATGTAAATGTCATATCAATGGACTAGTAGTAGTACTAGGCTTCAGCAGTTCCTACCGTCAGTCGGGGGCAGTTTTCGGCGACGAAACGTGAATCTTGGAACGGATTTAAAACACCGGCACAAGCTAAAGTCAAGACGTAAGAAGTTAATAACTGCCTTCAACTTAAGTTACGTAAAGTTAAGACTGTACTAATCTAACGTGCTAGGGCATTATTTATATTTGATTTGCGTGCACAAATCACCAGTGGTTACTAGGACCGTTGTGAAACAATAACAGCCGGCATATATAGTTAGGCATAACATTTAGGCCCCCTAAAAAAGTCTAGGGCAGGCCTAGCCCGGGGGCCAATTTCACGGAGCTGCTAAGCACACAAATTTGCTTAGCACAAAAACGTCTTGCTCATTAAAAACAAGTTATCAGCCAAAATTCTACGTGTTTTTTATGCTAAGCAAAAAACAAGCTAATTATCAGTCAAAAACAATAAAGATCACGTGAAAATTTGGTCTGTAACCTTGTTTTTACCAAGGACAAATGTTCATGCTAAGCAAATTTTCGTGCTTAGCAGCTCCGTGAAATTGGCCCCAGGTTGGACGACGTTCTTCATTGCATTCTTCATTGCATTACGACTGTCCGTCGCGTTGTACACAACGGAGGAGTCCAACCTGGGCTAGGGCAGGCCTAGCCCAGGTTGGACTCCTCCGTTGTGTACAACGCGACGGTCGTAATGCAATGAAGAACGTCGTCCAACCTGGGCTAGGGCAGGCCCAAGTGTTTAAATTACAAATATTTGCTGAAGTTCTATAGTCGCTTGGTTTATGACGGGTGTTGGTGTATTTTTTTAATTTTATTTTTTTGGTTTTTGTTGTTGTTGTGATTTTTAGGGGAGGGGGATTTGTTTGTATTCGCAAGAACACTAGGCATAGGCCTACATGGCCTAGGGCGCCTAGATAAAATATATGGTGATGTTTACGTTAGGCCGGCCCTGGCCTAGGGCCAAGTACTACTGCCTACTTACCCGAGAGCTGGGTAGGCCTATATAAACAAAACAGTGTTCTGCATGGCTCTTTCTTATACTTACTTCTGTGAACAATCGCCTCCATTTGGATTCATCCATAATTATGCAGGCATGTGACATTTCTTTTTTCAATTGACTTGTCTCTTCTTCACTTTCTGTGTACAAAAGTAGGCCTTTACTTGGAAATATCAATCATCTTTTTCTTTTTTGTTTTCATTGATAATTACTCACATGCCTGTTCATAATAATTGTCTGATGATGTTCTTAACATTTCTCTTTCTTTTAATTACATCAGATCTGGAACAAGATGTGACATCTGGAAAGAATATCTAGCAGAGCTATGGGCAAGGGCTCTCTTCAAAAAGACTTTGAATTTCCCTCCATGATCCTGAGTTGTTTTCAGTGCAGCAGTGTTGTTACCCCCATTCTGACTGACAAACTGCAAGGACGAGATCCAGACATGAGAGTTGATGTGGTGAATAATATCATGCCAGCTGTGTCGATGATCCAACCCATAAAGCGCAGAATAGGTGCGGAGACAGAAACACGGAGAGGGCCTTGTCAGGACATTACTAATGTCACTGCAGCATTGTGCAGCCCACCAAAAAGAGCCAAGAATGCGCCTATGACAGTAACAAGCAAAGAGATGACTGCATTCTTCAAACTTTTTGGTAAGGGAAATTATAAACTTGTCTTGTACTAGGGCCTTAGGCCAAATAAAAAAATGTCATGTTTAGCGTCCCCGTCTGCTTCTTTTTTTGAGGCCGCCTCCTTTTTTCTTTCTTTTCTTAAAAAAGAAGAAATGATAACATTTATTATCTTTTTGAAAAAATAAATAATAAATAAGATTGTATTTTTAGAGTTTACATGCTGTGGAAATATTCCATTAGTATTTGCGTCTGTTGGAGACCATCTTCAAAAATAGCCCGGCTGGTTGTCTTGAAAAATGTGTCGGTCGGCCATTAACATTTTGTCCTTATTAACATATTTGTGACCCAGCACGAGTAAATGGGACACTTTGCGGCAAAAATGAAAATTGAGATTTTGATTTCATCATTTAAAGCTAAACAAGCTTTAAATTATGAAATCAAAATCTCCATTTAGATTTTTGCCGCAAAGTGTCTCATTTACTCGTGCTGGGTCACATTTAGGTAAAACATGCATCATAAGGTGTTAAAAATTAAGAATTACTTAAATAATTTCAGCATTGATAAAAGCAAAAACAAAGGTTCAAAAAGAATTGCATACATTGTAATTCTAATATTGAAGGGTCTTCTTTGAGTAGTTTGTATTTGAACTAACTGTTGAAATTACTGGATAGTGGACATTCAAACTGTAATTATTCTGAACATTTCTGAATTTCTTGTTCGTAGATCTGTTTAACTGTGTACAAATCTTTTACAGATGACAGTCTGATCCAAGATTTCTTGTGGATGGACAACTGTGCCAAAGTAGCAGACAAGGTAACACAGATGCACATGTACTTAAAAATGAAATGTACTCCTATTATTTGAATTGAGTAGAGCTTGAACAATGTTAAGACAAAAGCAAACTAGTGCATGTACAATCCATTTTAAGCTGACAAGTTCAAAGTTAATTGTACTATGCCAGTTGAATTATGGCAGTCAGCCTGGCTAGTGCTGATTTTCTGAATGGTTCTCAAATTGTATGGGCCTCCTATTATAAACAAGTATCTTTTGACTTGTATCCTTTTTTTGCAGTATCTCATTGCAATGGTCTTTGCATACTTCAAGAGGGCCAACTACACATTCAACCAGTACACACGAATGAACTTCTTTGTTGCCCTGTAAGTTTTTCACTGTTTTGTTTTTCTTTTAGTTCTTTTGTCTTTCATTCTCACTGTTACTTGTTTGCATGCCACAAATGGTTTCTGATTTGCTTCATGAAAAAAGTTTCATGAACACAATGTTTAATGTAGTCTGTTTATTTGAACCTTTATTGAGATGTAAGTTCCTTTGAAACCACCCACACCCCCCCCCCCCCCCCCCCCTCCCCTAAAACAGCATTTACTGAGGTTTTAAATTTTGTTGCTTTTCCCCTTTAAAATTACCCATAGAAATATTTCTGCTTTTTCCTGTTTTTTGGTTCACCTTGCTGCTACTTTTCCTAGGTTTTTCTCGAAATTCATACATTTCCTACTTTTTCTTGAAGTTTCTATCAATTACTACATTTTCCTACTTTTTATCCATTTCAGAATATTATAATTACTTGTATACTTTAAATCAGTTTATAACATTGAAAACTTATCATTAAATGAAGGTACCTTGCTAACGACATGGAAGAGGATGAAGAAGAATTCAAATACGAGATCTTCCCCTGGGCACTGGGATTGACTTGGAGGGACAGGTATCCAAGCTTCTTGAGGAAGCGAGACAAGCTGTTGAAGACCATCGAGTACAGAGCAGCAGTTAGTCGCAAATGCTGCGAAGAGGTGTGTGCTTTGACATGTATTAGTTTTGTATATTCCAAAGCGTGAAGGCGGCAAAAGTAATGTTACAGGACTCTTCCACTTGAGCAATATTCTGTGTACAACAGAAAGTTATGCTTTACTTTTTTGTTTGAAAGACCGGGAGGCAGTCTTATAATGACACCTCAAACTATTAATAACATACAAGACACCTCAAAGTTAACACAGTTTAAAAAATCTGTCTGACAATTTGGCAACAGTTCCTTTGAAGAATAAAAATATGATTTGTTTTAAATATATCATTTATTATTTATATATGTACTGGGTAGCAGTGAAATCCACTGTTTCCCTATGTGACTTGCTGAGAGACTAAGACAATTAAACAAAAATTACAGGTTTACATGCGGGAGGAAATTCAGGAAAATACCCAGAACAAATTATAAAAATGGTATGGCTGAGAAAATATTGTTACTTTTCCAACTTTTTCCTAGTTTTTTTTCACCTTGCAACTTTTCCTACTTTTTTCTTCAAATTCCAATTAATTGTCTTGAAGTTCCTACTAATTTCTACCTTTTTATCCCACAACTCGGAAAAAATGAAATCTAATTGAATATTTTTCATATTAGCATTACACAATAAGGGCTTATGGCATAGGAGTACTGTGACTGTACTTCAAAGAGGTTAGATGCAGACAGAGCATAGGTTTTGTGAGTACAGAACATGTAAAATGAGGCTCATATGATGGGCTAGTATGATGAAAAAACTCCTCCTAAAAGCCTACTTTTGTCGTGTTTTTGGGGTGTTTCTGAAAATGTTGATACTACTTTTCTCTTACTATTTCATCTGGGTCTGCTTGAAAGCCCGATGTACTGTCTTATCAAAAACGTTTTCATAAATCATGTAGAAACTATTTTAGTGAAGGAGTTTCCAGAGGTAATTCCAGTCTGCTTGAACTTAAAGGTTATATACAACATTTACTTCTGCTGTAATTTACAAAAAATTGATGGGTTAGGGGATTCATAATTTACAGTAAATATTGTGACGCTGACCTGTTTAAAGTGTTTTGTTCATAAAAGCTTAAAAACCCAAGGGAACAGTGCTGTTCTTCTAGTCTAGTATCTTGACTTCTGTCAGACAAAATCAATAAATGGGGGATGTGTTTAAAAATAGTCAGGTTTTCCAATGATTGCCTTCCGGCAATTGTTGGAAATCGATACAAAATGCCACTTTTCTTAAAAACCACAGCACACCGGGTTCTGTAATTTCACAAGATGTTTGAGACTAATATTCACTTGCAGTCAAGTAATGTATTTCATAATAATTTAGTATGTTTTTGTGTATGTTTGCAAATGGTGTATATTCAACCTTTAAATCCACCTGCAGCTAATGGCCATATCCCCCAAGCACTACGTCTGGCTGAGAGATCGTCAGCTCCACCATGCCGGTGCCGTCAGGCATTATGAGAACTACCTCAGTAGCGATGAGAGCAATGATAGCTTCCCACGTGGGCCGGGGGTGTCCCCCATTCACTGTGAGCTGTGCGCCGAGAGTGGCAGCTTTGCCTACTGTTCTCCTGGCTCCCACATCACCGACAGCCCAAGCTGCCATCTGTACCTAGCATCATGCACCGATACCTCCACTGATAGCCTAGATGGGGATGAGCCGTCGTGCAAACTGTACTCGCCCAGCATGTTTGATATGCATGGTAGGTTTAAGTAGCTCATTTGCAAACATTTATATTATTGATGTCTTAACTCCATCTTTCCTGTAAAATTATTAATAGAAACTGCTGGCTTTGCTGATCAAATGTTTCGGTTATTTAGTTGAGTTTGCAGGTGTGGTAAATTTTGGGCTGTGGCATCTACAGGGTGTTAAACAAAAATGCAACAAAATATAATACCACACATAGAATGTATATCTAACATCGATAATATAGATGGTTACAAAGATACTAGTTTCTAAAATGAGACATCAAACGTCTAAATCTGACGATGTTTGACATAGTTATGAATAATTTCCCAAGAGGGGTCAAATTGACCATGGGACCAAGTTTTTCAATTTTGTTTGGATACTGTGCAAGTGTCGTCTTTGTCTGTGCAGACTCCAACAAAATGAACCAGTGCTCAGCCACCTGCACGAATAAAGACAAAAGTGTGTAACGACTTAATTTCAAGACTACTCTTGCACAGTGTCCAAACAAAATCGAAAAACTTGGTCCCATTGTCAATTTGACCCATCTTGGAAAATTATTCATAACTCTGTCAAACATTGTCAGATTTGGACATATGTCTCATTTTAAAGTAGAAACCAGTATCTTTGAAACCGTATCTATATTTTCGATGTAAGTTATACATTCTATGTGTAGTAATCCGTTATATTTTGTTGAGTTTTCTTTGAGACACACTGTATATTGTAAACAAAAACATTATTAGCAATGATGATTATTTGTTTTATTCAAATTAAATGTCGGTTTCAAAGCATTTAATTTTAAATTTCTTGACAGTTGTAACTTGCAGCATTGGCATATTATAAAAACAAGTATTAAAATGCTTGGTGTAAAAGCCAATTGATGTTTCCATTACTGCAAAACAAACGCATTTAACGTTTTTTGTTTTTATTTACAAAGACATGATTTCAGTGTACTTAAAATCCAGAAGTAGACATTATTGGGAAGTGGTTTATATGAACAATTTACATTTTTGATCAAAATTTGAGGCCCTCTTAATTTATTTGATTTGAAATATGGAGTTGTTTGAAATATGATGGAGTTATTTGAAATGGAGTAATTTGAAATACATGCACCAACAAAATTGGCAAAATATCGGTGTTTGAAATGTAATAAAGCACACCACAGACTTGTTTTAAAAAAAATTGTTTTGTTGTATTTCCCAGGATTAAAAAGTACTCTTCAGACTGAACCAAATGAAGAGGATTCCTACTTTTGGGCCAGCTGCCATGAGTAAGTGATCCAGCCAGTATTCTAAAATGTAATAAAAAACCAAACAAAACAATTGAATCTAATAATGTCACATTGATGACACCAACAACAGTTGAGTTAACCAGTTTTTGACAGCATTTGAAACGACCTTGTTTAGCTTGACCCCTGAAAGAATTGGTTCATGTACAGGATACCTTGTTTTAATTTATACCAAGAAATGTGCAAGAATTGTGACTGTTAAAGTTTTATTTAAATGTTTTATAAAAGGGGCAATTATTTAAAGTTTAAAATCTATTAAGTTGTCAAAACAGCTTACAACGAAACTCGAGACCAAACAACTCTGAAATAATCAGATATAATATAAATAGTGTAAACTGTACAAGTAAATTAGTACAGTTATTTATTTCAATGTTATGCATTCAGATACCATATCAAATGTATTTAAATTTCAGTATTTATCATAAAGATATAATATTTAATAGTTTGAAGGTAATTTATTGTTTCTCTTTCCTATTAATATAACACTCCATTTTACTGTTCAATTTAAGTCACAGAAAAAAAGATGACTGATTTTTCTTTTGATGTTCAGAATGATGGGCTTAATTACGTGTGTTTAATTGATTGTTATATTTTAAAATTAAATTGTACATTGTTTAATCATTCTTGTATTTTAAAATGAAATAAATACCCAGTTGTCTGAGCTTTAATAGTTAGATAGCATTAGAATGAATATAAACATAATACAAACGGGCATAAGTACCAATACCTTAGAATTAAAGGTAGTATACACCATTTGTTTTTGCTGTAATTGTTTAAAATGGATGGGTTTAAACATGTTTTTTATTTTATTTTACAGTAAATATTGTGACACTGACCACTTTATAGTTTGTGTTCATAGATGCTGGAGAAAATGATGTTAATGTAGTCTGGTTCTTTGACTTCCTTCAGACAAAACAGAGTAATCAGGGAATACCGTATTGCCAATGCAATGTAAACCAACTAAATGTATTAATTTGGGGGGCATTGTTTGAAATTAGTCGCGTTTTTCCAACGATTGCCGGCCGGTGATTGTTGGAAACTGATACAAAATTCTGCGTTGAAAATCACAGCACACCAGGTGATGTGATTACACAGGATCGATGCTTGCGACTGACTTAGAGTGAAGTAAGGTTATTCAAAATAATTCAGTAGTTTGCAAATGGTGTATTCTACATTTAAAGGTGAATAACTCCCCCTCATACAAAGGGATCGTATACGTTTGGTAATTAGAACCCACTGTTTGTTTAAATCGTATTTAGTTATAGATATACTAAAAAACTAACCTGTAAAAATATCATTTCAAAAGGTGGTAGCGATTTTGAGATATTGCTGAAAATCTGAAGCGGTTATACATGTCCACGCAGGAAGAATAATCTGCATTGAAATACACAATCTGAGAAACGTCACTGCAGTAATTTGTGGGGATAAAAATTGATATCTTTTTCCATAACCGCAATACTTCGAAGTGAAAAGTTTTTAAAAATGCATTATACTATCCAAAGCTGCTGTACTTCTTACCAAGTAAGTTTTTATTGCCATTAATTTTTGGAGTAATTAACAAACGTATACGATCCTCTTAAATGGCAAAATATACAAGAAAAAACAAGAGCTTGTTTGAGTTCGCCTCTCTCACAAAACAGGAAATGTCTTGCCTTTATAAAGACTGACAAAGTGAATGAAATGCTGTGATATGACGACCGTTTAAGGAAAATGTTTGAGTAAAAGTTTATTTTAGGAGACCTTTTTGCGTAGAGGGTTAATTCATAAATAACTGGATAGCCTCTTATTATTGGTGATAAAGTTGACCAGATTGCAAAATAAATATCTACTTTTCTTGAATGGAATAAAGTTGAATTAAGATGGGTACGTCATAGAGTGGTTAGACTTCCGTTTGTAATATTTTGTCGTAGAATAATTAAGGTTTTCATATACCCAGCACGATATGTGGTAGAGGGCAAATGTGGTCCCTATATCAAAATACACACTCTACACTATTGTGACCTAGCACACCCCCCCCCCCCCCCCCTTAAAACCTAAAAAGAATTCCTGAGATTCCGGGAACACAATGGCTAACACAAAAGGGGGATTTATAAGGAGGTGGAGAATGACTTGTGAACGTTCCGAATTTGTTAACCAACGCTTACGAAGACACGGCGAATGTTGCGATTGTTAAATATTTTCACTCGTAAGCACATTCGTAGCATATTCGCCACAGTGTGAGAGCAGCATAAAGAACATGTAGAATTTACCGGGCGATATGATTGACGTTTCAGCCAGATGCGTATTTATATCAGCCGTGCGAAGCAGGCTGATATATTGTATTCGTCGCCTTTCTTTCTTTCTTTCTTTCTTTCTTTCTTCGGGCAAACGCTCACAAAAAAATCTGCCAAATTCAATATCTGCCAAATTCTTTGACCGATTTCAACCAAATTTGGACAGGATCTTCCTTGACCCGAGTTCTATCTGTAGTGATCAGCAGGTGTGGGCAAACGTCACCTAGTGGTCACTAGTGGTCATTTTCTTTAAAAGTACAAAATGCTACTTCTTCCACAGTCTTGGTCCACTTATTGTCAAACTTGGCCAGTTACATCTCTGGACCATGACTCAAAAAAATTTGGCCAGTGGTCACCAGATGGTCAGTAGGGGTCATTTTCTTCAAAATTAGGAAATGCTGCTTCTCCCAAAGTTTTGATCCAATTCATGTCAAACTTGGTCAGTTATATATCTGGACCAAGCCTCATGTAGGGTGTACACCGATAATTTGGCCAATGGTCACCTAATGGTCAGCAGGGGTAATTTTCTTTAAAATTACGAAATGCTTCTTCTCCCACAGTCTTGGTCCAATTAATTTGGCCAATGGTCACCTAATGGTCAGTAGGGTCAGAATTTGACCATTGGTCACCTAATGGTCAGTAGGGGTCATTTTCCTTTCAAAATAACGAAATGCTTCTCCCACAGCCTTGATTTAATTAACTCGTAAAAGTTGTTCACATAATTTGGCCAGTGGTCACCTAATGGTCGGCAGGGGTCATTTTCTTCAAAATTACGAAATGCTTCTTCTCCCACAGTCTTGGTTTAATTAATTTGGGCAATGGTCACCTAATGGTCAGTAGGGGTCAAAATTTGGCCATTGGTCACCTAATGGTCAGTAGGGGTCATTTTTTGTCAAAATAACGAAATGCTTCTCCCACAGCCTTGATCTAATTAATTTGGCCACTGGTCAACTAATGGTCAGTAGAGGTCATTATAAAGCATATCAAGTGTATTTTCTTCTATATTCTTTAGCCGATTTCAGTCAAACTTGGTTAGATGCTTTTGAAATTTGGGAGTGGTAGTCATCACCAAGTGGTTAGTGCGAGGCGGTTCACACAAGCCTTACAAAAGACTATTTAGGCTGATATCCGTGCTTCCTGAAGCACATTAGCTCTAGTTTCTGTTGTCACCGCAGCAAGGGTTTATAGAAATCGTGAGGTATAGTGCATAATAACAGTACGCTCTCAAAAGCAGACTACGAAAAGCTTTAGAAAAACAAGACTTCACAACACTCATTTCTCCATGGTTATTTCTAGATCAACCGATTCGGTCCAGTAGTTCTCATTGCAGGGACCTTTTTCTGAAACCTAGTTGGTGGTCAATATTGGACAGGCCGTCAACAGACATCTACATGTTTATTGGCCGTAATATTGAAAAGTTGTTTTTTATGCTGGGTAATAAATCAATCGAATATGCAATTCAATACAATTAATTATCAACTAATTTTCAAACTTAACATCAAATCGCACATCTTACCAAAACAACTGTTTTGTTTTGTTTTAAAATCCAAATCTTAGGTTTCCTCACATTAAGAGCCAAGTGTTCATTATATTGTCTTGCAATGCGTCTCTCGACTCCTCCTACACCATGGAGGGAGTCCTCACCTCCATGCCTATACTGTGACCTGCTCCCACAAAACCAGACATAAGTGTTTTTGTTGAAAAGAGAGATATTGTTATTTCCCATAGAATCGCGTGTACAGGCAGTCTTAAAATCATCATAAAATTGGAAGTATGTATGGTATAAAGGTTTTGGTACCAAATGAAAGCTGAAGATGTGTACTAAATGGAAATAACAATATCTCACTTTAAAAAAAAACCACACTTCTGTCTGGTTTTGTGGGAGTGGGTCACATATGTAAAATAATACAAACTTCTACTCTCTGGTATGTGCGTCATTGTTCGAATAATCGTTTATTTGGGAATATGCCCAAGAACCCCCTCTACCGTACAACGGGTGTTTAAGATATCTTGCGAGCAGTACAACTACAACATACGTTGAAGTCCATTGGTGTCAAGTCCGGTGTTATGACCACCGACTTGCATTTGGTTCCAGAAACAACTGGAATGAAATTGACTGTATACCGAATCGGCTGGTCTTGGTATCATTTTACACTACAGGTTGTACATGTATTGTAAAATTAGGCGTGATCCCTGGCCACACGGAATTCTGGTGTTTATGACTTCTTACTATATAGCGCCCTCGAACAATTAAGGAAATTTGGGAGCCCCGCCAACACAGGGCAAGTATAGCTCAGCTGGTATAGCCAGTCCGGTAGTATTTCGGAGGTCGCAGATTCGAGTACCGCTTTGCTAATTTCTTTGTTCACTTTAACATTTATATCAATTTACCTTGTCAGTTTCCCTTGTCTTTTTTGTGTATTATAATAAAAGCATCTGAAAAGTTAAAACAAATTTAAAACTTCGCATCTTGAAAATGCCTAGGTCGTTTCCCTTCCATTTAATGGAGAAAGTGGAATTATAGAAAATGTAAAAAATGTAACAAAAAATAGCCGGGAAAACATATAGACTGAAATTGTGGACTTTTCGCCTGAAAGTGACCGATAAAAAATTCCAACCCAGCAGGCTGCGATTACAAAAAAAATGCCGTAATGCAGCAAGTACGCGTACCTATTTTGGTAACAGGTCAACTCGTACCATCGGCAACTAACTCGTACTTTCAGTTTAAAGCTGGCTCACATACTAGCGGCAAGGACCCCGCGAAGGGCGACGGACGTGAAAAGCACAAACTTTTGGCGGCAAAGCGACGGCAAAAGGGGAAAACCTAGATTCGCCGATGGATGGGAACGACCTTCAGCGACATCACAACGGCAAGGGACGAATGGCTGCGGCAGGGAACGGAGTCTAGAGACCAAAATCGGACGTTGTCTGGGCGGCGATTGACGATGTCTCGACGGAGCCCGGCAACAAGGAACGAGGTCAGACGGCTGGCAGCGGATTGGCTGGCGGCAAGGAACGGCGGCTGACGGTGGGTTGCGGCGACGATGACGTGACTCAGCAGCCAACACCACTCCTGTTCACAACGTTCTGGCGTCACAAAACGTGAAAAAATCGCACTAAAAGTTTAAAATCGTGGACCATCGTTGCAAAATCGTAACCCATCGCAGACCACCGTTGCAATGCCGCAGGTACTCGCAAACGACCCGCCATCAACGTCATCACCCGTCACCCTCCGGCCAAAATTCGCAATCCATCGTCGCACCAAGGTCGTTACTATTTCGTTACTTGCGGCCGCAATGTGTCGTCAGGGTTCGAGGTCACTTGCCGTTGTTTTGCCGTCAATGGTCGTTAGACAACGACTACCAACGAAATTGTGACGACCTTAAAACGACTAGAGACGGAATCGCACGGCATGGAAACGTCAAGGAAATGAGGCCGCAGTCTCCAACGAAATCTGAACGGAATCACAACGAATTAATTGTTTGCCGCCACACAATTTTCAACATGCTCAAAATTTGCCGAGGACGCATGATTTCGGCCGTCTGCGGTCGCTAGCGGATTCGAAGGCAACACACGTTGATTGGCGGGAAATTCAAAATTGCAATTCGCAGCTTAACGTAGCTTGCGGTACCCCCCTCTATTCGTCATAGTGTGAGCCAGCCATAAGACAACTCGTACAGCCACCCACGCATAAGTTCTTCGTTTTATCCGTAATAATTAACTCTTTGGTTCGTCTAAACGAGTTTGATATACAGTAATTTCAAGGTTTACTTGATTGTATTATTGAATGAACACGTGTAAATCGTGTGCCCAGAAAAAGGTTGTCAGGGCGAAAATGGGTCAAATTTCGTATTTATGATTTTGGTCGCCAATAATGACAACACAATTATTTAATGGGCCTCTAAAAAAACCATCCAGATTCTATACAAATAATATATTTACAAAACATTTTTAAATGAGGTACATGTAATAATTTGCATTTTTGTCTTTAAACGACTGCCATTCCTTTAATACAAATTTAAGCGCAACCACGCGAAGCTTGTGCTCACTGCGCGGCCGGCACGCGGTACGAGTCGTCTATCTTAACTGGAAGGTACGAGTTGTCTTAACTGGAAGGTACGAGTTGACCAAGGTACGAGTTGACCAAGGTACGAGTTGGCCAAGGTACGAGTTGACTCGAAGGCCCTATTTTGACAAAACGCGTACGTGGAATACTCTGCCACCGATTGCGTTATAGCGCCCTCTGTTTAATTTGATGATGTGTTGTTAACCCCGCTGGTAATCAACAGTGCAGGTTTCATTTAACACATTTTCTAAACGTGGGTACCAATGGTTAAGGTCAATGGTGGATGACCCCAGCACAAGCGCAAGTCGATTCGACGTGAATCCGCTTTCGTTAACGTTAGTCTTTATTACTAAGTGTCCAAAATGAGAGGTTTTCTGCTCACAGTGGCCAGCTTTGGCCTAACGGCGTCTGTCGTTGGGCATGCCTTCTTTCAGAAAAATCAGTTTTACCCGTCCGTCGTGTATCTCACGAAGTCAAACCCGAGTATGGCTGTAAGTTTTGTTTGTGTTTTTTTTTTACCCTCCTATTTCCTAACGCTAACCCTGCTGCCAGATCCAGCACAGTGCATCTGTGGTGACTGCTTGACCTTGCTTTACTCTGCACACAAGTCAATGTGACAAAGTATGTAATCTGTTGCGTCTGGCAGGGTTTCTAGCCAAAATACCCTGGAGGGTTAGGGTTAAGGCCTAAGGGAAGTATGTGTACATTAACCAAAAAATACAAGTACGACTCGATCATTACGATCAAGTACAAGTACGAGTACGAGTACAAAGTGTTTATTTTGTCGGTTCACGGTCTCAAGTTTTATATCGTTTGTTTTGTCACTAATGTTACACAAGGGAGGGGCCGGAGGAGGGGGGGGGGGGGGGGGGAGGGGCCGGAGGAGGGGGGGGGGGGGGGCGTGGCGTGGCGTGGGGTTGGGAATACTTGACGAAAGATTTTCATATGTTAGGTGGCACGGGTGGCTTGTTCGTAAAGCGCTCGCCTCTCACTAGCCCTAGTCTATGGCCCTAGAGTACACTCTGTGCTATGCCATATGTCCATCAGTGCAAAAAACCCGTGATTTTGTTCACTTATTTCATGGAAATCATTTCATGGAAATAACGCCGCGCCTGTGCAGACTTGTTTATCGCGAATTTTTTAGAAACTATGATTTGGAGAAAAATTACACTAGACGGAACCACGGAAATGTCCCAATTTTAGCGAAATATCGATGCGCTAAATGAACCTGCATGCCGAGTTTGAGACCAAATTATTTCCATGAAATAAGTGAAAAAAAATCCCTTTTTTTTGCACTGATGGACTTATGGCCTATAGCACAGAGTGTACTCTAGTGCGGGGCCATAGACTAGGGCTAGCCTCTCACCATTGTGGCCCGGGTTCGATTCCTGGCCCGGACAATATGTGAGTAGAGTTGTGCGTTGGTTCTCTCCTGTGTCACAAGGGTTTTTCTCCGGATCTTCCGGTTTTCCTCCCTCTGGGAAAAATCGAACATTTTTGATCTCAGGATGTGCTTCAAGTTCGTAGTCATATATGAGTCGATGTGGCCGGCTGCCATAGGTTCCTTTACGTGCCAGCAGCTCGACGTCATATACCAAATCACAGCAGTGGTACTTTTGACTAATATTGTACCTGTGCAGGTGATCTACATGCAAGCCTTCGTTATGGTTGTCTTGATGGGGAAGCTTTTCAAGAAGGTTTTCTTTGGTCAGCTCAGAGCAGCTGAAATGGAGGTGAGTAAACTTGAGAAAAATTGTACAAGTATCCTCACAGGAATCTATAATGATTCTTGAATGGGATGAAGGAATTATTGAGAAGAGTGTCTTACTTAGGAACACACACACACTAGTACCCCGCATGCTGAGCTGTAGACAAACCAAATATACCGTACAAAATTCCATGGGGTTGTCCAAGGGGCTAGGCTACAAATATGTGTTGTCTGCGAGCAATAGGTTAAAGGGATCGTATACATTTGGTAATTACTCCAAAAATTAATGGCAATAAAAACTTACTTGGTAAGAAGTACAGAAGCTTTGGATAGTATAATGCATTTTTAGAAACTTTTCACTTCGAAGTACTGCGGTTATGGAAAAAGATATCACTTTTTATCCGCACAAATTTGAATTTGAGAAGCGTTACTGCAGTGACGTTTCTCAGATTGTGTATTCCAATGCAGATTATTCTTCCTGCGTGGACAAAACCGCTCCAGATTTTCGGCAATAATTCAAAATCGCTACCACCTTTTGACATGAAATTTGTACAAGCTAGTTTTATGTTATACATGTACATGTATCGTTAGGCGCTTTCACACTATCTCAGTTTCGAACCGTGTTGAAACCTACCCGGTTCCAACCCGGTTCAGCATGGGTTGTTTTCGACACGGATCACGGAGACGCAACGTTCACACTGTTCATGCCGTGAACCATGCCGCTAGTGAACCGTGTAACGTTCAATCTGGCTAGGGCCGCCGTGCATTCACACTACCCATTTCTCAACACGGATCGCGTTCGGTAAGGCGCGCTGTGATAATTTTCCCGATCCCATAATGCCTTGCGACGCGCGAAACAAATGACACAGTTTTCATTCCAAGATGGCTGCGCCCACCGACGACTCGTTCTTTCTACTTATGTACATGTTTTTGTGCATTCTTAGGAGGAAAAAAACTCGTGTTATACAGGCCCACACTCGGCATAGGCTGCTGCATAGTCGGGGACGATTTCGTAGAATAATCCGGGAGCGATTATCTCATGATCGACTGGTGTTTGTGATGGCGATGATGAGCATGATAGCGGGAAATACCATCGTGAACCGAGGCGTTTGGTCAACAGCAAAGAGTGATCATTGGTGGCAGCAAATTGTCAACCAAGCTCATATCACTGACACTGCCTGTGCCAGACTCTCCATCGTGTTCCTCAACGGACTCATCGGCCATGGCCGCCGCGCGAGCTGGTGCTGGTGCTGGTCCTGGTGCTGCGGTGTCGCGGAGCAACTGCCCGGGTTCGATTGTTGGTCGGCAGCCGAGGACTCTATCCAAGATTTTAAAGTGCGGGCAGGATTTTCGTTTTCCCCCGGATTGATTTCTGTTATAATCTTTTACCATCTTGTATTCTCGCTTTAAGTTTTTTAGCTTATTGCGGCACTGGCTCGGCGTTTTGTCCTTGATTCCCTGTCCTTGCAGATCATCAGATATTTTTGTGAATACCTTGTTATTTCTGGTCGTGCCGTCCAGTTGCGACTGAATCGCAGCGTCCGACCAAATCGCCAACAGGGCCTTTACCTCGTCGTCACTCCATAACGGTCTTTCAGCTTTCTTCTTTGACTTTTTCGGACCCATTTTTACGAATGTAAATTTAAGAAAATTGTGCGTGTTGTTGCAGACTTGCAGTTGGAGTTTTGTGTATAACCACGCGTGTTCATTTATGCACAACATGCATCTGAGCTGCACGTGTATACAATAAAAATGCGTTGGCTTGCCGACCGCAGAATTGTTTATTGACCTTTGTACCCCTAGAAGATTTTCGTAGAATTTCGCGCCACACAACTCAACACGGATCGACGGTAAGTGAACTCAACCCGGGGCGGTTCACACTATCATTTTCGACACGGTTCACGCCGAAAAATGCGATTTCAATCCGGATTGAGATTTTCAACCCTGGTCCCTCCCAGGGTTGATTTCGATCCGGCTAGAGCTTTCTACCCGGGTTGGAACCGGGTTGAAATTTTAGTAGTGTGAAACGGGTTGAAAAAATCTCGGGGTTGGAACCGGTTCCAACCCCGAGATTTTGGACAGTGTGAAAGCGCCTTACATGTATAACTAGATAGGATTGAAACAAACAGTGGGTTCCAATTACCAAACGTATACGATCCCTTTAATTGCCACATTTCATCTCTTAAATACAACATATACAATGTACCTGTACATGCCTTTTATTCACCCCACAGCATCTTATAGAGCGTTCCTGGTACGCAGTGACAGAGACCTGCCTTGCATTCACTGTCTTCAGAGACGACTTCAGTCCTTGGTTTGTGGCTATGTTCACATTTCTGCTGTTTCTAAAATGCTTCCATTGGCTGGCGGAAGACAGAGTGGACTATGTAAGTACATGCACTGGCAGGTTTACACGGTTATCTAAATGGATTGTCTCTACTTACTGCTGAGTGAGTAACACAAGTACTCGAGAGTAGTTTTTGCTATTTGTTGTATTACTTGATTTTCTATCTACTTGAGTACTTGTCCAGATGCCAGTTACTCGCGATCAGCAATTTGTTTTGACTTAGCAAAAAAGTAACTACTTTGCAGGGGCCAATTTCATAGAGCTACTAAGCACAAAGATTTGCTTAGCATGACAAATTGTCCTTGGCGAAAACAAGGTTACAGACCAAATTTTCACCTGATCTTTATTGTTCTAGTGCAAATTGCATAGAGCTGCTAAGCACAAAAATTTGCTTAGCACAAAAAGGTCTTGCTCATTAAAAACAAGTTACTAGTCGAAATTCTCCGTTTTTGTTATGCTAACCAAAAACCAGCTGATTATCAATCAAAAACAATAAAGATCACATGAAAATTTGGTCTGTAACCTTGTTTTTGCCAAGGACAAATTTTCATGCTAAGCAAATTGTTGTGCTTTTAGCAGCTCTATAAAATTGGCCCCAGGATTGATAATCTGCTGTTTTTTTGCTTAGCATGAAAAACACGTATAATTTTGGCTGGTAATCTGTTTTTAATGAGCAAGACTTTTTTGTGCTAAGCAAATTTTGTTGCTTAGCAGTTCTATGAAATTGGCCCCAGTTTCTGCACTAAAGTTGCCCTTTGTCTGAATGAATGAAGCTAGCAATCAAGGAACAAGGAACAGTTTTGACTTAGCAAAAAAGTAACTACTTTGCAGGGGCCAATTTCATAGAGCTGCTAAGCACAACAAATTGCTTAGCATGACAAATTGTACTTGGCAAAAACATGGTTACAGACCAAATTTTCATTGTTCTTTATTGTTCTGGATTGATAATCGGCTGTTTTTTTGCTTAGCATGAAAAACACGAATAATTTTGGCTGGTAATCTGTTTTTAATGAGCAAGACTTTTTTGTGCTAAGCAAATTTTGTTTCCCCCAAAAATCAAGAACTTGATCACATCCAAGAAAGTGTGTTTACTTTTTTTTCCAATAATCTGTAAATATCTTTTGCATCAACCAGGTACATACGTGTACAAGTTGATTTGTTCAATGTTTTTAATACTCCAACGAGGTCAAAACTACAGTTTTCATGCCTTCCTTATATGTAGTACCTACATATAAGGGAAGAAGCAAGATTTAATTATTTATTGACTGAACATGTAAAAGTAAAAAAATAATGTGAACATGTATCACATGTGTTTTCTTAGTAAAAGCTAATAAGGCAAAATGATTTGTTTTTGTATTGAAAGATGCTAATATCTTTTATCCGGAATTTTATTTTTTTTTCAGATGGAAAGAAGTCCAGTGATTTCCTGGTTATTTCATGTTCGTGTTTTAGGTGAGTTGCAGTACATGTATTTGGGGTGCTCATCACCTGCCGGTTTCATCTGCCTGATTTTGGCCAAATAATTTGTAAAATCCTTTGTCATACAACTCCTAATAAAGATCATTTTAATACTGAAGTTCCGGTGCTCTACTAACTGAGCTATCCAGCCCTTTGTTGGCTCTTCCCCAAATTAGTCAATATCTTTGTCCCAGACAGTTAGCTCAATATAGGAGGTACAGTATATGAGCCACGTTAAGCATAATTGACTGTGGTCAGTGTAGTTGGATAACAGACCATTCCACATGGTTGGTGGCTTGTCTAGGCAGGGGTTTCCCTTAACTTTTTTTTTCACTTGCCGGCAGGTTTTTTCACTAGCCTGCCTGTTTCACAAGATTTTTTGAGACTTTATATAAACAAGAGTTAAAAGCATAAATTTGCATATTTAGTTAATGTAGGTAATGAAAGCCCTTTTCAATCAAAGTTCTTTTAAAAAGTAGAGAGGGGTAAACAAAACATGACAAATTTTTGAAAAAAATATTCCGGCTATGCTCCAAACGGCAATCGAAATGCATTACCGAAAAGTTTATGAACTCATCTGTTCATTCCTGCCCTTTTCGCGACCGGTGGGTACTGAAAACACGGTAAAATATCAGAAAACGTATCTAGGTAAAACCATAGATTTCAACATTTATAAAAATGTAATTTTTGTCCAAACATTGCTCAGGAACATCCACATTTTATGATCCGAACAGCCATGAACTCAGAAAAACGCGATCCATTCAATGGAAAAGATGGTGCAGACAAAACACAGCTTAAAACACTACTGCGCATCAGTCCTTCTGATTTGAGGCGTGCGATCGCACCCCCACGCCATCGCACGCCTAAAAGCTTCCCCAGGAGTGCGAATAATCACACGCCTTAATCCCTCTGCACCACACGCCTCAATGTACATTTCCAGCGTAATCAACTTCATAATTTGTGAAATAAAATAAGTCAGTGATAAAGGAAAAAAAGGAACAAATTACGCCCACCGTATTTTGTATTGATCAACTTAGTGCCGGTAGAGCAGAACGGATTTCGCTGGCCGACAGACTGCCTTGTCTTACATGTACGTACAATTTGACCATTGATGAAAGCACGTGCGAAGCATGCGCGCGTAGGTACAACACTACACTGAAAGATTACACGCACAGGCAGAGTTTTCTAAACCCCAGCTTAGGGCTCAATCTCCGGCTCCAAGCGTTTTCATCACTATTGACAAACTGCACGAACAAGTCAAAACGAACGAAGGCGCAGGCAAAGCTGGAGTTTGGAAAAGGCCACACACTCGCACGGCTGTATTTTGTGTGAGGCAAACTGATTGGTCGGTGGCAATGCCTTGATGTGGTTTCAGCCAATCGTGTTTAAGTTCACAAGTACTCTCAGCGTGCTGGCACGCGCGACAGCGCTAGTCTGGTGCCTGTTATTTGCGGTGACTATAGACAGTAAGTGGTATTGAGTAGTAACGCTATTGCCCTAGCTAACGCTCGGTTCAGACAGGCGTTCCACAGTCGCGTTCGAGGTGCCCCGAACCAAATGAGTGAATTAAGTCCGACGTCTGTAACGAATAAGGGCGACAAGGCGCGCCAGCTGACGAACGATCGCCTGCTGGAGTTGTTAGAGCGACTCAGGAGCGACTTGATTTTAATTTGTTTTGGCGCGACTGTAACTTTTGTTGCAAAAGACTTCGCAGGTTGCATATTTCTTTTACAAATGTAGGCAGTAGTACTAGTAGTAGTACCTGTATTGTTTGGTGGATGTCATCATGGGGGACTCAAGCGTACATGTATGTATTGGTGGATACGTGTGCTTTTATACCGGTACCTTGATTTAAGCCCCAGCTTGAACCACCGATAGCTTTGCAAAATCACACCCCTAGAAAATCCAGGTGTGCCTTTTTCCACACGCCTGTGATTTTCAAATCAGAAGGACTGGCGCATGCGATTTTGTTTCGAGTGTGTTTGTTCGAGCAGTGGGTATTACCTCCAGTGTGGATTTCGCATGACTGTGTGGCTTGGATCTGCGGCATGAGAACAACTGTGCACACAGAGCGTTATCGCGGTCGTAAATCTGTCGCGTGCAGCGGGTGGCTCTATAGGTTTTGCGCGCGGTCAAAACAACGCAAACGTTTATCAGACAGGAACCGAAGACTTAACCAAAGACAAAACAACCTCTTAATCTCCCGGGCAATAAAAAATTTTATCAGTTTTATTTAGGAACTACATTACATGTACATGTACTATACTGATTACTGGACAGTGTTACACACAGCCTGGTTTTACACAGCATAAGGTAATTAAATACACGTTTATTTTGACTCGCCCGGCGGGCGACTGGGGGGGGGGGGGTTTCACTCGCCCGCCGCAAGTTTCACTCGTTTCGACCCGGCGACCGCTAAGGTCGAACCCTGCTAGGACAAGATCGGCTCTTTCATCTTAGCCCACGTCTTTTAGATGGGACGTAAAACTTTAGGTCCTGTACGTTATGTAATGCACATAAAACACCCAGGAAATATATGTGACCGGCTCTACAAAAAAGGGTATTAAGTCGCGCTGTGCACTATCATGTAATGGACTAGTCAACGTTGAGAGGAAAAACATTTCATCAAAATGTAATTAACATTTTTTGCCATTAATGACATCTTTAACACCAATTTTTTTCAGTTTCATTCAAAGAAATGTTGATTTTGATGATTAAAGTGGAAAACACGCCCATTTTGTGTTCATCGTTCTGTTGTTCTACAAAAAAAACCGGCTTTTTCAAAGCCTGTTTTCTCAGTTGTGTAATTTGAACTCCAAGGAAGTAATCAAGAGCAAACATGTCATATCTCCAGAACGGGAGTAGCTATAGAGCTCTATTATATACCAACTGGAAGCGTACGCCATGGGCTTTCCAACCATGTATATAACTTAATTTCACTATTTTGTGACATAATACCCATTATTGTGGAGTGGGTCACATATAATAAAAGAGAAGGGGTTTGCCCCGGTGTGATTTACCATCATACACAGTATACCGGTATTAAAATACATTACTTGAATAAAATGGAGTTTAGATTTGCACATACAAATAAGCTCCACTATAAAAACAAAATTGCGCTTGGTTTAAAAGGGAATTTTATTATTTGTGACCCGCTCTGCAAAAATGAGTCGGATGTCGGAAAATACATTTTTTTGTAAAGGGCCGTTTATTGTCTCGGAGGTTATTTTTCTTTCAACAAATATATATATATTTTTTTTAAGGCATTTTGGTTTCTCCGACACCTGATCACTTCTGATCGATTGAAAAGATTGTTTTGATTCCTAAATTAAATTTAATACAGGTTTTGTCATTCTCTTACCCTAGCATCTGATGAAGCACTACAATTGTAAATCTCCATTTCTTTTCAAAGACATTTTGAATATAACTGAGAAAAAGCTAATTTTCCAAAATTGTAAAAGCTTATTTTCTGCTTTTTCTGACCAACTGTAAAATTGAAAAAACATTTTTAACACATCAGACTCATTTTTGCAGAGTGGGTCACATTTGGTCAGAATATTATTTATTTGTTTGTTTGGGCAGCGCTAGCCAGAAGCCAATTTTGAAAAATGCCAACACAGGGCTAGATAGCTCAGTAGGATAGAGCATTGGAATGGGCTTTGGCTATCTGGGGCCAATTTCATAGAGCTGCTAAGCAAAAAAATTTGCTTCGCACAAAAAGTCTTGCTTATTAAAAACAGGTTACCAGCCAAAATTATACGTGTTTTTCATGCTAACCAAAAAACAGCTGATTATCAATCCAGAACAATAAAGATCAGGTGAAAATTTGGTCTGTAACCTTGTTTTTGCCAAGGACAAATTGCCATGCTAAGCACATTTTTGTGCTTAAATGTTCTATGAAATTGGCCCCTGGAGGTTGCAGGTTCAAGCCCCGCTCCAGTCAATTTCTTCGTTATTTTTTTAAAACAATATCTCGTTAAAAAGCGTATTATTTATTTATGCAACTATTTGCACACTTTTTTGTGTGCGCTATCTGTAACTCTTTCCGTGATGTTTGTGCATGCAGAAAATATAAACATACAGCAGAGGTATGAGATTTGACTCAACTTGAGCATGGCGTTTGTGTTTGTCAACATATCTGACGTGTGATTTGATTTAATGGCAGGTCTGCTAGCTGTGCTTGCTGCATTGGATATGGTCTTCATGAATCACGCCTATCACAGCACTCTAACCAAGGGAGCGTCAGTGCAATTGGTGTTTGGATTTGAGGTGAGAAAAGCCTTGGGCAATCATTGTTTCATCATTTATGAAACAAGCCTACACTGGTATAGTCGAGTCCATCACAAGTCCCTGTACGGTTCATAAAAACACCAACTGCTTTTAAACATCTTCTGGTGTCACATGAAATCTGGTCCATTTCAACCTTTCATTGGTTGAAACCTCGCATTGGTTGAAACCTCGCATTGGTTGAAACCTCGCATTGGTTGAAACCTCGCATTGGTTGAGACCGCGCATTGGTTGAAACCTCGCATTGGTTGAAATCTGGCATTGGTTGAACATTTTGCATTGGTTGAAACCTCGTATTGGTTGAAACCTCGCATTGGTTGAAACCTCGCATTGGTGAAAACCTCGCATTGGTGAAAACCTCGCATTGGTGAAAACCTCGCATTGGTGAAAACCTCGCATTGGTTGAAACCTCGCATTGGTGAAAACCTCGCATTGGTTGAAAACCTCGCATTGGTTGAAAACCTTGCATTGGTTGAAAACCTCGCATTGGTTGAAAACCTCGCATTGGTTGAAAATTTCACATTGGTTGAAAATTTCACATTGGTTGAACATTTCACATTGGTTGAACATTTCACATTGGTTGAAAATTTCACATTGGTTGAAAATTTCGCATTGGTTGAAACTTTGCATTGGTTGAAACTTTGCATTGGTTGAAACTTTGCATTGGTTGAAACCTCGCATTGGTTGAAACTTTGCATTGGTTGAAACTTGCATTGGTTGAAACCTCGCATTGGTTGAAACCTCGCATTGGTTGAAACCTCGCATTGGTTGAAACCTCGCATTGGTTGAAACCTCGCATTGGTTGAAACCTCAATTTGTTTCAAACCTCGCATGGCATGTGCAGTACCACCAAGGAGTCTGTATTACATAGTACTAAATTCACAATACACCGGCTCTGCTTTGTTGTGCACCACGTCAGTCCACACCATGCAAAACAACCAACACCAGCATTGATCTCAATAATCTGATTTGTAGTAAAACCACATGAGGCACATACCATAAATAAAGCTAAAGGGTTGTTCCTCAAAACACAAGGTAAAATTGTAAATGTTTTTCATTGTTTTGACATTTTCACCGAAAGGTATTTATGAATGGGAATAATCTTGTGCTTGGCCAATTTTAAACGAGCATTTTAAAACCATCTTGTGGCCTAAATGCTGATATTGTCCCTGTCTTTCGGCTGGGGCCATTATCAGCATCCATGCCTTGAACTGGTATTAAACACACTTACTTGAAATCAACTAAACACACATTTACTTATTTATACACCAGGTTTTCAAAGATTTGCAGAGTAATTATTTAACCAGTTCGCGTCAGATGCATGTAATCCATGTATACTTTGCAAAGTTTTTACGGAATTTAAAATGGATGACGAATAAACACCCCATACATGTATAAGGCTGAAAATATCTGTCAGCGACCGGCTCGCAGCAAGCGGGGTTGGAAATATCAAGGTGTGCTACTCACAGATGCATCTGAACCTGTCTCGGATCGAGGTTCGTGAAAAACAATCTCGCTGCTGGGGCCGGTCAATGGCAAAACTATTCCTGGCACAAACTGGTTAATAAAGAAAACGTGTAGGATTTTATGAACTTGGCTAGTAGTAAGAATTTTAGACTGCATAGCATGTTTCTGTTTTCAGCGCTAATACAGGTACCCTTCCTTTTCTTGTTGGTATTTCAGTATGCCATTTTGTTTACCATCATCGTCAACATCTCCTTTAAGTACATTCTGCACACCATTGACCTCCAGAGTGAGAATCCCTGGGAGAGCAAAGCTGTCTACATGTTGTATACGGACCTTGTCATGAGTGAGTGGAATACAGTTGATTCTCATTATACAAACTCAACCGGCAAAAGTGTTTGTTATATCAGAATTTGATGTCATCGTATGTCTACGTGTTGTACACGACCCTCATGAGTGAGTAAATTGTAGAATACTCGATGCCGTAGGTTCAAGGAAACAATACAACAACAACAAAACAAACACCTTGCGAATTATGGCTCTTACATCAACCCAATTGTCTTTATGTTTGGAACATACATGAATGAGCACCTGAAGTTGTGCCGCGAACATTGACGTGGTCATGACGTCAACAGGTGTAGAATTACATCACATTAAAGGTACAAACTTTAACCCTAACCCTGTCGGACACAGCGCAGTGTATCAGGTTAAACAAAGTCTGGTGCACTTTGATGCATTTGGCTGTCAACACCAGTACATAAACGATCACAGTCGAGGCTATAATAACTAATTCCCATTGAACAATATCAGAGATGGATTCTGCTGTGTTGGGTGACGGCAGATTCTGAAACAGTTTGACCTTTAGATTTCTGACCTGATGGATATCTCGCTGCACTCTGCAGCCAAGTCACTTTGACAAACGATGCAATCTGATGCGTCCTATTTGGTCCTATACCGGGATGTGTGAAATTATTCCTTCTAAGCATAAAACAAAGGAACAAATGGTCCATTCTACTGTTATAGCTACATTTGCTCTCATAGCTTACAAACTGCGATAGGCTCGATAAATACATTTGTTAGACACATTTGAGACTCCACACATTTGAGACTCCATCAATTCTAATTTGAGACTCCATCAATTCTAATTTGAGACTTCATCAATCCTAATTTGAGACTCCTCAAAGACTCTTTTTGAGACTCCTCAAAGACTCCTTTTGAGACTCTTCAAGGACTCTGATACTCTTCAGACTCATTTAAGACACCACACAGACTTATTTGAGACTCCTCGAAGAGTAGATCAATGGTTTACAGTGTTCACAATTGCTCACATAGCTTACAAACTGTGATAGGCTCGATAGATAGGGTAGCCGGTTTCATTTTGGCACGGAGAGAGTGAGGAATTAAAAATGTTATGTCTTTTTTGTCGTAGGTTTTTTTTTACAAATAATCTTTGCTGTTGTCAACCTGTTTATAAATGTTTGATTTGATGCAGGTTTTGTGAAAGTGATGCTGTACACTGTGTTCCTTGCCATCATGATCAAAGTCCACACATTCCCGCTCTTTGCCATTCGACCGATGTACTTGGCAATGAGGTAATGTAAAAACCATCACAGATTTAGAACATTTAAGAATGTTTTACTCTAAACCCCACCACTGTACAGACCAACGTATGACGGATAAACATGTCACGAACAAGGCAGGAATTATCTGTCGGCGACTCACTCGCAGTGAGCTGAGCGAGGCCGAGAATATCAGGGTGTGCTACTCACAGATGACGGCCTGAACTTGTCTCTGATTGAGGTTCGTAAAAAAATAATCCCATGCCTGGGTCCAGTCGTGAACTGATTGAGCAACTTTCAACACAGAAAAGATTCTGTTTGCTGCAGTGTATGCTTGTTTGTTTGATTGCCTAAAATTTAAAGGCAGGTATGCCACAAATATACATATAGCAAAATTGTGATTTCCTGTGCTGGCTCCCTCCATAGATCATTCAAGAAAGCAGTGAATGATGTCATCATGTCAAGAAGGGCTATCAGGAATATGAACACACTGTAAGTAAAAGCCAATTTATGATTAAGATATCTGTATATCAAACAGAGCAAAATATACGTGTGTCCAAATTAAGACCGGAGTACACTTTTTTCATGTAGATAAACTAAACCTCAAGTTTTCTCAAAGGCTTACAATGTATTATAAACCCATCATGTGAGACTTGGCAAAGACTCATATGAGACTGCAAGACCCATTGGAGGCCCAAAGCCTCTACCAAGCTTCATATGAGACTCCGTTCATTTGAGACTCCATCAATCTTCATTTGAGGCTCCTCTAAGACTCGTTGGAGACTCGGCAAAGACCCATTCGAGACTTGGCAAAGACTTTATTCAAGACCCAAAGCCTTTACCAAGCCTCATTTGAGACTCCACACATTTAAGACTCCATCAATCCTAATTTGAGACTTCATCTATCCTAATTTGAGACTCCTCAAAGACTCTTTTTGAGACTCCTCAAAGACTCTTTTTGAGACTCCTCAAAGACTCTTTTTGAGACTCATCAAAGACTCTGGTACTCCTCATACTCATTTGAGACACCACATAGACTTATTTGAGACTCCTCAAGGAGTAGATCAATGTGGTCCAATCTGTGTTCAACCCATGTGCCATGGTGAATGGATTTAAATCCTGAGTGTTATTGGGCAAGACACTTTACTACAATTACCTCTCCAGGAGTAAAAATGATGGTATAGACCAGATTGCAATGAGTGATATCGATTGCAGAAATGTGGCTTTGTGACCCCAAGTGCTTGATGCATATCCTTCGTTGAAAGTGAAGGGAAAAAAAGCATAAAATGTCATAAGGTGGGATCCATTTAAAATTTGTCACGTTTACCACTCGGTGTGTATTTTACAGAACCAAGTAATTTTTTGTTTTTACGAACTGACGCCTAAGTACTGCAGTGTGCGCTCTGCACATTTGTTTTCACGTACTGAAACCCGTATGAATTTTACGAGTTTTTTGTAATCTTTTGTAATCCCACTAGCATACGAACGGGGTAGATTATTTTTTCTCTGAATCATAATAGAGTAACATGCTTAGGTGTCAGTTCGTGAAAACAAAATATTTTTTTCGCAATCCAGTGCGGTTACTTAGTGCCCGATGGTTACGTAGTGCCCGATGGTTACTTAGTGCCCGATGGTTACTTAGTGCCCGATGGTTACTTAGTGCCCGATGGTTACTTAGTGCCCGATGGTTCCTTAGTGCCCGATGGTTCCTTAGTGGCCGATGGTTCCTTAGTGGCCGATGGTTACTTAGTGCGCGGTTTCAGGAACCGACACCAGGTGCTTATCAGTCCATGATAATGATGACGAATTGATTCACAGAACACATTTATCTAAATTGTTGCAATGACAGTTACCCCGATGCCACGGCTGAGGACCTGGCCTCCTCGGACAATGTCTGCATCATCTGTCGCGAGGAGATGGTGACAGGTTGCAAGAAGCTTCCCTGTAGTCATATCTTCCATACCTCCTGCCTGCGCTCCTGGTTTCAGCGTCAGCAGACCTGCCCGACGTGCCGCATGGATGTGCTCAGGGCGCCGGCTGCAACGTTACGGGCGCATCAGAACCTACAGCATCAGCAGCAACAGCAGCAGCAGCAGCAACAACAAGCACAGAGTGAGTTACTTTGATGTTGGCACGTGTAGAAGCTGACTGTATGGTCAGAAACTCTGCTTGGCAGTAGTGGTTTTCTGATTCATCTCTATACCTTATTAAGCTTATAGGCATGTGAGACTTACGCGTTTATGCGTTTTTAGTTTCTCAATTCCGATCTTTATTGCGCGACTTGCAGTTTTGTCAAATCGGAAAAAAATCGAACCGCGATGCCGTGCAGCAACCTCATACCCGAAATGATTACATTGCACTTGCAGTGGTTAAGCAAGCGACGAACGGGAACGAGGTGGCTCTGAGAATATAAAGTAGTCTGGTTTCACTTGTTTGATGTCGTGTTGTAGCATCAGAAAGTCCAGTCCCCAAGCAAAAGCTAATGAAAATAAATCGGCTGCGGGTCTGGGTGCGTGCATCATACATTGCTTTTCCTTCCTCCCTCCCTGGTTTGTGTCATCAGGGGCCAATTTCATAGAGCTGCTAAGCAAAAAAATTTGCTTAGCACAGAAAAGTCTTGCTCATTAAAAACAGGTTACCAGCCAAAATTATACGTGTTTTTCATGCTAAGCAAAAACACAGCTGATTATCAATCCAGAACAATAAAGATCAGGTGAAAATTTGGTCTGTAACCTTGTTTTTGCCAAGGACAAATTGTCATGCTAAGCAAATTTTTGTGCTTAGCAGCTCTATGAAATTGGCCCCAGGTATAAGTACGATTGGGCCCTACAATTTTCGTTAAAAAAATAGTTTGAAGAAAACTCACAAAAACGTGGGAAAGATAATAGGGCCTAGATAGGCCTATATCATGAAAAATATGGAACCTGTGCGGTCACACAGTACGGTTTGGCCGCCGAGTTGTGCCTGTCGCGTCAGTCGCCTGATGAAAAAGACCAAATTCTCATGCCTTTCTGCCCTGAACCTCATGTAATTTAACAGGATCTTCTTAGGCCTTTTGCACTTGGGGGGCTTACCAATTCTTTCTTACCGTGATTCCGCGGAAAGTCCGCTTTTTTAAGTCTAACAAAGTTCAACAACAAGTTGCCAATGTTTGGTACCAAACCTGCCAAAACCTAGCAAAACCTGCAGTTGGAGTTTGATGGGCTTGGGGTAGTTAGGGTTCGTTTTATAGATATCAAAATGTCATATTGACTTCACTGCAACCACTTTCCATCATAATATTTGCTCATAAAGCCCCTTTTAGGAAGATATTCACGACAGATGTTACCAGTAAATAGCCTTGCTGAATGATATATCGGGGTTCAAAATCATGGAGCAATTGAAATGTTCTACTTTAATAGTATTAACTCTTTAAGTACCCACTAATCCTTTTCTTTGTCTAGTGCCTGGCATGATGCCTCCATTTCCTGGCTATCCTTTCTGGATGCCCCAGTTTCATCCTGCGGCCCAGTTTCCCAACCAATATCAACAGCAACAGCAGCAGCAGCAGCAGCAAGCAGCCAGCCCAGCAGCAAGCCAGCAAGCCAACCAAACACAGGGAGGCACTGCAGCTGCAGCAACCCCCGCTGCAGGCTTACAACCTGGGGATGCCAGTGCCTCAGCTACCCAAGCAGCAGGTAGGTTTCGGATTCTGGAACTGCTTCAGGTTTTCAAGTACCATTTTGTTTAACTTTGTTTCTACTTTTTCTACTTTTTTATCCTACATCTCTGAAACCTGAAAACGAAACCTCATTCATAAATACCTTTAGACAGTTTTACCCATTCCTATTGGTCGAGAGCCCATCACGTGGCCGGTTTTAAACACTTTTCCAATGTCACATGACATTGGTTGAAACCATACAAGGCATGTGCAATACCACAAACAAGTTCGTATTTGAGAGTCCTAGTTTCACGCTGAACTGGCAGCTTGCTTTTCAAGTTACATCGCGCAGTACATCGCGCATGCCAATGTCTAAATCAAGAGTTAGCTTACATCCCAGACCGATCACGCGAGCGAGGACATTCGAGGAACATGCCATAAACGTACAATGTAGCTAGAGAGGTGTTTCACAAAATATGACAATGCATGAAGTATAATTCTTCAACAAAATCATTGGAAACTTCAACTTTTCAACTTTGTTTTGACAAATGTTACTGAAAGGAATTTAGAAATGGGAATAAATATGTGGTTGCCAAGTATTAACCAGTTCGCGCCTGGATTATTTTAACATCACCCAGCCGAGGCGCGGTGAAAGGCGAGGAAAGAACCACTATGCCAACCTGACTTCCCAATGTATCCCTCACTGGCTTCCACAAGTAGGAGGCCATAACAGAGAAATGTTTTTTCCAAATGTAGATTTAAGCAGGGCATTTATGCTCGTTGCGGGTTTGGAACAAAATTCAATACTTGCAGAAGTGCGTTTCCGTCCAGTTCTCTTAAAGGTTTTTACTTTCTTTCTATCACAGCTGGATCGACTGAAGGGGCCCAAGCTAGCCCCCTCACACCCTCATCGGTACCTCAATTTCCCTTAATGATGCCACCACCTCCATTCTTCATGCCACCATTCGGTAAGCCTTTTCTGTATCGTTTAAAGGTAAGATACACCATTTGCAGATATTGAAGAAAAAAAATTACTACCGAATTATTAAGAAATATCTTACTTATTTGAAAGTAATTAATGATTGTAGGCAACCAGCAAAATAATTGCGCTAGATATCCTGTAATTTTTTCCGAAAAATTTTATATTTAAAAAAAATAACGATCGCCGGTCGACGATTGCGAAAAAAAGAGAACATTAGAACCACTGCCCGACGCCGGTTGAAAACGAATGCCGTTTTTCTTGTATTTCTCAGAAACCATTATTGTGAAACTTTGGACAGTTCAATTAAACGATATTTACTATAAAATACAACCCCCCAAATCCACCTATACATATGTGACCCAGCACGAGTAAATGAGACACTTTGAGGCAAAAATAAAATTTGAGATTTTGATTTCATCATTTAAAGCTAAACAAGCTTTAAATGATGAAATCAAAATCTTAATTTTTATTTTTGCCACAAAGTGTCTCATTTACTCGTGCTGGGTCACATATAATTCAAGCAATTATTAATAGTGTATCCTATCTTTAACCAGTTCGCGCCGGGTTTATTTTAACATCACCGAGCCGCCGTGCAGGATTATGTTTAAAGAAACTCGATCCGAGGCGGGTTCAGGCCAATAGTACCGGGAAGCACACCCACACATTTACGGCCTTGCTCGCTGTTGACAGACATTTCCGTCCTTGCTCGTGGCGTATTTATGCGTCAAATGTTTTGAATCTGGGGAAAACGTTGCGTTTATATACGTCATCCGGCGCGAACTGCTTAAAGGTAGGATACACCATTGGCAGATATCGAAAATATTTACTACCGAATTATTAAGAAATATCTTACTCATTTGAAAGTAAATAATGATTCTAGGCATCCAGCAAAATTAGTGCGCAAGATATCATGTAATTATTGAGAAAAATTAAATTTTATAAAACAAAATTCGCGATCGCCGGACGGCGATCGCGAAAAAAAAAAAAATAACATAAGAATAATTGCTCGACGCCGGTTGAAAATAAACGCTGTTTTTCGTGCTTTTCTCGGCATCCATGATTCTAAAACTTCGGACAGGTCAGTTAAACGATATTTACTATAAAATGCAACCACCCAAATCCACCCATTCATGATAATTCAAGCAATTACCAATGGTGTATCCTACCTTTAACCAGTTCGCGCCGGATGACGTATATAAACGCAAAGTTTTTCCCAAATTCAAAATGGATGATGCATAAACACGCCAAGTTTAAGTTCGGAAATATCTGTCAGCAGCGAGCAAGACTGGAAATGTGTGGGTGTGCTTCCCGGCACTGTCGGCCTGAACCCGCTGCGGATCGAGTTTCGTTAAAAATAATCCCGCCCCTCGGCTCGGTGATTTTAAAATAATCCCGGCGCGAACTGGTTAATAGTGACGAGAAATCTAAACGGGTATAAATTCAGTCAGTGAACGTAGTACTCACAACTTGTGAGTTGACAATCGATGGCTATTTCTGATATTTTTTTTTACACTCTGCTGCCGATTTCAAGTAACAGTGTATGACCTGTGCCATGCGAAGGAGTTGCGCAACAAATGTATTGTGCAACTTCTGATCGATTTTTATGAAACGTGGCGTAGTGCACACTTTTTTTGTAAAGATGTAAAAATCTTAGACGAGGATTTACAACAGCATTTACAATGGCTGTTTTGTGAAGAATTTTGTTGATTCACTAAACACATAAAACAATCCGCCCGTCATTTTGAAAGCAGTTTTGTCCAACTGTACATTCTGTAATTTTTTTGCTAAAATTAGAGTTGATCCAGGTAATCTCTGAGTCACTAGTTGGCAACAATATCATTGTATCACTGACCACCAACGTCACAACATGGCTAGAAGAAGAATCATAGAATTAGTAAAACTTCCTCGTGCTATGCTAATTCATTTTAGTATTCTACTAAGGCCTAATGTTGGCTGCTAAGTTTGTAAGGTTTGATAAATGTTACCTGTCACCACGAAACCCGGACAAAGTTGACAAAATAAATTTCGGGTTTATGATATTTTCAAATTCTCCTGTTCATTAGCTTTTGAATGATATATAACTTATGTGGGTAGCCCTTCCCTGTAATGCCCTGCGAGGAGATTAAGACCCAGGATCAATCATAAGCCAAACAGAGAAAAAGAGGTTTTTGTGCAGGAAGTGCTTTTGTAACAATCACCGTTCGGAAAAAGGGTTAAAATACGTCTTTATTGTGATCAGACTGTATTTGTTTTTTGGGATATGCTCCATGAATATTTTAAGATAACAAAAACATGGAAACTTAAAAATCGATGATCCCATGCAAAAATGACTTCACACGCTGTTTATATGGAATGCATGGTTGCAACTTTGTCCGGGTTTCGTGGTGACAGGTCACAAATATGGTCCCTGTCCTTTGGATTGATCTTTCCCCCGATTCGTTAAAGGAAACAAGCAGTCTAACATCTTCAT
This sequence comes from Crossaster papposus, assembly GCA_037893245.1. Lineage (NCBI taxonomy): Eukaryota > Metazoa > Echinodermata > Asteroidea > Velatida > Solasteridae > Crossaster > Crossaster papposus. The sequence goes on from JBAIAA010000173.1 coordinate 497,197, forward strand.
TACGCATTTTTAAATCAATAGATTTATGTGTATAAAATTTGAATAAAAAGCAAAACTGGTTCTAGTGTACGTTTAGTGTGGTAATTTGCCGTCCAGAGATTGACCCCCCCTTTTTAAATTTCGCGGCCACTCAAAATGAGTGACGTAAATCGAGTCAGAACCCGGACAAATTATCGATAGTCAGTACGCGACGTCTAGGTACGAGACGGGTTCGCGTGACCACGTACGCACACATTGTTGTGTGTACGAGAGTGAACGAATCCCGTACGCCTTGTGCACACGTACGTACATGTAAACGCGATCACCCACACGCACGCTGTCCAAAGCAAAGGATACCGTACAAAGTACATGTACATGTACAGTAATCGGCGCGGACTAAACATGGACGATCGTGAAAGTTCTTCGTCGGTTTTTAGTGAATCTGACGAAAACAGTACAGATTCGTCTGATTGGAATATCGTTGGGACAGCATCTGACTTCAGCATGTTTTTTAAGGGCATGCCAAAGTTGCTGTACAGACCAGTGTCGAAGCACGACCGCTCAAAATGGTCGCTGCAGATCGGGCCGAAAAATCACTAGGCCCGGCGGGACCACTTCGCTCTGGTAAGATTTACTTTGGCTGTCCAAATCCTCCGATATTTAGGATCAGCCGGAAACAAATGAAGGCTTACTCCATCCTTGGTAGTTTTGCTACACCCAGCAGCTACACATCTAGTCGGCATGACTGAAAACAGTTGTTTTTTTACCCTGATTTAGAATAAAAAACCGGCATGGTAAACTCGTAGACAAAGACTTGTTGCATGCAATGCGCGCAAGGCCCGGGTAGCGGCCCCCCGCAGCGAGGCAATTCTCTGCCTCGATTTTTGTCATACCCCACTCGAAGTTTTATGTTAATGAGGCTTCCCTTTGAGGGGCGGAGTGGTATGACTAAACATTTTCAAAAATTATTGTCTCCCATTTATCACAGAAAATAAACACAACCTCACACATAATGTTGTTGTCAATATGATACTTTATTGATTTAAGCGAAAAAAAAACTTATTACATGTTTCCTTTAATTCTAACCGACAGCCACTCCACCCCCCATGCCCCCGCCAGACTTTGCTGGTTTGACTGAGGAGGAGTTGCGAGCCATGGAAGGCACAGAACGCCAGCACCTTGAGGCCAGGATTGAGTGTCTGCGTGGCATCCACACGCTGCTAGATGCCGCCATGGTACAGATACAGCAGTACATGAGTGTCGTTGGTGAGCTCGGGTAAGTAGTGGATGAAGAGTTTACACTTTATTTAGTTATGATTATAACACACCTCCTGCTAGTTCTGTATTCTGGTTGGCTGAAACAAGGTCACGTGGGGTTAACTAATATGTGACCCACTCCACAATAATGGGTATTATGTCACAAAATGGTGAAATTGAGTTATATACATGGTTGGAAAGCCCACAGCGTGAGCTTCCAGTTGGTATATAATAGAGCTCTATAGCTACTCCCGTTCTGGAGATATGACATGTTTAAATTTTGATTACTTCCTTGGAGTTTAAATTACACAACTGAGAAAACAGGCTTTGAAAAAGATTTCATTAATGGCAAAAAATGTAAATCACATTTTGTTGAAATGTTTATCCTCTCAACGTTGAGTAGTCCATTACATGATAGTGCACAGCGCGACTTAATACCCTTTATTGCAGAGCCGGTCACATATAGGCTATTGCATGAGATTTGCGCCACCGTGAATTTTTGGGAAATAGTTCCCGAAGCGGGCAATAGACTTAAATTTTGTGACTGGTTACAGCGCCCTCAAGCGGTTTGCCAGGCTCATCTTAATATGAAAAATGGTGGCGTCTGGATCGGATCACGATACTTCTGTCAAAAAAACCTTGATTTACTCTACTAACTGAGGAAGAAATTGACAAATTAGTTCTTGCGAAAGATTCCCAAAACACTAAGGATGCACGCGAAAGTGCTTCCTTTTCTTTGCAACGTATTCATAAATTCCCGTGCGTGACCTCGCCTTGCATATTTAATGAGCTGGAATAGCCTGTGGAATGTGGGAAAATACTCGGCTTTTTTGGCATGTATGATCACTTTGTTAATATAAAATCACAGATGAAGAGTATATCTTTCAAACTGTTGAAGTTTGAATAAGATTTTGTATCGATTAAAATGAGAAATTTTGGGACGAATTTTGGTTCAAAAAAGAAAATAATCGCGATAGAAAATACGTCAAAATCTCTCTTTTTTGTGTGTGCCCACAGCCCAAATTTTCACTAGACAAACGGGTTACTTTATATTCTACATGAAAATGTACCTTTATACTCACAATTTTGTCTAGCTGGGTCAGGGCGCAAGGTTTTTCGCCACAAACTACCGGCAGACTGAAACGGTACAACCGACATCTTTGCACATGGATTTCTAGGCTTGTGATTGGTGGATGGCGAGTATTGCACATACCCGGATGTACTTGGGGCATACATATGTACATGTGTAAACGTACACGTACATGTACATATGCATAGCGCATGCGCAAATGTGGAAACCCCCTTTAAAATCCGCCGAAAAAGCGAAATCTCGCTCGGAATAAGTGGCTCAAGAAAACAAAACTCGATGTCGCCACAAGCTAAACTTTTTACCATACGAAAGATCATCGCTTTTTCTGTCGATTTGCAGTGGTCTTTTTCTCTAATATTTTCTAGCTGGGTCAGGGCGCAGCAAATAAAATCACAACTCAAACCGTCTACAAAATCATACCTCGACTTACAAGTAAAACAAAAAAGCAAAAAACCTTCTAAAACTTGACAAATTGTATATCATTCGACTCGGAAAAACGTGCACCGTCTACTTACCACGCCATCTTGGAAGCCCACTGCTTCTTTTAGAATGTGTAGTTCGTTTCATGAGATCGGTCGAACTCCCGCAAAAACGCGTGCAAATCTCGCGGCCGATTCGTGACGTAGGCCGTGCAAAGAAACTTCGGGATTTGACCTCATTATTGCGTGCACTGCGGACTGGCTGATGTAATTAGTTTCGCCTTGAACATTCTGAAATCATATTGTCAGACAGCTGACACAACAATTGATAATCTGTCATGTTTGTCACGGGAGGAGTGACTTTCTACGGAAATTTTATGCAGGAGTTCGCAAGACAAACGGAACACACTATGCAAGTAAATCCTGGCAGTCTATATGTGTATATCATTAGCGATTTGCAAGGTTCAGAGATGAAACATATCAAATTTTAATCAGAAAATCTGACTTTTTCAAATTTATTTTAAAAGTTTCAATTTATATTTTTCTTAATAATATAATAATGTTCGTTTTTTATAAAGCGCTTTAGACTCCCACAATGTGGGTGTATCAAAGCGCTTTACAACTATTATCCCTGTTCACCAGGAACGAGACCATTTCTGCAGCAGCTCAAGATCAGCGCATGTGGTCTCTACCTTCACAGGTACCCATTTATACTCCTGGGTGGAGAGAGGCAATTGTAGCAAAGTGACTTGCCCAAGAACACAAGCACCATGTTCCCTACCAAGGTTTGAACCCACGTACCATCGTACAGGAGTCAAACACGGTAACCACTGGACCACAGTGCCCTACGCACTTGTTGGTTATAGCCAATGAAATTTGCCTTGTTTTCTTTTTTTAATTCCAAATATTTGTCATGCTTATATGTCTTATCAGAATTCCTTCACCACCACCTGCAACGAGTCTCTATGGCTACACACCCCCTGTAGCCTCAGCCACCAGCACAACCCTTGCTGCCTCTCTACCAGACAGCACAACCACCACCGATAGTGGTGACTTATCAGGGGCCACCCCTAAAACTTCCCCCGGCACGGCGCCAACACTAAGAAAAGACAAGGATTCTTCAGCAGGTAAACAAACAAACCTTTACCTTAGTATTGTTTTATACCATTTATACACTTTTTGTTGATTTTACATTTGTTTCACTTGTGCGCTCTGATTCCATTATCTACCTGGTTTTTATCCTGGTCTTGGTTAAGCTGTGTTGTTAACCCTCTGACGTGCCACCGTACTATTTCTGATAGTCGCTTCGGCGTAAAAAAGCAATAATTTTTTCATCAAAGGTCAACAAAATCTCATGTTACATGTATTCTTAGTTCAAAGCATGCCGAATAATGTGTAAACATATAAAGCCAATAAACCAAAACAGCTTGGGGGTATACACGAAATACAAGCGACTATCAAAAATAGTACGTAGTATTCGATGTATAAACAATATGGCGGCACGTCGTCGCAGCTTTTTGAGGTTTGGATTTCACCGCGAGACCTTCCCAAGCAATCAATTGTCCTATTGTTGTCTTGCCTTATTCAACAACACCAGCTGGTTTCTGGGTCTCTGACCTATGATAAAGGGCTGTGTGAACATTTAAAGCTGTAAAACCAAAACAGCTTGGGGGTATACACGAAATACAAGCGACTACCGAAAATCGTAGTTAGGGGGTTGCCTGTATAAAAAAGATGGCGGCGTGTTGCAGGGTTAAGTATTGTAAATCCAACTCCCAGTACCTTAGAAAATGGCCCCCCAAAAAATCACCTTTCCCTTTTTCCAAGCCATACTTATAAGAACATTACGTACTTGTGTGCAATTACACTTGGATGTACATGTAATATACTGTGATTGAGCTGACTGCTGACCAAGGGCCAATTTCATAAAACATATAAGCACAAAAATTTGCTTAGCACAAAAAAGTCTTGCTCAGTAAAAATAGGTTATCGGTCAAAACTCCACGTGCTTTTTATTCAAAGCAAAAAACAGCTGAATATCAGTCACAAACAATAAACATCAACTGAAATTTAGATTTGTAACCATTTTGTTTTTCCTATTAAGGAAGAATTTTTATGATAAGCAATTGTTGGTGCTTACACGTTTTATGAAATTGGCCCCAGGCAAATGTCGCGTTGCTAGGCAGTTGTTTATGGTGGGCGTGGCCTACTGGATCAGTGTATTCAATGTTAACCTAGTCACAGAAACACAGCAGAACACAGGTGCGGATCCAGGGGAGGGGTCCTGGGGGTCCGGACCCCCACATTTTTTCTTTTTTTTTCTGGGGGAGAGCCCCCACACCCCCTGCCCATGGCTAGGACCCCACATTCATAAATTCCTGCATCCGCCCCTGCAACACAGCACACAACAGAATTATGGGAAAATCTTCATGGAATATTAAGCCAGTTTGGTATTGCGATGAAGTTGGTCCAGGTCAAAGGTTATTTGGGATAAAACTGTTGACATGTCATGCGATGTTATGCGAATGCGCCTTTTGATTGTAATTAACATGTGCGCATCAAGCAAGCAATTGGCACGTCCATACGTGAGCATTATTTATTTCTGAATGACCCGTGACCCATATCATTGTACACATGCGCAGTTGAAATACCTAACTTGCTTTAACGAGCCCTGTGGTTATGGTTTATAATACACTGGCTGCTGTTTTCCTCCTACAGACCTAACTAGTATGGATGGAGCAGCTGGTTTCACACCACCCACTGAGGGAGAACTTATTCCAGAATTTAAGGAAGATACTCCAGAAGAGGTAGACCACAGCGAGATACGAAGACGTCGATTACAACGATTGCATAGTGACGGCTCTGATAACTAGTAACACTGACTCATTAAAATAAACATGGGGCCAATTTCATAAAACATGTAAGCACAACAATTTGCTTAGCACAAAACAAATCTTGTTCAGTAAAAACGGGTTACCAGCCAAAACTCCATGTAATTTTCTTGCTTAGGAAAAAACAGCTAAATTACCAGTTACAAACATTAAACATCATCTGAAAATTTGGTTTGTAACCCTGTTTTTGCCAAGGAAGAATTTTCATGCTTAGCAAATTTGTTGTGGTCACTTGTTTTATGGAATTGGCCCCAGGGTTGTAGTCGAGTCCTTGCATTCGCTAGGTCCCACCAACCAAACGGGGCGCGGGGAAGTGCTGATGTAGCTTCAGATTTTTGTGAAGGAAACGCACGGCATTCTGGGTAGCGTACTATAGACCTTTTGAATTGCATGCAGCGCAGCTGAGTCGCGGAACTTTTGACCTCCAGTGCACAGTTCACACAAAGTCTATCCAATCGGAGCTCAAAGCGCATCAGCGCTCCCCAGCGCCTAGTATGGGCGGTGGGACCGAACGAAGTCCGTGCAAGTCCTTTCACTCAAGTCCTTTCATAAACCCAGACAAAAGTAAACGGGATGGACAGTGACAAAGAAATGCCTTTGTTAACCAGTTCGCGCCAGAGGACGTATATACGCGAACAAATTTCCCCAGATTCAAAACAGATGACGCATAAGCATGTCACAATCAAGGCTGGAAATGTCGCTCAGCAGCGAGCAAGGGCGTGGGTGTGCTTCCCGGTACCATCGGCCGGAACACGCCTCGGATCTAGTTTCGTTAAAAAATAATCCCCCCCCTCGGCTCGGTTATAATGTTAAAATAATCCCGGCTCGAACTGGTTAAAGCTCATTTGAATGACTTGTGATTTGAATTGAGACTGGCCGGAGGACTTGTGATGGACTTGCCGGGACTTGTGAATGACTCGACTACATTCCCGGACTAGACCCTGCTCAAAAAGACTGTTTCTACGATATTTTGAGGTAAGATCAATAGTGAATTTAAAGATAATTCATTAAAGTTTACACCTGTATCCCTACAGTAAAAAAGTTAAAAAAAAAGTTTCCAATATTTAGTTTAAAAGTGCATTTCTTAAGCTACAATTAATGTGCTTTTGCTAGTTGGTGCTAACAAAACTGTTGTTACAGTGCCCTCACTTGATCAGGAAACGTCTATTACAGTTTGTAAAATAAATATGACCAGTTTGTAATTGCACGAGTGTTTGTGAAACCTTGGCCTAATCTGTAACTTTGGCTCAGACTCAACATAGGTCCAAGTTCTGCTCTATCAACATTGAGTTTGAAAATGTGAGCCAATGAGATGTTAAACACATTTCCTTTGTCCAGATTGTAGTACTTGATTTTTTATTGAAATTTTAGTCAACATTTTTAATTCTTTCCTTTCTAAGTTATAGTTTGGCATTTGATTTGATATGAAAATTGCGCAAATTAAAAACACTAGGTTGAAATGCAAAGAAACTGTAAGATTTAAGTTTGAGCTTAGTGAATACTTTACTCCTCACTTCCCATCCCACCCCTTCAAAAAAGGAATAACAAGGAAAACAAGGAATAACAAGGAATTTGGTTGATCACTCCAGGATGATCCTTCTTTTCTGGTCTGTCCTTGACAAGGAATTGGGTAGATCACTCAAGGATGGTCCTTCTTTTCTGGTTTGTCCTTGACAAGGAATTGGGTAGATCACTCCAGGATGGTCCTTCTTTTCTGGTTTGTCCTAGACAAGGAATTTGGTGGATCACTCCAGGATGGTCCTTCTTTTCTGGTCTGTCCTTGACATGGAATTGAGTAGATCACTCCAGGATGGTCCTTCTTTTCTGGTCTGTCCTTGACATGGAATTGGGTAGATCACTCCAGGATGGTCCTTCTTATCTGGTCTGTCCTTGACATGGAATTGGGTAGATCACTCCAGGATGGCCCTTCTTTTCTGGTCTGTCCTTGACATGGAATTGGGTAGATCACTCCAGGATGGTCCTTCTTATCTGGTCTGTCCTTGACAAGGAATTTGGTAGATCACTCCAGGATGGTCCTTCTTTTCTGGTCTGTCCTTGACAAGGAATTGGGTAGATCACTCCAGGATGGTCCTTCTTATCTGGTCTGTCCTTGACATGGAATTGGCTAGATCACTCCAGGATGGTCCTTCTTATCTGGTCTGTCCTTGGCAAGGAATTGGGTAGATCACTCTAGGATGGTCCTTCTTTTCTGGTCTGTCCTTGACAAGAATTGGGTAGATCACTACAGGATGGTCCTTCTTTTCTGGTCTGTCCTTGACAAGGAATTGGGTAGATCACTCCAGGATGGCCCTTCTTTTCTGGTCTGTCCTTGACATGGAATTGGGTAGATCACTCCAGGATGGTCCTTCTTTTCTGGTCTGTCCTTGACATGGAATTGGGTAGATCACTACAGGATGGTCCTTCTTTTCAGGTCTGTCCTTGACATGGAATTTGGTTGATCACTCCAGGATGGTCCTTCTTTTCTGGTCTGTCCTTGACAAGGAATTTGGTAGATCACTCCAGGATGGTCCTTCTTATCTGGTCTGTCCTTGGCAAGGAATTGGGTAGATCACTCCAGGATGGTCCTTCTTATCTGGTCTGTCCTTGGCAAGGAATTGGGTAGATCACTCCTGGATGGTCCTTCTTATCTGGTCTGTCCTTGACATGGAATTGGGTAGATCACTCCAGGATGGTCCTTCTTTTCTGGTCTGTCCTTGACATGGAATTGGGTAGATCACTCCAGGATGGTCCTTCTTTTCTGGTCTGTCCTTGACATGGAATTGGGTAGATCACTACAGGATGGTCCTTCTTTTCTGGTCTGTCCTTGACAAGGAATTGGGTAGATCACTCCAGGATGGTCCTTCTTATCTGGTCCGTCCTTGACATGGAATTGGGTAGATCACTCCAGGATGGTCCTTTTTTTCTGGTCTGTCCTTGACATGGAATTGGGTAGATCACTACAGGATGGTCCTTCTTTTCTGGTCTGTCCTTGACAAGGAATTTGGTAGATCACTCCAGGATGGTCCTTCTTATCTGGTCTGTCCTTGACAAGGAATTTGGTAGATCACTCCAGGATGGTCCTTCTTATCTGGTCTGTCCTTGACAAGGAATTTGGTTGATCACTCCAGGAAGGTTCTTCTTTTCTGGTTTGTCCTTGACAAGGAATTGGGTAGATCACCCCAGGATGGTCCTTCTTTTCTGGTCTGTCCTTGACATGGAATTGGGTAGATCACTCCAGGATGGTCCTTCTTTTCTGGTCTGTCCTTGACATGTATTTGGGTAGATCACTCCAGGATGGTCCTTCTTTTCTGTTCTGTCCTTGACAAGGAATTGGGTAGATCACTAAAGTATGGTTCTTTGCTGGTCTGTCCTTGACATGGAATTGGGTTGATCACTCCAGTATGGTCCTTCTTTACCATTTTGTCCTTGGGCGATTCAAGTGGTTGTCTAAGGGTGTTCGTGGGTTAATTTAAAACGTGTGTTAATGTAGTACAATGCAAAGATCCTCCTTAGGGCTTCCGGTGTCCTTTTGATGTATGGGAGGACCACCAGTTTCTCCTTTTGTGGGTCACCACGTGAAATCCTAATTTCAATACATGTACATGTTTATACTTTACATTACATGTCACATTACAAACATTGGATAGACTGCATAGAATTGTGATCGACTTGTAATGATCTAACTACAGCTCTTAGAACTGCCCTCTAAGATGCAGCAGTACCCAACTCATGTAGAACTCAAGAACTTAGGTTCTAGTGCCTTATCCTATCAGTGACAAAGACGATGAGACGATTAATACAGCGTGTTAAAATCTAAAACTAAAACAAAAACTACCGAACGTGTTTTTTTAGCACCTTACGACCGGGAAAACTAGATTGGATAGACAGTGAACCTTTCTAGATGAAAAATGATACCAAGATCACTTTATTCGGTACAGTAGTTTTTCATTTTAGTGGTCTTTTTCTGGGACAAATTAAAGTTGGGTATACCCAGCACGATATGAGACCATGGGACTCCCCCTTAGTACCCCATACCTATACACCCTTTAGACTATTGTTACCTAATGCACCCCCTAAAAAACCTAAAAGGAATTCCTGAGAAACGACAACATTCCGCAAGCGCCATGACCACAACAAAGTCAGGTGTCAGTTGGACATTAATCCAATATGGTCAATAAGCCTATTCAATGCCGTCGCGCTTCTGTTGACGGCCTGCGATAATTGTTTCTGCAGGTAGGTTGGTACATTAGCCAATCAGAACACAGATGATGTTGACGTCATCGATGATGTTAGAGTTGTCTGGGACAAATTAACCCTAAACCCTAACCCTAACCGTAGAGAAAATTCCTTTCTCTATGCCCTAACCCCTAACCCTAGTCAGATCCCAGACAACTCTAACATCATCGATGACGTCAACACCATCTGTGTTCTGATTGGCTAATAAATGTACACTATGTACCAACCTACCTGCAGATAAAATTATCGCTGACGGCCTGTCCAATAGACCAAAGATCCAATGACGTCACGCTAAGTTTACATGTGTGCTTTTCTACGAGTGTCGGCATCCCTACTTTGTCTGGCATCCCGACTTCCAAAGCGCATATGTAAACAAAAGCCACCTCGTCTATTGCCCACCAACTTGGTTCTAGAAAAAGGTCCATTAAATAAAAACTACTTGACCGAATCGGGTGATCTTAGTTAAATAATTTATCTAGTAAGCTTTCCCGTCCATCCAAACTAGAGGCCCGTTTGTTTTACACCAATCAGTGTGATCCGGCCGTTGGTCGACAATCAAATCCCGCCTAACTGCGGAGCGAACCAGCGGCTTGAACACTGATCGCGATCCAGGGGCCAATTTCATAGAGCTGCTAATCACACAAATTTGCTTAGCATAACAATTTCTCCTTGGCAAAAAAAAAGTTAGACTAAATTTCCACGTGGTCTTTATTGTATTTGATTGATAATCAGCTGTTTTTTTGCTTAGCATGAAAAGTACGCTGGTATTTTGTGCTAAGCAAATTTTTGTGCTTGGCAGCTCTATGAAATTGGCCCCAGGTCTGTGCGAAACAAACAGGCCCCAGTTGTTCTGTTCGAAGGTTACTGGAAATAGGCCGTGCCGTTTTTTTTTTTTTTTTACCACCCTTTCTAAACACAGTGCCAGCATGTACAGTACATGTACATGTATATGTACATACATGTATAATGTACATGTACATACATGTACATGTACATCTATGACTGGTCGTCTTTCTGGTAAACTGTCAATGTCTGAACTTGCGTATCTAACAAATTCAAGTTAGGTATCAATTATTATTCAATTTAATTGGGGGCTCGAGGGTAGTCATTAACCAGTTCGCGCCGGGATTATTTTAACATCACCGAGCCGACGGGCGGGATTATTTTTAACGAAACTCGATCCGAAGCGTGTTCAGGCCGATAGTGCCGGGAAGCACACCCACACATTTCCGGCCTTGCTTGCTGCTGACATACATTTCCGAACTTGAACTTGGCGTGTTTATGCGTCATCCGTTTTGAATTTGGGGAAAACTTTGCGTTTATATACGTCATCCGGTGCGAACTGGTTAAAACAAGTACTCTTTGGTTCACCTGTTATAATTTGAATGTGACAAGCTGCAAGACAATTTATTGCACTCAATTTAAATACAGGGGCAAAAATGGTATTACACTTGGTAAATGTTTTGATTGAATGTTTCAGTGATCCCTGGCCTGAATGTTTGGTTGTGAGAACGAAAGAAAGCATTTAAAGATTCTTCTTTATTTTTTAATTTAGTTTCGAAATACTACATTTATGTGTCAATTGTTGTGTTTATGGGTGGGTATAAGACAATAATTTAGGGGGGGGGGGCTGAGATTTATTGATGCTTCTCAGAAGAAAACCTTCCGTTACTGGAATTAAAAGGTAAACACGTCTTCTGTAACGTGCGTCATGCAGAGATTAGAGTTGTGTACATATTAAACAAAACGAAAGCTTAAGAAGATTCAATTTCTGAGCGCTCTATCACTAATTGATTATCGCTGTCAACTTAATTTGATGACTTCAATTGTTGTTTCTGTGCCGATGTTTGATCGCTTTTTTTAAGGGGTTGGTGAAGGGTTTTTAATCACAGAATGATGTTAACCAGTGCTTGCTTTAACACCGCTACACATTTTCACTTGTTGTAACATTTTAATTATAATTAAAAATGAACCATATTTGCATTTCCACCATTCAAAAAGCAACAAAATTGTTGTCTTCTTGGTCCCTATTTTGTGTCATAACTGAACGAAATTCAGTTTTCTTCTGTTGTGTAATTAAATGAGCAAAACATTGTATACTTGTGTAGAATTTGAATCGGAATTACTGTGTTATGTGTACATTTTGTTAGTTTATTCCATATGATTATATACATTTGAAGGTTCTTTTCATAATTCTATCTGCCCTTTTTCTGTTGATGTGGGAAATAACTTGCCTTGGACCAGTCTGTAACTTACCAGATTGTTAAAGATAAAATTTGACAGTTTTATGGTACGAGGGTTGAAAGTGATCTCCAAAACCTGTAAAAAAGAAATCTCATAACAAAAAAAGACATGCTTACACTGTGAACAAGTACAAATGAATGTTCATTGTTAGTGCGATATGTTTTTTTTCCGTCAGATGTTCACAGTGTTAAATGAACTGTTTAGGCATGATTTTTTTTTTAATATCAAATGTAAATATGAATATTTAATATATGTATATGTATCATAATGATGATACATTTATTCTGTAATGGAATCTAAAATAAAGGAATTAAAAACTCTCGAAATCATTGATTTTGACCTTGTTTTGCTGTAACCATTAAATCACCTCCTACACCACCTCCAATTTGTGAGAATCTGTAGTTTGGCAATTTGTTTGGTTTGATATGTTCTGTGTATACATACCAATACCAGCACATTGTCAATTATGTCACAAGGGCAAGCTTTCAAGTTGTTTTTTCTATTTTATTGTTAGCTTGCTCCAACTTGTTTCTTAACCAGTTCACGCCGGAGGAGTATATACACGCAAAGTTTTACCGATATTCAAAATGGATGACGCATAAACACGCAACGAGCATTTTATTTTTTTCTGGAAGAATGAGGCCACTTGGCATAAATAGGCGTACCTACACCACACTGAGTGGAAGACACTTAGGTTCTCAAATCCTTACTTTCCCGTAAATTAAACTCGCTCCAACAATAAAATTGGAGACCCAAAAAATAGTCGAGTAAAAATAAGCAGAGACCGAAATTTGAACCTTAGTCGAACAATCTATAACCTAACGAATTATCCACTACTGGGAGAGGTCGACAGAAGCCGTTTTTCAGAGTGCTTTAATGTACCTCTAGGCTACGTGTAACTAGTTGAATGAGCAATAACAATATATTAGCGTTGTTGTTAAAATACTGAATAATCATGACGCGAGGGGTCTAGAGCCGCCCATTTATGATAAATACCCTAATAGTCCAGCTGCTAAGGCCCATAATGTGGGACAATTGTGCATTTTGTGGTAAAAGCATGAAACTTTCTACAGTTGTTATATATACCCTAAATGTCGTTTTTAGACGTGGACCCACCTCAGATCTTGCCCATTTTAGGGGCGGGGCCATGTTTTCTAAAGTGTGGGGGGGGGGGGAAATAAAAAAAAATACATTATTACAATATTAAGTTTTTTCCATGCACATTTTATGACTGTAATACATAATAACAATATAATGATCCTTTTGAAATCAATAGTTTTGTTTATTTCTGCCCCTTTTATGGGCGGAGTTACATTTTTGAAAAGTGGGAGGCATGATTTTCTGTTTTTCAGCTTGATTTGTATATGTTTGTTTTTTTAAGACCAAGGTCTGACTTAAGAGCTCCTTTAGATCAGGCAGGAGTACAAGGAGTTCATCCAGCCTCTACCAATTTATCTTGCCAGTGCGGTAGAGTAGGTAATTAACCTCAATCAACATAGAAACGAGACAAGAAGAGGCCGGCTGTAACGCCTATGGCCATAACGGGACCAGCTCAACAGGTAGAGCTAGGAAACCAGTAAATGGTGATCCTTCTGGTGTCGAGCCAAAGTATGACGAGCTGGGTCCAAACCAGCAAGGAAGAGTCGGCTCTGAAAAAAGCATCACCAGGAACCACACGGATTTATGTATTTGCACCTATAATGTGAGAACACTGAAGTCAGAAGAAGACCTAGACACCCTCCTTGAAGAAGTAGAGAACGTGAAGTTGCACATAATACGGCTCGCAGAAACACGAAGACCAATCAAGCTACGTGGGTGTGGCCATACATTATTCACAACTTCTGCAACGAAACGGGGACTCAACGGAGTTGGATTACTGGTTAATAAGGACATTGAAAATAATGTACTGAAATATAAAGAAGTATCAGACAGGTTTGCGTATTTGAAATTACAAATCAACAAGCAACACACAATGAAGATTATCCAAGTTTATGCACCCACTACATCTTATGATGATAAAGCAGTGGAAGATCTCTACACTGACATAGACCGGATAATGACAACTGAATGTACATCCTTTACCATACTTATGGGAGACCTAAACGCAAAGGTGGGAGTGAGAAAATGTGAGGAAAAGAAAGGTGTAGGCCCATTTGGGACAGGTAACCAGAACGAGAGAAGGCTTCTGGAATATGTTGCAAGTAGAAACCTGTGAATTGGCAATACATGCTTTGAGAAACCAAAAGATAGGTATTGGACATGGGAAAGTCCAAATGCAGCAACCCATAACTTGATAGACTATATCATCACTGACCACAAAAGAAACTTAATGGATGTGGAGGTTATACCAACGGTTGACACAGGCAGTGACCATACATTCGTCAGAGCAATAGTACGGATTAATACAAAGATGGAAAGGATTAGAAGAATGAAGCAGTCAAAGAAAAGACATATTGATCTGGGAAAGCTTTCCGACAAGCAACACCAATTGCAGCTTGAACTAAAGAATAGATTCTTACTTCTTGAAGACTCTGTAGAGGATGATCCAATTTATGTTGCATATGAGCAAGTCACCAGCATTATCATGAAGGAAGCACAGAAGCTAGCTAAAGGTCAAAAAGAGAAGGTAAACGCCACAAGTGGTTGCACAGAAGAGATCCGAAAGTTGAATGAAAAAAGAAAAGATCACAACCCTTCACACAGACATCAGTGAGAAATCAGATCGAGTATACATAATTAAACAAGACAATCCGCAAGATGAGACGGCAGCAAAAGAGACAACACAGAACCAAAATGGTGAAAGAGGTGCTGGAGAGCAATTCAAATGACAAAAAATCATCAATACAAAACTAGAGGGAGTAAAAAAACCTGTTATCTTCACTGAAAACAAAAGATGGGACGGGAGTTACTGACAAAACTAAAATCATAAACAAACCATTGAAGAGTTCTATAAAGAGCTGTACAACACTGATAGACCAAATTGGAGAACAGAAGAAGACTGGAATAACAAGGCCGATAGTGTACAACCCATTATGAAGGAAGAAGTACAGAATGCTCTAGACCAAATGAAGAAAGGTAAGGCTTCTGGAGAGGACCAGTTATAACTTCTGACATTTTAAAGTTGGGAGGATACTATTAAGATATTGACAAAATTGTTCAACAGGATCCTTCAACTGGAACAAGTTCCTACCCAGTGGAATACATCTAAGGTCATCGTATTATTCAAAAAGGGGGACATAAAAGACATCAAGAATTACAGACCCGTCAGTTTGCCACTGTACAAAGTCTTTAGCAAAATCATTCTTGCAAGAGTCCAAAAACAGCTTGATGATAATCAGCCAAAAAGAACAGGCAGGCTTCCGAGGAGGATTTAGAACATCAGATCATCGACACACCTTACGTCAGATAATTGAAAAGGCGAAAGAATATCGTTTTAACATCTGCCTATAGGCTTCGTGGACTATGAGAAAGCATCTGATAGTTTAGACCATCAGTCACTTCTTGATGCATTGGAGAAACAGATCAGCAATGGCAAATATATCCGTCTCATCAAAGCTATTTACAAAGATCCCAGTGCCAGAATTCATTTGAAAAATACTATATACCACCAGTGCTTTCAAAATTCTAAAAGGTGCCAGACAGGGTGATCCAATTTCTCTCAAACTGGATTGGCAATCGAAAGGAATTGTAATAAATGGGGAACATCTGACTCATTTAAGGTTTGCAGATGACATCATGCTTGTCAGTCATAATCCCTAGGAGCTGCAGATAATGATTCGTAAGTTGAGTGCAGAGAGTAAAAGGCAGGACTCAAAATGAACATCAAGAAGACCAAAGTAATGATGAGCAACAAGCTACAAGACAATACAATAACAGTTGATGGCACGACAATCGAGAAGGTGAATAGCTACATATACCTTGGTAAAAACAACACCCTTGAAAACAAAACGGCAGGTAAAGTGCGAAGAAGAATACAGTTAGCTTGGGTGAAATTTGGGAAACTCAGCATCATACTCAGAGACGAGGATCTCCCACTCTCCCTAAAAAGTCAGATCTTCAATCAATGAATAATTCTGGTACTATCCTACGGGACAGAAACTTAGAAATTTGAAAAGAAACATATAGAGTCACAGAAAGAGCAATGGAGAGGATCATGGTAGAAGTTACAGGAAAGAACAGGGTCAGAAATGAGGACTTACGAAAGAAAACAAATGCTAGGGACATCATACAGGAAATAAAAACATGGAAATGGGCAGGCCACCTTGCAAGGCGTCATGACAACAGATGGACACATTGTATAACAGAATGGACCCCAAGACCACAAACGAGACGAAGAGACAGACCAAGTAGGCGTTGGATGGATGACATCAGAGAACTTGAAAGCGTAACATGGATGCGACAAGCACAAGAAAGATCAAGGTGGAATGGTGATGTAGAGGCCTCTCTTCTGCAGTGGAATGACATAGGCTAGATAGACATGCATACCCATATTAAGACGTGTCTCCCAGTGTTTAAAAATCTAGCCCCACCCACAAAAGGGGGGTATAATAAGAGAAGTTTCATTTGTGATCAATTTCCATTCATTCTGTGCCTATTTGAGTAACATTAATGAACAAATAATAGTGATAATGCACAAAGATACAAGTTTGTTAAAATAAGAACGCCCACTTTTAGGAATATCGAAACTCCGCCCACAAAAGGGCAATTTTTGACTTTTAATATTACCAAAACAATTATTATGCTTATATTTATTGCCAAAAAATTTACAATCTTTCAATTCTAGAATAAGTGTTATCATTGTTTACATTTGAGACCCCCCATTTTATGCAAATGAAGCTCCGCCCCCAAATAGGTGAGACCCAACGTGGGTCCACGTCTAAAAATGATATTTAGCCCAATACCAAGCACCATGGCAAATTTCATGCTTTTACCACAAAGTGCACAATTGTTACCTAAGCAGCTGCACTATAACCATCCTAGGACAGTACACAGGCCAGAAATGTCATGGGTGTGCTTCCAAGTACCATCGGCCTGAACCCGCCTCGGATCGAGTTTCGTTAAAAATAATCCCTTAACTTAAAATAACTGGTTAACATTTCTTACTTGTTTGTCCTACAAAAAAAGTGCAACTGTACCTTCATGGTTGAGGATGGATTACAAGTGTGGGCGCTGTGGTACAGTAGTTATGATGTTTGACTCCATGGGTTCAAACCCTGGCAGGGAACATGGTGACTGTGTTCTTGGGCAAGTCACTTTGCTACACTTGCCTATCTCCACCCAGGAGTATAAATGGGTATACTGTGAAGGTAACGATCACATGCGCTGATCTTCAGCTGCTGCAGAAATGGTCTCGTTCATGGTGAACGGGGATAATAACGGTAAAGCGCTTTGAAACACTACATCGTATAGGTATACAGCGCTATAAGCACCAACATTATCAAAATCAAATTTGATGCAATTTTTATTAAAGGTAGTATACACCATTGGTAATTGCTCGAATTATCATGAATGGGTGGATTTGGGGGGTTGTATTTTATAGTAAATATCGTTTAAGTAACATGTCCGAAGTTTTACATTTATGAGTGCTGAGAAAAACACGAAAAACAGCGTTTGTTTTCAACCGGCGTCGAGCAGTTATTCTTATGTTATTTGTGTTTTTTCGCGATCGCCGTCCGTCCGGCGATCGCGAAATTTTATTGATAAAATTTTATTTTTCAGAATAATTAAAGGATATCTAGCGCAATCATTTTGCTGGATGCCTAGAATCATTATTTACTTCAGTTGAGTAAGATATTTCTTAATAATTCGGTAGTAAAAAATTTCGATATCTGCAAATGGTGTATCCTATCTTTAAAACGCACGGCTAACCCTTACAATTATTGTTTTAATTAAAAATAATAATAATAATTTCACAATTTGTTTATAAAATGCAAGGCTTACAATTACAATAACAAATTATTCTAAACTTTCAATGTTTTTCAATTTTATTTAAAATGCAAGACTACCCCCTTACATTAATTTTGTGTATTTTTTGATAGACGGGGAATCTTTCTATATGAACAATTAAACGAAGATCACCCGATTCGTCCAGTAGTTTTATTCTATTGGCCTTTTTCTGAAACCATGTTTGGGGTCAGTTGGACATCTAATCAACAGAAGCGCGAATGAAATGAAAAGGCCTGTCCAATTGACCACCGATTGCCCGATTTGTTATAGAAACAGGTCCCTAAAATGAAAAATACTTGACCGAATCGGGTGATCTTCGTATCATTTTTCATATAGAAAGATTCCCCGTCTACCAAAACTAGATTTGTTTTCGTCGGAGGAAAGAAAATAGGCCGTTCCGGTTGTCTAAAAACCACCCTGTCAATCGAAAAACGAAGAACTCGAACCAAGAGATCACTCTCCGGTCAACTTATACAAGTTTTAGGTTTTTTGACGTTTAATGCCTTCCCACCACGGAAAATTTCACACACTTTCAAAACCAGAGCTTTAGCATGAGAAATAATTGCATTTGTTGACGGAGATATTCCAGTTGAAAACAACGTTATTCAAGGTTGGCTCTTCTCTATACTGACAGTGTCTGTCTGTCTTCGGACAATGTTGGTATTGACTCAGAATTTACTCGGTTCCAGTCTTGATCTTGGCGTATGGTCAGCCCTGGTCTTAACTCGGATTCGGAGACTGTCAGTCTTAGTCTTGACTCGCTATCTGATAGTGCCGATCTTGGTCTTAACACGGATTCAGAGGGTGTCAGTCTTAATATTGACTCGTTATCTGATAGTGCCGATCTTGGTCTTAACACGGATTCAGAGGGCGGCAGTCTTAGTATTGACTCGTTATCTGATAGTGCCGATCTTGGTCTTAACTCGGATTCGGAGACTGTCAGTCTTAGTCTTGACTCGCTATCGGATAGTGCCGATCTTGGTCTTAACACGGATTTAGAGAATGCCAGTCTTAGTATTGACTCGCTTTCTGATAGTGCCGATCTTGGTCTTAACTCGGATTTAGAGAGTGTCAGTCTTAGTTTTGACTCGCTATCTGATAGTGCCGATCTTGGTCTTAACTCGGAATAAGAGAGCGTCAGTCTTAGTCTTGACTCGCTTTCTGATAGTGCCGATCTTGGTCTTAACTCGGATTTAGAGAGTGTCAGTCTTAGTATTGACTCACTATCTGATAGTGCCGATCTTGGTCTTAACCCGGATTCAGAGGGTGTCAGTCTTAGTCTTGACTCGCTATCTGATAGTGCCGATCTTGGTCTTAACCCGGATTTAGAGAATGTCAGTCTTAGTCTTGACTCTGTCTCGGATAGTGCCACTGCTTGATCTTGACTCGGTATCTGATAATGCCGGTATTGGTTTTAACTCGGATTTAGATAGTTTCAGTCTGGGTCTCAATTCGGACTCAGAAAGTGTCAGTCTTAGTCTTAACTCGGTACCGGATAGTGCCGATCACGGTCTTAACTCGGATTTAGAGAATGTCAGTCTTAGTCTTGACTCTGTCATACTGACATACAGATCCGCGAACGTTGGCTCAGTCTGTTGACGTCGCCGGCCGCCATGATCTATTGTGTGTTAGCATCACAAATCGGGTCACTACCAAAGTTTTCCCAAGTTTTGGAGTGAGGTGATACTGTTCAACAGCAGTGGTAATAAGGATGATCCCAACTGTTGAATAGTAAATCCCATTCACCATGGGCGAATGGGACTTTTTGAGCCGCGGCATGAATGGGAGTACATGTACATGTAATAATAAATGGCACAGAATGTCAGTTCCACCAATCAAATAACACGTATCTGTATGCCAGTTACATGTGTATAATGAACCATATCGTTCGACTACATGTTTATGGCGAACGCGGATGAAGCGCGATATGTAGCAGAGAACCCCCCCCCCCTTTTTTTTTTAGGTTTCAAGGGGGGTGTGTTAGGTAACAATAGTGTTGAGTGTGTGTAAGGTATAGGGATAAGAGGGTGTACCCCGGCCCTCTGCCACAAATCGTGCTGGGTATAGATCTTCTGGAGCTACGGCTGCATCACCGGTTACCAATCGCCTAGCCGAGCGCAGCATAAATCATAACAGGCAGTCAAATTAATAAGTGTGGTGATGACGTTCTCACCAATGTGTTTTTACTATAGTGAACAGGCGTAGGTTACGTCACAAATCAACTATACTAGCCTGTTCAGATATTCAAAAACTCTTTGGGGGAAGTCTACTCATCCAAATTGTGTTTCAACAATTATTCAGTTTAAAGTGTAACTAATGAAAACATTTGATTTTTGTTCCTATACAGTTGATTTTTAAATTGGGTAAATGTGGAATTAATCATTAGGGCAAATTCTGCACCTTTTGTTTGTTTAATCATCAACACACCCTGAATGAAAAGTGCGCACTGGCCCGCAGACACCGTAGACCCAACACTAAACATAGCCGGCTGCGGTGTATAAACGGACATCCCACGTCGACAAGGTTGAGAAACACAGAACTGATGCGTTTGTTTATGGTGTAAATGGAGGACACATACCTGGCGACACGAAGGGAAATTGGGGTTAGGGTTAGAATCGAGGACGTCCTCGATTGAGATACAAACAAAGGAAATTATCGAGAGGAACAAAAGAAACTCCTCGATTTACACCATAAACAAACGTGGGTGTATTGTCAACCAATTTTATTTTAAACGTAGAATCCCCCGACACTTGCAGTAGCTAGTATCCATCATCAGGGTGTCTAAATTGAGATATATTGGTCCCCGTTAGTCATAGCAGTTAAAATACACAGGAAACTGGGCTTCCTTTTGCTTCTAATATTATACGTTCATTCTGAATGGCGGAATGTACAGAGCGATAAGACAGTATGCAACGCTAGAGCGACAACGACAGATATCCGCAAAGGATTAAACGCTAAAATCCCCGGAAATGCAGCAATTAAATGACAAAATAAACTAGATGTTAAATTGCGGAGATACAGGGTTTTTTTTCTATCGAAGGTACCTATTTGAAGGTGTGTATGTCTGGGTGGCTGCAGAGTTAACGTCAGTATTCGGTGCCCGTAGCGATTGTTTTATTGTCTTATCTGGTTAAGTGATAATGATGGGTGGACCATGGCGCAGTGTTCCTGATTTGTTGCACGAGACCTACTCCACGGGAGACTTGCAGCGGGACTATCCATCCGATCCCGGTTTCATCACCGGTTGCTGTCAGAGTAACACTTTGCCACCGGCAAGTTCTTATTACCGGTCCGGTAAAAGCACTGCAGCTGCACCGCGGAAGCCGTGCGGCGGTCTACGGCAGCCGTCATGCCCCTCCAACGTCGTCTGCCTGAGGTCGTCCTCGGGAAATACTACAACTTATACGGTGACCAGCGCAAGTCTCACCCGGCTTCCAAACGGGGACGACAAAATGTGCATAGGTATGTAAAACCTTAAGATTGTATTGACTAAGGAGAATCGATATACTGTAAGATGGGTTTTGGAAAAAAAAGGTGAGTTTGTTTTGTTTAAGAATAAACATGCAAACGCCGGGATTCTTTGCGTTTCTTTTTCGGCGATGCACCAGTCTAAACTTTAAACCTTACGACTCAGTGAGCATTCAATCTCTGCTTTAACAATTGCTACGACCGATTTTCGGGATTTACGGGGTTTTTTTTTGGCAATGCAATAAACTTTGAGGGGAGGGAGAGGGGGAGGCAACCCCCCCCCCCCCCCCTCTCCCCCAACCCCCCACCCGAAATTCGCCACTGATATTGAAATATTTTTAATCAGGAACACAGTTTTAAAATGACCTTCTTTAATTTCTATCTTGCAACTCACGCTCCGAAAGAAATACACAAAAATAAAATCCCCTTACTAAAATAAGAAGAAGTTTATCTATTGGGACAGATCGGCAAATAATTTACTGGCATGAGAGGCGAAGGAGATAACACGGGGCTTGTATCATTTCACATCCGAAGTATAATAATCTCAATAATTGATTGTGTCAGGCCGCACCGTAAGCACTAAATATGAATCGACGTGTACTCCTTGGATTTTGTTAGGTTGAGGAAGTACAACAATAATAAGGAACTGATAATACTGATAATTTTGTAGCGTGTGGCCTGTTGGTAATATCAATAGGAGGTGATGAATTGTTGGAGAAAATGGAACACTTGTTTAAGCCTTGAGCTTTACAATCACTTGGCCCGTGACACCCCCTAGGCTTACCGCATTCTTGTATTCTGCCCGACCGATTCGATGAATCACCCATGGCGTCTTAGTCACGATGACAACTTTTCCGTTAGCCGATACTGTAGCGGTAAATGCTGCATTTCCCTAATCAGGAGCGAGCTGACAAAAACTGACGGGAAAAGGTCAACAATTTGACTTGTAATTGTTCTGTAGCTTTGTTCGGGGGTCGGGTCACTGTTAAGACCACAGTGTGATGACCGCCATGATGGCACTAGGGCGAGTCAGGACATTTCGCATCAACCATTACGGTAAGAAACACCAACGTGACAAGAAAGTTCTTCCGTCCAAAAGTTGTTCTTTCTTTTTTTACTTGTAGTATTTTATACCGGCAGCTTGTACTATCGTCGACTAAAAATTATAAACGCGCATTACAGTTAGTGTTTTTTATTACATAAAACGCATTTTGGTTACAAAAAAAAGACTGCCTATAATGACAGATCATAGACTATAGTGCCAGTCTATTTCTTATTTAAATTGTATCAAGACGAATCCGAATTAACCCTGTTACCATGGCTACAATCTTGCTGCGCCATGTTTTCCCATCATGCCTTGCGCCGCTATCTGAACCCCTGAAATGTTCTAAATTAAGACCCAAATTACCAAAAACTGTCTAAACTGAAGCGCGCAATTTGAGCAATGATAACAACCACTTTTAAAAACTGTATAGAAAGGCCGGCCATCAATGCATCGAATAATACAATTTTCAATGACATTATTAAGTTGTGAAGGCTATTTACGAGGCTTGTTAGTAAATAAAGAATAAAAAAAGAAAATAATTTTTTTTTTTGGGGGAGGGGGGGGGGGGGGTTGCGGGGGGGGGGGGGGGGGGGGGCTGCGGGGGGGGGGGGGGGGGGGGGGGCTGCGGGGGGGTTGCGGGGGGTTTGCGGGTTTTTGCGAGGGGGTTTGCGGGGGGGGGGGGGGTTTGCGGGGGGGGGGGGGGGTTTGCGGGGGGGGTTTGCGGGGGGTTTGCGGGGGGTTTGCGGGGGTTTTGCGGGGGATTTTCGGGGGTTTGCGGGGGGTTTGCGGGGGATTTGCGGGGGTTTGCTGGGGTTTGCATGGGGTTTGCGGGGGAGCGGGGGGGGGGGGGGGGGGTGGGGGGTGGGGGGGGGGGGGGGGGGGGGGGGGAGCGGGCTTGCTGGGGGGAGTGGGCTTGCTACTCGCTGGATCAACATACTGCCGCAAGTGGTAGTAGACACGATTAATATTGGAAATGCAACCGTATATTCAATTCCCACCTACTTTCTTCTTCCGTATCAGCATGTCAACAGTACCATCTCAGGAGACCGGAGCCTATCACACGACAGCCGCAGCCAAAGAACTCAGGACCGCGGTATATCAAGGTGGGTGAAAACGGACACCATGATATAACCCATCGCTGCAAATGCATGGTGCAGGCCGGGTCATTAATGTACGGGTAACGGTGATGATTTCAGGCACCTTTCTGATTCAAATAGGACAAATCCTGGAGAAATTGAGAGAAAATTGCCATTTGTTTTGGACTTTTCCTTTCTTTGTATTTCGCTTATTGCCTCCCGGCCTATTTATTAGGAAACTAGACATCAGCGTATAAGATTCAAGGTCCCTTTGTTGGTACATCCCATGTGCCCTCGGAAGTTTAATTCTAGTTACGTCGTTGTCTATGAGTTTCATGCGAGTTTGGCAGTGTGCATTTTGGTTCAAGTTTTCATTTTCCCTTCGCCCTGCAATGTTGTTTTGAAAATGATACATAGTTGGCAGACGTCATCGTTTGATGCACTGTGGAAAATAATACTAAATCCTAGCGTTCTCCTTTTACCTAATTTGATATATCGTTTACATTTTGTAAATTTAAATGAACAATAATAATCGTCAGCGTTTTCAAGAAGAGACGAATTTGGCCACGGGGAGTTGCACGTTGGTTTTGAGAAAATCAGGTTTTAAGTTGGTCGATTTTTGAAAAAGAGATTTTGCCTATTTTAAAGCACATATTAACTGATATTTGGTACGTACAGAAAGGTGAGATCTAAAACTTTAACAATATACCTATTAAAGAACACAAAACAACTTAATTGCCGAGTAATAAATGTAGATATACATTCGTCTGTTCGTCTGTTAGTTATTTAAATTGAGATCTTGATGTTCTTATATATCCCTTTTTCAGACTTCTTTTCAGTAACTATTTTTTTATTTGATGTGCAAAAAAGCGGGAAAACATTAATTTGGTTATTCTGTTGCTGCTCATTTGTGGCAGAATTTTGTTAGAAAGTTTGTTATGTACTTAGGCCTACTAATCTAACTATACATGTACATATAAATTCAAAGAAACAAATCAGTAACACGAAACGTTTTTGTAATTCCTTACTCCAATGCTTGCCTAATCATGGTGAATTCGAATGGACAAACTGGCGCAACTGAAAACTCGAGCAAATTCGAATGCGACATTTTAATTTGATTTCAGCTTTTTGTAATAATATTGCTAAAATGTGCAATCGCATGCTTTTATTTTGAGATTGAAATTTAATAATCTATTTTACAGTTGAATGTTGATATAAACGTGCATTAAAATTCGTGCGAAAATGGCTGATTCGTCATCAATTTGGTTGTCAAATCTAGTAAACTGACCGGGAAAACCTACGGACTCGTTGGTAGTATAATGTATTCCGCATGTTGTGTGAAGTTTCAACCAATGAAAGGTCATGGACCATATAGTCCAAATTGAATGCGACACCAACAAAACGTTTCAAAATGGCTGGCATGTTTTATTGGTCGTTTAAACATATCGGGCTCTTGACGTGACCAATAGGAATGGCTAAACTTGTTTCAGGTATTTGAATATAAAATAGAATCCCCCAAAATCATTTACATGTATTTTCGCAAATAGCAAAGCCAAGTGGTGTATACCACTTATAATGCATTTCAGTTGTTATTCTTGTTTGGTGTGTGCAGATATCTTCGGAATGGTCCACTTCACTCTTTGGATGTCTGGAGGACGAACACACGTGTAAGTTAGTATAGTTTTAGTTAAATAACATACCGCCCCATTAAACTAGAGTTTGTGCAAATATTCATTCATGTATGAACATTATTTCTTTTTGGTCTCATATCGTGCTTCAAATCCCCCCCCCCCTCCCCCCAAAAAAAAATATAACAAAATAATAAATAAATAAAAAATAAAATAAAAATATATATAGAAAAAAAAATTAATTTTTTTTTTTTTTTTTTTAGATAAACAATATAAACATGAATAAAGTGTCTGCCTAAATTTGACATCGCGTTTTGCATGCATGAATATGAAAAATTCGCATGAGAAGCAAAATGAGAAGCTTGTAAATGACAATACTGATTGAATAAAGGGAAAGAAAGAAATTTATATTCCTCTTAAAGGTAGGATACACTATTTGCAGATATCAAAAATCCTACTCATTTGAAAGTAAATGTTGATTCTAGGCATCCAGCAAAATGAATTTTATAGAATTTTATAATACAAAATTCGCGATCGCCGGACGTCGATAGCGAAAAAACAAAGATAACATAAGAATAACTGCCCGACGCCGGTTGAAAAAAAACGCTGTTTTTCGTGCTTTTCTCGGCATCCATAATTGTAAAACTTCGGACAGCTCAGTTAATATATTTACTATAAAATACAACCCCCCAAATCTACTCATTCATGATAATTCAAGCAATTAACAATGGTGTATCTTACCTTTAAAAGAGGCCAAATCATATTATTAGATGAAGGGAAACAGCGGCTGGGCATATACCCAGCACGATATGAGACCGTAACTCATTGTTACCTAACCAATTGTTACCTCCCCCCTAACAAAAAAACCAACAAAACAACAAACTCAAAAGAATTCCTTTGAAACCACAACATTCCGCAAACACAATTACCACCACAAAGGAGGGGTTTTCTCCCTCTAATGTCTTACTTATATGGCTGGCTGGTTAGATGTTCTGACCATGGGCCAATTTCATAAAACGTGTAAGCACCAAAATTTGCTTAGCATGAAAATTCTTCCTTTGAAAAAAACTGGGTTACAAACCAAAATTGTCGTAGATGTTTATTGTTTGTTAATGGTATTAAGCTGTTTTTTGGCTTCAATGAAAAGCACCTGGAGTTTTGGCCGATAAGCTTTTTTTACTGAGCAAGACATTGTTGTGCTAAGCAAATGTTTGTGCTTACATGTTTTATGAAATTGGCCCATGTGTGTAGTTTTGTAGTGCCCGAGTCAAAGTTACGTTTGTCGATTTCCATATGAAGCACGATATGTGGCAGAGAACCCCCCCCCCCCCCCCCTCTTTTGTGTTGACCATTGTGTTCCCGGAATCTCAGAAATTAGTTTTAGGTTTCAAGGGGGGATGGGTTAGGTTACAATAGTGTTGAGTGTTTAAGGTATAGGGATAAGAGGGGGGGGGGGGGGGGGGGGGGGGGGGGGGGGGGGGGGGGGGGGGGTGGGGGGGTACCCCTCTGCCACATATCGTGCTGGGTATATCGATTTCCGGTGGCACTGAGAGTCTATTATTACGCAGAGATCTTGACATTATTTCCACGTAATGTAATTATTTACCCATCTTCTGATGTAATTGATTAGGTTTACTAGGTGCAATTTGCAGTCCTTGTCTAGCCTGTTCACTGGCCCGTCAACTGGGCGAGTCCTGTTGTGTCGTGACCTGTGTTCCGGGAGGCATCTTTGCACTGAGAACAAAACTTCGGATGCAGCAAAACATCGAGGTCAGAAACTGTCCAGGAGGCGAATATTTGTTTCCCAAACGTAACTGGCAGATTCATGAAGTATTCAGTAGTTTGGATGACAAGTTATGTTTATTCATCGGAATAAAACATGACGTCACAGCATTGTTGTTATTTAGTTAACTAGTTACATTAAATCACTTTAAAGAACAGCTGTTGTCAAGCTGCTATACGTAGTGTAGTGGATAGTGGAATGGGCTATGGATCAAAGATCCCTGGTTCGAATCCTGCTGTAGGTCACCTCGTTTTGATATCTGTTGATAATTTTTTTGGAAGGGGAAAAAAAGACCTAGAACCTAAAGTGTTGTACAGTGATCAATCCAACTACTGAATAATTCATGAAATCTGCCAGTTAGGTTTAGGAAAAAATATTCGCGTCCCGGAGTTTTTTTTTTTTTTTTTCGTTTTTCAATTTGTCGGTTGTTTATTTGTTATTGTTTGAAGCATCAAAAAAAGATTAACAAACAACCTGATGAAGTTTTTAGCTCCGTGAATGCTGCATATTCCAATAAAACAATATTTTAAGATTTTCATTTCAATTCAAAATTCACGCACTAAAACAGACCTATATGGACCATTAGACATGATCGCGTACTGGATACGGGTATGTGGCTCTGACAAAAATGCCTATTCAATCGCCATTTTGCGTTGTTGTTTTATCTGGTACACTATCAGCAATGTACGTCTCATAATATCGAAATGTTGATGTATTTGTAATTGATTAATTCTGCAAAACTAATCACCTATTTTTCTTAACGTTTGCTATATTTAAGAAGATTGGGATCTCTTCTTTCCCATGATACCTTAATCTTGTATATTCTATGGATCTTTATGTTTCAAACTGCCAAACGAAAAAAGGTCCAACTTTACATGCGATTTTCTCGAAAGTTTGTTCAGACCGTGAAAGGCTAAATTCGCCTCTTCGTAAAAACGGTGACGAAGTGGTGACTTCACATGCGACTTTTTTCCAGAGCCGCAAGACCGTATCCCGTACTCGTATCAAATCCAATGGTTTCTAGTAGTAGCGCCAACGCATGCATCGTGCGTCGTTCGAACGCTTGCGCGCACTACTTGCGGAAATCTCCACAAGGTGCGTCTCAGGGATGCATATTTGGAAATGGCATTGTTTTGTTATTTTCTTCAAAATGACAGCATGCCAGAAGGAAAAATATCACAGGGAGTTTAGAATCATTAATATCTTTACAACAAGTAAGCTTTTCAATAGTATTTTGGTTGGTTACTTTTTGAATAGCTGCAAAAAGATATTTCCAGCTACCTCCAGAACTACCAACTGAACGTCCAGCTATAATAAACGCAGAAACTCGATCTTATTTGGTTGAGCATCGGTATATAAACTTGCAGAGTTGTAGGATACACCTCATCTGAAAGTAAATAATAATTCTAGGCATCCAGCAAAATGATTGCGATAGATATCCTGTAATTATTCTGAAAAATATAATTTTATAAAGAAAAATTCGCGTTCGCCGGACGGCGATCGCGAAAAACACAATTAACATAAGAATAACTGCTCGACGCCGGTTGCCAAAAACAAACGCAGTTTTTCGTGCTTTTCTCGGCATCCATAATTGTAAAACTTCGGACAGGTCAGTTAAACGATATTTACTATGAAATACAACCCCCAAAATCTACCTATTCATGATAATTCAAGCAATTACCAATGGTGTATCCTACCTTTGGATAAAGCTGCATAATACATACACTAGACAGTAAATACTTGTATAGCTTTTAAGACAAAGGCATTCGATAAGTACTCGACCGAGTACTTTCCAAGTACTTCTGCTCTAAAACTGTGAATAAAAAGTTTTGTTATGCATTCAGAATCCCATGTTATTATTTTTTCTCTAACACTGACTTCATTTGTTGTCTTCTTTCAATGTTTGTGATTCCTCCATGGTTTCACTTTGTTCGCAACAGACAGCTCAATATTTTGATGGTAAGGACTCGGAGAGTATACTCCACTATAACACCGGTATGAAGTGAAGGTAATGAGATAAAAGGCAGTTCCTAGTAATTTCTAAGCTATTGATTTTTTTCTTTTTCTGTGCACTACAGGGTTCAATCTGCGAAGACTTCCTAGCATTAAGTTGCTGTTGTCCATTTGCCCTGTGCCAAATGGCCCGAGAGCTGGACAACGCAGAAATTGGCCGGTTATAGGATGAACTGGAACCAGTACAGACACCTTGGGGGTCAACAGGCTCAACGCAATGTCCATGACTTCGGCCACAAAATGAACCCAAACAAACACCCAAACAACCACATTCTGAGATGATTTATGAAAACTGATGACCGGTTTCCTAGTAATATTGTCAATTTCAAATTCATGCACGCTTTTGTACATCGTTTTGTGCCACCTCAAGCTGTGATTCACGCCGCGGTTCAAGGCCCGCGATTCTGCTTGCAATGTGGTGAATGGTACCCCGAAAAAGTCACAGTCTTGTAATAGAGTACCGAAGTCAATACGTCATCTTTTGTCCGTTGCCAAGACAATTTGCTCTAGACAAAAGTTACTCAACCATTTCCCGGTGCTTTTGCAATGGACGTTTCAGTCGACAAGTTAATGTATGGAGCCATTACTATACGACAACTGACGTCACATCTCTTTGACTCATGGCGGAAATTAAAGAAGTCCTGCTGATTTCCCTCCAACTCGTGATGAGCACGGGATAAAATCATTGTTGAAAGTTTGTATTTTGTACCGCTCAAAAAACACTTAGACCAGAAAGTAATACCTGTGAGAATTTCAGTGACTTTTCCAAAGACAAATTGAACAAATCTTTTGTTTGATTCAAACTTCAGACCTTTAACTCTAACCCTATATAGGCCCTTTTGGCTAGGAACATAACAAAATCCCCCAATTGTCAGCCTGTAAAAACATTGATTCATCGTCAATCCTCCGAAATCCTCCGTTATTTCTTGCATCAGTGGAGGAGTGACCACTGCCTTAATCCTCTACAAAACATTAAGGCAATGCCAATGCCAATGCCAATGATATTCTGATGGCATTGCATATTATGATATCAAGCATACTACAGGCCGGGTTTCATTACGCTTGGCTGAACATAAACATTGCTGGGGACCCAATGTATCCTCCAAACTCAGCCAGCAGTTTTGTCATTCATCCTCAATCCTCCAACTGCGAGGAGGATTTTGGAAGATTGAGGAGTGTTAGTTTAAACAGAACTTCGGTTTTACAATTGAGCACTAGCTCAAATTAGGAGATGTCCATCAAATGGACTCGTTTAATATTTGTTATATACGTTCATATTTCTCAACACAAATTATGTACATAGTCCAGTGACGATTTTTATAACAAACTGCTAGTTCTAATAAAACCCCCAAATGGGTACTTTGGGAGACAATCCCATAGAGACGTACACAATCTTTTTTGTACCCTAACCCGTTTTTACCTAGAGCTTTCGCCACGAAATTACATATTTATGCTATTTAGACCCAAATCTGTCTTCTCCGAGCCAAAATAACTCTCAAATATCGTTTTGTGGGGTAGCTAGACACTTAGGGAGACACTGAAATGTCTCCCTAAGTGCCACTGTCTCCCAAGTGAATCAAAACTATCGCTAATTTGTCTCCCAAAGTGCCCATTAGTAGTAATACACTATAGTTCAATATTATAAAACAGTTGGTAGTTTGTACATATTAATACAGGATGTATGCATTTCAGGACAGAAACATACATAATATTGTGTTTAGGTGAATTACCTCAGTATGAACACAATAATACAACACTGGATGACAAAAGGAGGCAGGAAATACATGTACAGTTTGTAGTTTAAAAGAGTCAGTTAAGCAAGACTCCTGAAGAATTTTATAAAAGCCATTTCTTTGTATGTGTAATGTATATATTTTTGCACTTTTTAGAGACAAACTATTTGGAACTCATAATAAGCCCACAAATCAGCTAAATTACATGTAAAAGTAGTTGGGAAGTATAATGACTTCATCACCCAGACCAAGATTAGCAGCTGCAATAGTATACAAATAATGAATGTTTGTTAGTACAATGGTAAGAATAATTTCACGAGGGGACAGATGGATTATTCCACGTCAAGAGGCAAACCTCAGAGAAATGGAACATCCCATCTGTCACCAATTGAACATATGCTTTCTATTGCACGAATGTGAAACATTCATTATTTGTTTTACACAATGCCTGAATAAATCCTTGCCATCTGATTGGTCAGAGTGCCAGCACGTCTAATGGTGTGACCGTGCAATCAAAGTTCTATTTACCGTTGAATAGAACTTTTTTTGGCAGTACAGCCACGAGACGAATAATTCAATAACATATGATACAATTTGATGATTGCCTATCAATCGGCCTACTCACTATTTACTACCATGGTACATTATTATGGTACAAGGTCAGTGAAGAAATATGTAAACAAAATATTTGACATCATATACAAAGCAACTTTTTAACAAATACTTCTGTAATTTCTCCATGTATGTAGTATTACAAAAATATGTTAGTATGTACATTTTTACTAAAATCACACTTATTAAATATGAAGTGAATAAAATACATCCCTTTGTGAAAAACAGTGATGCTTCCAATTTGTTTACATAAAGCTACACATAAAATGAAATGCACCCAGGATACAGCCACTAGGCAAACAAACGCTCAGGGATAAAGTTCTATATCCTGCCACCATAGATTTTTGGGGTGGGGGGGGGGGGGGGGGGGGCATCCTGAGCCACGCAGAGTTTAACGGGCTCTTTACGAATTATCGCCCTCAAACCCTGCGGACATTCGCAGCAACCATTAACCAGTTCGCGCCGGATGACGTATATAAACGCAAAGTTTTCCCCAAATTCAAAACGGACGACGCATAAACACGCCAAGTTCAAGTTCGGAAATGTCTGTCAGCAGCGAGCAAGGCCGGAAACGCGTGGGTGTGCTTCCCGGCACTATCGGCCTGAACCCGCTTTGGATCGAGTTTCGTTAAAAAAATTTTGCCCCTTGGCTCGGTGATGTTATAAATTCAGCCTTTTTGAGGGGCTAAAGCGCCGAACCTAATGCATTTTTTTTCGAGTGCATCTGTTAACTGTAAGGGGAATCAGTCTCTTGATGACGTAGTCGCCCTTGATGAGTTTGAGGCTAGTTAGAGCGGTCACATTCTCGTGAGCATTGTTTTGTGTTTTCTTGCCAACAGTAGATTTCTAGAATAACATTTTGGCCTCACAATTGTACCGGTGACATTTCAAGTAAATGTATCATTAGCTGTGTAACTATTGCGTAAGTTTGCACTGAGTTAAAGCAACTTATGTTGTTGCATGTTATGTATGATACATGGAATTTTATCAGACTTCATGTCACTTGTCATGCACATCATTGGTTTGAGTTATTTTCATGTCTCCCGAAGTCATGACAACTGTTTTTCTTAATTTTAATATTTACGTGTGTTTGTTGTATTCCCTTTGTGTATTCAGTCACCGAACTATAGGTAGTCACCTGGACACGGTTGGAACCAAATAAATGTGTTAGAGTTTAACCGATGGTCAACGTGTTGCTTGTTCGCGTTTGTGTGTTGTGATCCAAGGGCGCCCTCTATATTAATACTGGCTCCAAGCCCAAGAGCAGTAACAGTGAGTGAATCAACCAGGATTACCAGGGTAACTTTTCCGAAAACTTCCACTCATGATGGCTTCGCAGAAAGATTTGTCCAGACTGATGAGGAGGAACCGTAAGGGTTGCAATGACCCGAGCAATCAACCTCTGGAAACTCGCTCTGGACATCTAAGATACAAGCCGGGAACAGTGGAACTGGAAGACCTCTTCGGGAAGGTGAACGCTGCATTTGATGCAGTTGAGACAGCTCATCGTGACTTCGCTGACGCGATTGAAGACGACGATGAGTATGAGAAAGAGGAACATTGAATGGATGGGGTCCAGGCCACCTTCCTCGGTGTGAGGCTCCAAACAGAGAGTTTTCTGAGGAACAAGCAGGTTTGTCCCACTAGTACTAGTAGTTTAGAGTGAAGAAGAAGTTCCTGAGGAGGCTACGACTTCATGTAACGGGGATGAAAGCGAAGTAGTCCCAGGCAAGGCTACGGCCTCAGGTAACAGTGATGAAAGTGAAGTAGTGTCAGACAAGGCTACGACCTCAGATAATGGGGATAAAGAAGTAGTCAGTGTACTAGTAGTACAAACAACAGGTTGAGTGATTTCAATGAGATCAAGTTGCTTTAGAATTGCCTAAGACAGAGTATGCCAAGTTAAATGGTGAACCCGTTGAATATTTTTCCTTCGTAACCAACTTTGAAACCAACATAGAGCGTAAGGTGAGCTGCAATGCCACTCGTTTACAGCACTTGAAAACAATGTGTAAAGGTGGCACACAGCTATATTGAATGTTCTGACTTGCTTGGGGAAGCAAGCTACGACGAAGCAAAGCGAATCCTGCGAATGCAGTTCGGTTAGCCGTATATGATCCTTAATGCCCTCATGCGCGAGCTCACTAATAGACGACCG
Source organism: Crossaster papposus (assembly GCA_037893245.1). Lineage (NCBI taxonomy): Eukaryota > Metazoa > Echinodermata > Asteroidea > Velatida > Solasteridae > Crossaster > Crossaster papposus. The sequence continues at coordinate 530,775 of JBAIAA010000173.1, forward strand.
GTCAGACCAAACGATGCTGATGCATTGTGAGACTTGATCGCTGCCATGAAGAAATGCCATGTCACTTTGACTAAACTCGGGTACACAAATGACCTTAACAGTACACGTAATTTGTTGAAGGTGCAAGATCTATTACCCAACCATTTGCAGACTGCCTGGGTGAAGAAGGCCCACAACATATTGACTAGTCTGAACAGGGAGCCAGAATTCAGCTAACTAGCTACTAGACTTCCTCGTCAAGAATGCTGAAGTATCATTGACCATGTTTGGTATGAACATGGCCAAGTCCAGAAATGCTACCGACCGAAAGGGTCAATGGCCAGTGTATGTTAAGTCTATCGCGTCGTGTTTATCGTGTTCACGAGTTCACGAGTCGTATAATGGCGTTCTAATCGCCTGGTAACTCGTGTTCACCAGTGGTGAACTCGAGGTGGAATCTTTTTCTCCATGTTCACGACTTCATAAACGAATAAAATACTCGCGCATGCGTGTTGGTTCACGTACGAGTTCTTGTGCGATAAAGAATGTCCTTACAGGACGACTAACGACTGTGCGCATGCATCTTGATGGGTAGCGTTTGGAATGCAACCCACTCGTGAACATGGAGAAATTCACGGTGAACACGATAAAAACGACGCGATTGGAACGCAGCATAAAGTGACAGGTCATTTACATATGTCCCTTGCACAGCGCCCTCGATTGACCCTTAAGGTCAAGCATACAACTGTGCTTTGTCTTGAGAGTGCAGGTGGGTCATTCCCACCACAGCACTTGCACAATCAACATCATGTACATGTACTGTGTAGTTATCTTCTACTTTTACAAGTTTGGATGAGAGATACTTTCATCTTCATGTTGGCTTCATATTGACTTGACTGGGGTTTTTTGTTTTATTTTTGTTTTGCTGAAATAAACTGCAGACACCATAGTAAAGAACTGACACAAAATGTACATCACTCTCGGTGTCTCATTTCTCAGTGTCACATTTGGCGTCGTAGACAGGATGGTGTAGTCACTGATGCTGAACAGTGCTGTCACTGAGTATCACAGCGAAACCGCCAACGCAACGTGGCAGGAAATGCAGGCAGGCACTGAAGCGGCATCCACCCACCGTCATGACAAAGTCCAGCTTCTGATGTCAAGGATGAAGATTAGTACTGGGATCAGCAATGATCAGCAATGTCAACTCCGCCAGTTATTGGCCAGCCACTTCAGCATATTCAGTAAGGATGAAGACGACATCGGATTCTGCAACAAAATCCCGCACACTATCAACACTACTGATGACGTACCAGCCCGTGTCCCTCACCGGCGTATATCACCTCACCAATGGGCTGAAGTTCGTGACTACCTGCAAAAATCTCTCGACAGGGGCGTGATCAGAGAATCCTCCAGCCCATTTGCTGCTCCAATAGTGCTTGTTAGGAAACGAGATGGGAAGCTGAGGCTTTGTGTGGATTACAGGGCGCTCAACGCTAAGACCCACAGAGATGCCTATCCACTTCCCCGCATTGATGAGGCACTCGATGCACTTGGAGAAGCGAAATTCTTTTGCAGCCTGGATCTCGCCCATGGGTTCCATCACATCCCTATTGCTGAATCAGACATCGAGAATACAGCTTTCCGAGTAGGGACTGGAGGCCTGTATGAATTCACGGGCATGCCCTTCGGTCTCTGCAATGCGCCAGCCACTTTCATGCGCTTAATGGATAAAGCATTCGGAGACAAGAATTTCCAGTCTCTCATCGTGTACTTAGATGACATCTTAGTTTTCGGTCGTACATTTGAGGAGACGCTAGAGAGGCTGCAACTTGTGTTTGACCGTCTCAGTGACTTTGGCTTGAAAGTTAAACCAGAGAAGTGTAACTTGTTTACAGAAAGGTACTTGGGCCATTCCATATCTGATGGAGGGATATCTCCAGATCCTGAGATCAGCGCAGTGAGGGAGTGGAAGAAGCCAGTCACAGAACTCGAACTCCGTGGGTTTCCTGGTCTAGCTAGCTACTACCGTCGCTTTGTACCAGGTTTTGCCAAAGTTGCTGCTCCACTCCATACACTTTTAGGAGGGACAGGGAAGAAGAAGATCAGTCTATCCAAACCAATATCAGATGCATTGAATGAATCTTGTGACAAGTCCTTCAATGACTTGAAACAACTTCTGACCAGGGCTCCCCTCCTTGGATACCCTGACTTCACGCGTCTGTTCATTCTCGAAGTTGATGCCAGCTATCAAGGTGCTATATCTCAACAACAAGAGCAGGGCCTAGTAGTTCTTGGATATGCCAGCAGAGGTTTGAGGGAAAATGAATGGAACATGCAGAACTACAGCAGCATGAAGCTGGAGCTGTTGGCGTTGAGGTGGGCCATCACCATCAAGTTCAGAGATCTTCTTCTAGGGGCGAAGTTTGTTGTCTACACTGATAATAACTCCCTAAGTTATCTCCAAACGAACACCAAGTTGGGAGCGACAGAGACCAGGTGGGCCGGAGAGCTAGAACAGTTCCAGTTTACCATCAAGTATAGATCAGGGAGGAGTAATCGCATTGCTGATTCCCTTAGCAGGAAGACTACCCACAGCGACGAACTCGAAACTGCACACTTAGCTGAAGAGACCATTTCTCCGTCCCAAGTATCCACCCCCATCCCTATGACAGTGCTCTCTAAAGTCAGAAGTACCCTGGTTGAGGCCGGACTGAACGAACTCCGCGTTAGACCTGATGTCATTGGCCGAAGTCAGGCGTCCAATCGGAGATGCCTGCACTACCAGTTCCAGCTGTGGACCCACGAGTACTCGCAGACATCAGCCGGACCCAGTTGCTGCTGGCACAGATGTTGGCAGGAGTCCAGCCGAGATGATCTGTTGTATATAGTATTGTATTCCATGTAGTTGTATTTAGTATAATTATTATTAATGATCAAGGTTGTCGGGACACCAACCTTTAAGCAGGGGAGTATGTGACAGGTCATTTACATATGTCCCTTGCACATCGCCCTCGCTTGACCCTTAAGGTAAAGCACACAACTGTGCTTTGTCTTGAGAGTGCAGGCGAGTCATTCCCACCACAGCACTTGCACAATCATAAATGCCTTACAACAGGTCGATGGCTGAGTCTAGGTCGTTCTCCCTGAAGAAACGTCTGTCCACAGATGAAGACATGAAAGCTAAGTATACGGAAGTCATATAGAAGGCTACATTAAAAAGGGGTATGCAGAGCCGGTGCTTGATGAGGGCATGCCAGGGAACGTGTGGTATTTGCCACACCACCCAGTTGTGCACCCTCATAAGAAATAGTAAGAGTCGTGTATGATTATGCGGCTAAGTCTGGGGGTACTTCCTTAAATGACCAACTGTTAAAGGGGCCAGACCTAATGAATGACCTATTGGGTGTCCCTTTTGCGATTCAGACAGGAAAAGGTTGCAGTAATAGCAGACACAGAAGCTATGTTCCACCAGGTAAGGCTGCGAGAATTAGACAGAGATGTACTTGGCGGGTTTCTGTGGTGGAAAAACAGATATACAACCATGTTGCCCAAAGAATACCGCATGTGTGTGCACCTGTTCGGTGCGACTTCATTACCTTGTTGTTCGGGTAAAGCTCTTAAACAGACGATAACGCAGATATAATAACAAAGCTGCGAACCAAGATGAGGTTGGCAGGAAGGCTATAGAGACAATCCGTAGTGGATTTTATGTTGACGACTGTTTAGGCTCAGCTTAACACAGATGTAGCTGTAAGATTAGTACACAGACTTGAGAAGATCCTGAGCGAGGGTGGCTTCAAGTTGACGAAGTGGCTCAGCAACGAAAGAAAGGTAATTGAGAGTGTTCCTGAGTCAGAGAGCTGCCCACTGAAAGGACACTAGGCCTCTGTTGGAATGCTGAAAGCAACAGTTTTACCTTTCAGCTAACTCCAAAGGTAAAGTCAATGACCAGGAGAGGACTACTGTCAGTAACCAGCTCAATCTTTGATAGTTTAGGGATTGCTTCCCCATTCGTCCTGATTGCCAGATCTCTTCCCCAAGATGTGTGCAGAAGAGGCGCGGACTGGGACCAATCGCTGACTGACAAAGAGCAAAAGGAATGGAAAACCTGGTTAGATCGCATCTCGCTTTTGTCACCTGTAAGTGTACCTCGCTGGTTGAGGCTTGATGTTGCTGTAGGTGTACAACTGCATATTTTCTGTGATGCTTCTGAAAAGGGCTATGCAGCCGATGGACGAGTTAGGGTTGAGTTTATTCTCGGTAAGGCCCGAGTGAGCCCTTTGAAATCCGTGACAATCCCTAAACTGGAGCTGATGGCTACATTCTTGGCAGCTACTATCAATAGCACCATCAGAAAGGAACTTGGTTATTCCCTACCAGAAACAACCTATACTGGAGTGACTCCATGATAGTTTGGGGTACATAAGCGACGAAACTAAACATTACAAGTCTTTTGTAGCTAATGTAAAGGTGTGAACTTTAACTCTGTATTTTCTAGATAGTTTACATGTAGAGCGCCCCGTTAGGACTTAATCTTACCTAGCCTTTTGTTACGTATACCAGCACCAGCCTATTTCTTTTTTTCATGTGCTGACCGTGTGAAGCCTGGCCAACGAGCCAACCTGGTATAACCTTGATACAGACAAATTCAGGCCCTCATCAACAAGACAAACACCTGGTCGAGCCAATGACCACTACTGACGTACCTGTCTCTGGGAAGAAGTGTAAGGCGCTGTTGGACACCGGTTCGCAGGTAACCACCATCACGGATGAGTTTGTGTCCACACACCCGCAGCTACGGTTCCAAACCCTAATGAAGACGAACATCAGCATACAGGGTGCTGGAGGCCAGAATGTTCCCCATCATCGATATATCCTTCTTACTATTGAAGTTCTCGGGGAAAAGGTGAAAGATGTTCCCACCTAGGTTGTTCCGGTGACTTCCTTCTGCCACACTACCCCTCTCCTCATTGGAACCAATGTCATATTGGCCATTCGCAACACTCTTCACAAAATGTTTGGAAGAGGCCTAATGTCCAAGACCAAAAAGAAGTCTCGCCTTTGGTTTTTGGCTTTTCAATGCATCAACAGCGATGGAACTGACATTGCCCGTGCCAATGGAGAGATTGGTCACCTCCGGTTCACTGGACGTCGCCCTGTTGAGATTAAGCCAGGAACTGAAGTGACAATTTTCACCAAAGTACCAAAATCAACAAAGGGACGAACCATCACTGCACTAGTAGAAGGCACCGACAAGAGCACCTTACAGGTTGGGCAGATGCTGGTGGAAGTTCAGGACAGGAAGACACCCGTTTGTCTGTGCAACTTGTCTCATCAGGTGGTGACGGTTAGACAAAATACAGTTTTGGCAACACTGTCGTGTGTCCAAGCTCTCCGTCTACCAAGTACACACACAGCACCGAAGAGGTGATCAGTTGCAAGCATGCGATGTCTAATAAAGGGATACTACCAGATGTCGACCTCCCTGACCTAGCTCCCGATCACATGAATGGCCATGGAGGACCTCCTGAAGCAGAACGCAGATGTATTCTCTAAGACTTCACTTGACAAAGTGATCCGACCCCTTTTTCGCATGCCTTACAGACAGATCCCACCAGCAGAGTTCCAAGAGGTTCGAGAACACATTGAAGAACTATATATAAGAAGTTTTATATATTTGTTCTTAGTTTTTGTAATTTTTTACTAATGAAGTGGAGTAAAATAAATAATAATAATAATAATAATTGATGAGTTTGAAGCTTAGAGCGGTCACATTCACTTGAGCATTGTTTTCTTGCCAACAGTAGATTTCTATAAGAACATTTTGGCCTCACAATTGTACCGGTGACATTTCAAGTAAATGTATAGCTATTGCGTAAGTTTGCACTGAGTTAAAGCAACTTATGTTGTTGCATGTTATGTATGAAACTTGTAATTTTATCAGACTTCATGTCACTTGTCATTTATCAGATCATGCTTTGGTACATGTATATTATTGGTTCGAGTTATTTTCTTAATTTTAATGTTTAATGTTTTTTGTATTCCCTTTTTATATTCAGTCACCGAACTATAGGTAGTCACCTGGACACGGTTGGAACCAAATAAATGTGTTAGAGTTTAACCGATGGTCAACGTGTTGCTTGTTCGCGTTTGTGTGTTGTGATCCAAGGGCGCCCTCTATATTAATACTGGCTCTGAGCCAAAGAGCAGTAACACATGATATGAACGTCCACCCCTGGTAAAATCGAATTGAGAATCGTCCGCCATCTTGTTTGTTTGTAAGCCAACCGCGGCGTTTTATAAATGAAAAACTGCAATTTCATGCCTGGGGTAGAGGTTGGTTCGCATGCCTTGGTCTGTTTGAAACGGAGCCTCTGATTGGGCGCATGGATCCTTGCGCCAAATGACCACGGATCTTGCCCAGTGTCCGCAGGGCTTTGAGAGCTTTTGGTAGAAAGCTTGTAAAAGCGCTACGTGGTTCAGGATGGAGGGGAAGGGGTGGGGGGGGGGGGGGGGGATATATATATTATATTCCCCCCATCCCCCCCCTTCGAGAATTACTTATTTTATTCAACAACCAACTGCGCTATAGCGATCAGGATGAATAAGTGACAGAAAACAATGTGAAGAAGTTACAGTTTTAGAGGTGGGAGGAAGACCCCCGAGGAATATTCTGGGGAAAACCCACAGAGTCAGGCAGGGACTGAAAACCCAATCCACGTACATGTATTGTGCCAGGAGGGATTCGAAGCCGGGTCATAGCAGTGGAAAGCGAGGAAAGAACAGTTACAAAATTGGAAAAAAAATCAAAAACTGAAAACTGAAAAGCCCTAGTTTTTTGTTAATTCCAAGTTGCATGCCTGATACCAGGCATGAACATTTTCAGACATCTAGGGCCAATTTCACGGAGCTGCTAAGCACAAAAATTTGCTTAGCACAAAAAAGTCTTGCTCATTGAAAACAAGTTATCAGCCAAAATTATACGTGTTTTTCATGCTAATTAAAAAACCAGCTGATTATCAATCAAAAACAATAAAGATCACGTGAAAATTTGGTCTGTAACCTTGTATTTACCAAGGACCAATTTCATGCTAAGCAAATTGTTGTGGTTAGCAGCTCCGTGAAATTGGCCCCTGTCTGAAATCCAGCAGCATAAATGACGCAAGGAGATGCTGTTTAAAGGTAGTATACACCATTGGTAATTGCTTAAATTATCATGAACGGGTAGATTTGGTGGGTTGTATTTCATAGAAATATCGTTTAACTGACTTTTCCGAAGTTTTACAATCATGGATGCCGAGAAAAGCACGAAAAACAGCGTTTGTTTTTAACCGGGGTTGAGCAGTTATTCTTATGTTATCTTTGTTTTGTCGCGATCGCCGGATGGCGATCGCGAATTTTTCTTTATAAAATTCAATTTGTTGTAATAATTACAGGATATCTAGTGCAATCCTTTTGCTGAACGCCTAGAATCATTATTTACTTTCAATTTAGTAAGATATTTCTTAATAATTCGGTAGTAAATATTTTCAATATCTGCAAATGGTGTATCTTACCTTTAAGATACAAATGTACACGTAATGCAAACTTCATGAGCCTTGCATCACAGCTGCGCAAAAAAATTCCCCCCCCCCCTTTTTTTTTTACCGGTGATGAAAGGAGGAGGGGGGGGGGGAGGGCATTAATAGGATCATTCCCCAGATGTTTGTGGTGGGACACAACAACAAAGATGATTTTGAGGTCATCTTGTAACTTTTTAACAGCCAAATGTATTAAAAACAGTGAACAAACACTAGCAAAATCTTAAATGCACCGCTGTGATGCAAGGCTCATGAAGTTTGCATTACGTGTACATTTGTATCTTAAACAGCATCTCCTTGCGTCATTTATGCTGCTGGATTTCAGACAGATATCTGAAAATGTTCATGCCTGGTATCGGGCATGCAACTTGGAATAACAAATATAAAACAAGGGCTTTTTAGTTTTCAGTTTTTGATTTTGTTTTCAATTTTGTAACTGTTCTTTCCTCGCTTTCCACTGCTATGACCCGGGTTCGAATCCCTCCTGGGACAATACGTGGATTGGGTTTTCAGTCCCTGCCTGACTCTGAGGGTTTTCCTCAGAATATTCCTCTGGGGTTTTCCTCCCACCTCTAAAACTGCAACTTCTTAACACGATGACTGCCGGGCATAATTTAACAGGGCGCCCCCATTTGCCAAGCATTGTACACATGCGCAGACTTAATAGGTATTTTTTTTTAAAACACGGAAAAAAATTATTGGAACATAAACATGTATGTCTCAACCACTGCCAGCAGCGTATTTGTTGCGTTATCAGTGAAGCCAGTGTATTCAATTTACAATACAAAAACCTTTGATTTTCTACGAGTATACTCGTAGTGGCAGAATCCGTTACACCTGTTACTATGACTATACTCGTAGTCGGCAGTCAACTTGTTAACTTTTAGTACAATTACAGGGAAATAATGCCTCAATATACATGTACCTATATATGGTCAGCCATCTTGGAGCAGTAGGTTGGTTGCCATGGGAACATTGTTGTGAGTTACTAGGAGAGCTTGCACCACTGCGCTACGATTGAAACCCATATCAGTTAGCTGCTTAACCTGCGAGGGAATACAATAAGAAACATTGTTGTGAGTTACCAGTCAGCTGCTTAACCTCAATAGAGAACAAACTAAGGGTGACAGAGAGGGCTATGGGAAAGACTAATGATAGGAGCAGGGTTGTAGCTATGCTGGCCGGCGCTGGCCGGCGCTGGCCGGCGCCGGCCGGCGGTAGCCGGCATTCAACATCAAAATGAAGCTTGCCGGCCGGCACAAATTTTGCTGAATTACATCGCGATTTTGTATTTTTTGCTGCATCGCATCGCATCGCAAATTTGTACGTGTCCATTTGTATGCTCCATGCCGCAATCGCTGATGCACGTATATACGCGTACTGGCCGCATGCATAAGAGCGCTCGCAGGTTTTCCGGTTCTCAGACCAAAATATTCTGACTAATTTCTGGTTGATTAAGTCAGGGGACTTGACTATCCAACATCACGTCGTTTTGTTTTATTCAATCATAGAGGGCGTGCTATCATCCAACTGGCCAGCCGGTGATGTACGTACGTACATGTACATGTACGTATAAATTAATCAGTTGACCCGCGAGCACGCGCGCTCCTCGTTCTAGCAGCTAAATGAGCTGATACAGCCTCGACTCCATGGGCGCGTGCGCGTTAATATCGCGCAAGGCATGGTGGGAAAACATGGCGCAGCAAGATCGTAGCCATGGTAACGAGGTTGGAGCTGGTACGACCGCGCGGCTCTCAGCCCGAAAACAGCCGGCACTAAACAATTTCTAGCTACAACCCTGGATACGAGTAACAAGTGACAGGGTGACAGGTAACAAGGACAAAAATCAAGAGTACAGGATATTGTTCCATTAAGTGAAAGTGGGCAAGTCACCTGGCAAAAAGGAATGTCACCTGGCAAAAAGGAATGACAACTGGTGGACATGCACAACAGCAACCTCATATCATTCAACATCAACCTCGTACCGACTCTATCACCCTAAATACGAGGTCGAGCTGCCCAAAAATAATTGAGGAAGTGCGGCAATAGAGGGTGCTGTTTAGGTGCCGCAAGCAGAGGTGGAAACAAAGAGGTTGACGTGCGCCGACCAGAAACAGACAATTTTTGTTTTGGCCTTAGAGAGGGGCCCGCCGAGTGGTGTGCGCAGAGAGTTGATCAGAGTTATTGTTAGGGGCGTGCATCGGGAACTGGATATCCGAGTACCCAGCCTCTGATGTCTGAGGGATTGGGAAAGTCAGGAGGAGTCGGGTTGGCGAAGCGGTTCTTTCCTCGCCTTTCCACCGCTGTGACCCGGGTTCGAACCCCGCCTGGGCCAATATGTGAATTGGGTTTTCAGTCCCTGTCTGACTTCATTGGTTTTCCCCAGGATATTCTCATTGTTCCTGAGGCCCCCAAATGATCAGCTTCTGCTGGATGGGCTACCCTCATTAAAGATGGTTGTAAATAAATAAATAAATAAATAAATAAAAAGTCTATTTTGAAATTGATGGATTTAGCACTGTTTAGGTTTAAAAGAAATCAAAAGTGTAGGTGATTTTCGACGATTTGCCTTAGTCTGATGTCCACATCTACCCCTACCACGGCTACCCCTAACAATTTACTCAGTAACTTATATATTCGATAATGAGTGACAATGCCATTATTGGTGGGGAGTTTTTAAAATGAAAACCTTATTGTTATCTCACATGTTCTTCTGGTACCGAGCTGAGGTCCCTGCTTGTATGTGGCTGACTAGAGTGTGGTGCACTGCCTGGCTCTGTGTCGGGAGTATCTCCTGTCAGCAAAACAATTCCAAAATGAAACTCTTAACCCTAAACCCTGACAGCCGCAGCACAGTGCATCAGGAAAAAAAGTCTGGTGCACTTTGATGCATTTGGCTGTCAACGCCAGTGCATAAACAACCACAGTCTAAGACTATTAAGAGCTAGTCCCCATTGAACAATGCCAGAGATGGATTCCGCTGCGTTGGGTAACCACAAACTCTGAGGCAGTTTGACCTTAAGATTTCCGACCTGATGGATATTGCTGCACTGGCAGTGTTGTTACTGATGCAGATTGCTGCGTGTGGCAAGGTTTCTAGCCAATATACCCTGGGGTCTTAGGGTTAAGGTGCGTTCTATCGCATTACTCGTGTTAAACACTGGTTCATACTTCATGCAAATATGAACGAAAGCGAATATGACGTCACAAAGCATTCGCTGCAAAAATTCGCTATAGTTGAAATGTACACAAATAAACGACAAGAGAAACTGAATAGGTAAACTGACATAAGTTTCAAAGTGAACAAAGAAATTGGCAAGGCGGGACTCGAATCTGCAACCACGGAATACCGGACCGCTAACTTGCCCTATGTTGGCGGTCTCCCAAAGAGTTGAAATGTGTTCAATTTTTGCGCGAATTCGCATAGCGAAACATTTCGCGAATTCGCATAGCGAAACATTTCGTGAATTCGTAGAGCGAAACATTTCGTGAATTCGTAGAGCGAAAAAATGTCACAAATTTGCATTCATGTTCGCTTTCGGGCCAAGTATGAACCGGCCTTAACGCGAGTCTACTCCTGAGCACATGGACGACGGGAGTCCAACCCTTGGGTTAGCAAATCGTGCTTGAAATCACGTGATTGATTCAAGATGAAAAGGTATAACGTTAATTGTTTGAAGTGTAATTGGTGGTGTATGGCTTCAGCCTTCTCGAATGCCTGTAAGATTATATTTTGCCGTATATTTCACTCAAGGGAAATGTGAAAATATGGCCGTGTATATATATATCCCCATGAAACTCGGATAAAAATACTGACTTCTTGCAGTGAGTGCCGTCTTCTAAGTTACTACTGTGACATTGCTTGTAACGTTAAAATAGCCAATTTGCACATCATAACATGGGCTAATTCCATGTCAAATTACCCAATAGGTTAAACCCTACTGCCTTTAAATTAGTTCATATTAGTTTTATAGGGATATTTTAGGTGAAAAGGCCATCATTTCAAGTTTAAGCAAAATCCTACCAGCGGTTTTCGTGCTACCACCTGCTATTTTTGTGTGATTTTAAATGGGCATGGCCACCAATATTTAAAGGACATTACCTTAACCAGTTCGCGCCGGGATTATTTTAACATCACCGAGCCGAGGCGCGAGATTATTGTTAACAAAACACGATCTGAGGCGGGTTCAGGCCAATGGTACAGGGAAGCACACACACGCATTTCTGGCCTTGCTCACTGCTGACAGACATTTCCGGCCTTGCTCGTGGTGTGTTTATGTGTCATTCGTTTTGAATCTGGGGAAAAATGTGTGTGTATATCCATCCCCCGGCGCAAACTGGTAAAGAACCCATTCATGCAGATGCAGAAGAAATCATTTATAACAAGTCCCAAGTGTTATCATGGTTGCAAATATTGCGATTTCTAAAATGCTGTAAAATTATTTAAATTTTAGATTTTTGTTGTGTGCACTGTGTCATTCTGTTTAAAATTACCTGAACTTCTAGTTTGGTTCCGTCGCTGTCTGAAGACTGATGCTAAGTTGCCTGCAGTTCCTCTGACAAAAGGTGCACTCTAACAAACCAGCAACAACATAACATAAATACATGTACTGTATATGTGACCTGTCATCACAAGATGAGCGTAAAATTGAGATTTCTAAATTCTGTGGAAACAGAGCTTTCCAATGGTATATAACACTTCGAGGTTTGATACTCAATATTTTTTTTATTTTTATTTTTTAGTCTGGAGTCTTAATACAGAGATTATGAGAAAACGGGCATTTCTTGTGAGAAATTGTGTGAAAGGCATAGAAAGGCATAGTCAAAATTGTCTCAAAAACTAATTTTGTTTTTATCTGATCGTCCTGAAAAATTGGGAATTGATTGTTGGGGATTTAGTCTTTAAAAAACAATATAATCTCAAAATCTACCACCCCTTCAAATTTTGACTTTGACTGGCCTTACTGGGAAATCACTCCGTGCGACATTACGCTCATTTTGTGATGACAGGTCACATATGTGACATTAACATGTTTGAGTGTTAAAGGAAACAATTGACTAAACGTGAGGCATTCTGGCAAAATAAGATGACAACTGGGCACAGGCAAATGTCGAAAAAAAATGCAAAATTAAATTAAATGGGGAGTTGTTTTCCCAATTTACAGATTTATTCATATTTGTAATCTTTGATATATGTCTACTACACATGTTTCAAAGGGTACCTAAAATTCAAAACTTTAATATGGCGAAATATACGCTTTAATTCTTCCAAATAGGCACTTGGGGAGACAAATTAGCGTAAGTTTTTAGGTAATAAGGAGACAGTGGCACTTAGGGAGACATTTCAGTGTCTCCCTAAGTGTCTAGCTACCCTAAAAAAACAATATTTGGGAGTTATTTTTGTCCTAGAACGACAGATTTTGGTCTAAATAGCATAAATCTCGAAGATCTTAGAGAAAAGGGTTAGGGTTAACAAGTTAGGACTATTTTAAGTTTGTGTACATCTCTATAGGATTGTCTCCCAAGTGCCTATTTAGATGACGTGATGTAATGTTTTGTGGGCGGGGGCACGGCGCATATTGTTTTTAATTTTAGGGTCATGAATAATGAGCAAACATAAACAAATATGAAGTTTTTGCAGTTGTTAAGTATTCAGCGTTATTAAAGCATATATTTCGCTATATTAAAGTTTTGAATTTCAGGTACCCTTGAAAGTTAAAGTATAAAATATGTTGAATAAAAGTGTTTTAAATGGAAAACGTGAGGCGTCTTTTATTTTCGCGAATACCAAATTTGAACTCTTTTCCTCGTTTTGTTTTTTACCGTTTGACATGTCCATGACAGGCATAACTCGTCAACAGAATGTCCGATTGAAGTGCAGCAAACAGTAGAATTATATTCTCTTTCCTTACACCCACAAACCCTCATTTCGATGTCTATTCAGTTCTGTTTCGCAAAATTATTTACAAAATTCTGGCATATTTAAAGGTACATGTAGGATACACCATTTGCAGATATTGGAAAATGAAATATAAAAATACCACTTTTCTTGAAAATCAAATGTTGAATATTGCCTTTAAATATTTACGCAAATCCTTACTTTCCCCCCTTAAAATAAATCCCGGGTCAAGCAATTGTGTGAGTGTAATTCTAAAAGAGGAACTTACAATAGTTGGCCTGGTAGACGAGGCAGCCCCTCTAGCCCGCGCCTGCTGCCTAAACTGTGCCATCATCATCTGCTGTTCCATTAACTCTACTCGCTGCTGCCTCTGGAGCTCCAGGGTCGCCCCCATAGGTAAGGAGCTCTCCTTAGGGGGGCTGGACCTCAGGAAGGGACCAAGCAGTGCCGCTGAGAGGCGGGCCAGGGGACTGGGGATGCACAGCCAGGACTGGAGGTACAGGAAGTTGAGACGATACAGGAGGCCTGAGAGGAGACCGCATCCCACAACAATGCTGGACTGTTTGGAGTGGGACACCAACTGCAGCAAAACGACAATGAAATACGTTTTTTTAAACCCTAAACCATCCCAATTCCACCAAAATCAATCTCCCTTTTCATTGAATTTAGATGAACTTACATGTAAATTGATGAATTATGATGGGCTTGGTCCAAGAGGCCTAAATCATTGCCGGTGCAATGGATGAATTTTGCCTACATGTAGAGGAGTCAGGTTGGCGTAGTAGTTCTTTCCTCAAGTCACAAGTCATTTATAGTCCCCAATAAAAGTCAACAATGTCACTATAACCTCGTTTTCAGCTGTCTGTATACATTTTGTTGAATGTTAATGCACAGCTTTTAACAGTAATAGCTTACACTACGACGAATTGGAAGACTAGACATGTACATGTATGCGATGTACTTTGACTTTGCAATGTAATAAATAGCATGTGCGTACACACAGTACATGCAGTACATGTAGTACATGTAGTACATGTAGTACATGTAGTACATGTAGTACATGTAACAGTATTACGTACAGATTCGCTACGCGGCAAAAATAATTTCCGTCACAAAAATACATCGGCTGCCGTGGCAAGATTGAACACAATTTTTTTTAAATAACATAAAATAGTAAATACATAATTACTTTTTTCTCCAAGTCAAGTCAAGTCCCGAGTCATTTTACGTCAAGTCAAGTCGCAAGTCACATAAATTGGCGACTCGAGTCGGACTTGAGTCCAAGTCACCGACTCGAGTCAACAACTCTGGGGTTAAGTGTATGACACTGTCATATTTTTATATTTTTCAAGACATGTAACATATGATACTGAGGTCCTGATGCAATAATTCTGGCTTAAAAAGTACATTGTAGGATACACCATTGGTAATTGCATGAATTATCATGAATAGGTAGATTTGGGGGGTTGTTTTTTACAGTAAATACCGTTTAACTGACCTGTCCGAAGTTTTAGTCATTGATGCCGAGAAAAGCACGAAAAACAGCGTTTGTTTTCAACCGGCGTCGAGCAGTTATTCTTATGTTCTCTTTGTTTTTTCGCGATTGCCGTCCGAATTTTTCGGAATAATTACAGGATATATAGCGCAATCATTTCGCTGGATGCCTAGAATCATTATTTACTTTCAAATGAGCAAAATATTTCTTAATAATTGGGGAGTAAATTTTTTTGATATCTGCAAATGGTGTACCGTATTCTACCTTTAACTTTTATTTTAACTCTGGTGCAAGGAAGAATTAACTCACTTGTAATCCCATGAGGTACACCAACCACTTTCCATTCAGTAAATGCCCGAAAATATTCTGACCTGAAACGTGGGGCACATCGCAGATGAATGGCACCAACAATGATACAACGATTCCTGCCCTAAGAAACATAGGAGCAGAATAAAGAGTTTTAGAAATGCATGATCAGGACTGTAGATTGTTTTGCACCAAGAACCTGAGCCCATTTCCAGCCGGGAGCCGTGAGTTAGTAACAAGCACTATATGTGAGGCGATTTGGTAAAACAGAACAGGGCAGGGCCACAGTAGAGAATAATACAAAATACTTCAGATTTATTTATATTTGCAATCTTTGTTACGACTACAAACTATATTTGTAAAGAAACCGTAGGAAAGTAGTGAAATAAAAGTGGGTTTTTTTGCAGTTTGCGCCAGAGGACGTATACACGCAAAGTTTTCCCCAGATTCAAATTGGATGACGCATAAACTTGTCACAAGCAAGGCCAAAAATGTCTGTCAGCAGCGAGCAAGGCCGAATATGTGTGGGTGTGCTTCCCGGAACCAATAGGGTTGAACCCGCCTCGGATCGAGTTTCGTTAAAAATAATCCCGCGCCTCGGCTCGGTGATGTTAAAATAATCCTGGCAGGAACTGTTCAATACAGAACATTTTAAAAAGATTTCAGTGAGGTATAGCGGAGATACTTCTACATGAACAATCATGAAACAAGTTATGAATAATCAATACCATCTTCAGCGACTGTACAGTATCTAGAAAAACAAAAACTTACGGTCCTGGACTCCAGAATATCGGAACGTCGCCTTGCCGGTAATGATGAAAAGCAAACAAAGCTGCCAGCTCTAAACACGTTGTCATCACTCCATTGGCAAACAAGTAGGACTAAAAAACAGAAAGAAAGTAAATATTCTGACATCTTTTAAAAACGATTTATGATTCCTGAATGAGTTTGCAAACAGGGTTGAAATGAAAAAGCGACTACAAGAAAATGAGCAGCAAAGAAATATCTTTGTCACAGTCTACTTGAATATTTTGTTAATGGACACTGCGACTAGGGATATGGCAATTCCAGCATTATCAGTGTGAGTACACAGTGGAAGAGCCAATTTACCATGATATCTAATTTATGTTTCAGAGAAAAATGATTCAAAACTTGTATTAGCCCGTATTAGAGCAAGGGTTTCAAATAATTAACCCTAACTCCCTACCCTAATTTTCTTACACAAAACCTGAATCCTGCTAAAATGTATTGCCCCACAAATGCTTCTTTGCGATAAATGTGTATTGTTGCCGTATTGATTTGCTTGGTTTATTGTTATCAGGTTTCGACCATGGAGGCAAAAGGAAGGGTTCAGACAACAATTTGCACAATCTTCGTGTGTACAAATATGTGACCCGCTCTGCAAAAATGAGTCTGATGTCGAAAAATGCATTTTTCCTTAAAGGGCAGTTTATTGTCTCAAAGGTGATTTTTTTTTTAACAAAGATTTTTTTTTTTCAAGGCATTTTGGATTCTCCTACAGTACATGTACACCTATATTTTCAGATCTGATCGATTGAATAGATTGTTTTGATACATAAATTAAATTTAATACAGGTTTTGTCATTCTCTTACCATAGCATCTGATGAAGCACTACAATTGTAAGTCTTCATTTCTTTTCAAAGACATTTTGAGTATAACTGAGAAAAAGCAAATTTCCCAAAATTGTAAAAGACCAATGCATTACACTACAGAGTTGAGCCATAATCAAATAAAGGCCAATTCCTGTTTTTTCTGACCAACTGTAAATCTGAAAAAAAACCAAAACATTTTTAACACATCAGACTAATTTTTGCAGATTGGGTCACATACATGTATGTATTTTATTCCTGCTCAACAACCACAACCCAAGTTTTTGTTGCTGTATGTACATGTATCTTCTGTTAAAAAACCCAAACAAACACTCACTGCGAATTTGGTCGACCCGTAGCGTTTTTCAAAGACACGGAAATTGTACATGAGCACAAGACCCAGTAGTAAATTCTTTGGGTCTAAAAATGCCAGCTTGCTTGTCAATAACCGCCATATCTGAAAAGAAAGAAAAATCAATCATCAATATACAAACAGTATAATGTCTGAGAAAAGATTATGTTACAACGTTTCCAAGTTGACTGACATCAAAGAGTTAAAACCATCCATATATGGGACCCGCTCCATCGTAATCAGGAATAAGTCGCTGAGGCTGTTTTACACAATCAGTCGGTGAAATGAACGCATGGGTAAAAATCGTGACCAAGTCTTTTTTCTGAACATTGCATTTTTAGGAAGTGCAGTTATCACAGATTATTGTCATTAATGTCTTGTATGTAAAAACGATCAATAAAGATGAATATAAAGAGGATTTGTGTGCGCTGTCCTAAGATTTTGGTCAATTTTGTTTATTTCAAAGCTGTTTTTCTCGGAATGTGGATTCGGCAAATAAATATACACCTGTCATCTTCATCAGATCATAACTTGTTAACCTAAAAAGATACACACTTGTGATGGGTATCATTAGAAAGCTTATGAAATTCACTTTCTCACCATGTGCATATCTCAAAAAGTCATTTCGAGACTTATTCCTGATTTTGATGGAGCAGGTCATATATTGGTCTGTATATGGATGGATAATCATAAGTAAGGTTTCCTACAAACTGGATGCGTTTATGTGTGCATACTGCACAAACCAAGCATAACATCCAACCAGAACCAAAAATAAATTCACATCACGCAAGAAACAAGCAAAATATCCTTTAATTCAAAGTTCATTTTTAACCTTAACATCCTAGGCATTTATTGGGAGGAAGTACACGGCACTACAAAATACATGTACATGTACTACTTAATTCTCATATGCCAGTGTAGTACGGACGTTGGAGTTAAAGTAGTCCTTGCCTGCGAAATGCTCAAAAGCAGTTTTGTTTAACCAAAATTAATGGCGATACTTATTTATATTTGTGTTCTGATTAACACTTTTTGTGACCGGCTCCACAAAAAGGTTATTAAGTCGCGCTGTGCATCATCATGTAGTGGCTCGCTCAACGTTGAGAGGGTGAACATTTCATCAAAAAAGTGATTTTTGTGTTTTATTACAATGTACATGTACCCGTAAAGTCATTTGGGAGTAGATTTTACCATTTTAAGGTTCTGGGGTTTTCTGAAACTATTAATCTACGATCTCCCACAATTTAAACATATTCCGTCGCCCAGAAGTCGCCCAATCAATTTTGTTAAACAATTGTGTATAGAAATAATACACTTTTCTGTACTTCAAAGCTGTTTATCTCATAAGGTTGTCTGGCTTTTATCACTAAATCCTTCCCCCTGGGGAGATAGGGTGGGGGGTACAATGTACATGTACATGTGTGATTGATACATCATTTTAAAGCTGAGAATATTTAAACAAAGCAAAATCAAACAAACAAAATAATGTCAACTTTGTCCGGGTTTCGTTGGAGCAGGTCACATCATTTTCTGTGCATTAATTCGTGTTCTGTTGTTTCACAGCCTTTTTTCTTAGTTGTGTAATTTGAACTCTACGGAAGTAATCACAATGCAAATATTGGAGGGACTATGGAGCTCTATTATATGTGACCCGCTCCAGGAAAAGGTGACATAAGTCGCAAAAACTAAAAATAGAGTTATGTACATGATTTAAAAGTCCAAGATATAAGCTTTCATTTGGTACATAGTACAGCTCCATAGCCCCTCCCGTTCCAGTGATATGACGTTTTTGCATATTAATGGTTGCATGGAATTCAAAATACACAACTGAGAAAACAAAACTAAGACAATACATTGGAACCATGCACTCTTAAACGGTTTCGTTGCACTTTATTTATCCAATTCCAGCTTTTTGTTAATTAAATCTGAAACTTTGGATATTAAAGAAGTCATTTAGGACAAAAAATGAAAATCAAATTTTGACAAAAATATTTACCCTATTAACTTTAACAGGCCATTACTCATAAATGCATAGCGTGACTTACATGTATGGGCCTTTTCGAATCCCTGGCTTCATCTTCGTCTTTGGCTTAAGGCGATTTTTGACTCCCAACTGCAAGATCTCCAGCCACATTCTGACGTCTGTTGTACTTCAGAAACATTCACTTGAGTGATGTAAACCCAAAAGTTAGACTATTTCAATTTTCTTCCATTTCTATTTGCTTCTCCGTAATTCGGAATTCGGAGGCGAAGCCAAAGCCAAAGACGAAGCAACGGTTTCGAAAAGGCCCTATGTCACCTTTTCCTGGAGCGGGTCACATATAATATACCAAATGAAAGCTTACATTGTGGCCTTTCTAATCATGTTAAAAATACCAATTTACCAAAATACTAATTTCAAGAATACCTACATGATCCATGAGTAAACAAATTCAATATTTAACTGTCAATCGCCCTTAAAAAAAAGTTGTATTCTCACCTCAAACTTCTGTGTGAGTGATTCTAATGTGTAGGAAAATAACTGCTGGTAGCGTGGACCCATAATTAACAAGGCAGTTGACAGAAAGCCAATGCTGATCAGTACACCCTTGCTAACTGGTCTCTTATCTGAGAAAACAAAAACATTATGGACCATTAAATAGGGAATTTACGGTGCGAGGACCCGGTCATTACTGCGTGATAATGACCGGGCTGGGGGATGACCGCTGGTAATGGACCGAGCCGAACGCACTGTTATAAATACTCCTTTAACGAGAAAAATTGTGAAAATGCTCCAAATTTCGTGACTTTTCTTTCGGCAATATTTGCAGCGTTTTGTTTTCATGTTCTGGGGCTATATTTTAGCTTAAATGCATAGTACCCTGGCTCTTATGTGTTGTTATTATTACCCATACTTTGAGACCAGACTAGCTGACTACTGATGCCCACCGTGCATAGCAACGCGCTAGCGTTAACAGACGACACGCGCACTTAGAAAAATGCCGCGCGTATAGATACAAACGTTCTACGCGTACATTTATAGCGCGCAGTATCAAGATTTGATGCGTCCTTGTTACAAGTTACTGTAGAACTGTTGCATTCGGCCAATCATGGGCTTACATGATGCTTGATTAATGCTGGTTCAGATTTTTTCTTTTTTTCGCTTTTTCTTGAAAGCCGGGCAATGACTTAGGTAACAGTGCGCAGGGTTGTAGCTACGCTGGCCGGCGCCGGCCGGTGGTGGCCGGCGCCGGCCGGCAGTAGCCGGCATTCAACATCAAAAATGAAGCCAAAAAAAACCGCCGGGGTAAAAATGAAGCTTGCCGGCCGGCACAAATTTTGCTGAATTACATCGCGATTTTGTACTTTGTGCTGCACCGCATCGCAATTTTGTACGTACATGTATCTATTTGCATGCCGCAATTACTGATGAACTGGCCGCATATGCATGCATCAACACCCGCTGTAAGAGCACTCGCAGGTTTTTCGGTTCTCAGACCAAAATATTCTGACTAATATTTCTGGTTCAGTAGGTCAGGAAACCAGACTATCCAACAATGTGAGAATTTGACCAACACGGTTCGAGCGACGCGTGGGAATCTATTAAAAAACATTAGTTCGGGGTTTCAAAAAGCTAGAACATGATATTTGTCTTTACAATAAAAAACAAAGGTGCCTAAACAAAACATAAGTATCTCAAATAACTTTATTCGCTTTATTGTTCAAGATTTTCATCACTCAGGTTCAACAAAAATTAGTCGGCCAGGTAATTTATATAATTTATATAGTACACTTTAAATAAAGTCCTTATCAATACCAGGCCTCAACCTCTACAGCGGCCACCAGCGGCCATTGCCGCGATGCCCCAGCGAATTGCCGTGAAGCCCCTTAAAAAAAACACGTACCCTACGGCCACTTGGCCGTCGTGCCCCTTTTCATTGATTCTATTATATTATGTAGTCGAAAGTGTTATTAAAAATTTTGTTAACGTTGTGACCCATTACGAAGATCAAATTGTTTTGACGTACGTAGCGAACGCTCTCCGCACACTAGTTTTCATAAATGCTGCTTGCGCCATGCATCGAGCAAGTACTTGCAGAGAACGTGGCATGGCAACCATATCAAACGTAGTTGAGTTGTTCACTACTAAAAACACGGTACCAGACTACTTATGTATAGACTGGCCAAAAATAATTCGTAATTAACGCAAAACAATATGGCGGACCAAGTCTGCGCAGGCGCGGCGTGCAAAGCTTGTCACACCGAACAACATAGGGCACTAGCAGAGCGCCCTCTGTTGTTCGGTGTGACGAGCGGTGCACGCCTGCGCAGACTTGTTCCGCCATGCTGTTTTGCGTTGATCGCGAATATTTTTAATTTTTTTTTTACGCAGATTTAGAGACAAATTTCACCAGACGGAACCACGGAAAAGTCCTAATTATGACGAAATATCGATGCGCTATAATAAATGAACCTGCATGCCGAGTTTGAGACCGAATGATTCCATGAAATCCCTTTTTGTTTGCACTAGATGCGGGGTCGGCCGGCCATAGACTGGGCTAGGCATAAACATGCACGTAGGAGAATGATTTGGCGTTTAGAGCCGGGGACTCGTTTTAAATTTTCATAATCATATTAACGTTTACATAGGCCAATTATTTATTTATTTTTTTTTTTTTTTGGGGGGGGGGGGTCGTTTTAAATTGTTATAATCATATTTATTTCTAAGAATATATTTGTTTAAGAATTTTATAATCAACTTCAAGGTTGAATTTTCTGAAACAGCGGATTTTGTTAAGCCTTGAGGTTTGGGGGGGGGGGGAGTTGGGGGGGGGGGGGGGAGTTGGGGGGGGGGGGGGGAGTTGGGGGGGGGGGGGGGGGAGTTGGGGGGGGGGGGGAGTTGGGGGGGGGGGGGAGTTGGGGGGGGGGGGGGGGAGTTGGGGCGGTGGTGATCCGGAGATGAACAAATAACAGTTTGACAATGGCCTTGGTGCCCTTTAAGTTGGCCTTGGTGCCCCTTTCTTTTTTGGAGCCTTTGAGGCCAAGTGGCCTTGACCCTCTGAAGCTTAAGGTTGAGGCCTGCAATACTTGTAGAACTAGAAGGGAATTGGACGATAGGGTCCATATCCTGTATCGGCATGTGTG
Source organism: Crossaster papposus (assembly GCA_037893245.1). Classification (NCBI taxonomy): domain Eukaryota; kingdom Metazoa; phylum Echinodermata; class Asteroidea; order Velatida; family Solasteridae; genus Crossaster; species Crossaster papposus. Next base: position 553,124 of record JBAIAA010000173.1, read on the forward strand.
GAGTGTTATGTAAAATGCCATTGCACCATGACGTGCATACTGTACATCAGCGACGTTCATAAATCAAAAATAGTATGGCACCATCCAAGTCCCATTTAACCATTCACAATTTATAAAATACATTCAGGGAACACAACCAAAATGGCTTCTCCATGGCATAATATATAGTCCATTGTACGGTGGCTGATCTCCGCCAAGAACATTTTTTTGTTATTACGCCCTAATACGGCGTCAAATGTCCTAATAACATCCTAATACGGCGATATAACGTCCCAATCTACATGTAAGGCGTTATAACGCTCTAAATTTATGTTGTTATAACGCCGTATTAGGGCGTATAACGACGTAATTATTCCTCGAGTGTGGGCACACATTTATTTCATTTTAGTTCTGTATGACTTTGTATGAAGCATTGTGTGTGCTTGCTTTTATTTTTTGTTCATCAATTTTACGGCGTTATAACGCCGTGTTTTTAGGGCGTTATAAAAAAAATCTGTTCTTGGCGGAGATCAGCCACCGTACTGCATACGTCCATGTACGTGTACATATTTACGCGTACACCACATGCGCACCGTACCAGGTACGCGCGGGTTCAACTGCATTACTTGCATGATATAAAATACTTACAAAATCCTAAATAGCTAGACTGCGACCACATTTTGCTCTCGATCCACGGCCACAGACACCGCACTGATTTGGTTTTCCGTACCGGCAAACTATTTCTAATTTATACACTAATCAATATACGGCGTTTACGGTTTAAAGGTGTAGGGTGTCCCAGTATCCGGTCACTTCGACACATTGTCAACTCGACACCCACCAACTCGACACCTTTTAATCTCGACACCCACCAACTCGACACCTTGCCAACTCGACACGTGACATGACTAAGTCGGTACCTAACCTAACCAAAAGTTGGTGTCATGTTTGCCAACTATATAATTCAGATTCAGAACCAACTCGACACCCCCGATATAGTAATAATGATATAGCCAGGAGACCCTAGAGTTTGGCTATTGGTGACTTTGTTGGCCGAATTGATATTATTCCATTCAATATAGTAGGCCAAAAATATTCTCATCTAAACGTTTAATTTCTTTTTCTCTTTTTGCTTTACGCATGTCTATAGACTTTATAAATTATTAATTTATTAATTTACGTCGCGTCATATTTAAATTCCATCCTGTGAGTGCGAATGTGAAAATGACTCAAATTTTCGTCCGCAGTTTTATTTAAACAATAGGCCTATAATTTTAGAGCGCCAGCCACTAACAAAGATGAGAAAATAGGCCTACTATATTTGTTTTAGTTGGCCTTCCTTAAATTCTCATTACCCATTTACTTTAAATAAATAAAATTAACACAACAAACCAGGCATACTACTTTCGACAAAGAATACACTAGACAAAATAATATTGTTAAATAAGTACCGACAGGCATATACCTCTGTTCCATACAATATTGTTTTTTTTATACTTTTATATATTGTTTTATATATTGTTTTATATTCTGTAGGGGGACAATGTGTGCGTTTTTCATTGGAAATTTAAGAATTATAAGGATTAGCCTTGCGTTTTAAATAAAATGTTGTTGTTTGGGTGAGAATTTTCCCCAAAAGTCATCGGTCAACCCTCCTAAAACCAAAAAGAAAATTAAATATGACATGCTGGTCGTCATGTGTTTCTGTAGTCCCAGAATACATGAGAGTTCTACGTATTTTTTTAAAAGATCGTGAAAGTATGGGCATTTTAGCATAGGTATATGGGAATATATTTGCTCCGTTTCACCCAGGCCCAAAGGGCTCTGTTCAGGATGACGAGCGCCATCTACAATTGTCCGATAGTGTCCATGGTCACCACTTTCGCCAGCTGCGCTTCCTGTGGTTACTGCAAACCAAAATTAGGCCAATTTTACTGACCACAAGTCATGATAAAAGCGTGATTGTATAGTTACAATAGTTCACGCCGGAATTTAACAACACCGAGCCGAGCTGTGGGGGATTATTTTTATCGAAACTCGATCCGTGGCGGGTTCAGGCCGATGGTAACGGGAAGCACACCCACGCATTTCCGGCCTTGCTTGCTGCTGACGGACATTTCCGGCCTTGCTCGAGACGTGTACGTTTATGCGTCAACTGTTTCGAATCTGGGGAAAACTGTGCGTGTATACGTCCTATGGCGCGAACTGGTTAACGCCGATTGTCGGCGCGGCTGAGCTTAATATTTTGATGTTGTAATATTTCAATAAATTTGTGAAGAAAATCTTCTACTTTTTTGTTATTTTTGTTATATTGTTTTTCCGCCCACTTCATTAGGGAATCAAGGAAAGAATAAAACGTACGTATGCATTAGTGGTAAGGGGTCGTATAGGAACAAGAAGAAAAGTTATGTGGTGTCGAGTCTTGCAGCGGTCGGTCTTTGAAGAAAAGCCGTAAAGTCCGGGAAATTCTCATTTGGTGATCTAAAAAACAAGTAGAATTTTGCAATGGAGCTATACAAATGACCTTTTTATAGCTACATGGTGCACTCGTGTTTTGTTACATGTTTGGTTTTCATGTTTGTTTTCGGTATACCTAATAGTAGATGTCCGTGTCTCTTATAGGTATCATTCAAAGTTGGGTGGGGGTGTAGTTCCTGATACTTTATAACCACCGTACCCCTGTATATTCCCCACGCAAAGCACACTCCCAGTTCAATACCGATGACACCTTTTTCTAGGATCGGGATTGTATAGAGTTCGGCGCTAAAGTGCACTTTTGAAGTCATTGCCAACCCAAACTATAGGCGTACTCGCACCATGGCTCACACGAAGCAAATTGTGTTCGTCCACAATTAACACATTTTTAGTCTATTATTTATAATTAGAGAATCAGGATTTGAATACTTCAGTTTAGTAGCCGATTGTCTAATGATATCTTTTCTGTTGTCTCATATTTTTTACGTTCACTGTATATATTTTCTTGTACGATAGGCCTACAAATGATTAAAACTTCTGCAAACTGCTTTCTGACTGGATGACCTCAAGTGAAATATATACACAAATTAAGAGCAAAGCCAGTAAAGGGCCTGAAATGTTCAAGTAAACCAAATCATGTAGTATACAGGAACAGATAATTCCTTGCTACTAGTACTAGGACCAACCGTCTGCATTTTCCCCATCCCCTTCCCATCCCCTATCCCCTCCCGCTACCGTTAACGTTTAATCGGTTTCTTCGCAAAAAAAGTTCTTGTAGATTATTTTAACTATAGAGCAAGGCTGAGGAAAAACCGAGTTACGTTATCTAAATGTCTTGAAAAATACAAGAACCCTTACAAAAGATAGTTTATAGTAACTTCCTCGGTTGAAGCCTTCCTTTGTGTTTCTCCATGCTCCTTTGTTTCTTGTACCATTGTCATTGTTGCCTCTGAACGTCAGGTCCTAATTAGACCATGTGCCCTCTATTTACATGTACATGTATATTCAAAATGTGCCCGGCGATATGCGCACACATCGTGTTTTGCATAAAATTTGGTTGAGGAGTGACGCCACAGGTCAGACCACCTTTGAATTTTGTGACCTCTGATGTCGCCTCTTAGCCAAATTTATGTAAAATACGATGCGTGCGCATACTGCCGGGCACATTTGAATATAGATGTAAACAGAGGGCACATGATCTATACTGTTAGATTTTTTAGGGGTGTCAGTTCTACCACATTCTGTATAATGCCTACTTTTTTTCTTTTTTTCAACTATAAACTAAGTTTCTTAGGTTTTCCCCGCCTTTGCCGCTCTACCTGCGCAAACTCCCTGGTCCAGTCTAGTCACTGCCGCACGAGGCCTGATTAGTGATACTCATGTGCACAGTAATGACTTGATAAACGAGTCATCATCAGTACATTATTAACCCCTAGCCCCTCGAGACAAATTTTGTCATCTGTTCGAAATCCAGAAAAGTCATAAAAGAACATCACTCAGTTTTTAATATATCTCTTCTTTTTTATTCATTCCATCATAACTCTTGTTCTGGCAAAGATTGAAAAATGAAGGGTTTTCTTTGAAATAATTAGTTGGTTTATATTGCACAAAATGTGCAGAGCTTCCTTCCTCCATGCTCAACAAGAGCCTGTTCCATTAAACGTGATAACACTTGTTCTTATTCCTATATGTTCCTATCTATCTACATTTCAAACTTGCATCTGCACACACTGATTTACATATTAAATGGTCCAATACCTTTGACAGTACATGTGCCATGGAAAGGGACTGAGCAAAATTTAATTACTTTCATTTTAAATGCCTAATTACACGAAATTGTTAAACTTTAAGTTTGAAATTATTAAAAGTAATACCTGAATACTTGAATACTTTTATTTCTAAAACCACTTCTCAGCTAAATTTCTGGAGTGCCAAACGATTAGATTTTTTTCCCTAGAAGTTATGTAATTCTGCATCTGGGCCACATTTTAAATTAATCCATTTGGAAGTGCTATAATGGAACACACCGCTATTGAAAAATCATGTCTTTTGCTCTAATGAGAGTTCTTTACTGCAAGTCAGTGGTACATGCCAAATTGCCAAATTGCTCTCTAGCTGCAGTGCAGTGAAAGATTCTTTGCATGATGAACAATGAATGACACTTCTGTAGTTAATAAATGGGCATATGGCTTTCAATGTAATATACTATGGCCTCTTAGCATGACCCAGTTGACCTGCAGTTTCCTATGGCATTCCTAGGAGTGCTTTGATCAAGTGCCATCATTGAAGTGCAAACAAGAGCATGGGTTAATCAATAGTGATTTGGGAATTTATTTTGGAAGTCATGAATTTCTAAACCTGTACGTACATGTATCTACATGTACTTAATATCCACATAAACACACTTTAGTGTTTTTAATCGCAACCAATCAATAGTAAAGAAAACAAGATAATGAAAAAAATAAAATTGTTAATATAAAAGTCAAATTTAAGCACATTTAAGTTAGTGTAAAAGCAGGTTTGTTTGTGTGATTTGTAAATCGTTTTTTTGAAAAACTACAAACAGCGATAACAGAAAATGCAATGTATCTTTTTTTCTCAGCGGAAAACGAAGGGTGTAATACACATTTTTACAGGCTAAAATGTTTACCGTAACTAGGTGTAGAAACAATGAAATATTTTCTCTCCTCTCCACATCACATCAAATCACACACTTGACTCTCAAATCATGTCACATTACTAAACCTACCATTGCGTTGCCATTGATGAAACATGCAGTTACCATTCCAGTACTTCACAAAACTGGGATCAAATTAGGCCGGCAATTTCTTTGATAAGATGCACAGGTTCAATATTTAGCAAAGGTATGCATCATATCTGCTTAGCTCAAGTTTGTTTCCTATTTGTACAGCGATGGGCCCGAGTAAAAAAACTGCACACATTCAACAGAAGAAGATATTGTTAAGATCTGACAAATCAACATACCATACTTCAGTTCGACAGTGGCTAGGCTAGCATGATTAACACATGAAGAGAACATGCATTCACTACTGATCCAGTATATTTATGGCTATGACTATATAAGAAACACTTATTCAAGAAATGTACATGTACAACGTTTACTTTTGCTGTAATTTTCAGAAATGGATGGATTTATGGGGGTTAGTATGTTATAGTGTACAAATGTGACCTGGCACCACGAAATGGGTGGAAAGTCGCAAAATAACAAAATTGACATTATTACATTTCTAGACTGAAGAAGAAGTCCTAAGCTTTCAAATGATGTATTGTGTGTTGCTGTAGCTTATTCCTAGCCACCGCTATACTCTTTTAAAAAGCTGAAGCCATGGGCTCTTGTTTTGAGAAAACGGAGTTCAAAGTCCGGGGAACCATGCCAACTATACTATCAATCAGTGCAATTCAGCCAGCAAAAAAAAACACTTTAGAGTTTTAATTGAGCTATAACATTTAGGGATATGATAAAAAAGGTTTTTTTGTATGTAAAAACTTTAACAACTCAAAACCGACCTCCCACTTGAAAAATGAACGTTTTGGCCAATGACTGGCTTTATACATGTGCGACTTTCCGCTCATTTCGTGGTGCCAGGTCACAAATATTGAGTGGCTCAGAGTAAAATGAGGGGAATATTATCACAAAGTAAAATCTGGACTAAATAGAAAAAGTCAATTTTTTACAGAGCGATTATATTCTTCCCATTTTAAAATTTAAAGCCATGCAATATTTGTTTTATATAACTGATATACAGATACGCTAACGTTGGCTCATCTGTTGACGTTGCTGGCTGTCATGATTCTGTGTGAGCAGCACAAATCGGGTCACAACCTTCTTCCCTGGGTTTCGGTGTAAGGGCCAACGGTTCAACAGCCGTTTAATAGTAAATACCATTTACCATGGGCTAATGGGACTTTTTGAGCAGCGGCGTGACTGGGAGTAATAATGAATGTCACGTGATGTGAGTTCCACCAATCAATGACAAGAATCTGTATGTCAGTTGCATAACAAATATTGCAGGGTTGTAGTCGAGTCCCTGCAAGTCTGTTCACAAGTCCTTTCGTAAAGCCAGTCACAAGTCCCTTCATAAAGGCAGTCACAAGTAACTGGATGAACAATGACAAAGAAATGCTTTTGTCAAAGCTGATTTGAATACCTCGTGATGTGAATTAAAACTGATGGACTTGTGACGGACTTGCAGGGACTTGCAGGGACTTGCAGGGACTAGTGATGGACTTGACTACATCCCTTAAATATTGTTACACAGACTGGCTTGACGTTTTGGGTTCATAGATGCTGAAAAAAATCAAGAAAACCAATCATGTTCTAAGATGAAACAGAGCTAAGATGAATCATGTTCTCAGATAATTAGTTGTACCCCTTCACAGGCATGGAAGCAATATCAAAGAAAGTGCGGAATAACTAAATATGAAAAATTAGGAGCAGTTTTTGAAAAAAAGTCATTGTTTTTTACAGCGTTGGTTGGCTCGGACCAGCATTGGAAATTGATACAAAATACCACTTTACTTGAAAATGTCTGCACAATATTAGGAGCAGTTTTTAAAAAAAAAGTCATTGTTTTTTACAGCGTTGGTTGGCTCGGACCAGCATTGGAAATCGATACAAAATACCACTTTACATGAAAATGTCTGCACACCAGGAGCCATTATTTTACAGGAGTGTTTGTGATAATTCGGTCATTTTGTTGTTTTATGTTTGCAAATTTGGTATATTCCCTTGAAGCCACTGCAACAAACTGGCATGGACTTAGCTTCATTTGTGATGCGATCAAGCAAAATCAGTCTTAAGTAGGCCCTTGTAATTTTTTTGATTTTTCGATATTCTTCTGTAGCGTACTTCAGGCTCCATTTCAGTGAAAACCCCATGTGAATACGACCTTTGGTTAACAAATTACAACCATTTGAACACCAGTACGTTAAAAATAAAGAAACTGAGAAAATAAAGTTTTTGTATCACTTCCCTTCTGAATTTGGTTAAAAGAGTATTTTCATGTAAAAGACAAAAATTTCCCCCTTCTGTTTTTGTAAAAAGCCGTTTTGATTTTTCCACCACTATGAACATATTTTGGCCCAATCTCAAAACAAAAATTGCCGAGTTCCGACTGAGTTTGCTTGATCGCATCACATTTGACAACTAAGTTGCTTGATACAACAGGGGTTTGTGTAAGGTCTGAGGTCACACGACAAAAAAAAACACCTAAAATAAGTACATGTCTCCACATTATGAAGAATAACTGTGTACAAATACATGTACATCTAAGGTGAAGGAAAACGGTGAAAAAAAGGGAAACATAAGGGGACGTGAACATTTTTAGAAAATAGATGCCAAAACAGTCTTTAAACTGAACAATTTTTTAGAAACTTATAATTTATACTGTATGATTTAACTCAATCTTTAACTCTAGGCATTTTGGCTAGTATGCCACTGCCTCAATCCTGCAAAACCTCCAAGCAGTGCTGGTGATAAGGCAGTGCTGTTGATATGAGACAGTGCAGCCGATTTCAAGTATTACGGCCTTTGGCTAGGCATAAACTACCCAATGTACATTTTAGACCTTGACACAGTGCATCCTGCAATACATTTGTTTGACGTACATCCCCAATCTTCCAAATTTCACCATTTGGTAAAGAGGATTCTGGAGGATTTAGGAAGGTTAGAGTTAATCCATCACAAAAGCTCCTACCTTTTACCGTCAAAATTTCAACACTATAAAATAGAAATACACACTCGATTAGCAACATAAATTGATCATTCATTCACTTTTGCCTGGAAGCCAGAGTTGTATTTGAGTCCCTGCAAGTCCATCACAAGTCCTTCAGTCTCAAGTCAAGTCGCTAGCTAGCTAGCTAGCTATTCGAATGAACTGTTAACAGAAGCATCCTTTGTAATTGTTCAACCAGTTACTTGCAACTGGCTTTATGAAAGGACTTGTGACTGGACTTGTGAAAGGACTCGCAGGACTTGAGTACAACTTTGTTAGAAGCCTTTTCAGTCCAAAACTCTTGATAAAAACTTAAACACTGCACCATCCTACTAAACCCAGAAATTCATTGCTTTTTGCCAAATAATTACAATATAGTACATGTATGTATAATTATAGGCCCTTTTGATAAATTTGCTCCGTCTTCACAACTACAATGTATGTGCATACTAAAAAAAGGAAAAGGTTTACGAGGGGCGACTGATAACTTTGTGTCCTAAGGTAGAAGGAGATGAGATTGAGCTACACAGTTTTCACTGAATTTGCATGCAGTTCAACTTGTTGAATGATTGCACACTAAACAGAAAGTTGGAAAAAGGGTGATACTATCACTGGGGCCAACTATGCTGATCTCCTGAAACAGCTACGGGAGAAAACCAAAAATATTTGGTATGGGAAGCTGACAAGAAGGGTGCTCTTCCAAATGCTCTGGCTCACATGTCCACATGGCTGCCATCCAGAAATGTGGATTTCAACTGGTCGAACACCTGCCCTATTCTGCTGGATTCCTCTGACTTCTTGCATGTAGTACCGCTTCCCGATTGAAGAAGCTCGGTGGTCGGTATTTTTCCTCAGATGGTGACGTCATTGCTGCTCTGGACCATTTCCTGGGGCCTAAATGACAGCTTCTACATGTATATCAGAAGGAATCCGTAAGCTCCATGATCGCTGGACTATAAAAGTGTGTTAACAATAAATGCGTTTGATTTTCTAAAACTGACTCCTTCTACCTTAAATAGGCCACAAACTTATCAATCACCCCTCGTATGTGCGTGAGTTCACGAGTTGGTCATGCAAATTAGGTTGTGTTGGTCGATCGCCCACAATTATGGCAGGGTTATACCCCTACCTCATTCCAAAATATTCAATTGTACGAGTTATATCTGTGACCGAGTTGAAATTGAGTTCCTACAAGGGAGAAAACAGAGTGTAAATTCAATTGTCTAATAAGTTATTTCCCTCAGTGTTTACGATGCTTGACAATGAAATAGATTGCCCCTACTGCAGCCAGTCCAGCACCCACAAGAGCTACCCACTTCCAGGATGAGCCTGCCGGGACCAGGCCCTTCTTGGTTTCCTCTGATTTAGCAAACTGTTCCTGTCAGGGGAAAACAACAAATATATATCTTTAGAAATAGGAACAGCACCCGATTTCACTAAACTCTTCTTAACTTACGACGCATCGCAGCCCTGCGACGCGTCGTATCTCCGACGCGTCGTGAAATTCATTTCACGAAATACGTCGTAGGTGCGACGCGTCGTAGGTGTGTTTATAGCACAAAACAGTGACTGTTGTATGTGTACCTATTCAACGCACAGTAAATAGCAGCTGGTATTCAACAAAGAGTCGGGGTATTCTAGTCTCGTTTATTACATTTTTATGGCGTAAAACTGGCTTTAAAAAGACGCATCTTATTTTACGACGACCCAAATACATTTCGTAACTTACAACGTGTTACTTGCCGTTGTGAAGGTACATGTATTGCGACGCATTGAACGCATCGTAACCTTAGTGAAATGGATTGTACGACGCGTCGCGAGATGCGACGCGTTACTCTTCGTAACTCGAGTTGCGACGCGTCGCAAAGTTTAGTGAAATCGGGTGCAGGAACATGAACATGAAGAATATCGGGGCTGCTCGGTATTCTAACTGCTCATGTATGTGTGCACAACCAGATTTGACAATTTTTTTCTTTCGAGATAAACATTTCATCGTACGAGGGCAAAAAAAGCATATACATGTAGTGGGTACCAGCAAAATTACAGAGATCGTCCTGTTCTCAAGTAACATTGGTTTTGTTATTGTCTGGACAGCGAAGTGTTTTCAATGTCTTGTGTGTCCAAATATTTGTCCGAACGAAAGTTTTCTACGCCTTTGGCCTTTGGGGTTGGTTAAGGTTTCTTGAAAATTATGTTAAAACGTACAAGTGTTTGAACAGCAGGGGTTGAGCATTGAGCTATTAAACAGGAGTAAGCTCGGTCTAGTATCAAAAGAACAATGATCGCCACCACTAGCAATTTTACCACCACGCAGGTGCTCAACAACAATGAAGCAAATTCGAATTACTCGTGTACGCGGGGCTGCTCGCGGGCCGTGATGAATGCTGAGAAATACTTTAGCAAGAATTGTTAGTACTGCACATATGCGTGTTTTACGGAGGATGCGAATTTCCCACAAAAAAAACACCACGTTGTAAAGAGAGCATAAATTAATTACAAATTAATTAACCTGGTTAATTGGCACATGGAAAATCACAATAAAAAGCCTTTTATTTAAAATATAAAAAGTGCATACAGGTATTATATATAGAACACCAAGTGCATTATAATTATGTACCGGTATGTCATCATGGACGGTATGTTCAAATTTCAAAATCATTTAAAACTTTAACCCCAACAGTCCCAGATCCTTCAAATTTAACCCTTCCTCTGTGAGCACAGATCGTGTATGGCAGTGGTGTTATGGGTACAATCCATAGGGTTTGAGTGCCAAGGTAAATCTCTCTGAACTCAGAATATTCTAATTTGTCTTCTTCTACATTTTCTTTCATTATACCCTAACCCAATTTTACCTCTAAACCCCTTTACTGAAGACCCAACAAGCTACCGCTATGGGGACTCGAAAATGTCCCCACTACTCGGTCTGTTCTTTTCCGAACAAAAGAACCAGTCCCCACAACTAGGTGGAGGCTAGAACATGTATGCCAATTTATTCCAGCTGCAGTGTGTTGAACGATCCTTTCTATGTACAGTGAAGACCACTTCTGTAGTTATTAAATGGCATACATGTATGCTTTGCTTACACAGTGTAATATGCCGTGGCCTCCATAAGCATGAACCATTTTACCTTAGTTTCATATGGCATTTACTTGGGGTGATTTGGAGTGCCATTGAAAAAAAACCAGAGCTCTTTTGAGGGGCGGCTCTTGAAGCGCATTGGAGTGTAAACAAGAGCAAGGGGTTAATATGTTTGTTTTACAAATCCTAGGGATTTACGGTTAAAAATTTGCGATATCAAGCTGGTAGTAACTCACAAGAAAATATTGATATTTTAATCTACGAATAATAATAATAATAATAATAAAACCGTTCTTATTAAGCGCATTACACACAGAGTCTCAATGCGCTGTACATAGGGGAAATTAATCAACATTGAATAAATGGGTTTTGAGAAGGCATTTAAATTGATCCAAGGTTTGTGCATCTTTGACGCTTTGGGGGAGTTTGTTCCAAAGATTGGGAGATGACGTAGAAAAAGCACGCTGGCCGTATGTCTTTGTCGATGACGCTGAACAGGTGAGTAGGGATTGAGATTGTGAGCGCAGTTTTCTAGGAGGTTCATATTTGTGAATCAGATCCTGTAGATAAGTTTGTGCGTTGCCGTGGAAACAGTTATATGCAAGCACAAGTACTTTTCAAGTACACAATCCGTTGTCTGACTGGAAGCCAGTGCAGGTCGCGGAAGATTGGTGAAATGTGGTCACTACTTTTGGTTATTGTGAGCAATCTGGCTGCTGAGTTCTGAACCCGCTGTAATTTGGAAATTGTTGAGTCAGGTAGTCCAAGAAGAAGACTGTTGCAAAAATCAAGCCGGCATGTGATAAAAGCGTGAATTAGCTTTTCTGTGGTGGATTTGTCGAGAAATTTGCGTATTTGTCCAATCTTGTATAATGCGAAGTACGGTATGATGATTTGCAGATATTATTTACATGGATGTCCATCTGAAGATTGTTCTGAACAATGACACCAAGATCACGCACTTTCTGAACTGGTTCTGTTAAAAAGCTTCCTATGGAAAACGGTGAAAGGTGGGAATGGTCTCTGAAACTAGATGTAATGTGGATAACCTCTGTCTTGTCTTCATTCAATTTCAATTTATTAGCGGTAGACCATGCTTTTATTTCATTAACCCTAACTACCCCAAACCCATCAAACTCCAACTGCAGCTTTCGCTAGGTTTTGGCAGGTTTGGTACCAAACTGTAACAACTTGTTGTTAGACTTTGTTTGACTCAGTACCAAAGGCCCAGGGAGACCCTGTTGAATTCTGTGAGGTTCAGGACAGAAAGGCATGAGACTTGTCAAAATGTTAGAAATTTTGAGAATGCACAGGCATTTATACGTGAGTGACCCACATGGTCACGGCACAGTTCCTGGTCAACTGTAAGTGTATACTTACATGTATACACCTTGTATGTGTGTCCCCACTAAAACACATAATACCCCTGGCCAGTTATCACTGTACCAAGTCAATAAAACTTCAACTGTTGGAGTTTGGCAGGTTTAGTACTGTTAGGTTCAGTACAGTGTACCAAAAATTACTGAACCAGGTGTGAGCTGTTGAAGTTTGTTAGGTTTGGTATGCTTCCTAGTGCGAGAGCCTAGGGGGTTAGGGTTAAGGCAACATTCTAGTTGTGGAAGGACTTATGAGCGATCCTGCTCTTTCATGATGACGTATACCTGTGTGTCGTCCGCGTATATCATTATGTTAATACCATGAGCCTGAATGACGAATATATGAAGTGAGCAAACAAAAATAATCAGTGAAATATAAAATAATGCTAAACACACACAAAACACCACAGGCTCATCTACAACCCATTTCACTGTGTTTTCTCACAGTCCACCATTTACGTGATATTACACATAATTGACCCATCGAGGCAGAATCGCTTCAACACAGCTTGTGAAACATTGTCTGATCAAATGAATTATACATGTAAATCGACGCGGAACACGCAAATTCTGTACTAACAAAAATTATAGCAAAAGTCTATAGGATTATCGAAGGGGGGTGGCTACATGCCAGCAAGCAATAATTGTAGGTCAAATGGGGGTGGGGGTTGAATTGAAAAAAATATTACCCTTCAGAATTTTTGATTTTTTTTCCACTGTTGCCTTTTCCAAGTTCTATCTCATTTCCTCTCAAGAACGCCTCACAATTTGTGTGCATAATTGTAACCTGTCACCACATTATGAGAGTAAAGTGACTAAAGTCGCACAATGTGATTCGGAGATATGACCATCCAAAATAAAAATAATAAGGGGTGGTCAATTTTGAGATTTTGCGCAATTTGAAAAGCCGAAGTCCTCCTTTACATATTCCCACTTTTTGGGTGCGATCCGATGATCGAAAACCTCTTAAATTACACGATTTTGCGTAGTGTTTGCATAGATTAAAGTCCATTAGTGGTATAAATAACACAGTATTTAAATATGCAAATCAGGTCCTCGTAACTACCGGTATCCCACGATTTCGAAACTTTGATATTTCGTTGGTTATATAATAGTTTGTACGTATGTATGTGTGGAAAGTTTAAAGAAGAAAAATTGATTAGAACATAGCCGTTGCTATGCTCAACCGAACCTTACTTGTCCTGCGTTGCAATCTTTTTTTTGCGTGTTTTGTTAAGATGTTTATTAAGTAAGTTTTCTCAAAAACACGTTTTGTTAAACCCATGACTTTCTGGAGCGCTGTAAAATGTATTTATCGCAAAACCCCCAAGTGTTATGTACCATTGGAAAGCTCTCTTTCTTAAAAATTTGAAAATACCAATATCTCAATTTTCAATTCTCCGACTTTACTCTCATATTGTCGTGACAGGTCACAATTTAGTTTGTTCATTTATTTCTTGTCCAGTCCTCACGTCCTCCTTTCGTTAACCTTGTGTACCTACCCTGAGTATATCCTCAGCGCCATGTTGTACAACGAGCACGACCTCCTCGCCGGCATTCACAAACTCATTGACTGCATCCTGGTGGGGCACATTCCTGACATCCTTGTTATTTATCTACAGGAAGAAGTACAGGGAACGGAAGGAGAGAGAAGGAGATTTTAATGTGAATCCCTTTTAGGACAGGTCAATGTTGAAGGGGAAGGGTCAATTTGCAAATTACCGCTACTGAGCGTAGGGGGTACACTTGTCAATGTCACCCACCAATGAAATCCATGGCCAAACCTTGGTTGGTCATCCTCCATGCATTAAGGGTGTGCATTTATAACTACATGTAGTTTGTGAACCGGGTAGCCGATTAAAAGAAAAAAAACAGGTACCGGGTACACGCTAACCCTAACTAAAGCTACAAAAAAACACTAGTAAAAAAAGGAGTAGTAGAATGTAGTATGTAGTAGTGGTAGGACGACTCCAGCATTTTCGGAATCGATTCCGATTGCGTCCAGGAATTGCAATTCCACTCGCACTTTATTTTTTTCACTGGCAAAAATATAATTTAAAAAAATCCATTTGGGGGAGGTTAGATCTGTGCCAATTAATCGTTCAATACAATTCATCAAGATGTTATGTAGAACGTGATTTATTGTAAGGCCGTGCTAAGTACCCGGGTACCCGTAACCCGACCGCTGATTGCGGGTACCCGGCTCCAATTTATCGATTTTATTACCCGAAACTGCCTTTGTAAATGTTGACACATTATTTCAGAAAGGCAAGCGTCTTTTATGTTCATTGCGTGCCGATAAATTGTTAGAAAACATCTGAGTAAAACGTCTTATAAGTCCATTTACCGACAATTTCCCGATGTCTAGATAGCAGCCTAACGGATGATTGTGCTTTCTTTGTAGTCATTGTGAATAAAAAATGCCTTTGAAGTCTATTAATAACCACCCTGAGTCCATCAAAATCCATTTCCTGTTTTGGAGGATTTTAGCGGATTCAGGATACCTCCATATTGAACCAACTGGAGGAGTGTGATGGATTGAGGATTTTAAGCCTAGCGTTACTGCAGGAGTGTGATGGATTCAGGATACAGACATTCAGGTGATGGACTGTGATGGACTAGATGGAGAAACGCACTGCAATTTTTTGTATGCCACCTAGGTATCCTGAATCCGTCACAGTCCATCAAACTTTTGCTGGTGGAGAATGATGGACTCAGGATCTCTCCAGAATGTATACTGGTGGAGTCTGATGGACTCAGGACACCAGCAGTTTTTGCAAACCAAAATTGGTGGACTGTGGCGGATTCAGGATACTTTCTAGTAAAAGGGGTGAGGGAGTTAGGGTTAACCAACAATTCTAGACAGCTGCTATAACTTGCGGCTGACATTGTATCAGTGTTTTGTTACAGTTGTCCTTTTGTTAAGTTTTTCCGAGGTTTACGTTTTGGAAAATGTGCTGAATTAATTCACGATCCCAGGACCCGTACCTGGAATGTGGTTTTAAAACCTGATACTGCAGGAGAGGTATTTGCTTCTATTGTATCAACTCTGCGGCCAGCCGGGAACATGGTCGGCTTTTTTGCTACATTAAAAGACATGCCACTGTAGGCCTGCAATTATGGGGAGCGGCAAGTCAATTCATTTACAAACATTTATTACAAGCTGAGAGTAAACTCCACGCAATAGGGGATCGCTGTTGACAATCTGGCTCTGAAAACCGCGCACTTAACTTTCTTGTCTTTTTTTCCCCACTGGACCGCCGGACTACTTAGAAAAGGGTTTTGACTAGACCGCCGCTGTTTTGACTAGAATTTGTTTGCGGACCAGCGTTAAGGTCGAACCCTGAGTTGCAAAGTAGGCCCGTGCATTTTTGTAGTTGCCGAATGCAGGGGAAGTAAGCACGCCATGCCAGCGTGGCAGTCGCGCTGCAGCTTGCTAGTTGAGTGAGTGGGGATGCATGTGGACGCGGTGTATACTTCCGGGTTTTTGTTATGATTCTAATAATAGTCACGGGTACCCGGGTACCCGACCGTGACGGGAATAGGGTACCCGGGTCCCATACTACCCGTAAACGCACACCCTTAATTTATTGTCGATACATTTCCTGTATCTACATGTATGTGGTACATGTATGCACCACTAGTATGTAACTACTCACACCTACTTGCGTGCAATGCCTGCAGTAATTTTCCCTCTCAATTTGTCGATAAAAAAGTGTATTTTTTTAGCCTCACTACTTAATGCTTAAAGGGATCGTATACGTTTGGTAATTACTCAAAAAAATAATGGCAATAAAAACATACTTGGTAAGAAGTAGAGCAGCTTTGGATAGTATAATGCATTTTTAGAAACTTTTCACTTCAAAGTACTGCGGTTATGGAAAAAGATATAACTTTTTATCCCCAAAAATTTGAATCTGAGAAGCGTTACTGCAGTGACGTTTCTCACCGTGAAATAAAATAAAATATCAAAGTGATTTGTATTAGTGACTTATTGTTTTCCCATTGATTTAAATCATAATTTAAATCATTTCTTTGAAAACATTGGCTAAATACTCATTTGTCTTGCTTCTAGAAAAAAAATTTAACCCATTTTTTGTATTCTACATGTATGCCTCTCATACAAAACAATTAACAATGGATTTAGTGCCAAGTAAAAATAAATAGTCATTGTCAGTGCAACATGACAATCTTTTGTTACTTGCAGATGTTTTCAGTGTCAGGTATTCCCTTCATTTTTCAAAAAATACCCCTTACCCCATTTTTCAAAAAGAGCGAAACGGACTGTTGACGTTTGCAAGTGCACAATCTCTGTAACCTCTTCCCGCATCCCTTAAGTGTTTCTCTTCATGGGAACTTTGTGTGGACATCTTTTGTTCAGAGGTTCCTTGACTTTGCCCTAAATTTCTTGAATTAAGCTGTGTTCGCACTGGACTATTTTTAATGAAGGTTTTACTGAGACGATGGTAAGATAAAAAATGGTCAAATGTTACCACTGTTCGCACTTGTACTTTCGACACGGGAAAATGTTATCGAGACCGCGGGAGAAGTAGCCGAGCTGTCATTATAATAAGGGAATAAATGTGTGTTCGAGAGGTTTTAATCACTCTGTTTAATACCGATTGGAGTCTGGGTGCTGATAATTACCCGAGCCGAAGGCGAGGGTAATTATCAGCACCCAGACTCCAAGAGGTATTAAACAGAGTGATTAATACCGACCGAACACACATTTATTCCCATTCATAAATACCTTTTTTGTAAAATTCAGCCCAAAAAGCCCCGAAAATCCCGGAAAATTGTCGCAAGTAAATTTCGGTGTTTCGCCATTCTGTCTGTGTCAAATGACATGTTTCCGCCTCTGTCGCTCTCTACACAATACATGCAATAAAGCGTATTTACTGTGAACCAGACTATTACTGCCAAGGTGTCGAGCTGTACGCGCTCAACACTACCCGCTCTTATTATTGGAGACGAGGTACTGTTCAGGGTTGGAAATAAAGTGAGCCCTGGGGACGGAATGTTGTTTCCATCTATGTTTAAACACTTCCAGCCATGTCTTTATCGTCCGTTTAATACCGGCCACGTGACGGGCTCTCGACCAATAGGAATGCCTAAACTGTCCCAGGTATTTATGAATGACTCATAAAGGCGAATGTAATCACAATGCGATGTGCATGCATCAGCGCGTGCAGTAAACAATGCAAAGGGTGCATGCGCGGTGTCTTGTTTAGCATGAAATCGCACTAGGGGGCCGGATGTACGTTTTCCTAAGCCACTTTTACCGACTCGCGCTGTTCGCACTGGACTTATCGTCTAGGGAAAAGTTACCTGGGAAGTTTTCCCGGGCAGCAGTTGGCCAGTAAAAGTAACCACTGGACTCGGAAAAAGTAACTGAGAGGAAAACGTCCTAGGCTGTCCGCACTGGACTTAAAATCGTCTCGGTAAGTTTTATCAAAAAAAGTCCAGTGGGAAAGAAAAAAATTCATTTTCCACGTTTTCCCCCTAATTCCAGGATGTTATGGTGGGAACCCGGCCCTTCTTCCGTAACTGTGGGGACCAAAGTACACACCTGTCGGGTGACAATTAATATGGGAATCAAAAATGCTATAGGGACAGCAGATGAAGTCCCCATAACTTGGTCCTAATTTCCCTACCAATAGAAAACTTCCCATAGTGCAGGCACTTGAAGAAACAATGCACTGTACACACACTGACCCTCCCAAGGCCTAACTTGAAACAACTTGTCAGATGAGGAGTCTGACTCATTCATGATCCCTGGGGCGCTCTCAATGTCAGCAGTTACCAGTAGGATATCTAATTTGGGCAGTCTCTCCTTAGAGAATTTGGCTTAGTAAAGGGTTGGTGACTGCTGGAAGAAATCTGCCTAATTTTTCTTGTGATAAACTACATGTACCTGTACATGTACATGTACATGTACATTGTACATG
Source organism: Crossaster papposus (assembly GCA_037893245.1). Classification (NCBI taxonomy): domain Eukaryota; kingdom Metazoa; phylum Echinodermata; class Asteroidea; order Velatida; family Solasteridae; genus Crossaster; species Crossaster papposus. The sequence goes on from JBAIAA010000173.1 coordinate 571,715, forward strand.
TAGTAGGTTCACCCCAACAGACTGAATCCATACATTTTAATATGAATTAAAACACACCCTTGGGGATTATGTAATATTTCTGGCATGAGGAATTTTTGAAGTTACTTTTGAGGTATGTATGTACATGTATGTCTGCAATTACCAACAATTTATTTTTTTATGTTAGATGAGACACTACACAGTTTTTAAAAAAATCAATTGCAACCTTCTGAAAACTTTTCTAAATGTCGGTCTGTACCGTAGAATTTGAAGTTTGAACCCTTTCAGTTAAACTCTTTTCATTACAAAGAAACTGCATTTGAAGGATGTGTACATACAGGAATAGTACAGACATACTGCATGCACGCACGTACGTACGTACATTGAGGTGGCTTTACAACATGCAGTCTGCATCATCAATAAAATATAACGACTCATTAACAAGGTTGACAACATGAACTGCGATTAGCAGTGATGCGCCAAATAATAATAATAATTTGGGAGGCTATTCCTTACTCGCAGTTGAGGTACTGAATTGCAAATGAAATGTCTACAGCTAGTCTTGATTGCAAGACATCCTAATTGCGGTATGCAAAGCGCATAGGCCGCCGATGCAGGCGCCCTCTAACGTACGCCGTAGAACTCACCATGACTTTCGAATAGGAAGTCTTGGCTAACTGACATAATCGCTCAGAAAATTTCAAGCAAAATTGTGTCGCATTTGCATGCGTGTGTGACACTGCATGTGTGACGCTGCATGTGTGACGCTGCATGTGTGACGCTGCATGTGTGACGCTGCATGTGTGACGCTGCATGTGTGACGCTGCATGTGTGACGCTGCATGTGTGACGCTGCATGTGTGACGCTGCATGTGTGACGCTGCATGTGTGACGCTGCATGTGTGACGCTGCATGTGTGACGCTGCATGTGTGACGCTGCATGTGTGACGCTGCATGTGTGACGCTGCATGTGTGACGCTGCATGTGTGACGCTGCATGTGTGACGCTGCATGTGTGACGCTGCATGTGTGACGCTGCATGTGTGACGCTGCATGTGTGACGCTGCATGTGTGACGCTGCATGTGTGACGCTGCATGTGTGACGCTGCATGTGTGACGCTGCATGTGTGACGCTGCATGTGTGACGCTGCATGTGTGACGCTGCATGTGTGACGCTGCATGTGTGACGCTGCATGTGTGACGCTGCGTGCATAATTACATTACGTCACACGATTATACACGCGTCACACGCGCATGCTCAACATTTTCCGTTTAATAGCAAGACGTCCTATTCGAAGGTCATGGTGTGGTCTACAGTGTACGTTAGAGGGCACCCTTATCGGCCGCATTCGCACGCTGCATACCGCGATGAGGATGACTTTACAAGACTAGTCTACAACATGGCCAAGTCGAAGGCACGTTAATGAACCTAGTTAAGGAGCACGTTGAAGATTAGGGATGGTTGGCACTTGAAATACATGTACAATGTACATGTGTAGATAGCGGAACGGTGAAAATGTTGCAAAATCTTTTTTTAGTTTTTAGTTGTTTTTGAAAATAGTGAAAATAAATCAATATACAATAATCATTGTTAAAATAATCCCGGCGTGAACTGGTTACCAATTGTTGGTATTACGCTCGAGCACTTTAAAGCTATGGTCACATTACCCAAAGGTAACCTGCTCGGCGGCCGAGCGGCGAGTTTTTAACCAATTCTGCCCGGCCACCGAGCGGCGGCCGCCCAGGCACCGCTCGTTTTTAGGGCATCGCTCGGTCGCCGCTGAAGTTTTAGCGCGGAGTTAAAATTTAGGCGGCGCCTGCTCACTTTTCACTCGCCGCCCAAAATACGCTCGGTGCCTGGGCGGTCGCTGCCCGGGCACCGACCTAATCGAGCGTTCGCCGCTGAGTGATTTAAGTCAGAAATCGAAGCCGCTAGGTCAGAGGCTGCCGAGCGGTCGCCGCCCGGTCGCCGCTGGGAGATCGGTCACTGGGAGGCGAGTTCAAAATCGGTCGGCGTCCAGCAGCGCCAGCTCCATTCACCGCGACGTCTAGCCCCGTCGATTACCGGCCGGCCGCCGGGCAATTTCTTTAAAATCAGCCGGTGGCTGATGGGAGACCGCCCGGCAATCGGAGGGTCACCAGGCTACTGATCGGTCGGTCGCTGCTCTGATTTGTGACCATAGCTTAAGTGTGCGGAAACCAGCGAAACTTGTTAAAATGCTCGGATGAGGGCAATATTAAAAATAATATTGCCGTCATCTGGGTACTTTTTACGAAAACATACAATATGCAGATTTACTTTTACTGCTAGAAGTCCAATATAAATGTGACCTGTCACCACAAAATGAGAGTAAAGTCGGAAATATTGAAAATTGAGATATTGGTATTTTCAAATTCTTGAGAAAGAGAGCTTTCCAATGGTACACTTGGGGGTTTTGCGATAATTACTTTTTACAGCGCTATAAAAAGTCATGGGTTTCACAAAACGTGTTTGTGAGAAAACTTACTTTAAACAAAAACAAAACACGCAAAAGATTACAAAACAGGCCAAGTAAGGTTCGGTTAAGCATAACAACGGCTATGTTCTAATAATTATTTCTTCTTGAAATTTTCCACTAAATATTGTAAAAACAACAAAATACAAAAATTTCGAAAACGTGGGATACTTACGAGGACCTGATTTGCATATTTAATTACGGTGTTAATTAGACCACTAATGGACTTTAATCCAAACACTACATGTAACTACGCAAACACTACGCAAAATCGCGTAATTTAAGAGGCTTTCAATCATATGATCTCACCCAAAAAATGAGAATATGTAGAGGAGGACTTGGGCTTTCCAAATTACGCAAAATCGCAAAATTGACCACCCCTTCATATTTGTGACCCACCACGCCAAAACCAAGCAGAAGTCGGCAAATGCCATTTCAAGATATGGCATTGTACACACAAAATGTGTTGCCGGTCGATTTTGTTTCTTTCATAAATCGTTTATAGTTAAAACTCAAATTTATAGGCAATTCATGTTTAAACCTTTTTAAAAATCCCCGAAGAATATCGGCCTTCATTATTTTTGCTCAATAATGTATGATAATGGTGAAAGACTTTAGTGCTCGTTTTCTCAAAAGCATCCCTTGACATTTCCTAATTTCAAAAAGACGTAACTTCAAAAGTATACCACCTATTTGAGTCCACTATAGCTTATTTTAACCCTAACCCTACCTAATGCTACTTTTTACTACTAGTAGTAAAAAGTAGTATTCAGTACTCTCACTGACTTGTGTGCAATGCCTGTAGTAATTTTTAGTATTGGGTACTTCACCCCTAATTGCACTCGTAGTCCTTTTTAGCATTGGGTCCCTCTGCTTGCTGAGTGTGCATGGCTCATGTATGCTATGTAGAGTGTTCTAAACTGCACAGCAACAATTGTCACTTGGGACACAGCAATGGGTCAAGGCTGGACTACTGCATTTGTTGCCAGGTAAGTATTATTGACCTGTATTGCCACTATTAGTATTTTGTAGTTGGCAGTATCTGTACTCTGTCAGTACACACCCAATCATCAGTCACGGAGAGACCCAGTGCTACAAAATACTAAGTAGTATTCTGTAGTACGTAGTTCTTTAGCCCAAAGTAAGGCCTAGGGGGTTAGGGTTAAAGCCTAAAACGCTAGCAATCCAATGGTATATGTGAACAATTTCTACTTCAGCCTAGTTTTGGGGTGGTGGGTCACATTTTGACTTTGGATAGCCATATTCCCCTCTAGAGTGCCTAGTGGTGACAAATTAAATTGCTGCTGTTTATGTACAGAGTTTAAAGACTGGATATTTCGTCAGACACACGTACCTCAACGATCTTATCCCCTTTCTGTAGCCTACCATCCTTTGCTGCAGCTCCATCATCTCGAATCTTGGTCACAAAGATGCCTGGGTCACGTGGAACATGAGGCTGGTCACGCCCACCTTTAATATTGAATCCTAATCCTGAAAAGAAAACAAAAAATCCTGAATTTCTTAAATATTTCTTTTAATCTTATAAGCCCCACAAGCCCGACGCTCCACAAGCCCGACGCTCCACAAGCCCGACGTCCCACAATCCCGATGCCCCACAAGCCCGACGCCCCACAAGCCCCACAAGCCCGACACCCCACAAGCCCGACGCCCAACAAGCCCGACGCCCCACAAGCCAGACGCCCCACAAGTCAGACGCCCCTCAAGTCAGACGCCCCACAAGTCTGGCACCCCACAAGTCCGACACCCCACAAGTCCGACACCCCACAAGTCCGACACCCCATGGGCCCAATGCCCCATAAGTCTGAAGCCTCATAAGTAGGGTCTAAAGCATCATAAGTACAGTTTAAAGCCTCATAAGTCTAAAGCCTCATAAGTCTGACAATTAAATTAATTTTTTGTCTGTTGTCGGACTTATGAGGCGTCGGACTATGAGGCATCAGAACTATGAGGCCGAATATTTGTCTGTATAAGCTGTTCCTTTCTCTATGGTACTGTATAAGTGTCCAACACCTCATAATTCCAAAATGTTTGACTTATGAGGCGTCAGACTTACGATACGGCCCTGAGAGCAGAGAGTTTAGTCCAGTGTGGTCACAGAAAATTAGTAAGGGGTTTAGGCCTAATGCTGGAAGGGGTTTCCCACCAATCTACAAGTACATGTACAGTACAATACAGTACACATGGTAGTGGATATTTGGCCTAATACACAATCTTTCGCAAAACAATTTGCCCTTCTGTAGCTGTTGAGCCAGCACATGGCCGAGTACAAAGTTAACCCCGGTACACGTACCGGGTATACCTTGTAATCAGCAGTGCTGCCCCACACAGGTTATGACGCGTGGGGGGGGGGTGTTGGGAGGGGGTGTGTGTTGGGAGGGGGGGGGGGGGTGTGTTGGGAGGGGGGGGGGGGGTGTGTTGGGAGGGGGGGGGGGTGTGTTGGGAGGGTGGGGGGTGCTGGGAGGGGGGGGGGGATGCTGGGAGGGGGGGAGGGGGGGTGCTGGGAGGGGGGGGTGCTGGGAGGGGGAGATGCTGGGAGGGGGGTGTGCTGGAAGGGGGGGTGCTGGGAGGGGGGGTGCTCGGAGGGGGGGTGTTGGGGAGGGGGGTGTTGGGGGGGGGGGTGTGTTGGGGGGGGGGGTTGTATGTGTGTGAGTTAGTCTTGCATACGCACTGTGGACCTCCGAACAATATAGGTCCACACGATGCGGGAAGAGGTTACGGTTTGTGGACTTGCCCAGGTCCACAGTCCGTTTTTCAGTTTCCGAAAAAGAGCGCTAGAGGAAAAACGGGTTAGGGTTATATAGAAAAGATAGAAGGAACAGCTGAGAGGCCCAGAATCAAAATTTGAGGGTAAATTTGTTTTGTGGAAGCGAGAAAAATGAGTATTTAGTCAACGTTTTTTAACTACACGAAGACAAAGGAATGTCCACAGTACGTATGTAAGTTAGTAAGGTAAAGCTGAGTGTGTGGAGGGGGGGGGGGGGGGGGGGGGGTGTTGTTGGGTTAGGGGGAGGTTGTGTTGGGGGGGGGGAGGGGGGAGGGTTGTTGTGTTAGGGGAGGGTTGTTGTGTTAGGGGAGGGTTGTTGTGTTAGGGGAGGGTTGTTGTGTTAGGGGAGGGTTGTTGTGTTTGGGAATGGGTGTTGTGTTTGGGAAGGGGTGTTGTGTTTGGGAAGGGGTGTTGTGTTGGGGGGAGGGTGTTGTGTTGGGAGTAGGGGTGTTGTATTGGGGGAGAGGAGGGTGGTTGTATTGGGGGAGAGGAGGGTGGTTGTATTGGGGGAGAGGAGGGTGGTTGTATTGGGGGAGGGTTGTTGTGTTAGGGGAGGGTTGTTGTGTTAGGGGAGGGTTGTTGTGTTAGGGAAGGGGTGTTGTGTTGTGAAAATAATTTTGAAAATTTTGGTCAAACCAATCCGCCCCTCGAAGGGAAGCCTCATTAACATAAACCTCACGAGGGGTATGACGAAAATCGAGGCAGAAACTCGCCGCGCTGCTACCGGCCTATCGTATACTGACTGCGCGCATTGCAGCAAGTGTCCGTCTTTACATGGTTTTTCATTCTGAATCAGGGTAAAAATACAACAGTTTTCGGTCATGCCAACTAGGTGTGTAGCTGCTAGGTGTAGCAAAACTACTAAGGATGAAGTAAGGCTTCATTTGTTTCTGGCTGATCCTAAATATCGGAGGATTTGGACAGCCAAAATAAAGCTTACCAGAGCGAAGTGGTCCGGGCGGGCCTAGTGATTTTCGGCCCTATGCAGCGAACATTTTGAGCGGTCATGCTTCGACCTAGAGCGCCTAGAGAGACCCCCATCTTTATCCTCCCTCGAGTCCGTGTCTGAATAAGAAATACTGGATTCGAATCATACGAATCAGTACAGTTTTCGTCGGATTCACCAAAAACCGAGGAAGAACTTCACGATCGTCCATGTGAAATTCGATTACCGTGCACAAAGCATACGCGATTCGTACACTGTGGGTGCATCAACACACAACAATGTGCATACGTGGCCACGCGAATCCGTCTCGTACCTAGACGTCACATACCGACTATCGAGAATTTCTCCGGGTCCTGCCTCGGTTTACGTCACTCATTTTTAGTGGCCGCGAAATTTAAAAAGGGGGGTCATTTTTTGGACGGCAAATTACCACACTAAACGTACACTAGAACCGGTTTTGCTTTTTATTCACATTTAATACACATGTTTTAATACAAAATGTTAACTGCATGTTTCCTTTAATAACGTTTTCTTAATAAAAAAACCCGGAGCCGGCTGATGCTACAGTCTACAGATGATAATCATCTGTCGGTCGGTACATACAGTACTAAGTACCGGGCCGCGCCGGGAGGCCTCGTTGTGCGTTTTTTAAAACTAGGCCAGGGGCCGTATTCACAAAACTCAAACTTAGGAGAACACTTAAGTCAGACATAAATCTAAGCACCCTGCTAACTTAAGTGGGGAGCTTACTTTGGTATTCACAAAAGAGCTAAGCACCCCACTTATCTTAGTGCTCCACTTAACTTAAGTGTTCAAAGCAATCACTGTTGCTCATGCGCAAAACATTTTCGTCATAAATGTTCCTACGCAACGAAAATGTAATCTATCTGCGCGGTTTATCATGCGTGCGTGCACGCACACGCACACAGCTAGCGACGCAGCTTTCAAGCCCAAGTTAGTGCACCCAAATAGTCTGCGTCACGCGCGCGTCAAACGAGTTCGTCATGCACGTTTTAGACGTTTTAAACACAGAATAATAGTGAAATGTTTATTTTATTTACTCTCGAGTGTGAAACAAATTGTGATGGTGATTTATCCACGTTCTTTCAAATATGCTGGAAGGTAAGATAGTCCTTTTGCATTTTATAGTCGGCAGTCACGTGTATTGCATGTCATTGGTTAACGTTAACGTAACATGTCATCAATCGCAATCATTCCTCCCGCCTAAAATTTAACAAATCGATCGAAAACAATCGTTAGAATGTCAACGAAGTACAATTCCAGAGCTGTCACAAATTAACTTCAGCTTGGCTTCCTTTTACAATAATTTGATACTGACGAGATTTCCCATAGCCCCTAGAATATCAAATTTGTGCCCAAAATGTACCAACCGAAGGACAGAAAAAAAGCCGCCATGACACCTAAGCGCCCCGCTTAAACGAGTTAAGACTAGTCCGACCACACTTAGATTTAAGACTCGAAAATAAGTGGGGTACTTAGCAAAAATGTTTTGTGAATACCGCTAAGTCATTCAGATTTGTCTAAGTCGGGTATTTAAGTGGGGTGCTTATTTTTTTGGGACTTAAGTCGTTTTGTGAATACGGCCCCTGGGCCTAGCTCGACGTCCACACACAAAATTACATCATTCATTTTCAATTCACTCTTTCAGTTTCACTAGTTTCAGTGACAAACGAGAACCATCAACTGATGACCGACAAAGCAAACGAACCTGTTGTCCCTCTTTCAAGCTCGATCCTATCCTCCGGCACGTCAGAAAGGTCCATTATGCCACCGGTAATGTGTCGGGAATGCTAACAGCAAAATAGTTATTTGGTATGGGGCACAAAATGAGCTTTTTGGCAGCAATTTTTCACACACTACGTGGGTTTTCCGACATCATTCACGCATTCACGAAAACCCAGTTACGGTGAAGTGCGCCCTCTATAGGTTCATTAGTGATTGCAGGCTTCGTCTGGTCGTTGACGTCTATTTTTTTTATTTAGCTCCGTCTTAAAAATCATTTGTGGTTGTAATATTGGATCATATTTTGATTTTGAAGTGAGTATGACACTTTGACAGTGGTTTTCGTTTTCCTCAACAGTCAAACACGTGTCCAAATTAGGCAGTACTTTTGTTCTCTTGTTGCCGGTTTAACGTTGGATTGGAGGACGTTAAACGTTTTGTCCATTGTTTGCAACAATTTTTTGCATTTTAACGATAGAGAATCATTGAATTATTTACAGGCATAAAACTGTGTTCAGGGGCTGTTGTTTACAATTTTACGAACGATAAACACAGTAACAATAATGCGCCTAGGGCAGTTTCCCCCACCACTGCCTGATCCCCCAGGGCAGTTTCCCCTACCACTGCCCCCCCCCCCCCCCCCCCCCCCGCCAGGGCAGTCCCCCCACCACTGCACACTGCCCCCATGCCCCCCCCCCCAGGGCAGTTTCCCCCACCACTGCCTCCCCCAGGGCAGTTTCCCCCACCACTGCCTCCCCCAGGGCAGTTTCCCCCACCACTGCCTCCCCCAGGGCTGCCTCGATCACCTAAGATGTCATCGTGGGGATTGTGACGATTGTCACGTTTTAAAGGTAGTATACACCATTTGCAGATATCGAAAAAATTTACTACCGAATTATTAAGAAATATCTTACTCATCTAAAAGTAAATAATGATTCTATGCATCCAGCAAAATGATTGCGCTATATATCCTGTAATTATTCTGTAATTATCCGGACGGCGAGCGCGAAAAAAACACAAATAACATAAGAATAACTGCTCGACGCCGGTTGAAAACAAACGCTGTTTTTCGTGCTTTTCTCGGCATCCATGATTGTAAAACTTCGGACAGGTCAGTTAAACGATATTTACTATAAAATGCAACAACCCAAATCCACCCACTCATTATAATTCAAGCATCTACAAAAAGTGTATCCTACCTTTAAATTACCAAATCCCTACCCCTGGAGCAAATTTTGTGACAATCCCGACATACATATATTATGGGTGGGCTGGGTACCCCCACCTCATGAGTCATGTCCTCAATCAATACTGCGTCGGTGGTAAAAATGATTGCGAGTGACCGAAATCCCCACTGTATGTGGGGCTTGAAAAGTGTGACCAATTTAATACCTATAGACATCCTGGGGAGAAATTGAAAGGCGCATTTAATAATAGTATAACTTTGGAAATAGGAGGTAGGATCTCCCTGTCATGAGAACAAAATCAAATTAAAAGTTAATGTAAAGGGCTTGGAGCTTAATTTTTAAGGTGTTAAGAAACAAAAATCGTTAAAATGTGTATAATAAAAAATAATAAAAAATGACTGTTTAGTGTTTCTCCATCAGAATCTTGCGAGATGGATGTCGGAAAGAAGGCCAAACAAGCCATGTCTTACTTCACCCAGCAGCCCAGTATGATGAAACTGCTGCGGTTTGCCAACGTCGCCGGCGTCGTGTACTTCTACGTCGTCTCCTGTCTTGTCCTGTACATTAACCTGTACTGCATCCTGCCCGTCCTGCTCAAGGACGACGATTTCTGGCTGACATTCCACCGGTGGTTTTTCACTGCAGCCGCGGCCGGCATGTTTGTCAATTATTTCCTCTGCTTGCGGTTCAAATCAGTGTACGCGTCTGCCGGAGGAAAGGGAAGCACCGACGAGTTTACTGCCAAGGGCTGGGACCACTGCGTCCCTTGCCAGCAGTACATCCCCCCTAGGGCACACCACTGTCCTATCTGCAAGCGCTGTATCCTCAAGCGAGACTGGCATTGTTTCTTCCTGGGTGTCTGCGTGGGCCACTTCAACCAGAGGTACTTCTTGGTGTTCCTGTTTTACGGCACGATTGCCGCCTTGCACGCTGCCGTCTGCTTCTTCGCGTACCTTAACGCCAACTTTGCCCCGCTCCTCTCGACCCAGTTGTACAACTACCTATACCCGATCAGCACGGCCATGTGGATCATGGGCTTCACTCCCTCCCATCTGTACGGCACCATCACTCTGTCCTACATGTGTCTCATGTTGGGAATTGGATGTGCTGGCCTCTTCTACTTCCATTTCCAGCGAGCGCTGCGCTGCCAGACGTCCCACGAGCATGCCAACAGGATCACTACGTTCAATCGAGGACCGCAGAGGAACTTGCAAGAGGTGTTTGGGAGCCACTGGTGGCTAGCGTTCCTGCTGCCCATTCCGATGAAGCAAACAAGTGATGGCATTGTGTGGAACAAGCCGAAAGAAATCAAGGGAATTTAACATTAACTGGCAAATTTCATAGGGGGCCAATTTCATAGAGCTACTAAGCAAAAAAAATTGCTTAGCACAACAAAGTCTTGCTTATTTATAACAGGTTACCAGCCAAAATAATACATGTTTTTCATGCTAAGCAAAAAAAACAGCCGATTATCAATCCAGAACCATGAAGATTAGGTGAAAAATTGGTCTGTAACCTTGCTTTTGCCAAGGACAAATTGTCATGCTAAACAAGTTTTTGTGCTTAGCAGCTCTATGAAATTAGCCCCAGTTCAGAATTACGTGGCTGTTGCTTGAAATTATTTAAAGTAACTACAGCCACCACCATTATAGACGTATGTAATTTTAAGTTGTAGCAAAGTAATTCAGACATGGCCTAACACTATAAACAAATAACGAGAAATATGGTGCACCAACAATGAAAACCCATTATCTTCAAGCAAACCTCAATATTCGATCCTGATTTGGTCGATCTACGCCAACGTTCAGTGTGATATGACACAGGGTGTGAGTGAAAGTCGGATCTCTTGGACCTTCCTTAACCCTAACCTAAATGCTAACCCTAACTCATTCAAAGAATACTGGGCCTAACTCTAATCCCCCCAAAATAAGGCTACTTTGAAATGCAATTTCTTTTATTTCATTTAAGGTGAAACTGTTTTATTTAGAATCCGGGAAGGTCCGACTGTCTGACTAGCGTTAACATTAGATCCGGGAGATCCAGGTTTTAATAATCGCCTATGACACTTTATATAACACCACCGGATCCTCGTCATTTGATTGGTGGAGTGCTTAGTGCGAAACCCCCACCATCACCCCATTGATGTGCAGTCATGCGTATAATCTATCGAGTAAAGAATAAATACAGATGTCAAGGGGATAACAAACATATTTTTGATACTTGGTAATGTGATTGCTGTACAATTTATGTGTAGTTTTATTTCCTCTACATTTGCCATTAACTCAACTTTAACCAGTTCGCGCCGGAGGACATGTTTATATAAACGCAAAGTTTTCCCCAGATTCAAAACAGATGACGCATAAACACGTAGTGAGCAAGGCCGGAAATGTCTGCCAGCAGCGAGCAAGGCCGGAAATGCGTGGGTGTACTACGGCCTCATCAAATTGAGTTTCGGTAAAAATAATCTCTCGGCTGGGTGATATTAAAATAATCCCGGCGTGAACTGGTTAACAACAATCCCTCCCCCCGAAAAATAAAAATAAATAGATTTAGCCTCATCCGCCAAAATCATCCATTATTTCTTGAATTTGTTCTGTGGAGGGGTAAACATTGCCTTAGTCCTTCAAAATCCTCCACCGACTACCATATTATTATTATTATTATTATTATTAAACAAGACGAATCAGGTAGAGTGGGAAGAGTGCAAGCACTATACCGGTAAGTTGCTTCTCGGCAACCCCCACATACCTGAAACGTCGAAGACAAAACATGAAACAGACTGAAGACAACATACAAACACATACAGTCATGTATAGACCGGCAATCGTGGACGGGGCATTGTCCGACCGTCTTCCCTCTTTTGTTTATACTCTAACGTTTTCGGATGATCGCCATAGGATTTGTACACGAGAAAAGATCGTGAACGTTGTGTCAATCGTGGACCCATTGTTTGACTCCCAATTCTTTTGTCCGACGACCACGATTGCCGGTCAATACAAACGCACACACACACAACAGAAAACAAACTGGACAATAAAAAATGAGAGACATATACATGTAAGTTGAGGCAGTGCGGACGACATCGAGCTTTTATAATGTAGAGCCTTAATTATCCATGAACCCAACACAAACAATGCAGGGTACGCCATTATTATATTAATGCCAGTTGGATTACACCTGCAAAAGTAAAAGTTACGTTTTTTTGTGTTTACTTGCCTATTGTTTTTGCAAAAGTACCGTATTCCCCACCATGGCAGTGAATTAAATTATAAATTTAAATATTTGAATTAAATGGTGTTCAGCATTTATATTTTATTTTATATACTATTTGTACTAGTAATTCCTACCAATTTGTATGTCACGTGAAAAGTATTCTCTCCAGATGATAGTTTTGTTAAACAATGGACAAACTTTTTCTAATGTAATACATGTATTTTGTACTTAAAACTCATACAAGTACAGGTATGTACCTTGTGTTGAATTTTTAATTATAGTTGAAAGTACTACAGCTAACTCGTGTTTTGTCATGTTGTGCAATTATAAAATAAATCTGGTGTAATCACTACTTATACTATTAAGAGCATCTGCTTGAAAACAAAACCAAAACCTTAAATTAACCCTCCTATGCATTAGCCACTATTTGGGTCAGTTGTTTAGCAGTACAAAAATGCAGACTATTTTTGTGTATTGAGGCTGTGGGTGAATTGTGTTCTCCAATCTCCATATGTGACTTGTCACCACAAAATGAGAGTAAAGTCGCACAATGTGATTTGGAGATATGGCCATCCCAAGTCAAAATATGAAGGGGTGATCAATTTTAAGATTTTGTGTAATTTGGAAAGCCCAAGTCCTCCTCTACATATTCCCATTTTTTGGGTGATATCAGATGATCGAAAACCTCTTAAATTACACGATTTTGCGCAGTTAGTGTTTGGAATAAAGTCCATTAGTGGTCTAATTAACGCGGTAATTAAATATGCAAATCAGGTCCTTTATAGTATCCCACGTTTTCGAAATTTTGATATTTTGTTGTTTATACAATAGTTTGTACGTGTGAAAAATTTCAAGAAGAAATAATGATTAGAACATAGCCGTTGCTATGCTCAACCGAACCTTACTTGTCCTGTTTTGTAAATGATGTTTAAAGTAAGTTTTCTCACAAACAAATTTTGTGAAACCCATGACTTTCTAGAGCGCTATAAAAGTTTTTAGCGCAAAACCCCCCAAGTGTTATGTATCATTAGAAATCTCTCTTTCTGAAGAATTTGAAAATACCAATATCTTAATTTTCAATATTTCCGACTATACTCTCATTTTGTGATGACAGGTCACGTATAGGAACATACAGTGCAAAATGCTGGACTATTCGAACCATAGGAGGGTTAAATTTGTCATACAAATGTGAAAAGAGTGAAATTTGAAATTCCACGGGACTCGGCGGGGAATAAAATTGAGGCATTCTAAAAAAAAAATCAGATTTGAACAAGTACTTGAAGACACCATTTGGCAGATATCAATTTTTTTTTATTAAGAAATATCTTACTAATTTGAAAGTAAATAATGATTCTAGGCAATCATTCCTGATAATTCAAGCAATTACCAATGGTGTACCTTAAATACTATACAAGATGAATATCACTAATACTGTAATATTGTTAGATGTCATCATCTAAACTATTTGAAATTTCAGAGACTTTGTGATTTGTGTTCAATATTACCCGATTTCTTGTAATTTTACTGAAATAAAAGCTAAATGTACATGTAGTTAATAATCGTTTTCATTTCATCATGCTTGTAACTCAAATTGAAACTTAAATTATGTACAAATTTAACACTGCCATGACTTTACTTTTCCTTACAATTTAACATTGCAATGCAAAGATGATAGCTCACATATGTCAATTTACATGTAGCGTTATGACCTTGCGACCTGTTGCTATGGGTTACCTGCAGCGTCCAATTCATATCATGGTGATGCCTATACTGTTGTATGACAGATCTGTAAACAACAACCATCGTCTGACCTACATGTTATGTACATGTAGTACTTTACGTGTTTTGTTTTTCCTCATAACATGCCTATTTATGTAAATTAGTTTCCATCACAATGTCGGAGGTGTCAAGGGTTTAGGCGGGGTGAGTTCGGAGTTGCACTTTTCTATTCACCCATTGTATTGTGGTACAATGGGAGCATGCAATTGTCCATGTGTATTCATCCAGGAGATCGAATGACATGGACTTTTCTACAGCCATTTATTGATGGTAACTTCAAGCACTAGATGACATAGTGCATTTGGTACAGTAAAACGTGGCTTGTACTTGAGAATACCGGTGTGTTAAACCTGGGTCTGTATCTTGCAGAGCAAAATGGGTTGTAAGGGTGGACCGAAGCAGGGTAACAATTGGATGGCAAGAATTTCGCACACACCAATAACAACCACGCTTAACGTGATCGGTGTCAGTTACTACACCAGCATCACCATACTGGGTGCCTTCTTGCAGTGGACCATCATACTGCCGGAACTGTCGCGCGAGCCGGGATTCTCCTTGGCCCGTCACCGAGCGTTCATGCTCTACTTGTTTGCCAATGCCATGGGCAACTATCTGCTCGCCGCCTCTTGCGACGTCAAGCTGAAGAAGCGCAAACGGCTGTCCTTCCTCACCGCAAGCCGGTATCCCATGATTCCCTTCCGCGCCCGTTACTGCAGTGTCTGCGACCAGTGTGTCCGGAAGCACGACCACCACTGCTTCATCCTCGGCAAATGCGTTGGCTACGACAACCAGAAGTACTTTATTTACTGTTCCCTGCACACGGCCCTGGTGTCGGTGTACGCGCTCCTCACCACGGCCATGTACATGCACGTGTCTTTCAAGACCAAGTTTCTCGGGCCGTTCACCTTCTTCACCCTACTCCCGTCGTCCATCGAACGGTGGTTTCTTGGATACGTTGGATCGCAGGAGTTGCTCCTTGTTCTGTTTCTGTACGTTTGTCTGACGGGGGCGCTGGTTGGGCTCTGTTTCTTTACGTGGCACATGTTCATCACGGTGATGGGACTGACTACCCATGAGGCCATCAGTGGCAAGAGGGGTACAGATACCTCCATCTGGGAAAACGTCAACGACACGCTGGGGAAATACTGGCTCTTGGGTATGCTTGCCCCTCTGCCGTTACCCCAGCATGGCACAGGAATGTATGATGGTGTGACCAAACTAGCAAGAAACCACTCGGATTGATTTTGAATATTTAGATGCAGTTACCAATCACATTCAAACACAACAGAGGACAATGTAGAAGAAAAGAGATTAATACAACAATTTAGGTACCTGTGTATCTGTTACTCGCGGTATTAGTTGCTTTTGAAATTGTTCATAAAGGTTTGCATGTTAATACATGTACTACCACATTGGTGATCAGTCAATATAGCAAGATTAACAGCACAGTGAGCTTCATCATGTTTAAGGCTTCAAGGTGTAAACTGCAACTTTCACAAGCATAAACAAACGTGAAAGACATTTTGAAATTCTGTGGTGGTTTATGCACTTGGGCCAATTTCATAAAACATGAAAGCACAAAAATCTGCTTACCGGTAAATCACAAAAATAGTTTTGCTTAGTAAAAACAGGTTATTAGGCAAAACTCAATGTGCTTTTTATGCTAAGCAAAAACCAGCTGAATATCAGACAGAAACGATAAACATCACCTGAATATTTGATTTGTAACCTTGTTTTTTCCAAAGAAAGAAGTTTCATGCTAAGCAAATTTTATGAAACTGGCCCCTGATGTTGACAGCTGAATGTATCAATTTGCACGAGACTTGTCACCTGATGCACAAGCTTCACTGCATCTGGCAGGGCTAGGGTTAACAGTTGGGTAGAGTATAGTGCAATTGAAAGTAAAATGTTACTAACAAATTATAAAGTTCTATCATACTTATTTAATAGTTCATGTACATGTAAATAATGATTCTAGGCATCCAGCAAAATGATTGTGCTACACCTGTAGATATTCTGTAATTGTTACGAAAAGTTGAAATTTATATATATAAATATCACGATCGTCAGACGGCGATCACAAAAAACAACCCCAAAAACCAACTGCCCGATGCCAGTTAAAAAACGAATGCTATTTTTCCTGCCCTTTTTCTGAGCATCCATGATTGTAAAACTTCTGACATGTCAGTTAAATGATATTTACTATAAAATACAACCCCCAAATCTAGCCATCCCTGATAATTCAAGCAATTACCAATGGTGTACATGTATACTACCTTTAACACTGCGAATGGGGAGGAGAATTTCTCTGACAAAGGTGTGAAACAAATTTCCCATTCTAAGGTTAACTTTCAATTGATACTAGGATACCCGGTTTTGTTGCACACCCTAATATTTGCTGTTCATTTCCAACAATAATACCACCTAAAAAAAACGAAACCTGTTTTTAAACCAGTTCGCGCCGGGAATATTTTAACACCACCGAGGCAAGGCACAGGATTATTTTTAACGAAACTCGATCCGAGGCGGGTTCAGGCCGTTGGTACCGGTAAGCACACCCACGCACTTCCGATCTTGCTCGCTGCTGACAGACATTTATGACCTTGCTCGGGACATGTTTGTGCAGCTTCTGTTCTGAATCTGGGGAAAACTTTGCGTCCTCCGGCGCGAACTGGTTATGCTTTAACTTAGTGGGAAACAAAATTTAAAAATAACACATTTTTTCTTAATAAAAGAAAGCCATGCAAACAGAATAATTTATGGGGCTTTTATTAAGTACCGGTACCAATCTTCAACCCAAGTATTAAAGCTTTTTAAAAACAAATTGGACGTGTTACTTTTGGGGAATTTGCAAAAATCCTATATGAGATTAATATTGTTCGGTCAGATTAGACATCATTAAATAAGTATGTGGTTGGCTGGTTACAAACGTACGTTAAGAACTGGCTCATGGGCCTGGTGGACGGGTTAATACCCGGGCATAAACAATGTTCAGGCCCACGAGCTGGTTTTAAACGTAAGTTTAACAACGGCCAACCACATATTCATTCTCATTCATAAATACAATGTACGTCAAATAAAATACGTCAAATAAAAGTTAAAAAGTATAAGTTTCCAACAATTTTGTTTACTTCATACATACATTTATGTACATTGTCATGTTTTGTGATGTGAAGCATCCCTCTAGCTACGTTTATGGAATGTTTTTCGGATATCCAGGAGGTACGCTAATTCCTAATGCGTACTGCACGATGCTATGCGGAATGCAAACTGCCTGTACACAGTGAATTGTTGCCTGATCAAGAGAAATGAGTCACTACTGTATTATCGGCGTACAGGCCAAAACAACGAAAAGTGTTTTTTTTTTAATTGAGATTAATGTAGTATTTACTCAATAATTTACCCAAAGTATCTTGGCAGATTTTTAATGAGAAATATATATTTTTGAGTGATTTTAAGCACCAATGGTAATCGACATGTGACCCAATTAAGGACTAAAATACAGACTCAATTGTGGTATTGTGCATGCCTTGTGTGGTTTCAACCAATTAGAGTGTATAAAAGTGAGCTAATTTTACGGGCGTCCAAATTTCATGTGACATCGTAAAGTGTTTAAAACTGGCCAATTTATCATCCATTTAAACATGACAGTCTCTGGACAATAGGAATGGGTAAACTATCCAAGGTATGATGAATGCTTTTTTAATCTGGTAACATTGTGATTATAGGGAAAAAGGTAATTTACAATGGAAACAAAATCAAAGTGACCACCAAGTTACTAATATACAAAATAACAAGGTGTATCATGATTGTTTCCTTTCCTTTTAATACTGATGTATATGGAAATGTTTGTGTTGTTTGTTATACAATGTAGTAAAGTTCTTTGTTTTTATTGTGTTAAAAATTATTTATTCAAAGTATGGTTATCTATGACTTTAGATGTTTAAACAAAGTGCGTTTTTTGTCAGTATAAAATACAAATAAAACTAAATCTCAGATATGAAAATTGTTGATGTGCCAACAAGTTGATCCTTGTACAATCTAAGCTTATTTAAAGTTAAAATAACACAAAACAATCGGGAACTTCACACAGCATACATTTGTACCCTAGTCTTAACATTTACAGAAATATTTGGTTTCAGACAAAAATGGACGGAGTTTTCAAGACATCAGCATTTCTATGCATACGATATTAGAATCGGCAATATTGAATCTATCATTCTGGATAACAAGCTAACATTATTTTGTACATAACTATGTGCCTCATTTGGCTACAAGCCCACAGTAGAAAATCGGTTTATATGAACTGAACTGGGAAAACTGTAACCATGCAGTTTCAACTACATTATCATAGCATGATGGAATCTTAGAAAAGGTACTGTCAACACCATTGTTTATTATATTAGCTTTACACCCTAACCCTGCCAGACGCAGCACAGACCATGTTCAGACAGCGTTTTAGCTAAAACAGTAAAAGTTACAATGGTCGCTCACCACGGGTGGTTGATCGTAAAATTAAAACACAAGAGTGTTTAGTGCATTTTGATGCATTCAGCTGTTAACACCAGTGCATGAAAGTACACTATTGAGAGCTAGTCCCTATTGAGCAATGTCAGAAATGGATTCTGCTGCGTTGGGTGACCACAGACTCTGAAGCAGTTTGACCTCGAGATTTCTGACCTGATGGATCTTGCTGCGCTGGGCAGGGTTGTCACTTTACAAATGATGCATGTTGCAGTGCACGGCAGGGTTTCTAGCCAAAATACCCTGGAGGGTTATTAGGGATAAACCTTTCAGCTGTTTGACACGTGGAGAGTATCTTGACATCCTGTTCGAGTTTCAATTTCACTATTTTCCTCTTAATTTTTCCCTTAACCAATTCAACCATCTCAATGTAACCCTAGTTTTGCTTTTTATATCTCCAGCTAGGACTGACCATGTAGACGGAATATATTACCAAGATACAATTCACCTAGAAACACCAAGAAAAGAAACTCATAACCCTCATTTCCTATTGAACTAATACTCTTTCTTCACAAAAGAGATAGTATTCAGACAATCGTAAATTTGTATCACTGTGGAGACACAGCATTGGTTTCGTATACACAATTTGTGGACTGTCAAAAAGTTTGTTCAAAATGCTCCTACTTAAACCGCAATTACTTTCCTTGGTTGAAATTTGGACCAAATGTACCCTATATTATACCCTAACCCAGACACTAACCCAAACACTAACCCTAGAGATTTTGAGTAAAATCCATATTGATACCTTCTGGTCACCTGTTTCCGGCACCCTAAATGCAATGCAATGCAACAAAACAAATGCCTCGTTTCAAATTTCATTTTTATTTTGAAATGCTAATTATAGCACTGCACAAATTGAGAAATGTTACAATTTACATAAAAACGATGCCAAATAGAGCAATAATATACAGTGTAAAAAATGAAAATACCTGCAGCAGCTAAGCTCAGCCATTCAATAGTAGTGCCTACTTGTACTTAGAGCTTGGCCAGAAGTTCTTGAACAACCTGATAAAACAGAAGGGTTAGAAACTGGTTAAGAGATGAAAGTTATACTGGATGAATAGATGTGCGTCTTTAGGGAGAGATGGGTTACAATGACTGCTTTAATATACACTAGTGCAGTGCCTGTTCTGTTCTGTTCTGTTCGGAATGGGCAAATTGTTGGCCTTCAGTAGACCCTCAAATGTGGCGGTATAGAGTGTTATTGTTATTGAAAAGACGTCCTATGATTACCTATTTTTATTTAAAAAAGGGACTGGATACATTTTGGATTCAAGAGGGCGTTTTATACGAGTTGAAGCACGGACAAGAAAACAAACTTAATGTTGCCCTGAAAACAGCAGTGACTCTAGCGTCCCATAATATCCAACACCGCATGCAAATTTTAACTGTTGTGCTTTGTAGGCAAGTTTTGACCGGCGAGAAAGTCAGCTGGTACATGTACATGTATGTGTAAAACTTTGGTGATTACGGTTAAGTCCAGTTTCCAATAATAGAATACTAAATAATTAGACAAAATTGACAGCCCCAGTTTCAATACATTTCTGCGAGTGCAATGGGATTTATTAATTCGTTTCTTTCCACTACACGAGTCTGAAACATCCATTATTTGTTTTATACAACGCCTAAATAAATCATGGCTATCTGATTGGTTAGAGCCGCCAAAAGTGTTACCGTGCAAAATGGAACTTTCATTTTTGCCGTGAGACTGCATCGTGTAGAAGGACAAATATTTATTGGCAACAAGATCATTTAATACGGGACTAATAATACAAAGACGTAATCCTGACCCACCAATCAGATGAAAGGGATTTATTCAGGCATTGTACAAAATGAGAAAACTAGTAAACTATATTTTCAAACTTAAGTCGTGTTCTCATTGAATGTTTTCTTTTGCGGCCCCACAAAAACTTACTGCGACATTCCTTTGTGTAATTCCATCATGCCTTCCCACTTCGACCTTTATACCGCGACCTAACATTTCATTCAACGTGCAAGACTGGCGGAATGTCACACATTGTGGGTGCTGTTTTTCAGCATCCCTGCCGCAGCTGAGCAGAAACCTTTCTCGACCACTTTTGGGTCGCAGTACGTTGACAGGAGCATTAGTCTTCCCTGCGTTCCCATTTGTTTAAATGTTGTCATTCTACAGAAAAGTTGTGGTACGTTAACCAAAAAAGTCCAATGGGAGCACGGTTTATTAGACTTTGTGACTTTTTAGCCATTGGTTAAATTTAACAATACAGTTGACTTTCGTTAATACAAACACTGTTATATTCAAATTCTAGTTATACAATTTAGCAAACAAAAATCCCCGGTCCCGACTCTGCATTTACGTGCACAGTGAATGGAACCGACACTGATAAACAAACACTTTTGCTAGGTCCGGTTGAGTTTGTATTAACGATAGTTGACTGTACATGCATGTACCTTAGCTTTTTTGCCAACACTCCCCTGCCTTTTCGCTAACAAGCTCACAGTATCTGACATGGCAACCATGCCACTGTAGAGTCCACAGACACTCCTGGAATACAAACAAATACAATTTTGTGTGATTATGTTTCAAAAGAGTAGTCCGAGTATCATACGTTAGTTTAACAGACAGCTATCTCCGAACCAACGTCTAATATATTGCTGCGTTCCAATCGCGTCGTGTTTATCGTGTTCACCGTGAATTTGTCCATGTCGAGTTAGTCATGCGGTAAGGACATTCTTTATCGCGCAAGAACTCGTACGTGAACCAACACGCATGCGCGAGTATTTCATTCGTTTATGAAGTCGTGAACATGGAGAAAAAAATTCCACCTCGAGTTCACCACTGGTGAACACGAGTTACCAGGCGATTAGAACGCCATTTAGACTCGTGAACTCGTGAACACGACGCGATTGGAACGCAGCATTAGTGGACATGCCTATTTTTTGCGACCCCACGTGCCAGCCAATCAGAGTACACTGTGACGTCATTTGGTGCAAAAATCTGGGCAAAGCTGCTGATTGGTCAATTTGGCTGCCGTGTTTTTGTAACATAGCAAACGAAAGATGCAATATCACGATGGAAAGCACCTGCTGAATGGACAGAATCTTGAGGTCAAGATGCAGTCTTGTTTATACAATTAATCACCAAATCTGCTCGCATATCTTAGACGCCCATCGTCCAACGAGCGGATATTCCATCGACTACCAAAAGTTAAGCGGTTAAATATATACACGAATGCATGGCAAACAAATAAGTCTCTAAAGGTATAATATTATACAGGGTGTCTCTAAAAAGTAAACCCATTTTTAAATTTATAATATTGCAAAACTACTGATTATTTTAGAAAAAGACAAGTGTCAGTAAAAAGGGTGTAATGTCCTCTGTCCAATGGTGCAAGGTTAATTATGTCATTACCACAAATGGATGAATAAACAAGACAGTTATGAAAGGTACGGAGATCAGCACTTATGAAACTTGGCGTAGCTGCGCAACGTTTTAAACAGCGTTTACGACGACTTTTTGCGTATATTTGTGTTCTTTCACGAAATCGTCATTGTATTACCTTCACCCACCATTTGGAAAAAAGCTTTGTACGACTTTCCGCGAAATCGTGCAGCAACATTAACAATTCTGTCACGGGTAAAATAGTAATTCCTTTACTTCAATCATGAAACTGTGAGCGTCTTTCATCAAGCTCAATATGTTGAGCAATGGCGGGCTCCACGTCAATAACGATTTGCTGGTAAAATAGGTCATTTTCAGTCGCTACACCATATCTTATGCACCTGAATTGACTGCGCAAGCTACGCCATAATTTGTTGCGTAAGCCGCGGACTTACGCCCTGTCAAACCTTCGTGAAACTGTCGTAAGCGAAATGTTGCGCAGCAAACAAAAGTGGCGCAGCTTACGCAATATATTGTGGCGCAAGGGGGCTTGTGCCATTGCGTAAGGCTTCGTAAAAACGGCTGCTGGTGACATATGGGCAGACTCGCTCAAAAAAAACCGCACATACATGCGTGACATCATTACTTCTTAGGCTTATTGGTCCCCTAACCTAGGTCGACTCACTTACCTCCCTACGTACCACACAGACTGTTACTATGTCACATGATTAAGGGAAAGCTCTTGCATAGTAACGTAAGAGACGCTCAGCACTAATACATTGTTCACAATGGATTTGAATAGCACAAATACACCAGACCATTCCGGAGGTAGGAGTTGCTAGCATAAAGCTTGCCCCGAATCACACGTTATTTTTTCAACAACCTCTTTTTCCTGATTTGCTAATTCATTTCATTCATAAAATTATTGTTGTTGGCAAAATAAAGAATACGGCTGGATTCCTAGAAATGTATCAACTGACTACCGGTAGTAGCTATTTGACTGAAAAGTGTTGTGTTTTTTTGGTTGAAATGGTTTCAGAATCCTAGATGCAACCTACATTGTACATGCAAAGTTAAAGCCTTTTCCATACACTTTTCACCTCAAGTTCTTGTGGAACTTTGTTACCAGTAAAGTTTCATGTGTTCTTTACTTACTGGCTTTGTAGGAGGTGTGCGGCATTTTGTGGACATTTCTGCATATCCAGCTGTTTAGACCAGTGCCGGAGTAGAGTCCGTATCAGATCAAGACTCACTTTAATGTAGCTGTAATGGACATAAAAATAAAATCAAAGTAAAGAAGGTAGCAGCTAGTACAATGTACCGTGACGCACATCAACAAGGACCAAATTCATGGAGCTGCTTAGCACACAAAATTTGCTTAGCGTGAACATTCTTCAGCACCCGATTTTATAAAGCTCTGCGACGCGTCGTAACTCAATTTACGACGTGTAAAGCGGCGCATCTCGCGACGCGTCGTTTGATCCATTTCACGAAACCTGCGATGCGTTGAACACATCGCAACTTCCTTGACAATGGTTTGGAACACGTCGTTAAGTTACGACGTGTCTTTGAGTCGTCGTAAAATTTATAGCCGGTTTTACACACAAAAAATGAAATAAGCAAGACTAAATACCGTACCGAGACAATGTGTGGAAAGTTGTAAATAGAACTTTCACGATAGTCAATATGAAAAATCTTGAATATGTACTTGAAATATCAAATTAGCTAGAAGTCTACAACAAGCTTGTTTTTTTTTTATACGTCAGCCATTTTGATTACGTTTTGTAAACTTTCCAAGAAGAAATCCGACGACTCATTGCTAAAAATCAGACGACTATTTACTGTGCATTGAATATCATATAACAGTTGACGTTATAACACTCCCATGACACGTCGCACGTACATGTACGTAACTCATTGACTCTGCAGTGATCAACCTATCCAATAAACCTGAGACATAAGGACGCCATGCTTTGTGGAGATCGACCCAAGCTGCCTCCCAGAAGAAAGCACACATCATCACAGCGTTACATCATTATGTCTTTATAGGCCTATTGAACACTGGCAACGTACATGCACCAGGCTATTTTCAAGCGCACCCCCCAGCAGAGTTGTAATTGAGTACATGTACTTTCAGAGTACCAGCTTATAATAACACAGACACTGCACAGACACTGCACAGTAAATACTTTGCTAAACAAATTAGAGACTTTGGACAATCTGAATCTTGTATAAATAAAACCTCTAAAGACGAAAGCATTCGGTATAGGTACTCGACCGAGTACTTTCGTCCCAATACTTTGAATAAAAATGCATCCAAAGTCCCAAGTTACTTCTTTTTTTATTACTGACTTCATTTGTTGTCTACTGTCAATATATGTTTTGTCTCGCTTTGTTCGCAACAAACAGCTCAATGTTAGGTAGTAAACAAAGTACTTGGAAAGTACTCAACTCCAACTTAGTCCAGGCAAAATACATAATTTTGTTTTGTTGACCTCAAACAAATTGCAACAAATTGTTTTTCACCACAGTGCACTTTTATAAGGTTCCTAGAATTACATACTAATTTAAGATTTTTGTTGCTTACAATAATCATATCTACGTTAAAATGTATTTTGGGGATTTCCTTGAACTTGTTCAAGTCTTCCATGTTAGGCAAACCCTTTAACTAATTTTTAGCCCAATTTTTAGACACACCATTTTTCCCAAGTTTTTGTTTTCTGGGCTAAATATCACAATGTTATTATTGTTCATATGATTTTTCATAAGGTTTTAATATGATAACTGTGCCAGTAAGCAACTTGGTGAATTTGAAGCTCACCAATACTGACTACGTGATGATATCTGGAGACAGTGTAATAATGTGCGCACATTTATAGGGTCACAAAGTTGTCATTTTGGATAATTACTGTGTTCTCATAATTATTCAGTCACTTATATGCTTTAGCAAATGTTATTCAAGTATATATGTAAGTAGAATCACCAAAATAAACTTTTCAAAAAATAAAAATAAAATATATACCCAAATATGGAAATAAACATATTACATGGCAGGGATTAACGATTTATGCAAATTAGACATATTTCCACCACTTGGATTTTTGTAGATTTTTAGTATGTAATTCTAGAAACCTTATAGAAGTGCACTGTGGTGATAAACAATTTGTTGCAATTTGTTTGAGGTCAAAACTTATTTTTCCTGGACTAACTCTGATCCCCAGTCAACTCTGATCCCCAGTATTTACAGTGTTTACGTCTCTTGTTTTGCGCCTAGCGTACTTACTCTGCAAACTTGCTGCTCAAAAGCCTGTGAAGCGTCGGTAGGAATTCTAGCCAGGCACCCATCGATATCAGTCTGGCCTTGGGCGACTGCCGCACTAAACTGAAATGAAGACAAAGTAATATATTAACCCTAACTTCCTGCCCCATTTTTCTTACATATAACCTGAATCCTGCAAATATTCCAAAGTGTTAAAACTCCATGTAACCTGAATCCTCCAAAATCCTCAAATATTTATTACTGGTGACCACTGCCTGAATCCTGTAAATTCCTGCAGTGGGTTTACCATTGAGCTATAAAGCAGCCAAACATGGGACAAACAGCTGCTATAAAGTGCCCTAAACAACAAGGGTCTGCACACATGAACCTTGGTATGCAAACGTTTCCTATCCTTGATACATATTCAACTTACACCTTGACTGCATGAAGCTCTATGGAGAACTTTCATAATTATACTGGAGAGCATTAATTACAATGTGAAAGTACAAAGTAAATACCCCAATCCTCAAAAATCCTCCTTTGGATAAATACCCAAGTAATTAGCTCAATTCCTTAAAATCATCCAGCATTAGTTTGACCTTGATCCTGCATTATCCTTCAGTGGCAAAACCCCAAACGCCCTTAATCCTGCAAATTCCTCTGATGCAGTCTTCCCTAACAAATTACTCATGGAAGTTGTGGTTATTAACAGTTAGCTCTGTGGTATTGGATATTTGCATATAACAGTAGCAAAAGGCCAGTTTAAGTTGTTGTAGTTAGTGGTGGTTGTTGACCACTGGTGGTGTCTGACACCTCTTAATCCTTAATACACAATGGCTGTATTACATTTCAGATATTTCCAGGCCAAAGTTCTGAACATGATTATGTTTCAGACATTTTGAGGTTGGGAAATGTCTGAAATGTAATCGGTAATTAGGAAGCTTAGGTTTCAGACAGTTGAAATGTGAGTCTATTGTTCACGTTTCAGACATTTTGACACTATCAAAAGGGTTTCAGACACTTATGGTTCACAGTGTAGACTAGCTAGTTCCCTTATAATTAGCGTACAATTCCGCGACGTTTATAAATTGCCACGTTTGCGGTCAGGAAATCAGACTACAAGAACCTGATTGTTTTTCTTGATTTTTCCAGCATCTACAGTGAGTGAGTGAGTTTTTAGGGTTTAACGCCGTACCAGCATCAATGGCCATATTCACGGCGGGAACAAATTTCATTCAACAATTTTTTATTTCATTCAACAATTAATGTGAAGAAGTTACAGTTTTAGAGGTGGGAGGAAAACCCCAGAAGAATATCCTGGGGAAAAACCCACGGAGTCAGGCAGGGACTGAAAACCCAATCCACATATTGGCCCAGGCCGGATTCGAACCCGGGTCATAGTGGTGGAAGGCGAGGAAAGAACCACTACACCAACCCGACTCCCCCCTGCATCTACAAACACCGTAACATTGAAACTAGTCAGTGTAACAACATTTGTGACCGGCTCTACAAAAAGGTGTATTAAGTCGCGCTGTGCACTATCATGTAATGGCACACTTAACGTTGAGAGGGTAAACATTTCATCAAAATGTGATATTTATTTGTTGTTATGAATGACATCTTCAATACCTACAGTTTCAGGTTTCATTCAAAGAAATGTTGATTTTGATGAATAAAGTGGAACAAAATACCATCTTGTGTGCATCGTTCTGTTGTAGTACAACAGAGCCGGCTATTTAAAAGCCTGTTTTCTCAGTTGTGTAATTTGAACTCCAAGGAAATAATCAATATGTAAACACGTCATATCTCCAAAATGAAAGGGGCTATAGAGATCTATTATATACCAAATTAACCATGTATATAACTCAAATTTTTTTTGCGACACAATACACCTTATTGTAGAGCCGGTCACATTTGCTATAACATACTAAACCCCCAAATCCATAAATTTCAAAAGATTACAGCAGAACCAAATGATGTATATTACACCTTTAACCAATTCCAAATATAGAAAGACATTAGTCAAAAGCAAAACCAAGATGGTACCTCAAAGTCAAAACTGGGAGCACATCAATGGTAACCGAATCATCAGCTGTGCGATTGAGGTAGGTGATGAGGGCACCGGGGTTCTTACTCCAGAATGTCAGGGCTGCGTTGAGGTGGATCAGACGATTGGATATAATGGACACAAAGGTGCTGTGGCCACCAAGGAGCTGTGAAAATAAACAGCTCAGTTAAGTTTAGATTTAGCGGCCTTTTTTCAACAAAATTTTAAAAGCACCAATGTTCTAAGTTTACTCATTTCAACCAGTTCGCGCCCGGATTATTTTAACATCACCGAGCCGAGGCGCGAGATTATTTTTAACGCAACTCGATCCGAGGCGGGTTAAGGCAGATAGTACCAGGAAGTACACCCACGCATTTCCGGCCTTGCTCAATGCTGAAAGACATTTCCAGCCTTGCTCGTGGCGAGTTTATGCGTCATCCGTTTTGAATCTGGGTAAAAATTTGCGTTTGTATACGTCCTCCGGCGCGAACTGGTTCAAAGGACAATATACTATTTGGCAGTTCTGCACTAATTGTCATCGTTTGAAGCAGCAAAAAAGCTCAAAATATAAAGAACGGTCCTTGATAAAAACCTGATGAAGTTTTTAGCTCTGTGAATGCTTCGTATTCGGAGAAAACAATATTCTAAGATTGCAATTTCAATTCAAAATCAATCTGAATTGTGACCACAATCTCCATTAACCAGTTCGTGCCGGAGGACGTTTATAAACACAATTTTTTTTCCCCAGATTCAAAACGGATGACGCAAAAATACGCCACGAGCAAGGCCGGAAATGCGTGGGTGTGCTTCCCGGTACTATCAGCCTGAACACGCTTCGGATCGAGTTTCGTTAAAAATAATCCCGCCCCTCGGCTAGGTGATGTTAAAATAATTTTGCGTCATTGTGCTTAGCAGTTCCATTAAATTATTGACCCCACTGATGTGAATTAAAAACGGTACAAAGGACAATGTCATGCTTTGGGAAACATCCCCGATTATTAACCCACAATTCACAAATTACTACAAACCTCAGAGGGTGGGGCGGTAACATTTGCTTCCGCCCCTCCACCACCTCGCTTCATGGGATGATTCTCCTTGTTGTCGGCCTTTTCTCTCATCTTGATCAGTTCTTCCCTGCCTGGATGATGGACTACTTTTTTTAGTGGAGAGGGAGCTCTCTGCTGTCCCTTACCTACATTTCCTGGAGACTGCAGGAATTAAAATGGGGAAAAAGAAAAAGAATGAAAATACAAGGCCTTTAAAGTGGCTGTTTTTGTCTGTGCTTCATGCGAGAACTTCAATCAGTTTTGTTTTCAGGATTTTGTTTACTTTTATCACTAAGGTCGGTTTCTCTAAGATTTTTGCGACTCGAATCGAGTCGAGTAAATTTAAAGTGAGACTAGTCAAGTCATTGGTCAAGAAGGTCGAGTCAAGTTGAGACGAGTCGAGTCACAAATCAAGTCACAAAAAAATCGAGTCACAAATATTTGAACACTAATAATAACAATAATAAATAACGTTTATATAGCGCTTAATACAAGTGTTTCTAAGCTCTGAGATTTCCCCGGTCATTGGGCCCATGAAACATTCCAAATACCATCTCAGCTCCCTGGGAAGTATACAGCTCGATGCTGCCATTTCGGCGCAAAGCAGCTAAATCAACCACAATAACCATCTCTGCCCTCACAGGTACCCATTTACTCCTGGGTGGAGAGAAGCAATGAGTGACAAAGTGCCTTCCCCAAGGGCACACGAACCTTAGTCCCAGGCCGGACTCGAACCCACAACCTGTAGCTTTACCTACAGATTACAAATTCAGTGCTCCAGACCACGAGGCCACGGCACTACAATAAATAAACACGTGCTACAGAAACACACGGTGGGAGTTCACGACACGGTGTATGTCATGGAGGAAGGAAAACAGCCGGCCGCTGTACATGTACATGTACAGGCCCGTACGCAGGGGGGGTGCGACGGGTGCGTACGCACCCCCCAAATTACCAAAAGGTCCACATTTTCCGGGGTAAATAGTGGTATTTTGATGAAGAAATAACTGTACTGGCACACAAAAAAAATTGGTCCCATTTTTGGTCCCATCAGTACAAATTCGCCCCTAAATTTCCAAAAGGTCCACATTTTCCGGAGTAAATAATGGTATTTTCATGTAGAAATAACGGTACTGGCACACACAAATTGTTGGTTCCATTTTTGGTCCCATCAGTACAAATTTGCACCCCCCCATAACAAATCCTGCGTACGGGCCTGATGTTACCACGTATGTAACTACTCGCAAACATAAACGTGACGGGAACATAAACCGGCACTGGTATAATTCATTGCAAATATTTTTCGCAAAGTTTTGCTCTTATTTTTGTGACTCGAGTCTTATTAGCCTTCACTTGAGTCAACAAATCATTCTGATGAGAGACTCAGGTCGGGTCATTTGCCTGTAGTGAGTGACTCAAGTCAAGTCATTTACCCTTTGGGGCTCGAGTCATTGACTCGAGTTATTACAACTCTGTGCCTGTGTCTTTGTGTTGGCAGGGTCCTGAATGCAAAAGGCATATTAATTACCCCTTTAACCAGTTCGCGCCGGGGGACGTACATGTATATACACGCAAAGTTTTACCCAGATTTAAAACGGATGACGTATAAACACGTCACGAGAAAGGCCAGAAATATCTGTCAGCAGCGAGCAAGGCCGGAAATGCGTGGGTGTGCTTCCCGGTACAATCGGCCTGAACCGCCTCGGATCAAGTTTCGTTAAAAATAATTTCGCGCCTCGGATCGATGATGTTAAAATAATCCTGGCTTAAAAGGGCCTGTGAAATGAATTTCACACAGGAGCACATTAGTGGCAAATATCCATTCCTCTGCAATGTATCAAAACTATGAGGTTTGCCTTGTCAAGTCATTTACCCATTGGGACTCGAGTCATTGACTTGAGTTATTACAACTCTGTGCCTGTGTCTTTGTGCTTGCAGGGTTCTGAATGCAAAACAATATAGGGCGGATAGTTAACTGCAGGACAACATTCATAAGAAGTTGGAATGAGCCAAAGATGCCTCTCAGTACGAATGATAGTGAAGGACAGTGGTCATGTGATGATGCTCCTACTACTCGTCAACATGTGTGGAGAGAAATGTGGAGACGTGAACATAATGGGGACAATGGGAATGAATACGTCTCCACAGGGTAATTTCTAGAGGGGTAAAGGTCTCAACAAAGTTTTTTCATGAAACAGATATATGGATCGACTTAAAATTACTCAAAAACTAGGGTTAGGATGTGGGTTAGGGTTAGTGTTTGGGTTAAAATATAATATAGGGTATATTGACATTATTACATTTCTAGAAAGAGGATGTCCTTAGCTTTCAAATGATGTATTGTGTGTTGCTGTAGCTTATTCCAAGCCGCCGCTATACTATTTTGTAATAAGCCAGTTCGACATTCCCGCTGCGCGTGTGCACATGGAGATTTGACGATTTTTTTCTTTGAGATAAACATTTCAGCGATTGCGTGCAAAAGCATAGCGGGGTACCAGCGAATTTAAAGAGATTGTTGTCTTCTAAAGTTACTAAGTAACATTTTTTTTTTACGTATTGGTGTTTTGAGGTGTTTTGTGTGGCCAAACTTTTGGTCGAACAAAGTTCCTATCGTCTTTTCGATTTCACAAGAAAATGCGGATTCGGTTACCACGTCCCCCATAGCCTTGTGTGCATTTGTCTGCCGTGTTTATCCCAAGAGAAAAATTGTTGAATCTTGTTGTGCACATGCGCCGTTGGAATGTCGAAGTGGCTCATTGCTGAAGTCATGCTCCCTTGTTTTGAGAAAATAGAGATCAAAGTCTGTGAACCGTGCAAACTATACTATCACTCATTGCATTCAGACATTTTGAGTTTTAATTGAGCTATACAATTAAGAAATATAATAAAGAAGGTTTTTTGGTATGTAAAAACGAAACTAACCTCCCACTTAAATTGACGTTTCGGCCAATAACTCGTTTTGGCCATGTGCGACTTTCCGCTCATTTCATGGTGCAAGGTCACAAATGATGTATCCACAAGGATACCAAAATACGAATACACGTACATGAATATGTCATGTATAATAAGGTTGGCCAGTATAACAAAGTATGTTTAAAACCGGCTCATGGGCCTGGACGTGTTACTGCCCGAGGCGAAGGCGAGGGCATTGACATAATACTGGCCAACCTCATTTTTATTCCCATTCATAAATATCCTTTTCGGTCCAAAAATCGAAACTTTTCAGTTCAAAAGTCAAACCAATTCAAAAATTATAATTTCCGAATGATTTTGTTCAACAATTTCACTTCATGTTTTAAATCCGCACCTCCAGCTAAATAATGGAGCATACCGCTCGCGAGTAAGACGTAAAAAACTCTATTTATTGACATATTAGGTACATGTATTTATGAATTGTTCATCAGAAGACTAATGTAATAGTCCGCCGAGTTCGAGTCCCTGCCAGACCCTGCAAGTCCATCATAAGTCCTTCATTCTCAAGTCAAGTCAAATGAACAGTAAACTAAAGCATTTCTCTG
This sequence comes from Crossaster papposus, assembly GCA_037893245.1. Lineage (NCBI taxonomy): Eukaryota > Metazoa > Echinodermata > Asteroidea > Velatida > Solasteridae > Crossaster > Crossaster papposus. Next base: position 603,595 of record JBAIAA010000173.1, read on the forward strand.
TCATTGTTTAACAACTTTAATTGCGACTGCCTTTATTAAAGGACTTGTGACTGGACTTGTGAGAGGACTGGCAGGGATTCGACTACAACTCTGCTAGTTTGTAATTATCTCCATGAAGCAGTCAAGGTCAAAGGTTTTGCAGGATAAAATAACGGTCACGTTACGCACGTTAGTTACCCCGAATGACCTGTGACCTCTATCATTGTGCACATGTGCCATTGAAAATAGAATGTCATTAGTGGCTTGTGCGTAAAGCACTCGCCTCTCACCAATGTGGCCTGGGTTCGATTCCCTGCCCGGACCATGCGAGTCGTGTTGTGTGTTGGTTCTCTCTTGTGCCACGAGGTTTTTTTCTCTGGTCCGTCCGGTTTTCCTCCCTCTGGAAAAATCAAACACTTTTGATCTGTGGCTGTGCTCTGTAGTCATATATGAGTCGATGTGCCAGCAACTCGACCACGTTGTAGCCGCGTCGTTCACAATTCAAGACTCCAGCGAGTAAGGATGACCCAAATTATTATTTAAATAGCCTCAGAGAACTTATATTTGTCCCAAGCAAGACTAAAGCTTCTTGAGGTATTACGTGAAGGAGGCTGAAAAAGAAAGTAAAACCATGTACAAGTACCTTCATTTGCTTGTTAGACATCACCAAAGGTTGTCGGTAGGCCTTCTTCACAGGAACTTTAAAGGACGGCTTGTTATGGTTTTGCTGTCGACTACACACATAAACACACACAATACAATACCATTAAAGGCCTAGTCACAGGCCCCCAAAATGTTGAAATCGTGGGCAAATCAAAAATCATAGAAAGAGGTCGCAGGTGTCGTGGGTGATCACCAGAGCAAAATAAGTCGCAAGGTCGATGGTCACGTTTAAAACTTCTGTCCTGCAATTCCAAATCATAAGAGGTCGCAGATAGGTTTTACATGGTCGTACCAACAGTAGTAACATGGTTGCAACATCAGTCGCAGATGATCACGGGTCATGCAGTCGAACGACAACACTAGTGTATGGGGAGTTGTATTTTATAGTAAATATCATTTAACCGACCTGTACGAAGTTTTACAATCATGGATGCTGAGAAAAATGACATTCAGTTTCAACCAGGGCATTTTTCTTTTTTTCTTTTTTGCGATTGCTGTTAATTTTGCGGGAACAATTACAGGATATCTAGTGCAATCATTTGGCTGAATGCCTAGAACCATTATTTACTTTCAAGTTGAGTAAAATATTTCTTAATAATTTGGTAGTAGAAAAAATTGGATATAGCAAATGGTTTATCCTTCCTTTAATACTGGATTAGTTTTTTTTGGGGGGGGCTATAAGAACAGAATAGTGATCAAATTACAATGAAATGCTGTGGTTAGCTCAAAGCTATGAAGTTGTGACGTAGCCGACTTACTTTTTGATGGATGCTGTGTTCTGCTCATATGGTGACGGTGCTGTAGGTTTCTGGAAGCGTAAAATTAAAGAATTGAATTATATTTACAGTATTGCTTGTACAGCCAAGCTACTATACCAGGGGCCTATTTCACGGAGCTGCTAAGTACGAACATTTGCTTAGCATGACAATTCTTCCTTGGCAAAAACAGGGCTACACACCAAATTTGTAGGTGATGTATATTGTTTGTGACTGAAAATCAGCTTGATTTTGCTTAGCATAAAAAACACATAAAATGTTGGCCGATAACCTGTTTTTACAGAGCAATACCTCGCGACGATGATGCACACCTCGCGACGATGATGCACACCTCGCGACGATGATGCACACCTCGCGACGATGATGCACACCTCGCGACGATCATGCACACCTCGCGACGATCATGCACACCTCGCGACGATCATGCACACCTCGCGACGATCATGCACACCTCGCGACGATCATGCACACCTCGCGACGATCATGCACACCTCGCGACGATCATGCACACCTCGCGACGATCATGCACACCTCGCGACGATCATGCACACCTCGCGACGATCATGCACACCTCGCGACGATCATGCACACCTCGCGACGATCATGCACACCTCGCGACGATCATGCACACCTCGCGACGATCATGCACACCTCGCGACGATCATGCACACCTCGCGACGATCATGCACACCTCGCGACGATCATGCACACCTCGCGACGATCATGCACACCTCGCGACGATCATGCACACCTCGCGACGATCATGCACACCTCGCGACGATCATGCACACCTCGCGACGATCATGCACACCTCGCGACGATCATGCACACCTCGCGACGATCATGCACACCTCGCGACGATCATGCACACCTCGCGACGATGCACACCTCGCGACGATGCACACCTCGCGACGATGCACACCTCGCGACGATGCACACCTCGCGACGATGCACACCTCACGACGATGCACACCTCGCGACGATGCACACCTCGCGACGATGCACACCTCGCGACGATACACAACTCGTTACGATACACAACTCGTTACGATACACACCTCGTTACCACCAGCTTGCTTTTGTAAGTCATTTTTGCTGACCCAGACGTATTTATTCTTATTCCAGTCCCATCGGATGATCCCACCTCCAGCGTTCATTACTGCTTGATATGCTCTGGCATCACCCATCTTGAGATGCAAACAAAAACAAGTGTTAACTGTCAAGCATTTGCACAAACTAGAAAACCGCCTTTTTCGACCCTAGAGTGCGGGTGCTAAATAAGATGGCGCATTGGCAGGATTCGCAAAAAAACGACTGCACAATAGTTAGCCTAAAAAAATGCTTGAATTAACTAACCTCATTTAATCTTCATGCTAACAAATCCCGCTTATGGACAATTTGTTTTTGACTATCGAACCTTTGGATCAAAGACCATAATGCATGCCGCAGGCGTCCAGAGTAGCAGCCGATTTTACTAAACCTAGTTACGCAATGGCATAAGCCCCCTTTTTTGGCTACGCAACAATTCACTTAGAACAGTTTCAAGTTTACGAAAGTTTTTTGATATTGGCTTAAGTCCACGACTTACGCAACAAATTATCATGGCTTTCATGCTTAGCTTGTGCAGTCAATTTAGGTGGTGCTAGACCCAATTAACTGGAGCCCTAGAAATCCTCTTTTTCTAATTTTGGATTTAGCTTGTGAATGTCCTACTAATACTGGTACTACTCTACTTGTACTGCAGTACTAGTACTAGTAGTATGACAAGCTAAATCAACAATTCGAAAACGGCCTTTAGGCCCCTGTCACACTTGTCCGAATCTATAATTCCGTTCATAAACCGATCTGAAATATTATTAATTCAGACAGGTTCGAAGAGTAATGTAAAAAAAACAGCCAGTAATGAAAATACACCGATCATAATCCGGTCTTATTCCGGATCTAATAAGTTGCTATTCCGATTGCAATCCGTCTATATTCAGAACCTCTCCGATCATCACCGGACATGCCAAACTTTGAAAAATTCATTGATCTCAAGACCGACCGCTTTTATAGCAATTTTGCCGTCCCCGGACTACCCGGGCGCTGAACCGGAATTTATTCGTTATATGATCGTTATATGCTATATGTTCGTTTAATATGCGGTATTTCATATCGTGGTAATGCGGTATATCTTCGGATTTAGTGACATCAAAGTCGGTGCGTCCGTTTTTTGATCGGCATTACAATGGTGTGGGTTCGGAATGAACTCTTGAATACACACGGTTATCGATCGGAATCGGAGGCCTTTTCCGTACTCGATCTTCCGTACCTATTCCACATTACAACGAACTACAGTGTGTTTTCTGTGCATTCCGTGCATATTCCGTGTGTATACCGGATACCGTCCGTATTGAGGTTGCCGCGACAATTCAGAGAAATTATTAAACAGGTTCAATAATTTCTGCGAGTTCCTCAGTGCATCACCGAACGTACACAAGTATATAGCGTTGGAAAACCGAGGGAAACCGAGGGAAATCCGTTTGAGAGTTCAGTTCAAACCGATTAAACACTGAATTCACAATTTTGTACACGGAACATGAGCGGAGTGACGATTCGGACAAGTGTGACAGGGGCTTTAACACCAACACAACAGTCTACATGTAGTCCTGAATCCTTCAATTTTAATAGAAATTTGAACACTGGCGTCGGGAGGGCCAGTGCAGTATCCGTACCCCTAGAACTCTGGGGCTCCCGACGCCCGTAGGGCGGAGCCCCATAGATAGAGAGGGTTTTTACAGGTTAACCGCCGTTAAACTTCAGAAACCATGCACAAAAAGCAAGCAATTACTCCCATACTGCCGCACGGTCTACCCCCAGAAAAAAATTGTATGAGTACATTATCAACTCACCCAGCCGCTGCCCACCCAAAACCAGTCGAATGGCGGATAACTCGTGCGTAATTTCAAGCCGCAGCCGCATGCGCATTTTTAGCCGTTTTTGAAACACAAGCTTCATCTTTAGCAATGCGCCAGAGGCCAACCACAATAGACCGAAGCCAGGGTTTGGAAAACAGCACCCATTGAACGATGTTATCCGCCATCTTTTAACAGTCGCGTTTGCGGAACGGGGATAGTTTTCACCTTTTTTACATAAATTGGCCGAGATTCGACCGGTTTGGGTGGGCAGCGGCTGGGCAGCTGGGTGAGTTTGTAGCGGCATATTATACATATATCTAATATTGACCAGTTGTGCCTTCCATACTAAGTTTATGCTCTCCATACTTTATGTAAAGTGCATTATGGGTAAAACCATGCCGTGGTTGGCAAGATGGCTCCTGTGCGCTGTTGCACGTTTGTGATTAAACCAGTTCGTGATAGTGTTTAAACATCAATAATCCTCATGGTCTTGTGAGTCATATTAGTCATCCGAATCTGTTAAGTAACGCTAATCCCGTTACAAGTTGATAAAGTACTCATACAAATTTTTGCTGGAGGTAGACCGTGCGGCAGTATGGGAGTTATTGACTGCTTTTTGTGCATGGTTTCTAAAGTTTAACGGCGGTTAACCTGTAAAAACCCTCTCTGACTATGGGCATGATGGGGCTCCGCCCTACATGCCCTACGGGCGTCGGGAGACCCACCCAGAGTCTAGTACTGTACTAGTTGACTAGTGTCATGAGTGTAGGCGTAGCGACTGAAAATGACCTATTTTACCAGCAAATCGTAATTGACGTGGAGCCCGTCATTGCTTAATTTATCAAGCTTGATGAAAGACACTCACAGTTTTTTGATTTAAGTAAAGTAATTACTATTTTACCCGTGTTTCTTTAACGTTGCCGCAGAAGCAGAAGGTCTGACAAAACCTTTTTTCAAAATGGCGGGCGAAGGTGATACAACGACGATTTCGTGAAAGAACACAAAATATGTACGTAAACAGTCGTCGTAAACGCTGTTTAAAACCATTGATCTCCATTATATAGACTGGATAGGCCGTCGCGTCTAAATGGCGTACGCGCGCGTGTTTTTTTCAAAGGGTAGAGAACGAATGTGACGCGACCGCGTTTGTGCACGACTTATGGAGGTTTTTTAAAAAGTGAAAGATTTGTTTTCCTAAATTCGTCATTATTTGGAGAAAAAACAGGATTTTGCACCCGAATAGTTTAAAATAGATAAGTCCAATGGTTATGGTCTGCGCAGCAGTGAAGTGCCCGGAGAAGGATATCCAATGATCGAGTCGGGAATATGGAATATTATTTCACAAGTAAGTCGTTCTTGATGTTACTGCGTATATGATGTTACGTACATTTATGGTTTAGTGTACAGCTGTATACACATTATTTTCCGAAGCGGCAAAAGTAGGGCGACAAATCGACGTTTAAGTTGTTCGAATTGCAAATAGTCTGTTAACAAACATTTTTTAAATACATTCGAGTTCCACCCTTGTAAAACTAGCCTGTTATTTAGGCCTAACAATAGGCTTGCTTAATAAGTAAATAACCAAAATGCGTAGGCCTATATTGTTTTATTAATTTTGAGTTATTTCCTCCTAATTTCCTCAGACAAAACGGCTAGAAAACGGTGACTTGTGCGTATAACTGCAAGACGTCCAAATCGTATTGCCACCGAGCTGCAGCTGGCTGCGGTCAGTGTGCTCAAACCATTTGGAGTCAGAATGCTGTAGGCTTTGGTACGGGAGATCGAGAAAGAAGACGAACCTAAACTGAAGCGATGGGCAGAGCTGAGATTACTGTCTCTGGATGACCCCTTGTATTATTAAATTGATGTATAAGAGGAATTTTTTTAAAGCTCCTTTAATTCAAAATAATTGTTGGGGTTTCACAGGGGAGTGTACTAGGTCCTATATTGTTCATTATTTTTAATAATGACATTACACAACATTTTAATTTTAGTACTTGTAATATCTTCGCAGATGATGATGTTATTTATGTGACAGGAAAAAATGCCCATGATACAAACCGGGTGTTACAATTTAATAGTTATGACTTTTTACTTGGTATAATAATAATAGACTTCGCATTTATCCAAATAAAACTAAAATCATGCTTTTGCAATCTTGTTATGCTAACGATTCTGACAAATTGAATATTGTTCTTGAAGGCACCCAGCTTGAACAAGTAAACAGTGTTCAGGTATTTGGGAGTTGAAGTTGATGATAACCTCACTTGGAAACCACATGTAAGAAATCTCTGCAAATTAATTGCCTACAATAACAAAGTATATTTATTATCAAGACTTAGACATACTATTAATAGTCAGTTACTTAATTGACACTCTTTATATAATGGAGATCAATGTTTAAAACATTGCGCAGCGCAGGTACTAGTCTTGATCTAAGACCAAGCTAGCCGTTCATTTGTTTCGCGGCGCGCCGTCCATATACGTATATATCCGGGCTTTTTGAGGGCGCCCTTAATTATCTCCAGATTCGTTCCCTTAGCTAGTCTTGATCCAAGACCGAGCTAGCCGTTCATTTGTTCCGCGGCGCGCCGTCCGTATACAGGGGCGGAGATTTCTTGTTACAATGTGGGGGGGATGATTTTTGTCCAAGATGAAACCTGCGAGCGCGGAGCGCGAAGCCTTTACGGCGTGGGGTCCGGGGCCCGCTTAAAGGGCCCTGGGAAATTTTGCATTCTAGATGCTCTGTAATGCAATCTTAGGCCATTTAGAGGCATAATTGATGAAGGAAAAAGAAATAAAAAACTTCAAAATTGGAGTTGTAGAATTTGGGCCTTTTGAATTTGGGCAATACTTTTCTAATTTTCATTACAAGTCAGTGCAGTATCAGTTCAAAAAACATGCAACACAGTAGTCAGCAGTATATGTCTTTCAAAATGCATTAATTACACCAGTGCACAAAAAAGGAAGTTGAGTTTCCGGTAAAAACGCCCCCCAAAAAGATAGGTCGGTTGGAAAAAAAATTTCAATGCGGTATCTCCCGTGCATCAATGCAAGTACATTTTGTAAAATAGTATTTAATTCCCTCAAAATAAATATACATGTACAAATGATTGTATATCTACTACTTTGGGGTATTAATATTAAATGTTTAAAACTTCTGTTACCAAGGCTGCATTCCACTTACGCGAACTGTTTGCGCGAACGTTCGCCTACTCGTTTTTAGTTTGCGTTAGTTGAAGTGGAACGATATTTTAAAACTACGTTTTCAAAATGGTGGCGCTATGTGCTATGGACAGTGACATCGTTTGGTTGGCTGCTTTTTGTCCAACTCATTATTTTTCTTAAAAATATCCCTATAACTGCTCAAAACAATCCACCATTTATAACGAAAAGTATGAAACGTAAAAAGAAAAACTGTGAAAAGAACACTGCCGTCTGCTAACCTCTTCGCCATCTTTAAAATACGTCACTGGCCAACAGCGAACAGGGGTGCGTTCCGCTCAAGCGAACGTTGCCAACGTTGGCCAACGTTAGCGTTGTTCGCGTGAATGGAACGCAATGTTTGCCAATTATATTGGCGAACGTTAGCGAAAACGGCGAACGACATTTCGAGCTGTTCTCTGTTGGCCAGTGACGTATTTTAAAGATGGCGGAGAAGTTAGCAGCCGACGGTTTTCTTTTCACGGTTTTGATTTACGTTTAATACTTTTCGTTATAAACGGTAGGTTGTTTTGAGCAGTCAAAGAGATCTTTTAAAGAAAAATAATGAGTTGGACAAAAAGCAGCCAACCAAACGATGTCACTGTCACTGGGCGCCGCCATTTTGAAAACGTATTTTTTAAAATATCGTTCCACTTCAACTAACGCCAACTCAAAACGTAGGCGAACGTTCGCGCAAACAGTTCGCGTAAGTGGAACGCAGCCCTGCTCGGAATGTCGTTCGCCGTTTTCGCTAGCGTTAGCCAACATAATTGTCGCACATTGCGTTCCACTCACGCGAACAACGCTAACGTTGGCCAACGTTGGCAACGTTCGCGTGAGTGGAACGCACCCCATCTTTCCTCGATACCCGTACCCCACCGCTGTTTCTGCCATTGTGTATATAGCGACATACAGTTGTGCGCATGTGCCATTTTCAAATCTAGATTAAATAAAATGCATTATTCATGAGCGGTGACCCGCGACAGAGGGACGATCAAAAAACGGAAATTACCGATGAATACTGACGTTAGGGGCTTTTTTTATTTTGATGAGTTCATTCATAAGAATATCCGTGATTTAATAAACCCCCCCAAACCAAAAAAAATTGGGATGACAAGCGCAACATTTTAACTTAAATACAGACGCTCCGTTTCGTTAGTCATTTAGGAAAGGATGGTTTTCATGCAGGACAAATTTAACAGTGAAGATGACTTTTTCCAAACTCAAAAAATGGTTTGTATAAAAAAGCAGACTGTGATCTTTTTGAATCAGATGTTTTCGAAAGAGCAAACCCAGCAAGTGATAAACAAAACTAGGTTTGAATATTTAGTTTTTTCCAACGCGACATTGCGGTTTAGCACTATGATACCCGTCCAAATGGGAATACGCATATCGTTTGGGAATACGCGGTTCTAGATTTCGAATCCAAGTTGCCGAATACGCGGCAAATTAAAAATTGTAAACAGTATTCAGCCTGATATTTGCCCACTCTGGTTCGAAATCTAGAACCGCGTATTCCCAAACGTGTCCTTAAACAATATGCGAGACTTATTTACACGGGTATCATACTAGGCCGCAATGTCGCGTTGCATAAAACTCCGTTAAAGATGGAAAAAACTAAATATTCAAACCTAGTTTTGTTTATCACTTGCTGGGTTTGCTCTTTCGAAAACGCATGATTCAAAGAGATCACAATCTGCTTTTTTATACAAACCATTTTTTGAGTTTGGAAAAAGTCATCTTCACTGTCAAATTTGTCCTGAAAACCATGCTTTCCCTTAATGCCTAACGAAACGGAGCGTCTGTATTTCAGTTTAAATTTTGCGCTTGTCATACCAATTTTGTTTGGTTTTGGGGGTTTATTAAATCACGAATATTCTTATGAATAAACTGATGAAAATTGAAAAGCCCCTAATGTTAGTAGGCCCCTATTCATTGGTAATTTCCGTTTTTTTATCGTCCCTCTGTGGCGGGTCACCGCTCATGAATAATGCATTTTATTTAATCTAGATTTGAAAATGACACATGCGCACAACTGTATGTCGCTTAAGAAACGGCGGTGACCCAGGCCTGGACGTCCAACGTGGTCTGTCTGGTCTCCGCGCGCTCAGTTCACAGTGAGTAAACATGCGGGAGGCCAATCACAGACCGATCATTACAAAAAGTTTGTACACGCCGCGCCGCGTGTCTCCAACTGGGCGTTTATTCGACTTTACTAAGTCACTTCTTGATTATAATCTCAATGCAGGGAAAGTAAACTTACGACACTCGCACTTGCTGGGCTGCGTGGTGCGCTGGCTTGTCAAGGGGTATTTGCATGTTACGGACTCTACGCAAATTAGGACGCCTACACGTAAAAAGTGTGGGGGGGGGGGGGGGGGGGGGTGATTACATTGGTCATCCCCCCCAGATCAAAAAGTGGGGGGATATATCCCCCCCCCCCCCATCCCCCCGGGATCTCCGCCCATGCGTCCGTATATATCCAGGCTTATTGAGGGCACCCTAAAATTTCGCCAGATTCGTTCCCCCAGCTTGGTCTTGACACACGTGTCACGTGAACCCAGAAAATTCCGAGGACATTCCAAGCATAGCTCAAATAGCTACTCGTCCCCACATGCGCGCTAAGTCGTTTTTGTATAACGTACAGTAGTAACAATTTTCGGGTGTATCATAGTGCCATGGCAGCCAAAAAGTCTTTGCCTTTTGCGGACGTGTAAGAAACCACCTTTGTGCAATGGTGCCGTGTGCAATTTAGTATGTGAAACACGTCGTGTATCATAATCGTACACTACGTTAAACGAAAACGACTTAGCGCGCATGCGGGGACGAGTAGCTATTTGAGCTATGCTTGGAATGTCCTCGAAATTTTACGGGTTCACGTGACTCTTGCTTCAAGACCAAGCTAGGGGAACGAATCTGGCGATAATTAAGGGCGCCCTCAACTAAGCCCGGATATATACGGACGGCGCGCCGCGGAACAAATGAACGGCTAGCTTGGTCTTGGATCAAGACTACAAGTACAGGTGATGGAATTTTGCACATAAGCAATGATGGACGTAACATAAGGCGTACTGTTTCACTAACGATTTGCGATTATCACAAATGTCCAAATCGCTCGCTAAACGCAAAATTCATCGCAACTTTGCGATGAATTTGTATGAACGATTTTCACTATACTTGCGATGAATTTGCTCATCGCAATAAATCTAGTTAGCGATTGATATCTTGCGATGCGTTATTTGTGTCCGCAGAGTATATTTTTCCTCGCAAAGATGTTTCCCGCCATTTTATTCACGTACTTTGACATTGTGTAAATATGGCGTTGCATTTACTTTATGTGATTGGCGGAGACGTCGGGTTCGGATCTTGTGAAGCTGCTGTAGTTTGTCATTTCCAGGACCTTTCAACTTGCTAAAGGTTGTAAAACTGCTATGATCAGGTATGGATAGTATACATTAAGGGTGGAGAGTGTTTGGGCGCTGCTGCAGGGTGGTGCTATGGGCACGTTTTCCTTTTGCCGCGCGGCCGTACCTTACGTTTGTTGGGAAACTGTAGCAAACCAGTGAATAGGGTAATATAGAGTGATATTCGGCGATGTGTACAATAAATCACCTAGTGTGCTCCATGGCATCATTATTTTCATTCATCAGTTTTATTCTGTCTGATCGATCAAAAGTAATAAAATTACATCCATTTCGTTCTCAAAATATCTTAAAGTAACATTCGCCCTGCTAAAATGTAGATTCAAGTGAAAGTAGAGTTTAACAAATAAGGTGTCTCATAAACAAATCCCTAATCCTCAAATTAAGGGTCATTTTGACCAAACTGTGTGCTGTATTACTATAATAATTTAAATGATATCTTGGTGGCATTTCTATAGTCATGCGTCACCAAGCCCCGTGCATTGTTTTAAATATGGTGTGTAAAAAACTAGTAAAAACCCATTATTTTGTCACAGTGATGGGTATAGATCACATCCAAGCATGGCCAAGGCTGTTTTCTAAACCTACTGGCTTCGGCTTCGTTCCGGCTCTATAGCCCATTGCCCTGGCTAAACTGCATGATTGAAGCTGAGACGAAGACGAAGTTAGGATCGGTAAAAGACCTTGTGTCATAATGCTGCGTTCCAATCGCGCCGTGCCCGTGTTCACGAGTCGTATAATGGCGTTCTAAATGGAAATGGGTCAACTCGTACCCGAGTTAACTCGTACCCGAGTCAACTCGCACCCCAAATTGTACACCCAAGTCAAGTCGTACCCGAGTCAACTCGTAGCCGAGTCAACTCGTACCTTTGTGCATAATTTGTATACGACGGTACCCGCGCGCGTGAAGATTTTCTTTTTATACTGGCCGTGAATGATTTTTTCCTTTTATACCAGCCCTTAATTCCTTACACGGCCCCAAACGGTGAACTCGCTAATACAAGGAGATCGCCCACATATTAAAAGCTTATCTGTACGTCAAATATTTAATAATAAAAGACTAAAATTGTGTACTCTTTAATTTTGTTTAGGATGAAATTAAATTAGAGCTGGTGAATTTGAACGAAAAACTTTAAAAACGGCCGGATAACCAACGGCGTCTGTGTGGTGTCATTTTTTACGTTTTGTGTATAGCATTGTTGTCTTCAGATTTGAATTACTTTAAGCATCCCACCGGACCATCGCTGTAGACAGCTCGCCAAAGAAACCAAACGGCTATTTTCAGAATAAACGGTTCTTTTCAGAACCAACCCATATTCACTAAAAAGATTTGAGCCATGTGCAGTTTTGTAAAGAAAACCAACTTCAACAACTTTCTTGTCTAAATATTCTTGGTCAATGGTAAAACACGGAATTTGAAGTAATTCATGTATCAAGTACATGTACCTAAAAATCAAATAACAGCTATACCATTCATAATATTTTCGATAATAAAAATACTTATTAAATAGATATTGGCTTACGAAACATTCCTAGCCGATTGCATTTACAGAAGTTCGCAAAGTCACCAGTAGCGATAGCCATCCAGTGAAAAATAAAAATAAACATACATCATTTTATTTAGAATATTTTGAAAAAAATATTACTAAGGTAAAAAGATGAAGGAAATTCAATAACGGGAGGGGAGTACGACTTGACTCGGGTACTTCTTGACTCGGGTACGAGTTGACCAGGGTACGAGTTGACTCGGGTACGAGTTGACCAGGGTACGATGGATACACCATTTGCAGATATCAACAAATTGTACTACCGAATTATTAGAAAATATCTTACTTATTTGAAAGTAAATAATTATTGTAGGCATCCAGCAAAAGGATTGCGCTAGATATCATGTAGCCTAATTGTTAAAAAGAAAATGGAACTAATTTCATGACAATTCAAGCAATTACCAATGGTGTATCCTACCTTTAAAGGGGTAATATCATTACAAAACCGAACCCAATCTAATACATTGGGCATGTTCAGACGGTGGCGTAAGTTAAGCTAATCCAAAAATACTAAGTTATTCCGTTTTTAATCCAAAACATGCTTGCGTTCAAACGAGAAAGTTACGCCATTCCCCAGGCGGAAAAGTTGATCAAGTTACGCCATCGTGGTTACGCAACGCAAACACCACTTTCTCAGCCTTCCGGTTAAAGCGCGCGCGCGCGGGAAACAAGGAAAGTGTACATGTACATATTAGTATACAGTATACATGTAACATAGACATGGAGGAAAAAAACGAAAACAAAACTCCATGTCTATGCATGTACATTAGAGCGCAAGCGTACTGCCGTTTTCCAAACTCCAGCCTCTTCGCAATATCGGCTTTATTTATGCAGTTTGGCTATGATAATGGAGCGCAGTGGACCGACTGGCCTAAGCTAGGGTTTGTAAAACGGTCTGGTAAATAAGCCGTGTACATGTACACGCACGTCATGCACACACGGCGGACGTGTACATGTAATTGCACGTGCGCGACAGGCCATGCGTTATCAAAATGGCGCCGATGATGATCAATGCTAAAGTTTTTCTCGCGTTTTTGCTTGCCTGTATTCGGGATAAAAGGAAACGATCGTCGGATTCCTAGGCCGGAGAGTTGAATACTAAATCGTGTGCTTAAAAGGCTCAGAAGACTGAAAAACAACCGATTGCGTCAACAAGACCACGCCACCCGTTGACTTTTTTGGCAGTTTGTCAAACGAAGGCAACAGGCAATCGGATGTATTCTCGGCGCGGTGGCCATCATTGCAAAGGGTTAACAATTAAATCGCCTTGTCCGTGTCCGGCTAATGAGCACGGCGTGGACCTGTTATGGAAAAGGTCAATGTGAATAAACTACCACCGGAAGTGGCAGGTCAGTTGCGTTCCAACGGCACTTCACGGCTCATCGCAGCGGGGGGAGATCGTTATCTTTCGCTCAACTTAATCTAATCGGCCACTTTTGGGAAGCGTAAGTTACGCCATTTTGGTCGCGTAACTTACGCCGCGCGGGTGGATTAGAGCGTTCCAACGGACAGATTAACTTAGTATTTTTGGATTAGATTAACTTACGCCACCGTCTGAACGTACCCATTGTTGGGGTTATTAGCGCCTGTGTTTGTATAACCCCAGGTACCAATTAGTGAATTACATTAATGGCCCCCAAGGGCTTACCCAAATTGCAGTCGCTTCACCCATCAATCATTGACATGCCAAGGAAGCATGGTGGCCTTGGGAGCTAATTTGTATTGTTAAGACAATTCACGGATATGGGCACTCACAGGCCGGAGGAGGCATCCTATACGCGCGTCTTGACGTGCGTCTAGTTCACACTGACGCAAATTTCATGCACTAAAGCCTATGTTATTGTGTTTCAGTGATCGAGCTTTAACCAACCAGGATAAAGAAAGTTCTACAAAAGATGTGTTGTAACAATATAGGGCAACCAAATGCAAAATGTCCATAATAATGCGGTCCGCAAGGCCGCCGCGTGACCCTTACTTTCAGACTATATTCCTAATTTAATAAGTCTTCGTGAACCGTTAAGCAGAGTTGAATAAGTCAGGTGAGCTATCTGAAAGAACGGCCTGCACTTTATTGTTTGTCTAGGATCCATACACGCCAGGCTTACTATTGAATATCAATGGGAAATTGTCACCTGAATGTACAACACAGACCTATATTCAACACAATTTTATTAATTAAAGTATTGAGCGCTTTGAATGGATGACACGTCTAAAAAAAATCCTCAATAAGTTGCCACTTTTTTATGACTATATCGATTCGGTGTGATTCTAATACACGTATTTGCCACTTTACCGACAAACAGTATACTCAAAGGCACCACTGTGAAAACAAAGTTAACTTGATACGTATAGAAGGTTGTTGGATATTTTCTTCTCTCACATGTGAAGTCTGGCTCATTGTGACTGAAAGCATGGGGCACAAAAGTGTGAATGTCTCGACTGTTTGCGCTCTGGCGGCAATGTTGTTGCTGCTGCATGCCCGGGTGGTACCGGCGTGCATGACCTGCCGTACGCAGTGGACAAGTTTCCAGAACAACTGCTATATCTTTGTGTCCGAGAACAAGAACTTCGATGATGCCGAGGCCCACTGCCAGGAATTATCCCGCCATGGAAGACCGTCTCACCTAACGTCCATCAAAAGTGGAGAGGAACACGACTTCCTCCTGGAGTTGATCACAGCCACCTACGGTCGCCCCCCAAATTTCTGGTTTGGGTACCGCCTGAATCGCACCACTGGAGACTTCTACTGGTTGGATGGCAGTCCGCTTGGTGGTTACACCAACTGGTTGCCTGGTGAGCCCAACGACGCGAATGGCCGAGAAGACTGTAGTCAAACAATCCGAGACAAAGCCTTCAAGTGGAATGACATTATGTGCAGCTATTCCTTAGGGTTTGCTTGCAAGACAGCCGCAAGATTTTCCAATGGATCCCCTATACCCTAGGCTAGGACACTTAGTTATTCAGCCTATATGGGGTCCCCTATACCCAATTGGAAACCTTCCCGGCTTTGCTTCCTCCCTTCACACTGACACGCCTCACTAATTATCCAGCATCATCCTTCACGTCCTGCGTGAGAGTTGCATCCTTCAAACGCTTCATTGCTTCCACAACCCCGCTTTACTGTTGGAATCAGTCTCCTGACGACGGGCAGAGCACACTGTTCGTAACGTTGAGTTCCCTCCGATTATTTTCAGAATTAGGCCAGCCCTTGTACACAACTCACAAAAGAGAACAATAAATTATGGTGCTACCGCAAACAACAGTACTTAACTTTGCCTTTCACCAATGCAAACCTTCAAATCTCAAGATTTTTCCTAATTTCAGCTTATGGTGAAACAAAACAGGCAGCGGAGGCCGGAGATAGGGTCGATTTACAACTTATAATTTTGAAATGTGTGATGCTTGACTGGCAATCGAAAGAATGTCATTTGTGTTCTTCGAACTGACTGAGCTGTGAGTAATTCCCGTAAATTCAGTCCACGTTTCCTCATTGACATGCGGACTAAAATAGAAATCCGCCATTCACCGTCAGGCCCATGGGATACCTTGTACTCACAGGCGCTACTGTACTCCTGTCCAAACCAGGAATTCATTTTCAATTCATTTTCGCCCATTCGTGGACTCATCATCAACCGCTACAGTGGCACATGTATCGTGTTGCGAGTCAATTGGAACTTACTGTGGGAAAAGAAACCTTTCCTCCTAATCATCCTGGTAGTGTTTTGCTTCATAACCTCAAACTTATATAATAACTATAAGTTGACCTTCTGATAGGAGGTAAAAGAGATCACTGCATTTTATCCCGATCAGCCAAATCGTTCAGGAGTTATTATACATTATTATTAGCCCCGCCCCATGATGCCCATCGGGTTAAGGGTAGGATACACAATATTTTCTACCGAAATATTAAGAAATATCTTACTTATTCGAAAGTAAATAATGATAATTATAGGCATCCAGCAAAATGATGGCGCTATATATCCAGTATTTGTTTAGTCTTGGTGAAGACCAAGCTAGCCCGTTCATTTGTTCCGCGGCGCGCCGTCCGTATTATCTGGGCTTATTGAGGGCGCCCTTAATTATCGCCAGATTCCTGGAAGAGATCACAGCACTGACCTCTATACATGGACAGATCATCATTGTTTCATTTTGAAGTCGGCATGCGGAGAAGTGCAACATGGCGGACCCACGACGTGACTCTGTGAGCCAATGAAATGTCCAGGTGTTGGTACGATACGTATTACGTAATGTTTATAAATACAAAATGTACAGAATAAATCCGCTGACCTCCACACCTGGACATTTCATTGGCTCACAGCAGTGACGTCTCGGGTCCGCCATGTTGCACTTCCAGTTCGCGCCGACTTCAAGTGTTAGCACAGCAGAATATGGACAATGGTCCGTCCAGGTGTAGAGGTCAGTGGATCACAGACATAAATATGTTATTTATGTCTGTGGAAGAGATCCAGGAATCTGGCGATAATTAAGGGCGCCCTCAATAAGCCCAGATAATACGGACGGCGCGCCGCGGAACAAATGAACGGGCTAGCTTGGTCTTGACCAAGACTAGTATTTGTTTTGAAAAATCTTCAGACGGCGATCGCGAAAACAACAACAAAAACAATATAGAACCACTGCCTGACGACGGTTGAAAACGAATATACATTCCCCGCGTTTAGTATAGCTGGAAATAATTGTTTAAGAATTGGACCCGAGGACAGAGGTAGCGATAAAGTGATTATTGTAGAACCTTATGTAATTATTGTAATTTATAGAAGTGAGAATTTAAATGATTTTTAGACTAGTTTTCTGAGGATAATTTTCTTATTGGATACTGACCTTTTGTGAGGTCTATAGCACACGTTTTCCTGAGAAGATAATCTTTAACCTCTATTTTCGCTAGCGTTTTATTATGGCGTCTTAATTGATATTATTACGTCTGTACTCGCATAATAATTAGTGCATGATACTGTGAACGATTCTAAAGATATTTAGCACACAATGTGTTCTTACTTAAGAATGATTTACTCTTTTGTTTATTGCAGTTTTTACGTGAATCGTGAACCGTGAACCGTGAACAGTGAACCGCTATATACATGTAGTGTAATGTTACGAGTGAACAATTCGAGAGATCAAGTGAACAATAGTGATAATCATTAAACTAGTGAATTATCAATGGTGAAAGTTATGTAACCTCGTTAAGGAAACAGTAATTGTTCGAGAGTGAATAAAATATACCATATTGGAAACCAACACAGCTTGGCTACAGGGCTGGTATATGGGATTCTAGATAATTTTCAATCAGAGCCTTTGACAAAATAATCCAAGACATCGTGAACTACATCAATGACATTTAGATAGGCCTAAGGCTTCCTTATAATTATACTACATCTCGGAAGCTGGCCTCTATTACAGGCAAAATCATTTCTCTGGGCCCAGTATTATGGAATGTTTCACAATTGAAACGTAGGTTCCTCCACATGGAAATTATACGAAGATTCCACTGGGAGTTTAGGAACTGGTCGACTGAGAATACAAAGGAAACAAAAAGCTTCATGTGGAGGGAACTACAAGTAGGGGGGACAATACACATTTTAATATTGCTTTTAGGAAGTTATTTGGGACTATTTCTTGAAGGGCTTGGTGAGTAGATTGCAAATCTCTTTCAACTTTCAAAATCGGTCAAAGCGTTGCCAAGTTATGGTCCGATAAACTTTTCAGATTGCGCTTTTTCCTAGACAACAAACGTATTAAGCAACAGTAATTAAAAAGTGTTTTTTGAACCATTTCATTTATTCTATTTACATCTTTCAAGCATTTCAAATCATCTTTTCTAGTATGTATGTTGCTCATATTTTTCATATAAGTCTTTCTTTTTCAGATGATACATTTCATGAGATCTGCAAATTCTCATGTTGTTACTCGTTGTCTAGTGGGTCTGCACGGTGTGTATGACACCCCTACTACAAGCAGTTTACCTCGCGTTTCAAGCATTTGCTCATGATTTAGAGGGTAACGTGACAATACAACTTTAGAGGGTTTATTGACAATAAAAGTCTCGGTAGTGAGCAAAAGCAGTATGGTAGAAGAACTAGTTTCACCCAGTCTTAACATAATCAAATTATGTATGAATCGTAGTATTAAACAAGAGCACAATGGATACTGAGACAGCTTAATCAGCGTGCTGATGAGATCAGTAGGAATGTGGACTGGGGGTTTCGCCTATATTTTATAACATAATTGGGACCCTCTGCAATTGATCGTTTTTCAAATGAAATCAATGCAAAATTGCCAACCGGCGGCATGGCCCGCGCGGCCGTACCGCCATGGCCGGCCGCGCGACCGTACCGGCATGGCCCGCGCGGCCGTACCGGCATGGGACGCGCGACCGTACCGGCATGGCAAGTGCCCCTGACCCCTCCTTTTTGAAAAACCTGGATGGATCCGTCTTGATGAACACAGCCAGCTTGTGAATTATACTTCATAAACAATAGTTTCATTTCATTTGGTTTATTTATCAGGACATAGGCTTACAGACATGTGGCCACAAATCTTAATTTTTTAAACCAATATTGATTGGATATTATATTTTCTTCAAAATATATTCAGAAAATGACATAATGTGTATCATCATTTTGAATGCTGCACTTTGCACAAACTGTTAAGAGATAGGGTGACCTAATGAGGACATAAAAAGCACTAGGGGGGGGGGGGCTATTTATAAATCAAGATAACACCAGATAACCTAATTTCCAAAATTCCCAGTGGTAAACGATGATTCTACCTCGACATCACACAGCACCTCGAACTTACGTGAGATTGCACCTGCCACCGGTATTCTATCGTCACACTTGAAAGAGCTCATTGTATTAACAAAAGAGCGCGCCCCTATATAACAGCGCCCTGGCGGATACACCTCAGTACATTTTTGTGACCGGTACCTATCTTGTAAGATGTCTTCAGAGCCCACGCTACTTGATCTGCTCGGTGTCCCTTCGGACAACGAACTTACAATCACACAGATGGACCCCGGCCAGTCTACTTCGGGCTCCATCGCTGGTGGACAACCGCTGGCATCAAGTTCCTCGGTGAAGCCAAAAACTAAAAAGAAAACTGCAAACACAACCAATGTTGTCAGTCGAATGGAATTTTCGGCTTTGCAGGACAAAATGGCAGTAATCGCCGAAGCCATGCAGACTCTACAATCAACGGTGGTGTCTGTCTTGGACAACAGACCGACTAAACGTCAGAAAACTGACAAAACGGTCTCTTCAAGTGACGAGTCTATCGGCACTGACAAGGCCATTGAGCTTCTACTACAACCAGGGAAAGAGAAATCCCCCGACGGAGTACTCGACGCCATTGAACAATTCTATGTAAGCGAGGAATTCGGAGAGAAAGTCGACGATAAATTGGCAGCCGTGCTAAGTAAGGTGCTCCGACACAAGCCGTCGGACGAAAAGATCACCGAAAAACTCAATAGTTTTAAACGGCCATCCAACGTCGAGGAACTCGAACACACTCGGGTTAATCCGGAAATCTGGAGTACTTTGCAACCAAAGACTAGATCTACAGACATCAAACTGCAGAAAGTGGAACAGGCTCTGCTCAAAGGCATTATGCCCATTGTTCTGTGCATGCAATCCATAATGGATAATGCACATGAGGACCAAAAGGCCCTTATTACAAAGCTTTGTGACTCTGTAGCTATAATTGGCCACGCCAGATACGAGCTTAATTTACGTCGTCGTGAATTCATCAAGCCTGACCTCAATCAGCAATTTGCTAGTCTCTGTTCCGCACAAACGCCCGTAACTGGGCTATTGTTTGGAGATAATCTCTCCCAACAATGCAAAGACATTCAGGAGACCAACAAACTGGGCCAAAGATTTGGCAGACGTGCAGGGTCTTTCTATAACCCAAAACAGGGCCACGGAAAGCAGCGCTACAGACAGGACACCAAGCCGTATCGCCGATCAGGTCAGACCCAACAGGGTCATTTAAACTACTCGCGCCCACAGACATGGCAGAGAAAGAAACCCATGGGCGGGCGACGGTCAGACGTGACCAAGTAATATCCAACAACCTAACGGTGAGTGAGCACCAATGTGATTATATCGCTCAAAATCCAATGGCAGGGACATTTCTAGCAGGTAGACTCGCATACTTTATCGCCAAATGGCGCGAGATTACGTCCGACAAATGGGTTCCGGACACGGTCCAACATTACCATATCGAATTTGCCAAATGGCCTATTCAAACCCACATTCCTAAAGGGATATGTTTTTCTGATCATGAATCTGCCATGATAACAGACGAGGTTGTTCGAATGTTCCAAAAGGGGGCTATTGTCGAAAAATCCCACACAGATGGGGAATTCTTGTCAAACATTTTTCTTAGACCCAAAAAAGATGGGTCGTTTCGCCCCATTATCAATTTACGGGGCTTGAATGAGTTTGTGGCGTATCACCATTTTAAAATGGAAACAATTCGCAACGCAATTCAGCTGATAAGATTAGGCGACTATATGGCGCTAATTGATCTCAAAGACGCATATGTTACTGTTCCAGTTGCCGAAAATCACAGGAAATTCTTACGATTTATTTGGCAAGATAAAGTATACGAGTTCACCTGCCTGCCCCTTGGCCTAGCATGTGCCCCTCGGGTTTTTACTAAAGTTATGAAACCTATGGTAGCCTCACTGAGGCAAATGGGCCACGAATCATGTGATTACATTGATGACTCGTTACTTGTGGGGCGAACAGCCGTAGAGTGTACTGACAATGTGCACGTCAGATCAACCCTCACTAAAAATCTGGGGTTTATTATAAATGATAAGAAATCGGTCTTGACACCTACCCAGGAAATTGTTTTTCTTGGGTTCAATTTGAATACTGTAAATATGAACATCTCAATACCTGCAATGAAAGTTGAGAATAC
This sequence comes from Crossaster papposus, assembly GCA_037893245.1. Lineage (NCBI taxonomy): Eukaryota > Metazoa > Echinodermata > Asteroidea > Velatida > Solasteridae > Crossaster > Crossaster papposus. The sequence goes on from JBAIAA010000173.1 coordinate 625,023, forward strand.
GCTGACGGCAATCCATAAACTCATTAAGATGAAATCACCGAAAATTCGGAATGTTGCTAGCGTTATCGGACTATTGGTTTCATGTGAATTAGCAGTTCCGTATGGTCCGATGTACAGACGTACAATTGAAAATGAGAAAAACAAAATGCTAGCTAAAAGTGGTGGAAATTTTGAGGCCAAAATGGCTCTCTCAGTACAAGCCATATCTGATTTACATTGGTGGTCAAGAACTTTACCGTCATCGACGGCTCCAATGCATAGGCACACGCCTAATTTTACAGTCGAGACTGATGCCTCAATGGTAGGCTGGGGTGCCCATTGTAATGGTTGCACTATTGGGGGTCAATGGTCCCAACGGGAAACTGTCTATCATATTAATTATCTTGAACTTACAGCTTGTTTCCTTACTTTGAAATCATTCTTTTCGAGCCATAGCAATATTTCCATTCATCTGAAATCAGACAATGCGACAACGGTAGCTTATTTAAAGCACTTTGGCGGCTCGAAATCAGAATTACTCAATTCCTTATCAAGGGAAATCTGGTCATGGTGCATGAGTCGTAACATTTGGCTTACAGTATCGCACCTCCCGGGCTCACAAAACGTTGCAGCCGATTATGCGTCCCCACATTTCAGGGACAATTTAGAATGGAAACTAGATTCCAATGTCTTTCAAAGGCTAACAGAAATATTTTACATACCGGATGTTGATTTATTTGCATCTCGACTGAACCACCAAGTGTGTTCATATGTATCTTGGCAGGCAGACCCATCCTCTATGCACATAGACGCATTCACTCTTGATTGGTCTGCATATGGGTGCTTTTATGCATTTCCGCCATTTAGCCTAATTGACAGAGTACTAACCAAAATTGAACACGATAAAGCGAGGGGTATATTGTTGTGGCACCTTTGTGGCACACGCAACCATGGTTTCCGAAAATGCTAAAATTGCTAATAATGAAACCTTGCATTTTACCCGCTCGACCTGATTTGCTTTCCCTTCCATTTTCAGACAGACTTCATCCCTTACGGGATCGGATGAAGCTGATGGCTTGCCTCTTATCGGGGAAACCCTCAGAGAGCAAGGAGTTTCAAGACAAGCTGCCGAGATCATCCTTGCATCCTGGAGAACGTCTACCAGGAAATGCTACAGGGCAGCGATACGGAAGTGGCTTTACTTCTGTAGTCAGACAAGGACTGATCCAATTCAACCAAATGTAACCATAGTGGTTGATTTTCTTGCCGCAGAATTTCATAAAGGCAGTGAATACAGCAGCCTCAACACTCTGCGAAGTGCCATATCAGCGGTAACCCTACCAATAGAGGGCGTAACCTTGGGTTCACATCCGCTAGTCAAAAGACTCTTAACAGGTGCATACAACCTAAGACCGCCTACACCGCGGTACTCACAGACTTGGGATGTTACTGTTGTTTTACATCACCTTCAGTCTCTTGGACCAAACAAGGGTCTTTCAATTAAAGACCTTACTATGAAATTAGTTACATTGCTAGCCTTAGTATCCGGGCAGCGCTGTCAAGATTTATCATTTATTAATTTAGATTATGCTAATGTTACATTTGTTATTGACAAACTTACTAAAACTAGTAAAATTGGCAAGCCTCATGTCGGCATTTCTCTTACATCATATATTCATGATGTGTCTCTTTGTGTTATTAGTGTGTTAAAACATTATTTACAAAGAACAAAACCTCTAAGAGGTACTCAAAGACGAATGTTTATAAGTTACGTTCAGCCGCATAAAGCCGTAGGTTCACAAACCATAGGCCGTTGGATCAAAGGTATCCTGAAAGCAGCCGGTATCGATACTGACAAATATACCGCACATAGTACCAGAGCAGCATCATGTAGTACAGCTTTCAGGCACGGAGTGCCGTTAGATGCAATTATGAAAACTGCCGGGTGGTCGAAAGGCTCTACTTTCGCAAAGTACTACAACAAAGATATTGTTGAAAACTCTGCCTTTTCTGATGCGGTTCTTGGCAAGAATTAGTTAAGGCTTATTTTGTTTGGCATTATTTTATGCCGTAAAAACACCATGATGTGTTAAGTACCATCATGTACAAAACGGAACTGTTGGAAACACAGTAGAGTGGCACTATAGTCACTTCTGATTTATATTTGTAAATGTTCAAAGTTTGAACAACTGAAAATACAGGAAACTAGCATAAAAGATTATGCACAATGAATCTAACGTTGAAATAAATGTTTTGTTCCCTAATCCAGTGTTATTTGAAGTATTATGTACCTGCTTAAAGATGTACAGGTTGTGGTACAGACATGTATTGATGTCCTCTGCTTCTGGGTTTGCAGTCAGAATGGCTTTAAACGTCTCACGTAAGTTCGAGGTGCTATGTGATGTCGAGGTAGAATTTAAAAATTAAACGAAAATAAATAAAATGAAATTAAAGTTTAATTATAATTCTACCGAGACATCACTAGCACTGAAGGACTTACGTTCCCTCCCAAGTTTTTGTTCATTTTTCACTAAATGTGACTACAAATACAATACCCTCCCGTTGTCTGACTGCAGAACCTTTAAAAAGTCTACAAAAATGCCCTGAGGTGTATCCGCCAGGGCGCTGTTATATAGGGGCGCGCTCTTTTGTTAATACAATGAGCTCTTTCAAGTGTGACGATATAATACCGGTGGCAGGTGCAATCTCACGTAAGTCCTTCAGTGCTAGTGATGTCTCGGTAGAATTATAATTAAACTTCAATTTCATTTCATTTCTTTTCGTTTAATTTTTAAATTAACTCGGCTCATTAACTGCACAGTTGGCAGCCACATTACAGCCATGTGGCTAATTCAGCTAGCTGTACGTTAATTGTACAATGTACGGTGCATGTGGATGACGGTGCACGCGTACAAGATCGTATATTTTCGCGCGCGCTGTGTAAACTGTACTTCGTATTCGTGAGTCACCTTTCAAGAGTTGAATTGCCAGTGTTACGACAAAAAAACGTTCGCTATGGTGTAAACAAAATATACGCCCCGCCTCTATGCCAAATAGACCCACGTATTGGTCTTTTTGTGAACGGAATTCCAGGAGTTGGAAGCCATGGGTCACCAATTCTTGATTTCCACAAATGTTTCTACAATCAGTCTAATTATAGGTCCCAGGGACCTCTTATTCAATATAACCGGAGGGATCACAAATTATTAATGAGCTCGCGCGCTATTATTAATGAGCTCGCGCGCAGTGATTTTCAGATTCAGTGGCATGCACCTTTACCTTAGTTACAAAATAAGACATGTTAAAAGGATCAATTCTTTCACGTCAGCGTCACATGCTTGTCAAATTGTCAGGAACATTTTGGTTTCTTTAGGACAGCACAAAGTCGTAAGTTTGTAAACTCAAATCCTTTATTATGATTGCAAGACATTCTTATATAGTTAATTTGTAGGAAATATTGTGTGAAAATAGGCAATAAATAATGTACACAGGCTGGTGTATGTTTATGTAGGTACATGAAACTCAAACATTGAACATAATTTGCTCATGTACATGTACTATTTGCTTTATGTGACTGACACATGCATGTTGCTACACCACTGTTCTTATTAAAGTGTTGATGCATTTTGTCATTGTTTGTTTTATTTGTGTAGATTAAACCGTGATTCAAGATTGAAGTCAAAGTTCACATATGAAGAGCTCTTAGGTGTCATCTATTACAAAGTCTGGCTCATTGTGACTGAAAGCATGGGGAACAAAAGTGAGAATGTCTCGACTGTTTGCGCTCTGGCGGCAATGTTGTTGCTGCTGCATGCCCGGGTGGTACCGGCGTGCATGGCCTGCCGTACGCAGTGGACAAGTTTCCAGAACAACTGCTATCTCTTGGTGTCCGAGAAAAAGAACTTCGATGATGCTGAGGCCCACTGCCAGGAATTATCCCGCCACGGAAGACCGTCTCACCTAACGTCCATCAAAAGTGGAGAGGAACACGACTTCCTCCTGGAGTTGATCACAGCCACCTACGGTCTCCACCAAGATATCTGGTTTGGGTACCGCCTGAATCGCACCACTGGAGACTTCTACTGGTTGGATGGCAGTCCGCTTGGTGATTACACCAACTGGTTGCCTGGTGAGCCCAACGACGAGTATGGCCGAGAAGACTGTGGTCAAATATTCCAATACCAAGCCTTGTGGAATGACATTGGATGCAGCCATTCCTCAGGGTTTGCTTGCAAGACAGCCGCAAGATTTGTCAATGGGTCCCCTATACCCTAGGCTAGGACACTTAGTTATTTAGCCTATGGGTCCCTTCCCGGCTTTGCTCCCTCCCTTCACACTGACACGCCTGTAATTATCCAGCATCCCCCATGTCCTGCGTGAGTACCCCTAATTCCAGCAAACACAAAACGTTTAAAAAACGTTTTTTAAACGTTTAAGTAGGTCCGCTAGGTCTTCGTCCTAAATAAACGTTTAAAAAACGTTATTTAAACGTTTAATTAGGCCCGCTAGGTCTTCGTCCTAAATAAACGTTTAAAAAACGTTTTTTAAACGTCCGCTACGTCTTGATTTTTAACAAACGTTTAAAAAACGTTTGGAGAACATCTAATTTTGACCTAATATTTGCCCCAAAGCAAAGGTTTTTTTAAAACGTTTACAAAACGTTTACGAAACGTTTGAAAAAGACGATTTTTTTTCTGGACGTTTAAAAAACGTTTTCTTTACGTCCAAGTCAAATAAAAACTAATTGTAATTAATTATTGTTTTTTAATATTATGATTTAATATGATTATTATTTTGATGATTAAATTGAGTAGCCTAATGATGGTGATTATGATGATGATTATGATTATGATGATCGATGATGATTATGATTATGATGATGATCATGATCGTCATCCTCATCGTGTGGCCCATTATGGTCGTCGTCGACGTCGTTGATGTACGTAATTGTTATATTTTGTGACATCGATATCATGCGGTGCGCCGGCGCGGCCTGGCTGGCCGCCTACGTACAGCGTGCATGCCATCGTTTATATTCAAACGCTATGTTGGATGTTCTTGAAAGGTTTTCTGAACGTTCTGAATAGGTTTTCTGAACGTTCTTAAAAGGTTTTCTGGACGTTCTTAAAAGGTTTTCTGAACGTTCTTAAAAGGTTTTTTGAACGTTTTTAAAAGGTTTTCTAGACGTCTAAAGGTTTTCTAGACGTCCTAAAAAGGCACTGCAAAAACTGTGGTGTTAAAATTTTAACACCAATGTTTTTTTAATCTTTTGGAATGAACATTGGTGTTAAAATGAAGTAAAATGATTCTTGAAGTATTAGTTTCAAACCAAGTACTGGTGTTACGTACTTTTGGTGTTAAATTTGACCTAGTGCGCATGCGTGTGTGAAATAAAGCCCTCTGATTGGTCGATAAGGAATTATGGTATATGTTAACAATAGTCGATGTTAAATTGTTGTATTTAGTCCAAAAACCCATTTATTTTACCATAATATGTAATTATTTAAACGATTCCATGATTGAATTTTGATTTTTGTGCAAACATAGTTAAAAATTCGCGTTACATTTTATTCATAAAAAACTAGCTGCGACTTCGTCGTGGACAAAAAAGCGTAGTATAAAACTAACAACGGCAATGGCTATGTGTGTAGTACGTATTCAGTAGGAATAGATTATTATTGTATATGGATGTGTAATGTGTAATAAGTCAGTTCTTTGTAATATTTCATTACGTAATTTGTCCATACAGTTAATATGTACAAAATTATAGTGTTAAAACGGTATGATCCTCAAACTGGTGTTATTCAACACCCAAATTTTTTGCAGTGTAGACGTTCTTAAAGGGTTTTCTAAACGTTCTTAAAAGGTTTTATAGACGTTCTTAAAGGTTTTCTAAACGTTCTTAAAAGGTTTTCTAAACGTCTAAATGTTTTCTGGAGAGCTGGTCTGGAAAACGAATACGAGACAAGGTTTTAAATTGTTTTTTTAAACGTTTTAAATTGGTTTTTTAAACGTTCAATAAAAACGTTTTTTAAACGTCCAAAACCTACCACAAAAAACGTTTACAAAACGTTTTTTTTGAACGTTTAAAAAAACAATTTAAAACGTTAAAAAAACGTTCAGAAAACGTCCGATTGTTAGCTGGGAAGTTGCATCCTTCAAACGCTTCGATGCTTCCACAACCCCGCTTTACCGTAGAAATCAGTCTAGGCTGACGACGGGCAGAGCACACCTACACAACTCACAAAAGAGAACAACTATGGTGCTACCGCAAACAACAGTACTTATCTTTGCCTTCCACCAATGCAAACCTTCAAATCTCAAGATTTTCCTAATTTCAGCTTATTATGGTGAAACAAAACAGGCACTTGTGCGGAGGCCGGAGATGCGTCGATTTACAACTTCGAAAACAACAAAAACAACATAGAACCACTGACTGACGACGGTTGAAAACGAATATACATTTCCCGCGTTTCAAAGTATAGCGGGACAAAATTGTCGTAGGAGTTTCGGAGCACCTATAGACGATGTGCCCTCTGACGTCACGTGTTTACATCTGTATTCAAATGTACCCAGCAGTGATGCGCACCCATCATGTTTAACATAAAATTTGCTTAAAGACTGACGTCGCAGGTCAGATCGCCTTTGAATTATGTGACCTCTGATGTCATCTCTTAACCAAATTTATGTAAAACATGATTCGTGCGCATATTGACGGGCACATTTGAATACAGATGTAAACAGAGGCACATCATCTATAGCAGGTGCAAAGGTTATGTAATAAGGGCGTGAGAGGATTTAAATAGAGAAGAAAACGGTTTTCAGATCAGTTATAGCAAGCACTCCACACGAGACACGCACATTTTGAATTTATTGAACAATTTGAGTACATGACATAGGGAGACCAAGTGCACCCTTTGTTTTAATTGTACGTACCAAGTTTTGCGTGTGATTTGCATGTTTTCATAAAATGCACAAGGTGACCTTTGTGCTTCCCGCGCAAAAGCAACTTGTAGCAAGTTTTCTTCTGTGAGCTTCGAACAGGGAAGACCAAAATAAGTAAGATCCAGAAATTTTCTCCGAATGTAAACCATGTGAGAGGGTAACTATCATGGAAACTCCCAGTGTGTATTGTTGTAGTTTGTGTGATATTTTTGTGATGGAATTAATTGCGACTTTTCGCGACCGTGTATTTCAATATACAGATTGTACCGTGTGTATGCACATCGTGTAGAGTACAGCTAGCCATGTGTTGGCATTTGCATGTCATGTTGTATTGTTGTGTTATTGTATTGTACTACGGGCTTAGATAATACAACTGTGCATTTAATGTAATAAGTGTTGCCATTAAAAATTATATTCAGGAGATAGTTGTCATTATACAAGCCAAAATAGTCTCTGTTTTATTGCATAATTTGTTGAATGCTCGTCCGCTTTAACTAGAGGACCGTTCCTCCTTTCTTCCCCCTTAATTGACGTGGGTGTGGTCCGCTACAAAATAGCGTCGTAGACAGGATGGAGCGTTTAACATAATTTTGACGACGTACTTTTATCTGGATATTTGTTTTTGCCGGATATTCTCATGCAAGAGAACTTGTGTACGCGTTTGCGTCTGCGCATTTATTATCGCGAAAAATTGATGTGATTACCCTGCATTGAGGTCTTCATCGTCAAGATTATTGTTGATTACATTTTGTGCTGTGTAATTTTCATTGTATAATGTGTTTAATATTTGTCCATTTTATCGAAGCTTGTAGATCTGCATGTTCAGTTTTTAGGCAGTTGTGCCTCGTATGAATCTGTTAGAGATTCTATTGATGTATATGAACAGATCATTTTAGAGCCAGTTGTAGACCTGTGCTTTGGATCGAGTGTTTTGGGGTCAAATATTATGGTTACACACACACGTTAATATAATTTTTATAAGTAACTCTAGATTTTCCGCTAACTGTATTCACACCAGTGTGAAGGGTGTTTTATCAATGACTTCATTGTCTTGGCATATTATTGTGTAACATTTAAGTCTTTATAAGACTGTCAGTTGGAGATTGTTGTATTGCAATTGTACTTTTGTCTACAGTGTGGTTAGACATATTTTGGACTTGTATTTTATAGTCTGTCTGTGTGCAGACTGTGTATATTGTAGGTCAATGATTTAGGCCGGATACTGTATTATAACAAGTCGTTTTTGTTTATGTACATTGCCAGATAGTAATCCGAACCATGTAAGTGCCAGACAATATTTTGTAGTCGCATAGTGCTTTAGCTGAGACCATAATGCTAGATGGCAAAGCTCAGGAAAAAGTAGGAAACTGTAGGAAATTGACTACATGTTAGCAATAGTGGCGACTGTTAACAAGTTCACAGTACCTCACATTCTGGGTCTGTGGACTAGTGACATTACTTAAAGGTAGGATACCATTTGCAGATATCAAAAATATTTACTACCGAATTATTAAGAAATATCTTACTCATTTGAAAGTAAATGTTGATTTTAGGCATCCAGCAAAATGGTTGCGCTAGATATCCTGTAATTATTCCGGAAAATAGAATTTAAAAATTTTAAAATTCAGATAACATAAGAATAACTGCTCGACGCCGGTTGAAAAAAACCGCTGTTTTTCGTGCTTTTCTCGGCATCTGTGATTGTAAAACTTCGGACAGCTCAGTTAAACGATATTTACTATAAAATACAACCCCCCCAAAAAAAACAAATCTCCTGTAATCTGGAAAAACCTAGTAACTCTGTTGAATGCAAATTTGAGAAAACGAAGGAAAACTGTTTTGTTCCGATGCTACCATGGACGCTGTCTGCACGCATAAAAGTGTGTCCCCAGAATCAGCAAACGAGATTGGATCCCATCTCATCCCTTACCTAGTATGTCATGTATGTCATGTGTACTGATCTGAAAAAACCTAGCAAGTTGAATTGCTAGGTTTTTCACAGTACATCACAGTACATCATTACATCAGTATATACTTACAAGACATGCTAGGTTCTTCCAGATGAAAAAATGCCAACAGGGAAGAGTTTTACGCACTTTAACATTTTTAACTGAAGGGGAAAAACCTAGGGTCCGACTCAATTTTCACCAACATTTGACTTACTAGGTTTTTCCAGATTACAGGAGAAATGTACTCATGCATGATAATTCAAGCAATTACCAATGGTGTATCCAACCTTTAATGACATAAGACATAAGAAGACATAAGACATAAGAACATTTTATTAATCTCCAGATGAAGAAATTACACTGCTCGCAAAGCATCAAATAAAATCAAATACACAAACAACACACGTGAAGGGGAAAACCTATACGACCTGTAGCCCTCTGTCTAACCATCCAGATATTATAAAAAGTTATACAAAGATCTATACATGACATGTAAAAAAAGGCAAACATTTAAATTTGTCTTTTAAAAACTTAAATAATGCACATGTATTTGGCTATGTAGGCCTACTGCTTGTGTCAGCTCAAGTTGCCCCTGTATGATAATTATTTTGGTGACTTATTTCATTGTATGAAGTTGTATTTTGTATTTTATTCAACTTAAAACTTGTCATTCATATTTTGGGATGAGAATTGCCTGTTGTTTGAATTGTACACGTAACTACATATAATTACATTATATATACACCATATACATGTAACTACATGTAATTACAGTATATGTACACCATGTACATGTACATTGTATTGTATACTGTGCCTTCATCTAATGACTTTTGGATAATTATACCTTCATGATTGGACAGATGCATTTATTTTTCAAGGTTGGTTCATGAAGACAGTTGGTGGCATTTTCATATTGTTCTCTGTCATTGATTTTTTTATGAGAAGGAAATTTGTGTGTTTTTGTTTGCATTTCCAAATATCTCCCCTAAGAACGTGTAGTGACAGGAATTTGGATTTCTAATTTTTGTGTAGTTGCTAAGTGGAATATAGTTGTCAGCATCTTTCGCAGTTTGGAGTGTATTCCAACTGTTGTACTCTCCGATTTATGGGATATTTTTATATAACCTTTGGAGTGAGATTTGTTTGTCTGGCACTTTCAACATAAATTCTACCATTTATAGGACCATTTTCAGGAAATGTGTGTACAAAATGTATGTAAATTCCCTAATCCTTTTAGTTTAGTGATGGGTGTTACTCCTTTACGTTTAGCTGTTAATTTTGGGTAGAAATGTATTTTTTCCTAGCCCGATATGGGTTATGATGATGAGATTTTGTAGTTGGTTAAGTTGTCCAACTGTTTGCCCGCGTAGTGGGTTGAGACTTTATTATTCTACCATGCAGTCTATCTTGGCAGGCCCTCTATGACCACTTGACAGGACCTCCTTGGCTACTGACAGGCCCTCTATGACCACTTGACAGGCCCTCTATGACCACTTGACAGGACCTCTGGCCGAGTTCGGGCGGTCTGTTCTTGACACGCGAACTCTGTTCTTACGCTCGAACGGTGGGAACGCGACCCGTGAACATTGCACTCGGAACAAGAACACACACCACCTATCCACCAGGGTTTTGCAAGAACAAGTTACGCGTGTCAAAAATAGACCGCCCGAACTCGGCCTCTATGACCACTTGACAGGCCCTCTATGACCACTTGACAGAACCTCCTTGACTACTGGCAGGCCCTCTATGACCACTTAGCAGGCCCTCTATGACCACTTGACAGGACCTCTATGACCACTTGACAGGCCCTCTATGACCACTTGACAGAACCTCCTTGACTACTGGCAGGCCCTCTATGACCACTTCACAGGCCCTCTATGACCACTTGACAGGACCTCCTTGACTACTGGCAGGCCCTCTATGACCACTTGACAGGCCCTCTATGACCACTTGACAGGCCCTCTATGACCACTTGACAAAACCTCCTTGACCAGCGGATCCGAGGCCTCAACTGGATCCTCTCAGAAGTTATATAACGGTTGGAAATTACAGCAAAATACTATGCCACATCAATCCTGGAATCACATTTGAATTAACTGCGCAAACATTGTTACAAATTGCATTTGTTCATAGTTAGACTTTTTTTAAATTAGGTTTGTGTTTTTACAATTTTTTAACATTATTTTTCCAATAGGCAATAATGTATATTTACACAAATAATCTGCTAAAATCTTAAAACAAAAGGCTTGGTGTTTTGCTAAATTATTCAAGCCAGAAGTTGCACTTTTTTTAAAATTTACACAAAACAAAATCGAATCAAAGCATGGAGGAATAAGAGAACAAATCCGAGAGACAATTTTTTTTTTCGAAAGCCACACGGCGAAACAGCTGAAGTTTGTATTCCAAATTGTTCTGTAATTCGATAGTACAGCAGTGGGTGACTTAAGTTCAATGTCAATGAAAAACACAGCCTGTTTGGTAAAACTAAGGCGGAAACCACGCAGAATGAAACACATAGGGACCGGAATGACACAATGTGATTGAAAACAAGTGGATGTACCTGGCCCTGATGGGGCCGGATACTCGGACCATCGGCCTTCAAAACTACTTCCGAAAGCATGATTATTCATTTCTGAATCGATCGTTTTTGCAGATGTGCTCTAAACAAGGAAAAGAAACGTACAGTACGTACCTTGAAGTTAAAAAACAAAAGATGTCGTTCCGTGTTTTGTTTAAATTGTTATCTGCCAGTCCGGCCCAGTGCGGGGTGTATGTGCCTGATGTTCTACGAAATCTCACACGCAATGATAGAGTTCAAAGGTCAATGCACACTAAAAATGCCGTTTAACTTTTTTTAACGATATGCCCCCGCCGTTTAAGCACATGTTTAAAAGGGTTTAAACAACTTTTTAAACAGCGTTTAGTTAGCAGTGTATGGAGAAATGAAGCGGTAAACAGCCATGATGAGGTGTCATTATTGTTCGTCTACTAACTATATCATTATTGTAATTCTCATTATACTTGACATTGACATTCCCGTAACCTAAACAAACATACATACATTTTGTGTCAAAATGAACATGGAATAACATAAGTTATTTACGCACGAAGAAGAAATGAAATTACTGTAAAGTTTGATTGCAACAAGTTTGTATTCCAAAGTTCTTACCTGTGAGAAAACAGGACATTCCAACTGCCAGGATGAATAATCTGGCTACCGGCGTCATCTCCTACAATGTGCTTGCTGTTCAACAAAACACCAAACTATCTGAACTATAATTCTCCTGTATTCGCTTCTGTTATCCTTTCTAATGAAAACTGCAGGTTTTTTTGAACATCTAAGGTGCACTAACATTGCACTACATCTTGTTACTTGATTAATAACTCTTACAAAGAAGGAATATAACTCCTGGGAGCTAGCGGCTATAACCGCGGCCCGCTAATCTGTCCAGAATGCGGTTGTCAGCTGTGCTAAGCCGTAGAGCACGGCCTGTGTGACAGGTGCATGCTCGGGTCAAATAATTGTGCAGTGCACCTACTGGACAAAGGCTGCCTTCAAGTTATGCGTATAATCTGGCGAGTGAGGAATTAATACCGGTGTCAATTAAGGGGTTGGTTAGAAAAATGTAGGTGCTCATGATAATTATGATACATCACATGATCAGTCGGAAAGTTAGAGGGCGGCATATGTACTATGTTCTACTTCCGGTGACCTAAGCGAGGGATACACAGAAAATCAATTAATAGGATTACAAGGACGGCCGGAAAGAACAAGATCATTGCCAAGTTCGATCGGGCATTGTGGGTTGACTATAGTAATTGGTTCTAGGTTGTACAGCGCCTGCGCGCTAATTGCAAAGTACGGACCCAGGCAGGGAATAATTCAGAGCCAAGTAAAATTATTAAATGTTTAAAAAAAAAAAAAAAAGAGAAAATGGCAAAGGTTAATGCACAACAGAACAAATTAGAAATCAAGACGAGAACAACTGTGTTTAACAATGATATATGTTTTTTTCTTATTTGCTGAGGAATACAAACATAGAAATCCACTCTGGGAGAAGTAACAACTTTGAACAACTTAAAGTAATGTGTGAATATAAATCTCTATATGCAGCAGATTTGAAACACAACCGCGTCATTATACAAGTTTTAAATGTTGGTCCTGGAGTTGCGGTTGGATTTAAAGTTGTCTCGTCCCTAAAAGGGATTTTCAAACCAAAAAGTATTTGATGTAAAGACGATGTGTGTGATATGTGATAATGTGCAATGTATAGAGAGCGCCCTCAAGCGGTTTCGAATATTTTTCTAGTAGTAGACTTTGTTCGTTTGAAATGGGAACACTAAAGGTTCGACCCTCATCCACAAATCTCGGATCCGTGTCTGCACATGATAAGAAAACAGTTCAAACAGATACTTTTGGACCAAACATGCATTTTCTTCAAAAGACCAACAAGGAAGTTTTTAGACGGAAGACCGGTTCAGTCCGTCTTATTACTGACCGGTGATTTGGTTTTTGATGTTGTGTCGTCACCTACAAGAATGTGATACCACAATCTCTCCATGTAATGAGCTTCTTCTGGGCTTGGGTAGTTGCTCACATAAGCCAGAGCCTTTTGGTAGAATTCCAGCGGATGTCTTTGTATCTGAGGCTTAGTAGCCCCAAAGCAACCACTTCTACAGGTCTCGATTCCTTTAGCAGGCGGTGGATGACCGTACAGGTGCCTGTACACCTGTCCCAGAGTTTCTTTCGCTTTGCGTACCCTTTCCCTTAGACCTTTACTGAAATGGATGTTTCCCCAGTACGTCAGCTTACCGGGAACTTTTATACAAGGGACACCTTTTTGGGCAGACTCGACAAACTGCAGTAGATCTTTAAAACATCTGCCTCTCAAATAATCCGCTTGTGCAAAGACAGTTACGTCCGCAAGTGTGTAGTAGAAGGTGGTGATGTGATAGAGGTAGGGCTGCGACTCCCGACCGACATTCTTAAGACGTTCCCAATGATAAAATTGGAAAGGCGGACCCAGATCATTCCCATGGTGATAGACGAGGGTGTGGTTGGCGTAAGGCTTCAGCCAATCAAGATTCTCCTTATAATGAGCGATGACGATCTCGTAGTTTAGCGGGATCACGCGGCCGGTGTTCTTCCTAGAGTTGACAAGATGAGGATTATTGTACGTTTCTTCAGGAATACCCTTCAGAATATGGTCAGCAGCTTCCACCCCTTGCATAAAGGAATGGTCTTGTTCTCCAATCTCATATCTCCAACCTCCGAGAAGTCCACGGGAGTAGATGCCTTTTGATTTCAGCCAAGGTTGTATCGTATCAAGAATCATATCTGTTTTAAGTGATGGGACAGGATATCCATGATCCAAGCGACGGTAGTGCCTGGAGACTATCATATCAGCAGTGATAAACCCGTACAAAACTAAGGCGTCAACTGATTTTTGTATCAGGTTTCCGCGTTTCCAATACGCTGGATTAGAACTTTTCTGTGGCTCGGCTATTTCACACATAAGTGACCAAAAAGCTCCTGCAGGTACATGGTCATCTAAATAATTAGAAAACACTGTGACGCGATAAAACGGAGAATCAGAATCCGGGAAATACACCCAAGATTTATTAGCGAGGTTCTTGGGTAGTTGACCGGTGAGGCCGACGCCTACGATGTGAGTGTGCGTGTACACCAGCTGGGACGATAGTTTTTGCATCTGTTCCAAGGACGAATCGTGACCCTTCAAAATACCGATCAAAATGTCGAGAGGAATCGTTGATATCAGAGCATCGTATCCCAAGGTATATTTAGATTTATTGGCATTTCCTCTTTTGACAGAAATTGATTTCCGGTCAATGTCAATACCGGTTACCTTTTCATGAAATCTGAACCAGTTGTGTGGAAGCAGTCTAGCAACCGACTCCCAAATTCCCCCTGTCCCGTTACATTTTGGGAAACGAAAGAAATGGTCCAATTCCCACTCGGAATTGTTGGCTTTGTTCCCTTTACTGTCATTTTTAATTATCTCGCCGTCCAAGAACGAGTTCGTTTGCTTGGTGTCCACCGCCCAGATTTTCCGGTTTAACTTTCTCTTACAAACTTCAGTGATACCTCCGAATTCTCGAAGTATCCTCTCGTCGAAATTCGCGGTTTTACAAGTGATTGGATGTTCAATATTCTTCTCTAATTCTGTCAGGTTTTTCTGCTGATGAATTCGACCCATGATATGGGTCTTGTTTAGAAGTGGATTGGGAACGAATCTCTTGTTCTGATCCGATCCTTTCATGAAGGCAAACGACGCCCTGCGCCGGTAGTTCCACTCGGGTACTGCCATGTTCAGTATTCGATCGAAGTAGGTGTAATGGGAGAAGACGACGTGAACTCCGACGTCCCACAGAAAGCCTTTATCATCCCGGACAGACGAGGCTAGGCCTCCCGGTTTGCCTTGCTCTTCCAGGATGGTAACCACGCTGTTATCTCTTCCTTGCCCGAGATCGTAGAGTCTCTTAGCAGCGCCCAGAGCGGTAGGTCCGGAACCGATGATGACAATTCGGTGAGGTTTCCTCAGTTTCCCTGCGGTTCCTCGGTCTTGTGCTTTAGATCCGATGTTCCTTGGTTGAAAGTGGTGCACTGGAGCCGCAGCTGGAACCACAGCTGGACCCACAGCTGAAGCCGGAGCCAAAACTATAAATGGGATTTAAAAAATAAATAAAATCGTACGAACGTAAAACATTTTGTGGTATACGCCTGAACAAAATTCTCGTCATCTGATTGGTCAAAGCCCGACCAATATGGTGTGACCGTGCATTGGAACGAATAATTCAATGCACGTGATCAACGATCCACCAATCAGATGACGGGAATTTATTCAGGTGTTGTTTAAAATAAAATGTTGTTGGGTATTATATACAACGCAGATATCCCGTGCATAAATTCGGTAAACTCGATGTACCCTCAATTAAATTTCCGGATACACACATGCCTATATAGAGTATTGTTTTCCTTACATGCCCTGCTCTGACATAGAAAGAATATCCTGACGTCACTAAAGTGGTTGCGTACAAAACATCAGAGTTATGGGTAGATAGGGGGATGTAATCCCCAACAATTGACGAAGAATTGGAAATGGGGATATTTATAATTGTTAGTCAATTAATGTATCATTCTTAGTCAGGTGTTTGGCAGATTACATCCCCCAATCCCCAAGACATCATGCCAGTGGTACAAGTTATATATGGAGAGTCAAGAAAACTCCTAACAAAATCTGAGATTTGTCTTTTCATAATTTTTGCACTGATTGACTTTCATTGAGATAATATTTTGAGAGAAAAAAGTGGCGTCAGGTTCAACATTTTTTCCTGGTAGAAACTAAGCACGAACAATTGTCTCGGGAAACTTGAACTTAAAAAGAAATTGTCTGCGGCAGCAAAACCTATAGTCTCTCTGTAGCCTACGGTTCAGTGTGTATCCGTCATTTCGTGCTGGGGAACAACAACTTGCGTCTTAAAATCCGTCTTAAAAATGCAGGGTTTAAGGTTTCGGACGCTTTCGGACGCCCGCAAGGGGGGGGGGGGGGGGGACAACTGCTAGTGGTACGGTCTGTGAAGTAATACGACTTCATTTCATTCCGTGTACATTAATACTTACAGTTTCGTGGGAGTGTCGTACACCAATATGTCATCCATATACACAGGCAAGCGGCCGATCCCAACCCAACTAATAAACACACACGGTATAATTTAAACGCCATGCCACCTGCCGTACGTTAACTCTCAATCCTCAGTCAACAAGTATCCGCGATTACATAAATGAGAGTAACACAAAATGCTTGTGTGTTGCCCATAATAGTAACTGCTAGCACTAACAGTTTTGGAACCACCCTTGGCCTTCCTTCTACATCGTGCAAGGTTTGAGACAGAGAGGGTCCTCCTCCCGTTGAGTTGCGTGGCTGTGTCGTACACACACCCTGTAGTACATTTTGTAGTGTTACCTAACGAATCTGTCTTGTAGATATCTCAAAAGAATTCCTGACATTCGAGAAGCTTATTAACAAACACAAAGGGGGAGGGGCGGGGTGGGTCTCAACGCGCATACTTTTAGTATTTTGCTTCAAACATAACTTTCTTGCGGCCGTGCACGTGTAGCGAGCTTCGCAAAGCGTGCGCCAGTGATTTTCCGACACCCATTCGTAATAGTATCTTAGCCTATGGTATATTATATAAATTAAACAAAGAAATGGACTGAGCGGGGTTTGAACTAGCGACCTGCGGATTACGGTTCCAGCGATCTACCAACAGAGCTATCTAGCCCTGTGTTGGCGTTTCCCCCAAATTATTCGGGGTGCTAGTCAGGGGTGATAGTCCGAAACCACAAACCCGTAAATTGCAGGCTAATTCAGTACCACATTACAATAGGAAAAGTTGCGGGTTGTTTTGAATGACAAGGGGCATGAAAACTCATCGAAAATTTCATTTATTTCATTCATTTATTATTTCTCAGGTGAACAACAAACGTGACAAAATACAATACAAAAGTAACAAAATACAATACAAAAGTACAGGGTAAAAAACGAGAATGATAACATATCCCTGAAGGATTGCCAAAAAGCGAACCTAATCACTATCTGGTGGCTCTCCCATAATGCTATCAGTTAAAGTTACAACCAGTTACAGTGATCACTGTACAAGTTGTGTTTTTTCTTTAAAACAATGATAAAATCCCTTAAAGTACAGCAAACATTACGAGACTGGTATTTACATAATAAAGTCTTGCTGAACTTAAATCCTACTGTTGAATCTTATTGTTGAATCCTTGTAATTAATTAAACGTCAAATCTTTATATTGTAGTATATGTACATTGCTAAGCATTGCTATAACCGCTTACTGACCTGTTAGTCTGTCCAGTCCTTGTCTATTGTTAGTGTCCGAGTGTACGTGTATTATGTAACTTTCCTTATTGTACATGTACATGCCATGCATTGAGTCCTATTTACAGTAGTTTTCCAGTTTGGTTCTATTAATTAACATTCCTCTCTTAGGCCTCAATGAAGGTGTATGCTAGGGGCCATGCTTATAAGCTTTGCTTCACAATGAGCCCCTCCACAATATTACCCATACTATATGTTCGATTTACTTACATTTTGTAAATTAAGACTCTTCTGTGTTCTTGATGATATTTGAAATTGTGGAAATAAAATGGACTAACAAATGAACTATGAAAGTTCGTTATACCCGTCGCCGCTTCCGTTTCTAATCGGGATACATGATGATAGCCTTTACTATATTATTGGAAACAAGGTTGAAAAGAGTGTGATGAGTGTAGGCCTACAGGGTTATAAACCAATATTTCAGTTGATGTTTATAACCGATATTTAGCTGTTTTTTGCTTTAAATGAAAAGCATGTGGAGGTTTGGCCGATAACTGAGCAGGACCTTTTTACTGAGCAAGACTTTTTTTGTTCTAAGCAAATTTTTATACTTACATGTTTTCTGAAATTGGCCCCGGCTTATATATTTACAAACAACTAATTAAAAGTAAAAAACAAGGAACAAACATCAAAGTAGTGACAAATTAGTACTGATCAAATTTAAACATTTAAACATTTGTTTACATTTTTCGGATGTCACATGACATTTGGACGTCCTTGAAATTTAAAATTAAATGTTTGTATAAATTCCAACGATGATCTGCCTGATTATACTGTTCCCAATTTATCAAATTCACATTTTATTAGCGATGGGTTACACCATGGAGGAATAAGCCTCCATGGTTACACTTTCATAATTGAGAGCAAGTCAGCTAGACTGGTTCCTTAACCTGATAATTCCTTGAACGTCTATAAATTGCTGTTTCATTTTAAAAGTAAGGTCTGGAAACCATACTACAAGAAAGCCACTCCCCCTTTTTGCTCAAAGCAAAGTAGGGTTTGGAAACCATACTACAAGAAAGCCACCCCCCCCCCCCCCTTTTTGCTTAAAGCTAGTTTGGCCCCCGTTAAATCTATTTCAACTGATAGATATGTACTTTATTGTGGCCACATTCTAATAAAAATACAGACAATTCTACAATATACATACAAATCACAAAACTATTACATTATATAAAACAACACAGTTACACAATTGTAATATATATGATCTCCTGCAATTTATTTTAGATCTTCTCATCAGGGGAATGAGGGATCGTCACTTCGTAGTTACATTCTTGATAATCTGATAGAGCGATGTAGTCCTGCAAAATAAAAGGAAAAATAAAACCCGAAAAATACAAGATTTAATGGCATATTTACATCAATCTTTCTCTAGTCACACTTTTAACCGTGGGTCGCAGCGAGTGAGACTGAAAATATCAGGGTGTGCTATATACCCACAGATGCTGGCCTGAACCTATCTCGGATCAAAATTCTTGAAAAAGTCCTTCAGGGGTGTTTATATCCATTTTTCCCCATTTTTAAATACTTTTTTTTGTGGTGGGGGGGGGGGGGGGGGGGGGGGGGGGGGTCTGTGAATACCTTAATTTATTGTATTGTTCTTTGTGTCTCTATATGTATTTATTTTTACCTGGGAAATAATAAATGAAATGAAATCTTACGTGTGCTATCTCTAATGATTTCTCAAGTTTCCGTCCAATCTCAGTAAAAGATGGTCGTTCCTTAGGATCCTCTGCCCAACAAGCTAGCATCAGTTGGTACCTGTGTAGATAGAAAGGAACAACAACAGATGCGTAACTGGCTATCGGCACCGGCTATCAGCGATGACATTGTTTGTGGTTTTGAGGGGCTGATTCTTCTGCACTTTCCTCTAGTAGCCCACACCTCGAGTGGCCTTTGGCCTTGTGATGGGCGGTTATCTTATCTTCTTTCAGTGCAAGGGGCTGGTTCTTCTGCACTTTCCTCTAGTAGCCCACACCTCGAGTGGCCTTTGGCCTTGAGATGGGCAGTTATCTTATCTTCTTTCAGTGTGAGGGGCTGGTTCTTCCACACTTTCCTCTAGTAGCCCACACCTCGAGTGGCCTTTGGCCTTGAGATGGGCAGTTATCTTATCTTCTTTCAGTGTGAGGGGCTGGTTCTTCCACACTTTCCTCTAGTAGCCCACACCTCGAGTGGCCTTTGACCTTGTGATAAGCGATTTGTATAAACAAATAAATAAATCCGCATTCAAATTAACAAAGTACCCTTTAGTCTCTTACAGTTCGTCTTGGCAATGTTCTGGTTTTGGCATGCGATATCCTTCCTGCAGCTCAGCAATCATTGTCTTGGAGCTCATAGTGGGATAAGGACGGGCACCTATAATAAATAAGTGTCACAGATTTACATGTACAGCTATTTAAGATTCCCATTTGTACAATTACAAAGCTAGATTTTGTTTTAATATGCAGGGTCCTAGTACCAAACCTCTGGGGCACCTCTGGGTCACCTATGGGTCACCGCTGGGTCACCTCTGGTGCACCTCTGGTGCACCTCTGGTGCACCTCTGGTGCACCTCTGGGGCACCTCTGGGGCACCTCTGGGGCACCTCTGGGGCACCTCTGGGGCACCTCTGGGGCACCTCTGGGGCACCCAGCTCTAGGGCACCGGGTCACCTCTGAGGCACCTCTGGGGCACCCAGCTCTGGGGCACCGGGTCACCTCTGAGCTCCTCTGGGGTACCTCTGGGGCACCTCTGGGGCACCTCTGGTGCACCTCTGGTGCACCTCTGGGGCACCTCTGGGGCACCTCTGGGGCTCCTCTGAGGCACCTCTGAGGCACCTCTGAGGCACCTCTGAGGCACCTATGAGGTCACCTATGGGTCACCGCTGGGTCACCTCTGGTGCACCTCTGGTGCACCTCTGGTGCACCTCTGGGGCACCTCTAGAGCACCTCTGGGGCACCTCTGGGGCACCTCTGGGGCACCCAGCTCTAGGGCACCGGGTCACCTCTGAGGCACCTCTGGGGCACCTCTGGGGCACCCAGCTCTGGGGCACCGGGTCACCTCTGAGCTCCTCTGGGGTACCTCTGGGGCACCTCTGGGGCACCTATGAGGTCACCTATGGGTCACCGCTGGGTCACCTCTGGTGCACCTCTGGTGCACCTCTGGTGCACCTCTGGGGCACCTCTGGGGCACCTCTGGGGCACCTCTGGGGCACCTCTGGGGTACCTCTGGGGCACCTCTGGTGCACCTCTGGGTCACCTCTGGGGCACCTCTGGGGCACCTCTGAGGCACCTCTGAGGCACCTCTGAGGCACCTCTGAGGCACCTCTGAGGCACCTCTGGGGCACCTCTGGGGCACCTCTGGGGCACCTCTGCGGTACCTCTGGGGCACCTCTGGGGCATCGGATTCCAAGAAGACATAAAGACAAATAAAGCAGTGCAGTTTCTTTTATTTTTTTTATTTCAAGATTTTTGAATTGGGCCCCAAAAGAGAGAGAGGGGGGGGGGGGGGGCCTTTTGGGATGCAGCTCATTGTTCATTTCATGTTTTTCCAAGTGGTGGGAGAAGGTTGGTTTAGAAGTTTTTATCGATAAATAAAAAGACAAACAAATGAATAGTTGCAATGCTAATGACGTTATTTAGAGAATTTAAATCTCTAAATAACGTCATCGTTTCAATAATTAATATTGGTTAGCCACGCCATAAATATCTAAGACAGTTTACTCAATCCTATTGGTTGAGAACGTGTCACATGGCCACTTTTAAATGGATGATAAAGACTGGCTGCCTGGCTGGCTGGTTTTAAACACTTTTCAGTGTGACATGAAATATGGACGCCGGTGAAATCTTGTCGCTTTATCGTTTTATTGGTTGAAGCCTCACAAGGCAATCGCGAAATATCAAAAACGAGTGATACTGATCATGTTGCATGATGACACAATTGGTTTATAACTCACCAAGAGTAACTATCTCCCATAGAAGTATACCATAGGACCAGATGTCACTCTCCATTGTAAATATGTCATCAGCGACTGATTCCAGAGCCATCCAACGAATGGGCAACGGAGCCTAGACAAAGAAACACTCAGAATTACATTTCAAGGCTAAAGCCCTTCTTAGAGGTTTGTCAACGTCTCTGAGACGTATATTTAGAAATGGTATTCTTTTGTTATTTTCTTCAAAATGACAGAATGCCAGACGAAATAATTCCACAGAGAGTTTGAGAATCAGTATTGTCTTTACAACAAGTAAGGTTTTCAACAGTATCTTGGTTGGTTACTTTTTAAATAGTATTCCACCTTTAAGTCCGTAAATCCAAAATAGAGCATCTCGTGTAATCTTCTCCTACTCAAAGCATGTTCCCACTTCTCCACTGATCAAACAGCTGCACTGGCTTCCAATAAAGAAACGAATCATGTATAAAACGGCCTTAAACATGTACAAATGCATTTCCGGTATTTTTCCCACGTACATTTCCAATTCATTTGATACCAGGCAAACAAGGGCCAACTTACGCTCCCAGGGTAACTTCTATATTCCACGAACCACCAGAAAATCAGGAGACAGGGCATTTTCAATCGCAGGCCCCAGGATATGGAATTCCATTCCACACTCCATCAAACATTCTAGCTCCGTGGCCAAATTTAAAGGGTCATTAAAGACATATTTGTTTAATCTGTAACTTCATTGTCAGACCTGACTTCCGCGTGCTCGTCTTATTAGGGGCCCTTCATTCCCTGATCTCACCAGTGATCTTGTTGAGTGCTGCGGGCTGGGTCTGGCAGTGGTCTTTCCATTTGGTTTTACGTTATTATACTTGTCATTGTTGTATTTTCTTGGTCATTCTCTAAGCGCTTTGTAACCCTAGGAAAAGGCGCTTTATAAATGTTGATATTATTATTATTATTATTATTATTATTAAACAATCTGACATCTAAAACAATTAGAAGCGACGAGGCGTGCTAAATGTTGAAAGATCGACTACGTTAGTTAGAGCATGGCGGAATGGTTAGAGCGACTACGTTAGTTAGAGCATGACGGAATGGTTAGAGCGACTACGTTAGTTAGAGCATGGCGGAATGGTTAGAGCGCCTCAGGAGCGACTTAATTTCAATTTGGTTAGACATGACTGACTCTGGAACCTCTGTCTAAACAGAAGGTTATATTTGTGTTACTAATGTAAAACAGTTGCAGCATTCCGATAAATTAAAACAAATGGAGCAGATAATGAAGAACAAAATGTCTGGAACTGTTCCATACGTCTGACTGTCGTTGGTACACTCTGGAATTTTTGACGTCACGAGCAAGTCCGAAATCAGACACCTTGCAGATCATGTTTTCACCCACGAGGATATTACGGGCAGCGAGGTCACGGTGAATGCACTGTGTTCCAAAAGAGAGAATATCATCAGATCACATTATGAAGAAACTTTGATTAGCGTGTATTTTAGTAGCGTATACAGTTTATTTTTCTGTGGGAGGGCAAACAGCGTTACAACAGTTTAACACAAATACTACTTTAATTTGTTTTTATTACGCCGCAAATGTTGCCAGGTGCAACTCCCCCACCCCTCCCACATTTGGTTTTTTCTTTGTCCATCCTCGTCACTTGTGACCTAACTTGCAATTTCTAGTTTTAAATTCATTGCAAGATGCTCATCAACTGATAGGTTACTTGAATTCATACAGCAGTCACAAACCGTCTTATTCAAAAACCTTTTTTTTTAATTCAAAGTTAAATGCCTTATAATTTTTATTTTTTCCAAAAAGTCATATTTTGTTTCGAACTAACCTGCTGCGAAGACAGGAATGCCATTCCATTAGCAGCGTCTGTGGCAAATTTGATGAGGTCCCTGGATGTTAGAGATTTACTTTTACCATGCAGGTTGCCATACACTGCCACCTTTCCTTTGCCTCGACTACTCGTTAAGAGATCCTTCAGCTGTCCTTTGGACATGTACTCCAAGATGATGTAAATCGGATCTGATGAAGGCAGATTTGTAGATTTGTTGAAAATTAGTCTTTTTGAGGCCTGATAAATTCTAGGTCACGATAAAGTCACAAGTATAAAAGCCATACTATAATTTCTCTGCAATCATCTTGATACCAATAGACTTTATCGATAAAGTATTGATAAAGTATTGATAAAGTATCGATAAAGTATCGATAAAGTATCAAATTTATCGATAGAAATAAACAGTAGATAGATGATAAAGTAAAGATGAAAGGTTACATTCTAAGATGTCACCTCAACAAGTAACCAATAAAACAAAGTAACCAAAACCCCCCAAAATTAAAAAAATATATAAATATATAAATATGTCGTTTTACCTCCATCGATGCAAAATCCCAGCAGTTTGACCACATTAGAATGACTGGGAAGCTGTTTCATGAACTCTAGTTCCTGCAACATATCTCCTCTTTCCGTGATATCTGCACCATCTGCTCATTAAATAGTCGTAGGAAAATATATGGCAGTTATACAACATTCCAAATGAACCACAAGGGAATCTGACAGGCGCGGGTAATACTATATTTATTAAACTGAACAAAGAAACTGACTGGAGCAGGACTTGAACCAGCGACCTTAAGATTGCCATTTTGATGCTCTACCACCAACATAGGGCTGGACAGCTAAGTTGGTAGAGCACTGGAACGGCAATCTGGAAATCAATGGTTCCAGCCCTACTCCAGACAATTTCTTTGTTTAATTTTCAAAGAATCAGTTACACAACAAAAGGCAATATGGTATAAATGCAGCACTGAGAATAAACTTTAAATAAATAATTGGGATTTTAAAACTTATGTACTTGAGATTTAAAAATGTGCATGGCGAAAAAGCAATAAGATAAGTAGTTTGTGGTAACACCATGTGATAATTCTCTTTAGTGAGTTGTGTGGTTCTGAAAGGAACTGGAGTGAACTCAACGTTTCAGACAGTCTTCTCTGCCCGTCGTCAAATACTTGTGATACCAAATAATAAGCGTTATTATTGTCAATGAAGGTGCAAGACGCATACTCTTACCTCGAAGGGTTTTCACAGCGACTTGTGTTATAGTTCCTTGCTGGATGATACCATCGGCTTTCCCAAGCAAAACTTTCCCAAAAGCTCCTTGTCCGAGTTCATTAAGGATTGTCAGTGATTCCCTCGGGAACTTTGAGAGAGTTTCAGAAATGCTGGCATAAGTCGACAAGCCTTGGTGGGCGCTGCCACCTATGGATAGGACTTGCAGGGGAACATCTGCAGAAAGTTAGTAATTAAGAAAGAAAGATTCGTCAACAAAACAGAACATTCTTACAAACCTGAATTTGCCTTGTGCGTGTATTGTTTGTTCTACTAATTAGAAACTATTAAGAGTCAGTGTTCCTTCAGTGGTGTACTTCTTAGGTGTATGGTAACATCCTTCCAGGAGTAAATGGGTACCTGTGAGGGCAGAGGTGGTTATTGTGGTTGATTTAGCTGCTTTGCGCCAAAATGGCAGCATCAAGCTGTATACTTCAATTCCCAGGGAGCTGAGATGGTATTTGGAATGTTTCATGAGCCAATGATCAGGGTAATAATGTGAAGCGCCTTTAATACATGTAGGCGTTATTATTATTATCAGTATACCGACACGATACTGAAAACTTTCGTTTTATAATGAATATAAATAAACTGATCAGTTATTACCCAAGTCTTGATATTCCGACGCTTCGTTGATGACACCTCGTTTGTCTTCTGGCTTGAAATTCCTGTAAAGATGAAAGATGATGATATTGATTTCATATGAATGTTAAGACAATATTACCTTATAATAGACATAATGCTATACACACCTGTATATCTAGGGTTAGGGTTAGGTAATATCTAGGTAATACATTGTGTACTGTATGGTAATACTTACGGTTTTGTAATACGTTTCTTGATTTCTGAAGTAAAAAAAAACAAAAACAAAATAGTGTTAAGCACACTAAAAATAACTGATGTCACAACCAAACCCAACATTTACATCCTAATTCATTCTCCTGCTATAGTTTCTAATGTTTCTGGAAAAACATTGAACTATTTTAAGCCTATAACACTGCAAGACGCAACGCAGTGCATCAGGTAAAAAAAAGTCTGGTGCACTTTGATGCATTCAGCTGCCAACACCAGTGCATAAACAACCACAGTCTAAGACTATGAGAGCTAATCCCATTGAACAATGTCAGAGATGGATTCTGCCGTGTTGGGTGTCCGCAGACTCTGAAGCAGTTTGACCTTGAGATTTCTGACCTGATGGATTTCGCTGCACTGGCAGGGTTGTCACTTTGACAAATGATTCAATTTGCTGCGTGTGGCAGGGTGCTCGCAGAATAACCCTTCGGCGTTAGGGTTAAAACAATTAAAACCCGGCCCCACACCCCCACACCCCCACTACACCCCCCCCCCCCTTCCCCCCACCCTCTAATAATCGAGATTTTGAAATGTTCCTATTCAATTCAATTCACACACCACCTTTTGGTTTTCTTCTCCTTGCGTAGATGATTACCACAGCATTCACTGCAACACTGATTAATACAAGGACAGCCAGAATAACAATACCAGCAGTCAATCCAGAATCACTTGACTGTCCCGCAACTAAAAGAGCACAAAATACAAACAACAACAACAAAACAACATTAATATTTAGAGATTTTGTTATCTCGTTTCTGGGCTGGTATTTTATCTTAACTTAATTGGTAATATGATTAGTTATGTCTCTGCCCTGCTATAGTTTAACACAAAGAACTACAGATTGTTTCTTTTTCAAAATTTACAAAATATAACAAATGGCAATCATTGTGCAGTGTCACACATAATTCATTCAGAACAAAAGTATTAGAGACATTTCTAGTTCCTAGTGAACTTTAGAGGCTGGAAGTTTGCCGGCCCTCTCTATAACCAGTTGTCCACTCGCGTTGGAAGACCGGATCGCCTCTCCTAGAGACAAGTCTGTCTTGGTCTCAAGACACTGACCATAGTCAAACCACTACAACTTGAGCAATGACATTAAGCAGTTTAACAAACCTGTGATGACAGTCGTCGCTTGACTGCACAAGTCTCCAATGCAATACCTTGATCGTGCCTCTCCTAGAGACAAGTCTGTCTTGGTCTCAAGACACTGACCATAGTCAAACCATTCATCCTGATTGGTTAGACGAGCTTCAAGTCGCAGACACGAAGAGGTGTCGCTATCTTGAGGAATGCCATCAACTGAGATGACCCCAGTCTCTTGATCGAGGGCCACAGAAATATCTGAACAAAATCAAGAAGACAAAGGAATCTCAAAAACAGAATAAGACACCAAAAAAGAAATATTAAACTATCTGAATATTGTTGGTGTTTGTTGACGAGAATGAATGTGTTTATTTGAATCCGTCTTCAAAATCCTTATTTGGCCATTAGGGAATCTGATGTAAATAGCATTCATTGGCAAAGGCATACAAAAGTAAAACCCTTTGAATGAATAAATCAAAAAGCTATTTTGTTCATAAAATAAATATGATCATAAAATAAATATGATCATAAAATAAATATGATCATAAAATAAATATGATCATAAAATAAATATGATCATAAAATAAATATGATCATAAAATAAATATGATCATAAAATAAATATGATCATAAAATAAATATGATCATAAAATAAATATGATCATAAAATAAATATGATCATAAAAAAAATATGATCATAAAATAAATATGATCATAAAATAAATATGATCATAAAATAATCCTTCAAATTAAACGAAGTAAATACACCACTCACCTAAATTTGCTGGCGAATCAGCTATATGTAAATTGAAAAAAAAGAAGAGCTGTGTTCAATATTAGGGTTAGATCTAAGAAAGGAGACTTATTCGAAATTATTTTGTGAAATGACGACACCCTTATAACCAGTTTGCGCTGGGATTATTTTGACATTGACCGGGACAAGGCATGGGATTGTTTTTCACAAACCTCAATCAGAGACAGGTTCCGACCGGCATCTGTGGGTAGCACACCCTGATATTTCCAGCCTCGCTCACTGCGAGCCAGTCGCTGACAAATATAAAATATTTCTGGCCTTGCTCGTGACTTGTTTATCCATCATTCATTTTGAATTTTGAAAAAACTTTGAGTGTTTATATTTGTCTTCTTGATTAAATAGTTTTTCCGATAGTTTTATGAAAATGTTTTCATGTTAGGATCAGCAACGAATATGGTGCGAGAGATAAAATGGCAGAACTCACGTAAAGTTGCAACAGTCTTTTTGACATGTCGACTCTCGCCGTTAGCATTCTCAGCATAGACCTCCATCTCATACTTAGTGTGGGGACTCAGATTTCCAATCACGTTCATAAAGACGCCATCGGCGATCCTCACCCGAGTGCTGGGATTAAACCCTGTCGTTGAGTCCACTTTCCGGAAATTGATGTAAAACCACTGAGGTTCACCAACGTCGATGCCTGGACGCCACGCTATCGTGACAGATGTCGCTGTGATTGTGGTCTGGTCCACAGACACATCTTCCGGTGGCAGCGGTGTGACTATGACAGAAAAGACAATGACAGAGATGACAAAAACAGAGAACACAATGACAGAGAGGACAATGACACGAGTGGACAAGAACAGAGATGACAAGAATAGAGATGACAAGAACAGAGATGACAAGAACAGAGAACACAATGACAGAAAGGACAATGACAGAGAGGACAATGACAGAGAGGACAATGACAGAGAGGACAATGACATAGAGGACAATGACAGAAATGACAAGAACAAAGATGACAAGAACAGAAAACACAATGACAGAAAACACAATGACAGAGAACACAATGACAGAGAACACAATGACAGAGAGGACAGTGACAGAGAGGACAATGACAGAGAGGACAGTTCTTGACAGTGATTTATTATGTCAGTGATCACAGGACGATTGCTTAATGGTCAAGAGCAGTTGAACGGTGTGGCTGCAGTTTCATAGTCAAGTAGTTTGTGTTAAACTTTAAAAAACTCAAAGGAGATGCCGTAAAAGAGGTACAGCACATACTTAGACCCATATAAGTTAGGCAAAACCGATGACTTCCAATAGATGCATTATGATAACTTAATGATAATCGTTAGCACTTCCTAACCGTCTGTCAATTTACCTTTATCATTTAAATCTATGATCAGTGTATCCACCCTTCCTATTCCATTGCCACTGTTGCAGGTGTACGATCCATAGTCTCCAATTCCTCTCACTGTATTGATGTGCAAGGTACTCCTGATGGTGAATCCAAACACATCATCCCCCTCTGCAATGGTATCAACCAGAATTATCCTTCCACTGTCTGTCTGATTGGTTAACTCCACGATGTTTTGACTCGACCATGACATTCGAGGAATGGGATTGCCCCTGCCTTCACATACAAGGGTAGCATCGTAGCCATCTGTCACCCCCACTGATGTGTCGTCCTCATTTAAGATGCTCACTTCATCTTTGAATGAAAAAGGCACAAAGCAAAGTTCAAATAATTAAAAAAAAAAATTAACAAATGGTTTCCGAACCATGAGTCTTGTCTACTTTTGCAATTAAGATATTTTACAACTTGACCTCAAATGATCTTTGACCTCAAATGATCTTTGACCTCAGTATGTGACCCTAACCAGTTCACGCCGGATGACATACATACACGCTAAGTTTTCCCCAGATTCAAAACGGATGACGCATAAACACGCCACGGGCAAGGTCGGAAATTTCCGTCAGCAGCGAGCAAAGCCGGAAATGCGTGGGTGTGCTTCCCGGTACCATCGGCCTGAACCAGCCTCGGATCGAGTTTCGTTGAAAATATTCCCGCGCCTCGGCTCGGTGATGTGAAAATAATCTTGGCGCGAACAGGCACCGGAGCGTGTAGGAGTTCTTGCATGCGCAGTTGGAAGCCTAAAATCGCCTTAAGCCAAAGACGAAGCCAGGGATTCAGAAATGCTCATAGTCTCAGGCGAGACAAATAATCCAAACAGTTGGGTAAACATAGGATTCTTCCAAATAGAATAGTTACAGTGTACGATGACATCCACAGTGCCTGAGATGACAACAGGTGGTACTCCATTGTTTCCTCGACACCTGTACGGCCCAGCCTGGTCCTTGTTAATGCTGCTTAGTGTCAGGCTGCTTGTGCCATCGCTGTAGACAGAGATCAGGGAGTCATCAGGAGACCCGACCTTCTCCCACGAGATAAAGTTGAGAGGCTTTGGATTGGCGTCTGCGCTGCAAGACAGGACTATGCTATTACCCTCTTCGACGGGACCGGCTGGGGTAATTGTTGGTAAAGAAAACTCTGGGCGGTCTGCAAATAAGAAACTTAATTTCTCATTCAACATTTTATTTGTGTTGTGTCTTATTCTTACAAATTGAGAAGAAACTGGGCACAGTACAGGACACGGCGGAAACAAATGCAGAATAGTGAATGTGGGTTTTTTTCTTTTTTCAATTCTCAGATTCATTCATATTTGTAATCTTTGTTATGCCTACTCAAAACCACAATTGTAGAAAAAAGTAGTGAGATAAAATTTTTTTTTTAGAAAGACATTAGGCTGTTTCCCCTTATCACATGTGCAAAACTCGAAACTTTAAGATTTGTGTGCCTATAAGCTGAACGGTACGTAATTTGATGGTCCGTCTTATTAAAAGCTCTTCAACATTGTCAACTTACATTCAACATTCAGCACGCACATATCACACAACATTTAAGGCAAGATAGCGGTGTGGATCCAGGGATCACACAGCATGAATGATCTGTAATTTGATGGTCCGTCTTATTCATGCGCGGATCCAGGGGGGGGGCGCACCCGGCGCGCGCCCCCCCTAAAAAAATCTCGAGAAGATTGAGAAGATCTCGGCGTTGGGGCTTCGCGCCTCCTGCGCTCCCATATCTTCTCCCAATATATTATGTTGACAATTTTTGGCGCCCCCTCTAACCGAAATTCCTGGATCCGCCCCTGTTATTAAAAGCTCTTCAACATTGTCAACTTACGTTCAAAATTCAGCACACACATATCACACAACATTTAAGGCAAGATAGCGGTGTGGATCCAGGGATCACACAGCATGAATGATCTGTAATTTGATGGTCCGTCTTTTCAACTTACATTCAACATTCAGCGAGCACATGTCACACCACATAGAGCATGTAAGCGGTGTAGATTCAGGGACCACGCAGCATTTATACTCGTCTCCACTGTCTGTCTTAGTCAACGCCCCTGTTGTCAAGCTTAGTGTTGTTACTTTGCCACCGTAGTCTCCATCAGTACTGACTGGTTGGTTAGTGTTTGACTGCTCCGCATTGTTCTTACTCCAGACTACCGAGGTTGCAGGGTTGCTGCTGAGTGAACTGCACAATAGTTGCACTATGCCACCGGACGCTACTCTAGACGGGCAACTGACGCTAATTCCTTCATTACAAACTAAAGAAAATAGGATTTACATTGTAGTCTGGTTCCCTGACTTCATAATGCCCAGACGTCAAAATTGTAGGTTAGGTCTTGACGCACTGCATGCAGCTATTTTTAGATGCTGCAACATTTGAAATATAGCTTTTCCTAAAAAGGCACAATGCCCGCAATATTGGCTTTAAAAATGACGCGAGGCGTTTTATCTAAGGCTGTTTTTTTTCTTCAAAGTGAGTTTTGATTTAATGCGAAACAAAAGAACAATCTGGGTTAATGGGCATTTTGTTGTTAACCTTACAACCATTTTACTCCCAGAAACACGAGACAATCGCGAACGTCAACGATAACACCGAAATGTCAATGGAACGTATTCAAAAAACTTCAGACATTTTTTTAAATGGTGATCTAAATTTCATTTCTGTCATTTAGCGGCTTTTCGCATTATTAAAGTCTTTTATTTACTTCACTGCAAAAATCGCGGTGTTAAATTAATAACACCCTTCGTGTTATGAGAGTTTCTTTAGTCCTTTAATAACACCAAGGGTGTTATTAAAAATAGTGTTAAGTTTAATACCGCAGTTTTTCTAGTGTTTAAAGAACCAGGACATGAGATTATTGTTTTTACCTATATGTGAATCTTAACCCTAACCCTGCCAGATCCAGCACAGTGCATATGTGACTGCTTGACCTTGACCACAGATGCACTGTGCTGAATCTGGCAGGGTTTCTAGCCAAAATACCCTGGAGGGTTAGGGTTAAAGAACTTTACAGCCCTTTCCAGAAACAAGCTGGACTTACATTGTACGTTGATGGGACCCAGAGTGCCTTCGTTACTACGTGTTGCTGAGCTTCTCTGCGCTACACACGTGATGATGTCTCCATTATCCTGTCTCCTTGGTGTGTAGTTCAGTGTGCTAGTGAAGCTATTGCGATCACCTGATGCCGACGAGGTTGTAGTTGGTGCAGGTGAGCCTCCATGATCGGACCAAATCAGAGTCCAGTCTGCAGGGTAACCCATGTCTGCTGTACACGTCAGTGTAGTTATTACACCCTCTGTCATAGAGGAGCTGCCAGTGATGACAGGTGTATCAGGGGGACCTGTTGAAAGGGAAATGATTAATGGGGAAAGGGAAATGATTGATGGGGAAAAGAAATGTTTAAAGGTAGTATAGTTTTGCTGTAGTGATGGGTGGGGGGGGGGGGGGGGTTCATATTTATAGTAAATATTATGCCGCTGGACCTAGCTTTCATCAACTCGGTCCAATGGTTTGGTATTACTAAGATACCGGGTTGTATTCAAGTCCCTGCAAGTCTATCACAAGTCTTTCAGTCTCAAGTCAAGTTACTAGCTATAGATGGACACAACTTTACGTGACCCCATCAGGTCAATGCAAGGTGAAAACAAACGCAGAGCTCCGTAGCTTTATACAACGATAGTGCGTTCACCTCGCGGTGCATTTATCTCGCGATGTTTTCACCTCGCGATTTTTTTCACCTTGCGATTTTTTCACCTCGCGATGTTAATTTTAACCTCTCTCACTAACAATGGCAGTGACCGTGGCAACTAGGAAGCGGCCAGAAGGTCGAGTCCTCCTATTCAAATGAACTGTTAACAAAAACATTCCTTTGTCATTGTTCAAGCAGTTATAGGTCTACTGGGAACTGCCTTTATAAAAAGGAACCAATGTATTGTGATTGGTATTGTGAAAGGACTTGCAGAGACTCGAACGCAACCCTCCTAATTAGATATATACCGTTGACATCCAATACAACTGTCGCTTCAGGGTAGGGTTGCTGAGACTCTGCAGTGTACGTTACACATTTCACTTCCTGGTTATGATCAGCTCTGATTGGAGTAAATGTCCAGGTGCCTGTTGTGTCAAACAGCCCATTGCTTTCAGTTGAAGTCGGGGTTCCAACCCCAACGGACTGCATGACGTCATTGACGAACCACTGAATGGTAGCAACTGGTCTGGTACCCTGAACCAAGCAACTGAAAGTGTGTGGTGATCCCTGCTCAACTGTTACTGTTGCTCCCGAAGCCTTGTCACCATCAGAGTCGGACAGCTTCACGACACTGGGTATCACTTTTTTATAATATACAAATAAAAACCCCAAACTAGTAAAACATAACCACCAAAATAAACAAGAATTGTTCAGAAAAAACAACGACAATCAACAAAATATAGCACTTACTGAACAAAAAATTACAAAAGGTTTGGGCAGGTTTACTAATACTAGCAAACCATAGCAACTTGTTGTCTGACTTTGTTGAACCCTGTTGAATTCTGTGAGGTTCAGGGCAGAAAGGCTAATTGAGACTTGTCAAAATGTTGGAGTTTGAGGGAATGCACAGACATTTATTTGTGGGCAAGCTCACGGCTGGTAACATTATAGTTCCTGGTTAACAGTAAGTGCAAGGGTACACATGGCCTGTTCGTCCCCAGTACTAAAACACAGTTTAACAGTCCACGGAATTAAGGAGGACAAAAAAGTACTTTCCAAAAATTCAAAAAAAGGAGTGTTTGGTCCCTTTAAAAAATACTAAATTGTTTGAATCACACTTTACATGCTTTAGAAAAAGAAATATGAAAGAGATATATATTTTGTTGAAAACCATGGGCAGTTTATAAAAACCATTCATTTTAGGCTATACAGATGGAAAGATTGACAGCTAATTAATGCAATATTACCTCTCACTTGAAGGGTCACGGTGAGGTCAACCTCTGTGTCTGTCAGTCCATCTTGTCTGTTAGTAGCACCACAAGTCAGCTGGGCAGTAGCTGGAGTCTCTGCGATGTCTACACTGAGGGTGTTGGAGCTGTCTATCAACCTGTTGTCAACGCTATAAGGAGTATCGATCTGAGTTCCTCCTGGCTGGGGTGTAGTGATGCTTGCTGGTAGGGTCCAGGTGAGGGTAGAAGCTGGCTTGACACCAGGCGTGCTGCAGGTAATTTGACGAGTGGAACCAGCAACAACCAGAACGGAATCCCCATGACTGTATGACGTGCCATCGTAGGATAATGTTAAGGTGCTCGGTGGAACTGTTTACACAAAACAGAGAAAAGTAAACACAAACATTAGGACAATAGGCATGATGTGATTTTGCATTCAAAGCAGACACAGCTCCTTAGCAGGGTGTGATTTCAACAAAAGATTTATAAAATCACATCCAAATGCTCCAAATTTACATCCTCTTCCAATTTTAACATTCTAGACAAGGTTGTTAAAATGAAAAATCACATCAAGTAGATGTGAATTATTCAGTTCAAATTCACATCCTGGGTTTGCGTTTTGAGAAGAAAGGTGCTTCTCTCTACCCAGGAGTACCTGTGAGGGCAGACATGGTTGTTATAATTAAGCTTCCTTGCACCGAAAAGGCAGCATCGAGCCGACGTATACTCACCAGGGAGCTGAGATGGTAAATGTTTCGGGGGCCCAATAAGAAGGGATAATAATGACACAGCGCCTTGAATTGATTACCAGTCTTGGTAGATATTTGTGTGCTATAATAATTGCCTAATACTATTATTATTATTATTATTATTAATATGATTATTTTTATTTGTTTGAATAACCTCTGTAAGTAACCATTCTGTGTTACAGATTCCAATGCAAACAATAAAGTGCCAAACTTCAAAGAGATTTTCACATTTCAAGTGCAAATAACACACAAGTATACATTTTGGTTACACACATACTACTACCTCTGTGGCAGTGGTAGTATTTAAATACAAATTAAACAGAGCTAGACCATGCAGAGCAATGTCTAGGATTTGTAATAGTTGGGGTTCAAGTTCAATAATACAATAATACTCCTCTGTTCCCAGCCAATTTGCCCTGGCCTGGGCCCACAAGTCACAAAGTCAAATAAAAGCCGAAAATTATCCCTCTGACTGACACCAGATTATGGGAATGAAATCAAGAAAACGATTTAATATATATAATACAAGATATATAAAACTTCCAAGGCAAACAATAATCAATAGCATTGACCAGATTCCCAAGTGGAATTTGCACAAGGCGGAATGCTACATACTGGACAAGTTATCCTTGTTCTGTTTTAAAAAACTCACACGTAAAATGCTTATTATTTATATTAACCACTCTTTTACAAATTACGTATAAAGAACACCCCGACTCTGTTGACCAATTTGGGGTTCAAGAAATACAAAACCCTTTGAAAATTGCAATTTGAATCACTTAAATAATAACATTCATGGTTCAGTAAAACTTGGTAATCCACTTCAAGATCAACTTTGTCTCGTCTATTTATTTAAATAGTAGTATAGTGCGCGGCCGTGGCGCCCTCAGTTGGCAGCAGCAAGACAAACGCCCGGTCTTCAAGGCCGAGTTCGGGCGGTCTGTTCTTGACACGCAAACTCTGTTCTCGCGCTCGAACGGCGGGAACGCGACCCGTGAACATTGCACTCGGAACAAGAACACACACCACCTATCCATCAGGGTTTTGCAAGAACAAGTTACGCGTGTCAAAAACAGACCGCCCGAACTCGGCCCAAATGTTTTCCCAGACCAAGGGCCGTTTTTCAAACTCAGCTTAGATCTCTGGCTCCATTACATTACAAAACTGCAAAATGGAGACGAAACGGGTTGGAAAACGGCCTAAAACGTCTAAAGGTTTTCTGCGAAATATAGGTCTGGCAATTACCTTTGACAGTAAAAACTAACATGTACCTTGGACAATTACCTCTAACATGTACCTCGGGCAATTACCTCTAACATGTACCTCGGGCAATTACCTCAAACTTGTACCTCGGACAATTACCTCTAACATGTACCTCGGGCAATTACCTCTAACATGTACCTCGGAAAATTACCTCAAACATGTACCTCGGGCAATTACCTCAAACATGTACCTCGGACAATTACCTCTAAGATGTACCTCGGGAAATTACCTCAAACATGTACCTCGGACAATTACCTCTAACATGTACCTCGGGCAATTACCTCTAACATGTACCTCGGGCAATTACCTCTAACATGTACCTCGGACAATTACCTCTAACTTGTACCTCGGACAATTACCTCTAACATGTACCTCGGACAATTACCTCTAACATGTACCTCGGACAATTACCTCTAACATATACCTCGGACAATTACCTCTAACATGTACCTCGGACAATTACCTCAAACATGTACCTCGGACAATTACCTCTAACATGTACCTCGGACAATTACCTCTAACATGTACCTCGGACAATTACCTCTAACATGTACCTCGGGCAATTACCTCTAACATATACCTCGGACAATTACCTCTAACATGTACCTCGGACAATTACCTCAAACATGTACCTCGGACAATTACCTCTAACATGTACCTCGGACAATTACCTCAAACATGTACCTCGGACAATTACCTCTAACATGTACCTCGGACAATTACCTCTAACATGTACCTCGGACAATTACCTCTAACATATACCTCGGACAATTACCTCTAACTTGTACCTCGGACAATTACCTCAAACATGTACCTCGGGCAATTACCTCTAACATGTAAGTCGAAATAGCTACTCCTATCACGATCTATAATGACGTTACACCAGTATCGCATCCCATCCTCTAAAGAGACCAAATTGATTGTAAGTGGGTATGCGGGAGGGTTTTTATCAAAGAAATAACGGGCAGGGTCGCGAATCGACACACTCTCCCTGAGAAATCGTGGGTAATCCACGATTATTGTCGCCATCCGAAAGTAGGTCACATCATAGTCGCTGAGTCTCCATTCTAAAGCTCGAAAATCGTCGGACGACGGTTCGCATTCCAGTCTTGTGGTCGCTCCCAAGTTAACCCATGATGTTCCTGAGACAGTTGGTTGTGCACACACTTTAACAGAGAAAACAAATGGCTGGGTTAAGTAAGGACCAACAAACGGGGTAACTTTGGCACCTAGAGGTAACTTTGCCAACTTTTTTCCAATAATTTTGATTGTATATGGTTTTATTTTATTCTGGTGCTTTTTTTGTGTGCCGGTTTTTTTTTTTATTCTGGTGCTTTTTTGTGTGCTAAAGTATCGTAATCAAAAAAGTAACTGAACACAATATAAAACCGGATTTGTTTAAATTGTTATAAATTTCATTATTTTCTCCATATAAACGATATTGCCAAAATTGCCCCCAAAATGACAAAGTTACCCTGGTTACTGTACCAACATGATCAAAAGTACTTCACTTAGGTCTGGCTATTTTTCGGTCAGTTTTCATAAAGTTAGACAACAAATGCGACGAATTTTTTTTTTTTTTATCTTTTAGTGATTTGCGCCCTCAGGGAAGTTCCAGCCTCGCCACAATTAGCGCGTGTGCGTTCCTTCAATAACATGGCGCAGCAAGATCGTAGCCATGGTAATGAAGTTGGCATCCCTACACTATCTAAGGCCCATGGCGAAAGTGATGTCCCAGTTTCCAAGGTAACAACATGCATGTAAACATTTTTATTTCCTATAGTTTAAAAACTACAAAATACAAGTAGGCCAACGCTAAACTTAACCATACGTGAATAAAAGCTTAACAATTAAAAATGGTTTGTTTTTGAAAGCAACATCATTTCTCAATGATGACTGATTTTCATTAAGTTTTTTTAATAACTTGTAAAATATAAAGCCGGTTTCTCTTACCTGGTATTATAAACATCACTGCAACTAAAAGGCGTTGGACAAAGTCACAGAACAGCAGTACAGCTGCCATTGTTAAAAGTGCTGAAAGTTGGAAGACCACAAAAGTACAAATGGTGCCTGAATCGGTATTGTTATTCAGTTTAAAAGCCCAGGGTTGACATTATTGCAGCAGCGTTTCCGGCCTTGGAATTGTTGACAAAGGTAACAAGAAATGCCAGAAAACATCTGCATCAAACTTGAACTTCCTGGTTCTGATATAGCTGTAAACTAGGCCTAGCAAAGCTACAGTATAATAGTGGAATTTAAGATGAACAATGAATGTGCCTCCAAAATTCACATTGTAAACTCAGTGTTGTCCGCGAGTGAGTGTTTTAACAATAAACAAATCACCGACTCGGGTGAGACTCGAACCCACGACCGACTGCTTTGTGCTTTCTATAATGTAGACGTCTTACCATAAAATGTATCATACGAGTGTTATATTTTACTTGGAAACAAACAACTCAATTTTAAGTTTGATAGGCCTATTCACCAAAAAATTGTCAAGTTAATGCAAATTCAATAGTTTTGGCGTTTTGTAAACACCTCATATTGTAGACCTCTATTGCCTTTCTTTTGATTTTACTCTAACGTTTATGGAAGGCGTCCCATAGGTTTTGTACACGATTTTAAATCGTGGACTTTCTGTCAATCGTGGACCCTATTGTCGTATATTGTTCTACGTCCACTATTTAAATGCAGATACAAACTCACCTCTAATCTGCACAATACTGGAGGCAATCGGCTCTGGATTAAACGGCGGGAATTTATAAATTCTACACCAGTACGTGGCAGTGTCGTCTAAAGCTACAGATTTCACAATTAACGAGTAGTTGGTGCTATCACTAGATTGCATGGCATCGTAATGGTTTACATCGACGCCAGTCTGATACACAATGCTTTTAGTGACAGGCTTATAATCTAATATAGTTTGCTGGTCGGTGTTTCCGATGCCACTTTTTTGCCATTGGACGATCGTGAAACCACTCACTTCAGGAGAGCATGTGATCGTAGCATTCGTTCCATTGATTACCCATTGGTCGCTGGAAATTGCAACAGATGCAATACCTAAGAGAGAAAAAATAATCATCACTTAAAATGTAGACAATAGCTGAGAGAAAGAAAAACAAATCAAATTGCGACGCTAAAAGAACGAGACAAAAATAACATAATAGCACAACAATATGCAGCTATCAAATCTTTTTGGTAAGAGTGGTTTGGTCATTATTAATATGTTTTTAAAATCAGTTTGTGCTGGGGCCTAGGCGCGAGAATTTGTTCACGAACTTTGACCAAAGGCGGGTAATTCAGGCCGGCATCTGTGGGTAGAACCCCCTAATATTGTCAACCTTGCTTGTGACGTGTTTGTCCGTCATCCGTTTTGAATCACGGAACAACTTTAAGCGGATACACGGCCTCTGACGCGATACTGGTTAAAAAAGGGCTTGCGAGTGGATGAATTCCCATTGCAAGTTCGATGTCAGTCCAAATCATGTTTATTTAATGATGTATAGGTTAAAATAAAACTTGTAAATAATTTAAGAATAAGTCTTGACACAAAATACAGAGTTATTGTTTTAGTCGTTACCTGGTAGAATGAACAGCAACCCGATGGTATTGCGCCGCACGGAGACATACAACGGTGGCAGGACAGCCATTGATGAACATGCACAACGAGCCTACTATAATCTGCATTGAGCATTGATTCCGTCTACCTTTGGCAACCAGGGACTCGCGCTATTGAGCATTAATTGTTGAAGCTTCATATCCGGGAACAAAGGTTCTAGCCAACAAAGGTCAAATGTCAAGGATGGAAGTGGGAAAACATATGTGTTGCAACGAAGTTCATGCACCAAAACTTGGTAATAACGTCAGCTAACAAGTCGTCTATGAAAAGCCCATTACGCGACGATATTTGTGACCATTCACGACAAAAGGGCTGTAAAGTCGCCAGAGCTTATTTTGAGAAAAAGATCATTAACATGTAAAAAACTATACAACAATACAAGAATTCTCATATTCAGTATTACTTGTTGTAGTTTACCATAACTACCAACTATGTCTTGTAATACATCATTTTAAAGCTTATTTCTTGTAGATTTCATTTCTCTAAATATCTCAAAACGTCAAGATGCCTACTTTACAGCCCTTTTGATGTGGACGGTCACATTTTAGAGTTATTTAGAGACATCTTTAAACTATATCTCTCTATATAGTTGAAGATTATACATGTACCTTGAATGCTAAATGTTAATAACATTATATACATTATCTAAGACATACCTCGCACATTTAACGCCGATGAACCCTCACGCATAGAGAAATCACTTTGGAAAATTACTAGACACCAGTATTTCCCTTGATCTGACAATTTAACTGACTTTATTGTCAGAGGATAATCACCACTGGCATTAAAATCATAGCGTGATGCATTGGTGAATGGGCTTGGCGTTGTCACTCCAATTGACCATTCAAAGATCGAAGGAGCATTGTCGGATGATTCGGTAGTTAAGTCCGTCTTTGCCCAGATAAGTCTCACAATATCGCTGTCTGCGGAGCAGGTTAATGTTGTGCTTTCGGCAGTGTTGACCCATTCTTCGGATGTTACAGAAAGACCTCTGGAATACCACACTGAATAAAGAGAAATAAATCATGACATTCTACATAAATTGATTAGATTCTAAGCTGAAATTATCTTTCAACAGTTTTACATTTGAGAAAGAACACTGCTTTATTAGATAACTTAACCTTTGTTATATTATTTTTGATTTCAGTGCGATTTGGTACAGTAAGCAGTTTGCAGCAGTTTTAGTGATTTTCAAAACTGTGTCACGAACCCCTATGTATCAACAGCATCGGTTTCGTTTTTGTTTCTATATTTTGTTAATAGTATATCAAGGGACTAACATTGTTATTGAAAATTATATAAATATATATTTAATTTTGTTTGAACTGTTTTACGTAATGCGATTGTTTAAATTATTATAGTTTTATACATAAATATGTTTTATTGTAAATTAATCTATAATTCGGTATGTGGCCGCGAGGGAACATTAATAAAAGAATTTAATTCAATTAAATATAGACGGTTGGTCAATCTGCAAAGTTCATATGTATAGGCCTACAAATTAGACACATTTCCCCCCAAATGCCATTAAAAAAAGTTAAGAAGGATAAGAAATCTAATCATCATAAATATCCTCCCAAACTTCTTACCTTGAAGTACAAGCAGCAATGCGACAGCGATGTGTTGAGCGGAGGAATAAGACATCCGGAAAGCTGCCATTTTGAAATAATTATGTTGGAAAGTGCACGAAAGGTCCACGCAAATAATACAGATTACCAGGGTATGTGTGTATCTGGCTCATGTTATTGTGTTTGTGTTGAGGTGGTTTGGTATATTATTGTACTGTTATTTCCGGCACCAAAGACCTTGAATTCACAATGTAAATTTCCCTTAACGCACGAACACCAGCATTTGAAACGTGAACTTCCGTGTTTAGAAATGCTCTTTATGTACTCATAGTGGAACAGACGTACTTAAAAAAAAAACTATGATAAGGTGATTACAATATTAAAGTAAGACTGTTACGAGAGAGTTCTGTGATCTTTTCATCGACAACAAGTAAATTATTTGAACTTGATCCTATAAGTTTAAAATTAAACTTCAACACAGGAAACATTACCACTAAATACTCAAATACTAGCCTACATGTATAATGTATAGCCTATATTATTACACTGGCTAATTTTCCTTTATATTTACTTTTACATTAATGTCTTCTAGGGACCACCCTGTGTTATATTTACTTTAAATCACACACCTCTAATTCTCATTTGTGTCGATCCAGTCTGGTCTCCTATGCCTGCCACATTGGTAAGACATTCATACTTTCCCTCATCCATCAATGACACAGATGTGATAGTCAGACGATAATCTGGCCGAGTCCCATTGAAAAGGAATCGGTTTGGATCGATCATAGATCCCCAAGTCACATTACCGTTGAGCAACCTAACGATACTGACGCAGCTGGTTGAGACATCACAAGAGGTTTCATCCAATCCATACCTCCTCCATACAAAATCACGAGCCGTTCCATCAGGCAAGCAAGTCAATGTTGCTGTTTCGTTTATATCAACCCACGGATCACTGGAAACTACCGGTTGTGATTTAGAAGCTGCAATTAAAAGAAAATAACATCTTACGTTTGGCATGATTAATGGAAGTTATTTCATGAATCCACTAACGTCGAAATATCAGGCCCTCTTAACTTATTTGATTTGTATATTTTAAGGTCATTCCAGCCAGTTGCAGCAGTTTTAATCTTATTCAAGAGAAATAAGACGCATATGCATCGTTTAGATTAACGGGAGACAAAATAGATAAGTAAAATCATAAATAGTGACATATTTTAGTATTTTTTTCTAGGAACTGTACTTAATTCATTTACTTCAATCTTATGGGATTTTTTTTTACTATTCTCAAATGGGAAAAATTTCATATTTCAAAATAAATAATTATAATGATTTATTTATATGAATACACAACGAACTATTGTTTTTATTCATAATTAGTTCTAAATATTAATTGCATTCCCCTTTTCCAAGTTGCATGATATCATATCTTCAAGTTTTAAAATGTATTGGCTTTGCTTTAAAACGAAAAAAAAATGTTCTCCTTACCTTTGAAGAGCAACAGCAGCAAAAAGAGAAGACAGCTAATCTGGGCTGAAGATGCCGCCATTTCCGCGCGTAATATAATGGATGCAGCCCAATATTATTCATTAAGAGTTTGTATTTATCCTGCTAGTTTTGCTCTATCTGTTTTGTTTACACGAGGTATACTCATTATGCACTCTACACAAGAAGTTGTTTCGATCTCCGGTGTTCAACGACGGCCTTCCGCCATTGTAGCAACAACTTATGGTAAAACCAAACAGCACATGGAAAAGTACGAAGTCACTTCCTGGATCGGGGCTTTAATTACAAAAAAAATACCCTGGAAGGACCGACGAGTTGACTACCAGTGCTTAAAAACTGCGCTATCGAATGTAAAGTACTTTTGTTGTAAGTTTCCTACCAAGCGGCAACTGCTTATGAAAAGAATGAACTCAACTCGACCTCGGCAGTCAATAGAGATACAAGTAAAGGAAAGTTTGGCTCTATAGAAAGAGGCGTTATCCGAAAGGGACTTATGGAAGCGTGGCATGCAATGACATATTGACAACAATGGTATTGCTGGAAAAAATGAAATGTTAACCAGTTCGCGCCGGATGACGTATATAAACGCAAAAATTTCCCCAAATTCAAAACGGATGACGAATAAACACGCCAAGTTCAAGTTCGGAAATGTATGTCAGCAGCGCGCAAGGCCGGAAATGCGTGGGTGTGCTACCCAGCACTATCGGCCTGAACACGCTTCGGATCGAGTTTCGTTAAAAATAATCCCGCCCGTAGGCTCGGCGATGTTAAAATAATCCCGGCGCGAACTGGTTAAGATAATCGAGATCTGTTCTCTGCTATGTCTATGCTATCTGTGTCATTGGTTCCGTCGCAATCAAAGACATACTGATGTTTAAACTTATGTTGTATGTGTCAGAAACAATTTCTGTGCACTCCTAAAATAGATTGGTTAAAAAAAAACACCATTTGATTGGTAAATCATGTGTCCAATAATATTGGTAATTTGGACCAATATTTTGGTTAAAATAATCCATATGATTGGTTGGACACATTTCTACCAATCTATTTTTGTACCTATTATTAACAGCATTTTAAATGAACTTTTAAATTCAGCTTACCATTAACAGTTAAAAGACTTGTTGCCGTGCTTTCAGGACTCCTAAAATCTACTGTGTACTTCACCCTACAGCTATATTCACCGTCATCAGCAGAGAATTGAGTAGTTGCTGTGGTGAGAGTACTCATTGAGTCATCTCTGGATACAACATATCCAGG
Source organism: Crossaster papposus (assembly GCA_037893245.1). NCBI lineage: Eukaryota > Metazoa > Echinodermata > Asteroidea > Velatida > Solasteridae > Crossaster > Crossaster papposus. The sequence continues at coordinate 668,856 of JBAIAA010000173.1, forward strand.
TGGAGAAAATTCATTCGGGTAGTCTGGTGTCTGGACTCCCGCGAAAAAGTCAGCTACAAGAGTGCCTCTCTGTCTCCATTCGAGATTCTCAAGAGTACCAGACAAATCCAATGAGAAGGTACAGGTGAGAGTTGCTGATTGGCCTTGTACAGTAGCGACTGGTAATAAGGCTACGGAGGCTGTTTGGGTGTGGACCAAGCCAAATAAAACTGGGGGGGGGGGGGAATCCAGAATACTCAGTTAATTTGATTAATCAATTATAATATCACTAATGGGAATAATAGCCTCTCGTACAGTTATACAATGTCTGACTTTTAATTGTATAAACCCCTTTTTCTAATCTCCCTGATTAGGCCTATTTTCATCAGCTAAATTAATTTCAAATCTTACGAAGGGAAATGTGACTTTACGTACCTGGCAAAAAGCACAGCTTCGTGATTAGGGAACGCACCTTCGACCCCGCCATTTTACTTCAACTGTGGTAGATTCACAGCGCTAGAATTGTCAGTGTCACAACGTGCAGATTGTTGAAAGTACTACTATGACCCGGAAATAGAGCTTGCGCTTTGTCATGTGGCTGAACATTGGCTGTCCTTGCTGAACAAGTATTGAACATGGGACTACACCTCAACGGATCACCTCAACGGCTACACCTCAAAGGCTTAAAACATCAGTTGAGATTGCTGATGTATTTTCTTGGCAGTAAAGGCAAACATAGCGGTCCTTGAAGAAACGTACATTTATCTTGATGAGGTTCCTTCGTAACACATAATATGTTTACGTCTTATAGGAATTAATTGAAAAGCCACATCGACTAGGAAATTGAAAACGATAATCACAAATCACGATAAAGGGAATGAAACAAACGTCTTCTGAGTACTCATTAAAATAGTAAACAAATATTTAATGCTTCGAGTGATGGAGTAAAACTCTCAAATTGTTCACTTGTTGTGAGTTTCCTACCAAGCGGCAACTTTTTATGAAAAGAATGAACTCAACTCGACCTCGGCCATCAATAGAGATATAGTAACATTTTGCTCTTTGGAAACGGGCGCTATCCAAACGAAATTCAACTCACCATTAACAGTTAAAAGACTGGTTGCCGTGCCTTCAGCACTTTGTAAACCTACTGTGTACACCACCCTGCAGCTATATTCACCGTCATCAGCAGAGAATTGAGTAGTTGCTATGGTGAGAGTACTCATTGAGTCATCCCTAGATACGACATATCCAGGTGGAAAAAATTCATTCGGGTAGAATGGTGTACGTGTCTGGACTCCGTTCAAAAAGATAATAGTGCCTCTCTGTCTCCATTCGAGGGTGTCGAAGGTACCAGACACATCCAGTGAGAAGGTACATGTGAGAGTTGCTGATTGGCCTTGTACAGTAGCGACTGGTGATAAGGCTACGTTGACTGTTTGGGTGTGGACCAAGCCAAATAAAACTGGGGGAAAATCCAGAATAATCAGTTCATTTGATTAATCAATTATAATATCACTAATGGGAATAATAGCCTCTCGTATAGTTATACAATGTCTGACTTCCAATTGTATAAACCCCTTTTCTAATCTCCCTGATTAGGCCTATTTTCATCAGCTAAATCAATTTCAAATCTTACTTCTTAAAAACTACGAAGGGAAATGTGACTTTACGTACCTGGCAAAAAGCACAGCTTCGTTATTAGAGAACGCACCTTCGACCCCGCCATTTTACTTCAACTGTGGTAGATTCACAGCGCTAGGATTGTTAGTGTCACAACGCGCGGATCGTTGAAAGTACAACTATGACCCGGAAATTAGGCTTGCGCTTTGTCATGTGGGTGCACACATTGGCTGCCTTTGCTGAACAAGTATTGAACATGGGACTACACCTCAACGGGTCACCTCGACGGCTACACCTCAAAGGCTTAAAACATCAGTTGAGATTGCTGATGTATTTTCTTGGCAGTAAAGGCAAATAAAGTCAAATAAAATGCATGCATACACACCTCTTATACGGACGTCAAAGAATCTATTTCTCTCCTGATCCGTATTCACACTACACCAGTACCGTGCCTCGTCATCTAGCCTAACTGTATTAACCGTCATTGGATATGATGGATCATCTTTATTAAACGAGTAATGAACAGGATCTCTGATTGTCACAGTCTCTCCGTTTAGTCTACTTAAAAGCACAAGTATATCCGCCATTCTGAAGTTAGTCGCATCAAAGCTGCTGTTTCTCCATTCTAAAGTCCTCAAAGGATTGGATGACGTTGGTGTACATTGCAGCGTCGTGGTCGTACCAACATTAACCCATGAAGTGCCAGACACAACTGGTTGTGCACCAACTGTATAAATCACAAGTGTGAACGGAAACATTCAAATTATAAGTTTACGGTACAAATCCCACTTATTATACTTTGCTTTTCCGCACAGCAAGTGCGCGTCTCTTTGTGAAAACGAAACAATTCAATTTAGGAGATGCCTGCCCCTTACATTAATGTTATTAAGACATCACACAAGTTTTGCTTTTAGAAGCATGGCAGAATGGTTCAGTGCGATGTTTTAAAGCCAAAAAGCAACAAATCTCGGAATAAAAAACCAAAATGTTTTATTTCCTGTTGCAGTTTTCTAATTTTCGTCATCATTTTAGTTTTTAACTCATAATTAAAAAGAATATCAAAACCCTGCCTCATTCTACAACATACATGTTTGTTTTTAATCTTGCAAGCTAGTTTGACTTTGTTATCTTTTGTGAACAGGGTTCATAATTACAAAATTACCCTAAACAAGGAATGGTTTGAGCGAGTCAACCTCTGTTTATACTAGCATTTAGCTGGCAGTCAACTGCTCAGGTCAAACATTGATGTCATGACGTAGGCCTATATTTCTTACCTCGAATCACAGACAGCACGACGATGGAGATACACTGTACAAACAACAAGCGGAGAGCAGCCATTTTGTTTTATCAAATTCGTCAAAACTGCATGGTGGTCCAGACGGATATGCGCTAGTAAACGTCGTACGTGGGTGCACCATGGTTTACAATTGTTATTACAATTGTATACGTGGGGTTCATGTAAACCATGGCAGCTAATCCGTGTTTATTTCCGCTAACAAAGGCAGTCAGTCGAAAACATGCAAGGAAATAGAGTACATCTGCACCGTGAACGCGTACTTCCTGGCTCAGAGTTTTGAAAACTATTCGAAATCGACCCCAACACAGTACTGAAACATATCATTAAACGGTTACTTATTATGCATGTATTAGGCCTACATTGTATTTTAATACCAAAGTGTTTCCTAAACTACTTTTCATTTGATAATTCTGCAGTGTGGTATGCCTATCGGCAGTTTTTGTTTACCGAGTCAATTAGAGACCTTGCGCTTTTATCCGTCCTTTACACTTCATAAACTAGTGCTTCTATAGCGGGCTTTCGAAGAAAACAAACTTGCAATTGTTTTCTTAGTGGAGTTTCACACCAGCGACTGCTTTCAAAACGGATGAGGTAAACTCGAGCTATATAATACTAGAGACGAACAAACTGCTACATCTAATCAATGGCGATAGAAACAAGTATATATAGCCTGAGACGTTCTCGTTCGTTTTCACTCTAACGTGCACAATTTTTGGTCTCGGCTTCTTTTTTCCCAACAATTTGTTTTCAACACAGATAATTTGTCTATGCTAAGTCATAGACATAGTGATACTTAGTATATAAGCTTATGCCATAACAAGATATTTACATCCATCATCAACAAACTGATGATAATTTCAACTCACCATTAACAGTTAAAAGACTGGTTGCCGTGCTTGCAACATCATTTATACCCACTCTGTACTCCACCCTGCAGCTATATTCACCATCATCAACAGAGAATTGAGTAGTTGCTATGGTGAGAGTACTCATTGAGTCATCCCTAGATACAACATATCTAGGTGGAAAAAATTTATTCGGGTAGTCTGGTGTCTGGACTCCCCTAAAAAAGTCAGCTACAAGAGTGCCTCTCTGTCTCCATTCGAGGTTGTTGAAGGTACCAGACACATCCAATGAGAAGGTACAGGTGAGAGTTGCTGATTGGCCTTGTACAGTAGCGACTGGTAATAAGGCTACGGTGACTGTTTGGGTGTGGACCAAGCGAAATAAAACTGGAGGAAAATCCAGAATACTCAGTTCATTTGATTAATCAATTATAATATCACTAATGGGAATAATAGCCTCTCGTATCAGTTATACAATGTCTGACTTCCAATTGTATAAACCCCTTTTCTAATCTCCCTGATTAGGCCTATTTTTATCAGCTAAATCAATTTCAAATCTTACTTCTTAAAAACGAAGGGAAATGTGACTTTACATACCTGGCAAAAAGCACAGCTTCGTTATTAGGAAACGCACCTTCGACCCCGCCATTTTACTTCAACTGTGGTAGATTCACAGCGCTATAATTGTCAGTGTCACAACGCGCGGATTGTTGAAAGTACAACTATGACCCGGAAATAGAGCTTGCGCTTTGTCATGTGGGTGCACACATTGGCTGTCATGGCTGAACAAGGATTGAACATGGGACTACACCTCAACGGGTCACCTCAACGGGTACACCTCAAAGGCTTCAAACATCAGTTTAGATTGCTGATGTATTTTCTTGGCAGTAAAAGCAAATAAAGTCAAATAAAATACATGCATACACACCTCTTATACGGACGTCAAAGAAGCTAGCTCTGTTATTATCCGTGAGTGCATTACACCAGTACCGTGCCTCGTCATCTAGCGTGACTGTATTAACCGTCATTGGATATAATGGATCATCTTTATTAAAAGAGTAATGAACAGGATCTCTGATTGCCACACTGTCTCCGTTGACTATATAACGAACAATTATATCCGCCATCAGTGCAGTCGCATCAAAGCTGCTGTTTCTCCATTCTAAAGCCCTCAAAGTATTGGATGACGTTGGTGTACATTGCAGCGTCGTGGTCGTGCCAACATTAACCCATGAAGTGCCAGACACAACTGGTTGTGCACCAACTGTATAAATCACAAGTGTGAACGGAAACATTATCATTATAACTATACGGTACAAACCCCACTTATTCTACTTTTATGGCTTTTCGGCACAGCAAGTGCGCGTCTCTTTGTGAAAACAAAACAATTCAATTCAATTTAGGAGATGCCTGCCCATTACATTAATGTTATTAAGACATTACACAAGTTTTGCTTTTAGAAGCATGGCAGAATGGTTCAGTGCGATGTTTTAAAGCCAAAAAGCAACAAATCTCGGAATAAAAAACCAAAATGTTTTATTTCCTGTTGCAGTTTTCTCATTTTCGTCATCATTTTAGTTTTTACCCCATAGCCTAATTAAAAAATATCAAAATCCTGCCCTCATTCTACAACATACATGTTTTTGTTTTTAATCTTGCAAGCTAGTTTGACTTTGTTATCTTTTGGGAACGGGGTTCGTAATTACAAAATCACCCTAAATAAGGAATGGTTTGGGCGAGTCAACCTTTGTTTGTACTAGCATTTAGCTGGCAGACAACTGCTCAGGTCAAACATTGATGTCATGACGTAGGCCTATATTTCTTACCTCGAATCACAGACAGCACGACGATGGAAATACACTGTACGAACAACAAGCGAAGAGCAGCCATTTTGTTTTATCAAATTCGTCAAAACTTCATGGTGATCCAGACGGATATGCGCTAGTAAACGTCGTACGTAGGTGCACCATGGTTTACAAATGTTATTACAATTGTATACGTGGGGTTCATGTAAACCATGGCAGCCAATCCGTGTTTATTTCCGCTAACAAAGGCAGTCAGTCGAAAACATGCAAGGAAATAGAGTACATCTGCAACGTGAACGCGTACTTCCTGGCTCAGAGTTTTGAAAACTATTCGAAATCGACCCCAACACAGTACTGAAACATATCATTAAACGGTTACTTATTATGTATGTATTAGGCCTACATTGTATTTTAATACCAAAGTGTTTCCTAAACTACTTTTCATTTGATAATTCTGTAGGTGTGTTGTGCCCATCGGCAGTTGTTGTTACCGAGTCAATTAAAGACCTTGAGCTTTACCCGTCCTTTACACTTCATAAACTAGTGCTTCTATAGCGGGCTTTTGAAGAAAACAAACTTGCAATTGTTTTCTTAGTGGAGTTTCACATCAACGACTGCTTTCCAAACGAATGAGGTAAACTCGAGCTATATAATACTAGAGACGAACAAACTGCTACATCCAATCAATGGCGATAGAAACAAAGTATATACCGCCCGAGACGTTCTCATTCGTTTTCACTCTAACGTGCACTATTTTTGGTCTCGGCTTCTTTTCTCCCAACAATTTTTTTCAACACAGATAATTTGTCTATGCTAAATCATAGACATAGTGATACTTAGTATATAAGCTTATGCCCTAACAAGATATTTACATCCGTCATCAACTAACTGCTGTTAATTTCAACTCACCATTGACAGTTAAAATACTGGTCGTCGTGCTTTCGGGAACCCTAAAACCCACTATGTATGCAACCGTACAGCTATATTCACCGTCATCAACAGAGAATTGAGTAGTTGCTATGGTGAGAGTACTCATTGAGTCATTCCTGGATACGACAAATCCAGGTTCAGAAAATCCATTCTGGTAGAATGGTGTCTGGATTCCGCTTAAAAAGTCAGCTACAAGAGTGCCTCTCTGTCGCCATTCGAGGTTGTCGAAGGTACCAGACACATCCAGTGAGAAGGTACAGGTTAGAGTTGCTGATTGGCCTTGTACTGTAGCGACTGGTAATAAGGCTACGGTGACTGTTTGTGTGTGGACCAAGCTAAAGAAAACTGAAAACAAAAACAATAAATATACGAAGATTATATTGACATTCAATCTACTATGCCTGTGAATCATTGCATCTCAATATACAGTAAAACTGCATCCGACTTCTAAGCCTATACAAACCTTCTCTAATATGCCCTAAACCCCAGTAAGCCTACATATTCCACCTGCCGAATCTACCTAAATCTTGCTTTTGCAAAAGAAAATGTGATTGTACGTACCTTGTAAAAAACACAGCTTGGTAATTAGGGGACTCGCCATGACCGTCGCTATTTCATATTTCAACGGTGGGTGATAGCACCATGTCAGTATGGTACCGATCAGTTCCAGAAATGACCCGGAAATAAAACAACCCTTTGTCATGGCTGAACAACAATTCACACGGGACTACATCTCGGTAGCTAAGTAAATCAATTTACCCTGCTACTCTATTTCTTGGGAGGAAACTCCTCTAAATAACATATAATTGGTACTCAAGTTCCTTTGTAATGGTGCTGTTAATTACTACGTTATAGACAATTAATAGTGGATATTCCAGCAAACAAATCTCGATTGCCGCAACAAGAATATCGGAACATTATATCGGCAACAAGAATATCGCAACATTATATCGGTGAACACAAAGTCTTGAAAACAATTGTGACATAAACAGTGACATAATTTTAAACCAAAGTAAATTGTCATCTTTGTGACTTAAATAAGTTGAAATTAAAGTTGAATCTTACCTCTTATTCTTGAATGGAATGTATCCTCTAGAATTGGTCCGGATACTAGCAGGGCCTGGCACCAGTATTTCTTATCATCCTCACGTGTCACTGACGTCACAGTAAGAGCATTGTTATGCAAAGTGTTGTCAAATGAATAATGAGATGGGTCTGCATTGTACGACGGCAGGCCAGTTGCATTGACACCAACAATTTCAATAACTGAAGATGCCTGATTAATGTCACTAACATCCAATGAGCTCACTTTCCAATTTAGAAAAGAGTAGGTCTCAGTCACTGTGCATGTCAACGTTGTATCTTGCCCGATCTCAACCCATGTGTTTCCTCCAACAGTGACACTGGCCTCAGTAACTAAAAACAAACAAACAATGAACACGAATTTAGTTCTTGTGCGGTGTAAAATATCCCTCGATTATCTAAATAACACGAATAAATTCATTTGTTTTTAGAGCAGCAAATGCCAATTGACAAAAGTACATTCCTTCAACAGCCTTTTATTGTAAATTTGTCAGATAACTTAAAGGGTTTTCCATGCATGTGCACATTTCGTTCTACATTACTTTTCTTAATACTTTTGTTATACTTTTGCCAAAAAAAACCACCATGTTTTGTTTACCGTTTGCAGATTTTGTTGACAACAAATTAATGTGTTTTCACCTAACATAACTCCCCTGTTTTAACATTAAATATGTTCTTACCTCTTATAAACAATATCCACATCAGGGTAACACGTAGAAACCTATTGACTGAAGATGAAGCCATTTCCGCCGTCACTCGATCATGCAATATAGAATCTGCTAATCACTATTACACTCCAAGTTATATGAAATGTATACACAAGCACGCACGCACTCACGCAAAGTATAGGTCTCGCAGGTTGATTGCGGCCTTTGACACGGGCTTTTAACACAACTTTACCGAATTAGCATGACACCGAGAGATCGTTCGGGCACAGTAGCTGCATTTGGCACACCAACGTGACTTCCTGGTCAATACCATTATGCCAATACACCACTCTGGGCGGTTCAGGTCGTACGTGTTGACTGTGCCCGCTTTGAACACTGCGCGTTTTAAATAGTACATTTTACACTTCTAAAGGTT